>JAQGEQ010000071.1:3681289-4294838 GCA_034620365.1 Pegea sp. RAD2-039
ATAAGCTTGAATACCTATCTCATCATATTGTGAACCAAATTGAAACTTATTTATAAGTTTAAAACTTGATTCGTCATATTTAGAATCAAAACTGTTTGCAATTGGAACAAATTTTTGAGAACAATTATTCACATCTGATTTTATTTTTGCTGATTTTAGATTTTCAGAATCTAGATTTGCAGACTCAGCAGTTTTATAAAACAAATTTTCTGACTCATTAGTTGTAGATGACAAATTTGCTGATTCATCATTTGTCTTGAAGCTATTCGAAATTATATCTACAACTGAAGAAATAGAATCTTTACAGCTAAAAGCAATTGAATCTTTAATATTCAAATCATTTTTAACGATGAAATTTGCTGACTCATTAGTTGCAGATGACAAATTTGCTGACTCATTAGTTGCAGATGACAAATTTGCTGATTCATCATTTGTCTTGAAGCTATCCGGAATTAGATCTACAACTGAAGAAATAGAATCTTTACAACTAAAAGCAATTGAATCTTTAATATTCAAATTATTTTTATCCATGAATTTTGCTGAATCATTAGTTGTAGAAGACAAATTTGCTGACTCATTAGTTGCAGATGACAAATTTGCTGATTCATCATTTGTCTTGAAGCTATTCGAAATTAGATCTACAACAGAAGAAATAGATTCTTTACAACTAAAAGCAATTGAATCTTTAATATTTGAATCATCTTTAACGATGAAATTTGCTGATTCATTATTTGTAAATAACACATTTGATGGTTCATTATTTGGCTCAAAGCTATCTGGAACTTCATCAACTACAAAATCTTCAGAAGACAATCTAATTGAATGATTTTTGTTCAAATTTTCTGGAAAAGTTTTTTCGGTTTCGATTTGATTCAGTGAATTCATTGAAGGAACTAAATTTTGATCAGAATTTTGAATCAAAACATTCTCATCAGGTACATTCGAAATACTTTCATTTTTCATCAAGAAGTTAGTTGGAAGAATTTCATCTTCATCTTCAAATCTGGATACATCATAAGCTTGAATACCTATCTCATCATATTGTGAACCAAATTGAAACTTATTTATAAGTTTAAAACTTGATTGGTCATATTTAGAATCAAAACTTTTTGCAATTGGAACAAATTTTTGAGAACAATTATTCACATCTGATTTTAAATTTTCAGAATCTAGATTTGCAGACTCAGCAGTTTTATAAGATAAATTTTCTGACTCATTAGTTGCAGATGACACATTTGCTGATTCATCATTTGTCTTGAAGCTATTCGAAATTAGATCTACAACTGAAGAAATAGATTCTTTACATTCCAAAGTGATGGAATCTTTAATATTTGAATCATTTTCATCCATGAAATTTGCTGATTCAGTAGTTGTAGAGGACAAATTTGCTGACACACTATTTGGTTCAAAACTATCTGGAATTTGATCAACAACAGAATATATAGATTCTTTAGTTACCAAAGTGATTGAATCTTTAATATTAGAATCATTTCCAACCATGAAATTTGCTGATTGATCATTTGGCTCAAAGCTATCCAAAATTAGATCAACAACTGAAGAAATAGATTCTTTACATTCCAAATTGATTGAATCTTTAGTATTAGAATCATTTTTAAACATGAAATTTCCTGAATCCTTAATTGTAGATGACAAATATGCTGATTCATTGGTTGGAGATGACAAATTTGCTGACACACTATTTGGTTCAAAACTGTCGGAAATTTGATCAACACCAGAATATATAGATTCTTTAGTTACCAAAGTGATTGAATCTTTAATATTAGAATCATTTTTAACCATGAAATTTGTTGAATCATTAGTTGTAGATGACAAATTTGCTGAATCCTTAATTGTAGATGACAAATTTGCTGATTCATTAGTTGGTTGAAAACTGTCGGAAATTTGATCAACAACAGAATATGTAGATTCTTTAGTTACCAAAGTGATTGAATCTTTAGTATTAGAATCATTTTTAAACATGAAATTTGCTGAATCATTAATTGTATATGACAAATTTGCCGATTCAGTAGTTGTAGATGACAAATTTGCTGATTCATTAATTGTAGATGACAAATTTGCTGACACACTATTTGATTGAAAACTATCTGGAATTTGATCAACAATAGAATATATAGATTCTTTACATTCCAAAGTGATTGAATCTTTAGTATTTGAATCATTTTTAAACATGAAATTTGCTGAATCCTTAATTGTAGATGACAAATTTGCTGACTCATTAATTGTAGATGACAAATTTGCTGACACACTATTTGGTTCAAAGCTATCTGGAATTTGATCAACAACAGAATATATAGATTCTTTAGTTACCAACGTAATTGAATCTTTAATATTCGAATCATTTTTAACCATAAAATTTGCTGATTCATCATTTGGTTCAAACCTATCCGGAATTTGATTAACAACAGAAGAAATAGATTCTTTACATTCCAAATTGATTGAATCTTTAGTATTTGAATCATTTTTAAACATGAAATTTGCTGAATCATTAATTGTAGATGACAAATTTGCTGATTCATTAGTTGTAGATGACAAATTTGCTGACACACTATTTGATTGAAAACTGTCCGGAATTTGATCAACAACAGAAGAAATAGTTTCTTTAGTTACCATAGTAATTGAATCTTTAATATTTGAATCATTTTTATCCATGAAATTTGCTGAATCATTAATTGTAGATGACAAATTTGGTGACACACTATTTGGTTCAAAGCTATCTGGAATTTGATCAACAACAGAATATATAGATTCTTTAGTTACCATAGTAATTGAATCTTTAATATTTGAAGCATTTTTAACCATGAAATTTGCTGATTGATCATTTGGCTCAAAGCTATCCGAAATTAGATCAACAACTGAAGAAATAGATTCTTTACATTCCAAATTGATTGAATCTTTAGTATTAGAATCATTTTTAAACATGAAATTTGCTGAATCATTAATTGTAGATGACAAATTTGCTGATTCATTAGTTGTAGATGACAAATTTGCTGACACACTATTTGATTGAAAACTATCCGGAATTTGATCAACAACAGAATATATAGATTCTTTAGTTACCATAGTAATTGAATCTTTAATATTTGAAGCATTTTTAACCATGAAATTTGCTGATTGATCATTTGGCTCAAAGCTATCCGAAATTAGATCAACAACTGAAGAAATAGATTCTTTACATTCCAAAGTGATTGAATCTTTAGTATTTGAATCATTTTTAAACATGAAATTTGCTGAATCCTTAATTGTAGATGACAAATTTGCTGACTCATTAATTGTAGATGACAAATTTGCTGACACACTATTTGGTTCAAAGCTATCTGGAATTTGATCAACAACAGAATATATAGATTCTTTAGTTACCATAGTAATTGAATCTTTAATATTTGAAGCATTTTTAACCATGAAATTTGCTGATTGATCATTTGGCTCAAAGCTATCCGAAATTAGATCAACAACTGAAGAAATAGATTCTTTACATTCCAAATTGATTGAATCTTTAGTATTAGAATCATTTTTAAACATGAAATTTGCTGAATCATTAATTGTAGATGACAAATTTGCTGATTCATTAGTTGTAGATGACAAATTTGCTGACACACTATTTGATTGAAAACTATCCGGAATTTGATCAACAACAGAATATATAGATTCTTTAGTTACCATAGTAATTGAATCTTTAATATTTGAATCATTTTTAACCATGAAATTTGCTGAATCATTAATTATTGATGACAAATTTGCTGATTCATTAATTGTAGATGACAAATTTGCTGATTCAGTAGTTGTAGATGACAAATTTGCTGATTCATTATTTGGTTGAAAGCTATTCGAAATTAGATCAACAACTGAAGAAATAGATTCTTTACACTCTAAAGTGATTGAATCTTTAATATTTGAATCATTTCTAACCATGAAATTTCCTGAATCCTTAATTGTAGATGACAAATTTGCTGATTCAGTAGTTGTAGATGACAAATTTGCTGACACACTATTTGATTGAAAGCTATCTGGAATTTGATCAACAACAGAAATAGATTCTTTACATTCCAAAGTGATTGAATCTTTAGTATTTGAATCATTTCTAACCATGAAATTTGCTGATTCATTGATTGCAGACGACAAATTTGCTGACTCATTAATTGTAGATGACAAATTTGCTGACACACTATTTGGTTCAAAGCTATCTGGAATTTGATCAACAACAGAATATATAGATTCTTTAGTTACCAACGTAATTGAATCTTTAATATTTGAATCATTTTTAACCATAAAATTTGCTGATTCATTATTTGGTTGAAAGCTATTCGAAATTAGATCAACAACTGAAGAAATAGATTCTTTACACTCTAAAGTGATTGAATCTTTAGTATTCGAATCATTTTCATCCATGAAATTTGCTGATTCATTAATTGCAGATGACAAATTTGCTGACACACTATTTGATTGAAAACTATCTGGAATTTGATCAACAACAGAATATATAGATTCTGTAGTTACCAAAGTAATTGAATCTTTAATATTCGAATCATTTCCAACCATGAAATTTGCTGATTCATTGTTTGTCTCAAAGCTATCAGGAATTTGATTAACAACAGAAGAAATAGATTCTTTACACTCTAAAGTGATTGAATCTTTAGTATTTGAATCATTTTTATCTATGAAATTTGCTGAACCATTAATTGTAGATGACAAATTTGCTGACACACTATTTGATTGAAAGCTATCTGGAATTTGATCAACAACAGAATATATAGATTCTTTACATTCCAAAGTGATTGAATCTTTAATATTCGAATCATTTTTAACCATGAAATTTGTCGAATCCTTAGTTGTAGAAGACAAATTTGCTGATTCAGTAGTTGTAGAAGACAAATTTGCTGATTCTTTAGTTTTAGATGACAAATTTGCTGATTCATTAGTTGTAGATGACAAATTTGCTGATTCATTAGTTGTTAAAATATTAGAGCTTGAAGTTGAAACAAAGTTGTTTGATTTTTCCAATGTTGATGTTATTGTGACATCTGAAAATATTTTTATGAAAAAGTTTTTACTACTTAATAAATTTCAAGTATTAGCTTTTAATAAAAAATATTGATTGATTAAGATATTTAAAAAAAAAATTATAAACTTAAAACAACAACAAATATTAACTTGAAATACCAGTGGATTGTTTTCCGTAAGTTAATGGTCTCCAAATATATGTTTTGACTGCAGAATTTCTCAGGTTTTCACTAAAAATAAAAATTGAAATTTAACTTAACTCTGAAATCTTAATAATCTTACCAGAACTGAATTTGTCCAGATTTAGTATTACAAAACGGTTTATGACCAACTATATCATCTGACTCAACAAAAATTTTTTCTTTAAATATTTCGTCCAAATTTTCCAATTTTCTTTTTTGTGTTTCCCCTAAAGTTTGAGATTTACATTTAAATCCCGAATTTGTTGAAACTGATTTATTTTGTTCTGTTGGTTTTTCATCACTTTTTAAATAATCTTTTGGATTGAAATTAATGCTAGTTCGATCACGACTTAAATTGTAGTCAAGAAGAGAAGAAAAGTTTTCCACTGAATCTGTTTTTAACAAACTATCAACATATAAACCATAGGAACTTTTATTGGTCTGATCACTTGCTTCTGATATCTTTTCTAAACATATTTTTTTCTTTGAAGAAGCTTCATCTGAGGAAGATGACCGCTTATCGCAGCTCATTTTGCTGATAATTTCTTCAACAATACAATCTCTTACAAAATTTAGCCAAAATTTGTTAAATTCTAATCAAAAATAAAACAAAACATTTTTCGTTATTAACTTGGTTAGTACTATATAGTTAGCTCAAAAAATTACTTTTTAATCTAAAAAATTAGTTTTAGCAATATTAGTTTTATCTATGTAATTATTTCAAACTTTCAATAAGATTTTAATAAATAAAAATTATAAGCCAACGTATATGTTAAAAAATTACAAAGAAAATGATTTTTAATAAATTATCTGTTAATTACAATTCATTTTATATAATAAAACGAGATTAAAAAAGAAAATGCTTCGTGAACTGGGCGTAAACAAAATCTTTGTTTGTAAGCAAACTGAAAACCAATTAATGTTTACAAATACAAAATACTAAATTATAAAGATTTAAATATTTTATAATTTTTGTTAAATAAAAAAGTTAAAAACTTCAAGAATAATTAATTTTGAGAGTTTAAAAGTATTCATTTTTAATTAATTTTAAAATTTTAAATAAGCTTATAAGAATTTTCAAAAAATTGCCCCTATTTATTTATTCATTACAATAAATGCGAAGGAGGGTGTCTAAAGAGAGCACCTCCCGCTAACATACATTTTCACAAATTAATATTTTTGTTTAAATTAGTTTATAGATGTTTATTATGATTTCTTTTAACGTATTTAATAAATTTTTGACAGCTTGCAAGATACATTTATCATCAAAAAAGTGTAAACATAACAACATAAGAAATCACACTTGTTATAAATGTATAAGAAAAAATCGATTGAATCATACATTGTGACAGATAAAATTGTCTTTCCATATTTATAAAACTTTACCAAAATCTATGATAAGGTACGAATAACAAAAATTGAAAGATTTCTTATCAAAAAGCGAACAGAAATGAGTTTAGTTCTTACGCTTGATTTACCATTACAAATCGCTGATATTTACAGAAATTTCCTGTCTAAGAAGATATTAAATCTCAACTGACACGATAAAAACGAGAACTTGATTGTTGTGATTCACAACGTTCAGACTTTGAATTATCTAAATAAATACAACTCACATATCTTCTTCGATAGTTAAAATGCTCGCTTCATCTGTTTTTTAAAGTATCTTGAAATCTAGCAAACCTTATCATTTTAATTTTCGAAACCGTGTATTTAATCAATTCACTAAGAGCAAGTTGATTTATTATGAGATTTAAAAAAGATTACAAATTTTCTGCAACTTATTAAAAAATAATTCATTTACTTTATTTTACGCGTTTATTTTCATAATCATTAAATTATAATTATTTTATGAGTTTAACCCGATTTTATTTTGAACTTTAGGTTTAACCCAAGGCTCTTTAAACTTTGTTAAAACAATTATAATATCTTCATGTTAACAAGCCCATTTATTTATTTTAAGAAATGATTTCATAGTTAACTTTAAGATTGGGATGAACTACCAAACACTATTCTTTTTAAATATTAAATCATACAAGTGAACTAACACAATATATAGTCTTCAATTTTCACAGTTTTTTATTAGCGGAAAATCGAAATAAGTTATAAAAATATGTCTAAGTTTGCAATTAAAGTTTAGTGAGGACAGTCATTTACAATTTCAAACCACCTCTTTCTGAAAGCAACTGTCCTGAATGATTGATCCTTGCATCTTTGTGAAAAAAAGTTTTCTATTTTACTTTCGAAATTATTTTTGCAGTCTTCAATTTGTGGAAGTTGTAACATATTTGCATTTAAAAAAGGAATACTATTTTCTAGTTCAATCGCACAAATTGTTGCGTCATCATTTTTCGCATAAATTTTGTTACCATTTGGAACGCACCAAAAGCGGTCACCAGCATCTTCTAGAGAGTCGGTAAATATCAGATCGTAACCTACTGAGTTGCTGTTAATACTTAACAATTCCAAACGATCGTTTGAAGTCGCGCATAAATAGTATTCAGTTGATGATACAGGTGGAAAGGGAGACAGTAAAGTGACTTCAAAATCGCCGTCATCAACTCGGTTACTCAAATGTCGACAGATATTTTCATCGCAGTCAACTAATGAAACACCTCCTTCAGCCATACCAACTAAAAGCCTATTATGGGATTTAGAACTCAAGAAACTCAAATTTCGGACACTTATACCCCTTCTAACAATTGTTGTGATTAAAGGAATACATTTCATACGATCTATTACAACAACTGAACCTCGCTCTAAACCAAAAGCTACTTGAATAGTGGAAGATGAAACTGCTGAAGCAGATATTAAACAACTTAAAGGCCAAACTATTTCTGGTGATGAAGTTTTACTGCTTGTGTTGCTGGTAGCTTTTTGATAAACTAATGGATAAATTTCAGCTGAATAACTGTTTGACCACCAAATAAGAACAGCAACAGTGTTAGAAGTTGTTTGTGAAGGACAAGAACGTGGCTGCAATTTGCTAGTTTTTAGAAAATGCCACGTGGGGATATATTCTATGTCTGGTTTGTTTTTTAAATATTTCATTTTATCTTCATGAATTTTTGAAATAGTTGCTCGACGTAATGTCAAATGTTCTTCAGTAAAAAGATGGTCAGAACCTGTTCCTATACCAAATGGAAGGCTATTACGATCTAAAATTTCTTTGTAAGTTGAATAATTGTTTCCAATAAGCTCACTTGGTTGATTAACTTTTAATTGGAGTATTATGTTGGAAAAATTTACTTTAATCATTCGATTGTTGGCTTCATTATCTACATTTTCAGAATTTTCTTCTTGTATCTCTCCATCTTTTTCATTCTGAATAAATTCAGGTTCACTCTTTTTAAAAGAAGATTTGATTTCTTGTATCCAATTATCTTTAGGAAGTTTGTAAAACTCCAGCCAATACTTTTCATCCATACTCAAAGCTAACCCACAAAAACTTCCATTTAAATCAAGCTGAATTTTTTCCACATTTGACTTTAAACCTCCTTCGCTTTTTGCATTTAAATTTTGAACAAATAAAATTTCATCTTTAAAAAAGATCAAAAGTTTTCCAAATCCCATATCATCAATACAAGCTAACAAATAAACATCATCTGATATTAAAATACATTTAATTGTTTCCATACAACTTGGTTCTTCTTCATCTATTTGTCGGATACAAACTTGTTGATGATTTTTTAAGCAAAAAACAGCAAGTTCTCCTGAAAACATAGAAGCAAATAAAAACTTTGAATCCGGAGAAAATGAAATTGTAGAACACTCTATCAAAGCATCAATTGCTTTAGAAGCAAACAACCTCTGATTTCTTTTATGCTCTTTCAACAAATATCTACTTTCTCTCATTTCAATTTCTTCCCAAGCTATATCAAAAATCTTCATTAAAATTTTATCAATTGTTCTGTAAGGTTGAGGTAATCGATCTACAACAAGATCAGCATCCAGAAGAAAAGATGCATCTTCTTCATCTACTGTTCTATCCATATCAGGTGAAGGTTCATCAACTTCACCTGATCTAAGATACACATTCATATTTCAGTTGTTTAGATTTTTGAACCTAAAATTTCAAACTTCTAAATTTGCTAAAAAAAAGTAGAAATTCTGATCAATTTTGTGAACCTAAATATTTGTGAAACATAAAAATTATAAATACACAAAAAATTGAAGCACATAATAAAATAAATTTCAATTTAATTAAATGATTACAAGATTAAACAAAAATATTAACGACAAATGATATTATAAATATCAAATTAATTATATTTATATATTTGTATTTAAAAATTATTCAAAAGTTTAAAATAAACTGAAATAAGGTTGAAATGAATCTGACAATTAGATACAAGATTTTATTATAATTAATTATAAACTAATTCTATTAATTAAACCATTGAATTTATTAATTAACTCAATTTTAATCTAAAAAAGTTTGATACAAAATAAGGAAGAAAAAATGAAACATATTATTAAAATATTTAATTTATTTGCTTTCAATTTTAACATTTTTTACTTAAAATTTATTAAATGTTTTAATTTCTCAACAAAAATCAAAAGAGTTTTTTAAGTTAAGCAGTTCAATTTTGATCATTGTATTTATATTTCACAATCTTATTCCATTTTTGTTTCTGTGATGTAAGGGTCATATTAGCAACTTCAACCTTCCGTTCCCAACTTTTCACAATTTTCTTTAAATCTATTAAATTACTTTTAATCTCAACATAACTCTGAACATTGGGAACTTTGAAATCAGACAAACGTTGCCTTAACCGCATATTTTTCTTCTCAGCATTACTTCTTTCTTCTTCTACAATTTGAATTTCTGAATTAAACTTTTTTAATATTTCTTGTTTTGAATCAATATCAGATTTCAATTGCAAAGCATCTAGGGTTAATAAGTTTAATTTTTCTTTATATTTATTCAAAACTTGTAAAGTATTTCCAGCCATTAGTTTCAAACGAAGTAATTCTTGATTTTTTTCATCAATTTTTTCTAAATATTGATGATTTTCAATCTTTAATTGATTGAAATCAACTTCATGAAGAACTTCTCCCATTTCTTCTTTTTGCTTCAGTTGTAAAACTAATTTCTTTTTTAAAACTCTCATTGTGGAATTTTTAAGACGAAGTTTTTCAATCAAAGTATCTCGACTTCTTAATTTATCTTCAAAAAATCGAACAACTTTCTCAGCAACTATCTCTCCCGTTCTTGAGTTTACAGCTCCTTTACAAACATCTCTATCAAACTCATATAATCCTTTTTTAGTTTCAACGAACCATAATTCTAGCTCTTCTAAGCTTGCTTTATATCCATCCAAAACTTTTTCAGCGTCTTCATTCATTTTTGTCATTTCATTTCGTAAAATATCGATTTCATGCTGAGCTATGTCATATTTTTGCTCCGGAGTTAACTGTAAAAGTTTATCAACAGCTCCACCTCTTGATCTAATTCTTCTACGACCTCGAATCAAATTTTCTGCTTGAGGAAGAGCTGGAGCAGTTTGAAAACTTGAAGCTAGCTCCTTAGGTTCAACTCTTTTTAAATATTTCTCAAAAATTTCTGTCTCATGTTTTAAAACATCATTTACACCCATTGTGGTTTCAACTAATTCTGCTAATTCATCGTCTGTTTTTTCAGCTAATAAATCATCGATATGTTCAGGAGTTGTAGCAGATAAAACACTTTCTACATCTGCCATTATATTTAAATATATTTCATATAAAACTCTAATAAATTAAAACATCTTCCAACAAACTTGATGTAAACACAAGCTCTTAAAGTTTTAGTAAACAGCAGTTGTCATAGTAAGCAGTTTTCTACACTGGTGGCGCTAAATAGCCGAATTGAAATTTTGGAAAGATTATCCTAAACTTTAGATTGACATCATTCACAAATTAAACATTTAATTTAATATTATTCTATTACTTAAATAAGTATAGATATGCTTTTTTTTAATAAGAACCATTTATCTTAAACCTGGTTATTCAAAATAATTGTTCCAGGTAAATTTATACAAATTACTAATCTCACAAAGTTTTTTTTAAATTAATCATTTATTTAACTCATGGTTGCGAGTTACAAATTCAACCGCTCTTATAGCGGACAAAAACCAAACAATACAAGCAAAGAGATTATTGAAAGGTCTTAAGTATTACAGTTTAAGATTAATACAGAAGAATAGAAACACTGTAGAGGCAAGTAAAACGTTATTGATGAATCAAAATATATAATATGACAAAATAATAGAAAAAGTGAGGAAACTGGCAGTGTTACACATCACTTGTTGTAGAAACTACTTGAATCTCGTTTTTTGAACAAAGTTTTAAAAGATGCGATCGATTTTGATGTAGAGATGGAATCGGGAAAGAAATTCCAAACCTTAATTACCTTATTAAAAATCTGTTACTCCACGGAGCGTTATTGAAGTTGTTGAGCGGTTTTATTTTGAACAAAAATCCTCTGAAAATGTATTGGCGATTACAAAATCTTTAAAGCATTTTATGAAGTGGCAAAAATCATAATTCATTTTAAGTATGTATTGATTCCATCTGTGTGGCGAAGCGGTTACCATACCTGAAAATGACAACAATTGTAAGAGATGCAAAACTCCGAATTTAAAGCCGAAGTTTTGCATCTCCAGGAGCTGCAGCTCCGTAGGCAGTTCGTCACTGTACTAAGTGTCGTTCTGGCAACTCCTGGGACGCTAGCCGGATGCAGCTGCATCAGTCTGTCTGTTCCGCTTCATAACTTGGCTGGGGTGAAGAGTGGGGTCCTGCTGCATGAACAACAACTGGATGTTTATAAACTTTGCCCTGGCACATATATGCTTGAATATGCATGGCTTGAATATGCATAGCCGTTTGCAGCCGAATCGGGTCAAAAAAATCTAAAAAAATCAGAAAAAAGGTGACGATATTGCAAGGGTTTAATATTTAGCTTATATAGACGGCTTTCGTATAAGAAGATAGATACCTTAGATACCACGTCTAAGGAAAGCTTTTCTGGTAAATGATCATGGACGGATTCAAGCTTTGTAATAATCTTTTTAAGGTGAGGTAATAATTTAAGGTAATATTAATAATTTGTGTATGTTATATCAATCTTTAATAATGTCCAAATATTTAGTTGTAGTCGTTAAAGATTTGAGAATTTTGCATGAAGTTAATGAACCAATTCTGAACAAATAATTTGTGTGGTGAGTCCATTTTAAGTCTTAAGAGATGAAGATTCCCAGGTCTTTAATAACCTGACATCGAGAAATTGTATCGTTGTCTAAATAAAAGTCAGTTGATGTTGAGTTAGAGCTTGAAGTTTAATTTATTGGTAGTTGAAAACATTTGTCGGTAGCTCAAGTTGTTTGGATTGAAGCCAACGATTAATGGATTCCACAGAAGATTGTAAAGCAGCTGATTTAGTGCCAAAGAGCTTGGCAAAAAGTATTACATTTCCACAATCATTGTGCTTTATTTTAGTTTGCTTGCTATTCATTCTGTAGCTGACTGTGATGTTATTCGTAGAACGTTTCGTTATTACGTACCGTTGCAGTACTTTTTACAATTCAATGAAGCTTTATCCAACAGTTACAATTTATTAAAGTGTGCAATTTTTTTCTTAGGCGAGCTTTTGCCAGTTGTTTCGACGTTATTGGAGCTCAGCAAAGGTTAACATAGTTTCTTTTTGCTATACCTAGTATAGATTTGAATAAGATTCTGTTTGAATAAGTATATATTAGTTTTTTACTGTAACAATTTTTTTTATATATAAAAAAAATAAACGAACTGTTAAAACCAAGCAAGCTGTCTATAGACCCAAAAAGTCCGTCGACATCCAACAAATGGCGTTACTGGAATAAAACTTTTGCCAATTACCCAAACCAGTGTGGGTTGAATTGGACTGATAAGATAAAATTAGCAGAGCTGGTTAATAGCACAACCGAAAAGGTGTACCAGTACTTTGAGACTGTCTGTAAAGATGGTATTTATTGCTAACTTATTTGCCGAGTAATCTAACCAATGGTGGAAACAGATCAGCAGCTGATCACTGGAAGATCTTTGAAAACGATATTCGAATTGATGATTTGAAAGCAAATTTTTGTTGAGTCAAAATTTTTGTGAAATTATCATTTCAAAGACTCGGTAGAAGCTGCTAGTGAGAGAAATTAGTCGATAGTTTAGAGGTTTATTTCTATCTCCTTTTTTATAAACTATAAGAATAATGGAGCTCTTCTGTTGTGAAGGAACGTAGCTAGAAGTAATTAGTTTGTTATTTTTTTAATATTTATTTCCTAATTTAAATTAAACTTTCCATTGGATAAAGATGTAAGTATTTATGCAATTGAGTAAGTTTGTGTACTTTTGCAAATAGTTTTTGAATATTCATTCCAAAATTAAATTCAAATAATTTTTTTTATTGGTAATGCTTCGAGGTTCGAAAATACTCTATGAATGACCATAAGAGAAATTATTTACAAAAGATAGACCCGGAAAGAACAACGAAAGAAAGAGCATAGATGGACTTACAGTTTGTTTTTTCTTTGGCAGGAACTCTTATGAATAAAAATTCAATGCGTGAAGACACACTCAGCTGCATTTTTTACAAGGATGTGATAAATGTAGTTGTTAGGTGACATCAAAACTCCTGCGCTTTCTTCTTTCATTTAAGGCGTCACCTCTAAATTGGCTAACACAAATCATTGACGAGTTATTGATGTTTTTTTCATTCTGTATTTATTTTATTATTTAAATAAACTTTTAATCATTATTACAATAAATATAATTCTAATTCTTGAATATCGTTTTCATAAGTTTTATATAGTTTTATGAAGATATAAAATTTAAAAAGAATATGTCTCTTTTCTTTAAAAACAGCTCAGTTAATATTTTAATTACGATAAAATGATACATAACTCTTTGAACATTTTTTTGGAATTTTTATAAATTGAAATTTATAGCTTTCATTGTTCCTAATTTTATTTTTTAAATTTATAATCTCTCAGTTTTTTGAACAGAGGTTTATAATGAGGTTTATAACAGGGTTATAATGAAAATAATTGATTTGTCAAGTTAGAAAGTTTTTCAAAAATTTACTTTAATCATTTTTATATTAGAAATTGTACAAATTTTCAAACATCTGACTGCAGGTTATTTCTTAGTCAATTTGTTTTTGCAAAGTCTTCATAACTGAATAGATAAAAAGTATAATAAACTTACAATTCGTTAACTAAAAAATTGAATCGTGTTTCTTTAATACAAACACTTTGTAACATAATAACTTTTGTCTATTTCTTAACTTTTGAACTCATTTTGTTTTTATTATTTTCTATATTGTTACAGCAACCAAATTTGAAGAAATCACCTAAAATTGAAACATATTTCTTGGAAATAGTAGATTTTTATGTTTTTAAGTTATTTTTGTAGAATAAATTCTATGAAATATTTTCGTTTCTAGTTATTTCCGAGAAATTCTTATTTGAATTAGATACAAAAATTATTTTTAAGATTTTTTAATTGAAATGTTGTTTATGGTAAAGTCTCGCTTTTTCATTAAAACTAAGCAATAGTTTTACAGATAAATATTTTTTAGTAACCTTAAAATACCTTATTATAAAAATGTTGCTTAGTTTTACACAGTAGTCTCATCTACAAAACACTCTCGACCATCAAACATAATATTTGCCTGAAATAACACTTTTTCTTTAGTTTATTTGGTCAAAATGTTTTTAAAAATCAAAGGGCAGAATTAGACCGACCTATCATCAAAATAAGTTTTTGCTTTGCAGGAATAATCAGCCCAAGCTTCTATCGTGTTAGAAGACAAATTTTAAAGTTTAATTATTCTAAAAGAAATTTATTAGAAAACTTATTTTGATTTGAATTTATGTAACATTTTAACAACTTCAATTTTTATATAAAACGAATTTCCTTAAACTTTTTCAACTAATTTTTTTTCATTTAAAACTTTAGGAGTGAAATTTAATAATCTGTTTTGAAAATTGTTTTTATTACAGAGCTATGAAAGTGTTTTTAATGATAAGTACATAACAAACTGATGAAATTGCAATTCAAATATTTGTGTAAATGAAGTTTGCTAATCTTTCATACAGTGGTCAGCGAAGTTGCAGCTGTAAGCTAACTAACTTTTTAAGCTTAAATCAAATTATCTTCAACACAGGTTTTCAAAAAAATGAAGTTTAAATAATAAGGTTTTTTATTAACATCTGAAATAAACTACTTTGTAACACGATAATCTCAAATAATTTCGAATTTAGAAAAACAGGAAAACTTTGTAGAATAAATCTAATTTTATAGTTTTATTTTTCATGATTTTTCAACATAATTAGGAATGATTAAGTTCTGGAAATGATACATTATCAAAACAGTTTTTTTCAAAAACACGATCCGCATAGTAATTAGTAAAAAATCACTAGTATTTGGAAACAATTATTTCTTTTCTAAATCATCAGGAAACGGAGGGTAAGAATACTGAAACTTCATCTGGAAACAAAACTTAAATCATAATTGAATCATCAACTTTACTACTTACAGTTCCTCCCATATCTTCAGTTAAATTATCTTTATCAATATGTTTCAACAGATCATCTTTATTACATACAGCAGTCGCTTCTCTCTGTTCTTGAGATAACATTTTACTAATGAGTTTCCAAAAAGCGTTTAGAAGCATAGGGAGGTTGTAGATGATGATTTTTTCTGCAAATAATTACATCAGTTGGTCACGTGACATTAGAAGATTGCCTACTCATCATTCCAGGAAAATATGTTGAACAGCAATCAATGATAAAAGTAGAAAACCCAGTATCAGCTTGTGTGAGTCGCGAACCAGTTGTATCCATTAAGATGGTTATTTTTTTATCTGGTTCACATCTTTGAATCCTTTCAAACCAGAAAACAACCAATTTCATATTTGTGTCGCGGTCCTTTTTTTCAATTTGACCAGTTTTGAAGTGTACTGAAAATAAAAATATATTTTTTTAAGAAACAGAAAGCTTTTATCAACTTACAAATTCGAGTGCCGTCTAAAGCTCGTCCTGACACAAAAAAGTAGCCACGTTTTACAAAATCCAACCCGATAGAATCCACCGAAAGATCTAAAATTACCAAATTACTTTCCTTAAATCTGATTGGTTAAAAAACTGACCATTTACACCATACAGTTTACGCCATTTCAAACTTTTAAGAACCATTTGAACAGCTGATTCCATTTTATGATTCCATTGCAAAAAGAATCCGGCATAAACATCATCAGTGATCAGACGTTCAACGTCTCTGTTATCAACTTCATCATTCAATTCTGCAAAAATCAGTTTAAAAACAAAGAAATTAGGGAGGTTAGGGACCTTTCAAAAGAGGAGACGCCTCATCTCTTAGTTTAGTGAGGTTGTCTGCTGTTATTTCAATCATTTTAAAACTAAAATTTATGTGGAATCAACATAAACTTGATAAAAACTGAAATAGCAAATTAGTTGACTTTTTATTAAAGTTTTCGACCAAGAAACTTTAATTTCAAAGAATTCAGAAATAATCTTCTAAAAAATTTAGTTTATGAATATTTCATCATCAATAACTGAATCTGTAGTCAGATGTACTTTATAAATATAAATAAAAGTTTAATCTTCATATTTTTCACTCAATAAAACTTCAATATCCTCTCGTAAAGACCAAGGTTCTGTGGTTGGTGAATATCTGCTTCTTGGAATTCCATTTTTACCAACTAGAAATTTAGTAAAGTTCCATTTAATGTCATTAAAAAAAGTACCACATGTGTTTGGATGGTTAGTGAGGTATTTGAATAAGGGAATTGCATTATCACCGTTTACATCAACCTTTTCAAATAATTCAAACCTTGCACCTTGACTATGAAAAAATTGTTTTATTTCTTGACTATTCCCTGGTTCTTGTCCACCAAATTGATTACAAGGAAAAGCTAAAATCTTTAAACCTTTAGAATGATATTTTTCATGAAGCATTTGCAATTGGTCATAATTTGATTTAGTTAAACCTCATTCAGAAGCAACATTAACAATCAAACTAACAAATCCTTCATATTTTGACATAGAAACATTTTTACTATTTATATCTTTGACTGTGAAATCGAATATTGATGTTTGTCTAACTCCAAACACTGATTTGTCACTTAATGAGCTAAATATAATAGCTGGCAAGAACCAGGACAAAGTAGTCTTTGAGGCAAGCATCAAGCTGTACTATTTACCTGCTAACAAATTCACATTATTTATTTTATAAGAGATGCATAATAAAAAATGTTTGATCATTTTTATTTCTAAACAATTAATGAGTTTATTAAATTAGTTACAATTAATCATTTACAAAAAAAAATATTTAATTTGGTTAAAAATTGTAAATAATCAGTCAAATATTAAGTTGAATATTTGTAAAGATTGCAAAAAAAAAAAGATTTTGAAAGCTGAACAAGTTAAAAAAGACTTAAAACTAAAGTAAGTTAAAAAAAAACATGTTTTATAAATTATAAGAAAAAATAAACTATGTAAATTTGATCAATTAGTTTTTAATTAATCGATTAATTACAAAACAAAGATTGTAAATTCAGTTAATCATCAGATATACAATTGTATCAAATATCTTAAAAAAGAACTAAAAACTAAACATTGATTACAAAGGTTACAAAAACAACAGTTCAAGAGAAATGGCACAATATATAAAAACATTAATAACTTTTCTAGTTTAAAACATATTTAGTTAAGGTGAAAAAGAAAAATAATTGAAACGTGTTGAATGAAAACTTCTCTAAAAGTTTGTTTTCAGTTTAAGAAAGCGCGGAAGCTATATGCACTGAGGTGTGACAAGGAATTAAAATTAATAACAATAAACAGTGCTAAAATTAAAAGTTCATGATTGATTAGCATCAAGAAATGTTATTTAGAAACAAAATTCAGATATCTAATGATAATGTACAGATAAAAATTATCTGAATATGTAATCGTCTAAAGATGAAATATTTTGTTTTATTCAACTCAAGGCTGTAAGTGACAAATTCAACAGCTCTTATATCAAACAAAAAATATGACTGCAGAAAGGTAATAAAGAGGTCTTACATTTCATAGTTTGAAAAAATGAATGTTGAATAATAGCAGCACTGGAAAGGTAAATATATGTTATGAATCAAAAGTATAAAAATAGTGGGGAAAATGAAGAAACTGACAGTATTATCTAATTACAAAATTACTTAAATTATATTTTTGATACAAACTCAATAAAAGTTTATATAACTGTCAACAAATCTTTAAATATAATGTATTAAGGTCTTTAAAAAGATCAAACTTGAATAAAACTAAATAATAATACAAAATCACGCTTTTAACAAACTTACTAATTTATTTATTTTTATAATACTTACAGCTGATAAAAAGTTATAGAATGTATCACTTACAACAATTAAAGATTAAAAATCTTATTAAAACAACTCTTATCATATTAACAAACTTTTAATACAGCTTCTTGTTTATATTACTGCTTTTCTTAGGTAAGACTGTTTTCGGCCAGTTTTCTAAGATAAAATTTGCTGTCTAATACTTACAACTCTATCTCCAGCACGTGGTTGAATATGAGTTCAAACAATTACAAATTTTAAAATTATTCTATTTAGATTTGTATGATAAATACTTACACGGTTTAAACAGTGAAAATATTTGTTATCATTTACAAAACTTTTTGATTACTTAATTTCTATTTTTTCAACTTCACAGACAATTATCAGGTATTAAGCTTTAATATTATTTTATTATTTATTCAGTTGAAGCGGAGAAGTTAATAATTAGTTTTCACTGAATTTCAAAATAAATCAAACATTCAAAACATTTTTTTTATTTGTCACAAAAACGTATCACTTATTCGGTAAAGACCTGAAATGAACTCTTTTGTTAGGCGTCCCGTAAGAAATTGTAGTTGATGACCTAATACGCGCACGCGGGCTATTATTATCGCTTAGCAACCGACTTCTGGAGCTCTGTACTCGATTTTGAGGGGTAGCTGGCGGTGCGTTACGATCAACAAGATATTCTCTTAAAGATGACGTTATATTGATGTCATATAGAAGTGGATTAAAAGTGTCATCACTTGGTAACTCATGTATGACGTCATTAACTTCTCGAATAACGTGATCAGGTAATTGCTCGAGATTAAAAACGTTTGCAACCGAGCTTTGAATCAACAACTCTTTGGAAGCAATTGATTTGACTAATAAACTACCAGCAGTTGCCATGACAACAAACAAACCACGTGGACCAGTTGCCATAGTGATGTTTTCACAAACAAGTGCTTGCTGTGAAGCAGAAAGTGCATTAGCAAGCGCGATAAAGCGATTTTGATTAGCTTCAAGAGCTTCCCATTCAATTCGCCAGCAACTAGTTGCTGTAAGGATCCCACAAACTCCGAAGATTATTGATTCACAGATTCCTTCCACAGCAACACGCTTGACAACGCGTAATTTGGTGATAGCAACACCGTTACTCGAGCGAAACGTCGTACGCAAGTAGCCGCCAGACGCTGATGACGTCATATCATCGAAACATCCAGTCGAGATACATAATTGGTCAGCAAATGGTAGTTCTGTGACGTCAACAACTCGCTCACTGACGTCACATTTGATAACCATTGAATCGGGGTTTTCCCCGAACTGTAAATGCAAATGTTCCGTGCTTTTATTGCTGTCATGAAGCCAATTGCGTAGCAACGCTTCGACGCTCCATGCAGCGGTTTCAATGACGTCAACGTTGATGACGTCATCAAAATTATCGATATCAGACAGTGAAGCATCGATAGGTGTTGATGACTGGAAGCAGAAAGCGTCGATTTGTGCAAATTTGAAATCAGAAATCGCGTTTAATGCTTCGATGATTTTAGAGCGCGTGACTTGAGGTGCGTGACAAGTGAGGAGGGTAAGGTGTAGTTTGGTTAAAGGGTTAGCTGAGTTGGAAATTTTATTAAATTGTATGATTGAATCTTTGAAAGCATTTTGATAACTTTTAACAGATGGAAGATTTGTTGACAATTTCTCTGCTTTGTGAATCGCATTTTCAAGCTTTCCATAAGATAATGAAGTTAAACGTTGCAAAGGGAAACATATTTCGACGTAAGGTGAAATTGTAAGCAAGCAGAAATAAGGAATTCGATTTTTTCCGCTTCTCATTCCACAAACAATACTAAAGAAGTCCGTTAAGCCTTCCCAAGTAGCAAATAGTGCTTCAGGAGTCACTGGACCAGTTAAATCAACTATTAGACAATGAACTGGTTGATTTGAAAATGGAATTCGAAATCTTTCATTTTGTTGCATTTTCAAAATTTCATTCTAGAAAAAAATTTTAATAGATTTAAAGTAGTTAGAAACAAAATTATTAAAAATAAATGTTTATTGAATATTTTAGATAAAAGAATCAAGTTTAACTATTCATTATTGACTGAATAAACAAATATATTCACTAAAAAGTTTTAAAATATTAGAAAAAGAAAGATAGCTTTTTATTGTAACAAAACAACTTTAAAGTAAACAAACAAAATAATCTACAAATCAAAATCATAAAATTTGTTAATAAAAAAGTCGGATATTAGATTAAGTTCAGTTTTTAGTCATGAAATTTTAAACAATGAAGTTTTAAATAAAATTTCAATCAATAAACTTTAAAATTGTACAGGTCAGAAAAGTAGTTAATTACAAAAAAGAGTATTAGAACTCGAAGCAGACGACAATCTTATACTGTTGGGGATTCCCTAAACTGTAAACATTTATAGTCTTTAAATTAAAATAGTTAATTATATACAAGATATAGCTCATGAATTTTGTTAATATTTGTAGTAATAGATAAAAATATTTTGCAAAACTTAAAATTTAAAAGTTGTAACAGACAAATTTTTAAAACTTACTACCATACTAGAAGTCGATATACCAAAAATCTTAGAATTTAAATCATATAAACAAATTTATTTATAACTTTATTGAGCTTGATTAATATGTCAGGTATCAATTTTCTAATTAAATAAAATACTATCAGGAAGTGTATTAAGCATGGTGTGATTCAAAAGTTAAGTGCTTGATTACAACAAGAATAATTCATTAAAGCGAAGCTTTTATTTGACACAAACTAATTGTCTTAATGACAATCATAATAAAGTTAATTATAGGTTATAACTGTGCAAGGTTTTAAAATAAATTTTAATCTTAACTTCAGTTAAGAGCAACTCAATGAAAAAGTATGCTCAGCATATAAGTAAGTAAACTAAGAACGAAAAATCATTGTTGGATAAAAAAAATACAAAGAAGATGCTATAAAGATAAAAGATCATAAAATAATAAAATCTCCAATGTTGTAACTTAAACTTAAGTAAATATCTAAGATTTGATCTAGTGATTTACATTGTAAAAATTTTAGTTGAGCTGCAAAGGTTTTTAATTAGACTAAGTTTAGACAAATATAATAAAATATATATTGACATTACCTTAATCTAAGCAGCAAATTAAATAACTTGAAAGATCTTATTCTACATTGTAATTGATAGAATGTTTTAAGTAATTTCAAAAATAATAAATTTTCTGTAATTTCAAAAATAATGAATTTTCTGTAATTTCACTGTGAGGAAGAAAGTATTTTCAGTGATGGAATATAAATATTGGTTACAGAAGTTTAAAATAAGTTATAGTTTATACAGCTATAACTTTAAAAATTAAAAAGTTGATTTATGTTTTGTTTGTTGAGGAAATTTACTTACATACAATATAATAGTTTATTATTATATAAAATATATTAGTATATGAAAAGTAAAATACAATGTTTAAAAACTGTGTAACAAAGAGTTAATTAAATATTGTAGTTGTAACTATTTTAATTTGTACAGTACCGTCTATAGTTCTTTTCGTTTTAGACCAAATATTTCAGATTTAAACTATTAAAAATTTTACTTATTTACTTTCAGGAAAAAAAATTAATAATAAATTTGCTTAACTGAAAACATTAGGTTTGAACTTTAACAGCTTTGTTATTTAGTAGCAAGTATTAGGATGGTAATAAGTCAAAATTTTGTTTGTGAAATGACGTACAGCCTTTTACTATAATTGAATAGGATATCGCTCATTTTAATTCTTTTTTTTCTATTTTTATTTCTTTTTTTTCAATGTAATTTATAAGTAGAATTCAATTTTTCTCACAATTTTCTAAAGATTGTTTGATGTTACTTTTGTTTATTGTTGTTTAAAAGATTTTTACTATTGTCTTTTTTTCCTTTTGTTTGTTTTAGTATTTTTTCTTCTTTGCTTTTAAACTTATGTATTAAAACTTTTTTTTGAGCTATATTTAAATTTTTTTCATAAGACTTGATATTTTTAATATTTCAAATTGTTTTAAATATTTATTTTAGAATTTATTTTTTTATATTTTTCTGAAATCTCAATATTTATTTGTCTCATTTTATTATTTGTTTTAATTGCTTTAACTTGTCACTGTTTATCATTGATATTTTAGTTTAACTTTTCAACAAAATGAATATAATATTTATATTTTTTATGTGTGTAATTTTTCATTTATAATAATTTATTCAATTTCATATAAATTTGAAAAGCTGAACTTTTGTAAAAACTAGATATAATTATTTTTGAAATATTGAATTTTTGAAGTATTATAAATACTTTTCAAAGAAATTATTATACATTATAAGTATTTAATTTTTAAAACAATTGCTTTAGTTATACATAATTTTTTTGTTTTTATTATTTGTCTGCAAAAAGTTTATTATTTGTAAGTTTTAAAAGTAATTAAATAAATACTATAAAACAGTTTTCATGTTTTATTAAAAGCTAAGTTTTAGATTTAAGAAATTGTTCCACTTAATATTGTGTGAATCATAAATCATAATATTTTATTAGGAGAATTAATACTTTAAAAGATTAATATGCAAACATTAGATTATCAGTTAGATTATTGTGTTTGTTTTATTATTAATAAGTTTTTTATTAAAAAATTGTTACAACTATAAATTTCTAGTAACTTATGAAAATTCAAACATTATTTTATATCAGATTTTAAAGATTTTCTTATTTCTTAGAAGTAAGTTTGGAAAGAATTGAGAGAATGTGTTAATTTCTATTTGATGATGGCTTTCAACACTTCTCAAGTGAGTCTATAACCATGAAATTAAGCTGTTATCAACTATCAAATATATTTCAGGATTTAATCAGCAATTTCATCTACTACATTCTATTACTGCCTTCAAGTTTAATAATTCTCTGTTTTGCAGTTTTGATTAATTGGACAGGCTGGAAACTTTTTACACAAAACTAATTATGAAATTATTATCTAAACTTCTTTTACTTTTCGTTTTTCTTCTTTTATTTTTCACAAACTATAAAACTTCTTTCGTTTTCACAAGCATTATAGCAACCTTATGTCGAAATATGAGGATTCCAACTGACTTTACCATTTACCCAGACTCTCAACTTGGCATCCAACCTTATGACGTCACCAAGTACCACTACATCCTTAACAACCAACAAGTATGTACTGATAGGGTATTTCTGGTTGTCATGGTGAAAACACAACCAAAACACATCAAACAACGTGAAGCAATCCGTAAAACTTGGGGCAAATTATCAAATTGGGGTGAAACAGGTCAAAAAATGCTGGTAATGTTTATGTTAGGAATAGATCCAGAAATCGACAACTCACACGTAATCGAAGAATCGCGTCGTCATGGTGATATCATACAAGATAGCTTCGTTGAAAGTTTCTACAACTTAACTGTCAAATTAGTGTCCCAGTACAAATGGACCGTCAAATATTGTCCACAGGCTCGCTATTTTATGACGACTGATGACGATATGTTCATCCATACACGAAATATCATCAAGTTTCTTGAAAATAAATATGGTGATGAGGGCCAGGGTGTCTTTGTAGGTCATTTACACTCTGGGTCACCTCCATACAGGGACTCAGCTGTCAAATATAGCGTCCCATCTAGTATTTATCGAGGATTATATTATCCTGACTATTGTGCTGGGGCAGGCTACATCCTATCAATGGACGCAGTTCGATTACTCTTCCTACAATCCACTAATCTTCCTCTCATCTACATCGATGATGTTTATTCAGGACTCTTAGGGCGTGTAGCTGGGGTTCTCCCTACACATGACCCACGTTTCTTTGGTGAGATGAAGATCGTTAATGATGCTTGTTTGTTTGATCATTTTTTTACGTCACATGGTTATTCTCCTGAACAAATTATTGAAATGTTTTCCCACGTGCGCAAGGGCGCCACCGGTGGTCGATTTTGTTGGGCTAAATTGTGACCATGACTATTTACAGTTACTTGCCTCTGTTTGTATCTTGCCTAGTGTGTTGTCCATGACGTGACTTGCGATCGCGATGCGCTGAGACCTCAGTGATGAACTCGTTTTAATTTATGAGCTTGGTTTCTACTTTTTAAAGTGCAAATTTGACTTTTTGTTGTTTATTTATTAAACCGTTTTGACTTTGTTCTGTTGTTAATGTCATTTTAATTTATGACCATTTTGTCAGAATAAACAGAACATTGGAAAGATAAAAACAAAGGCGATAAATAATAAAATGAAATAACGACGAATATAGGTGAGAATAACAGCACACAAAATAAAGAGAAATACACTGACTGGTGTAAAATACGTTAAAAAACATTCTAAGCCGGCTTTTGCTGTTTTGACTTCAGTTTTTCTAGTTGTTGATGACGTTATTCTTTGAATTAAAGTTGAATGATTTGGTTTCATCTTTAACGATGTAGAGCCATGTTGAAGGAGCCTAGATGAGGTCTCTGGCCTCAAGTTTATTTGAGTTTTTTGCGTGTTAGATTCTTTGATGTTTGTTGTTGATGACGATGCTATAGTGGCAAGATATTTAGCAGTGAATTTAAAGCTAGTCGGCGAAACACTCATGCTTGGGTTACTAGTTGTAGAAACAGTCGTGCTTGGGTTACTAGTTGCAGAAACAGTCGTGCTTGGGTTACTAGTTACAGAAACACTCGTGCTTGGGTTACTAGTTGTAGAAGCAGTCGTGCTTGGGTTGCTAAAACACTCGTGCTTGGGTTACTAGTTGCAGAAACACTCGTGCTTGGGTTACTAGTTGTAGAAACAGTCGTGCTTGGGTTACTAGTTGGCGAAACAGTCGTGCTTGGGTTACTAGTTGTAGAAACAGTCATGCTTGGGTTACTAGTTGTTGAAACACTCGTGCTTAGGTTACTAGTTCCAGAAAAACTCGTATTTGGGTTACTAGTTGTTGAGACACTCGTGATTGGGTTGCTAGTTGCAGAGACACTCGTATTTGAGTTACTAGTTGTAGAAACACTCGTGCTTGGGTTGCTAGTTGTAGAAACAGTCGTGCTTGGGTTGCTAGTTGCTGAAACACTCGTGCTTGGGTTGCTAGTTGGCGAAACAGTCGTGCTTGGGTTACCAGTTGCAGAGACAGTCGTGTTTGGGTTACTAGTTGCAGAGACAGTCGTATTTGGGTTACTAGTTGCAGAGACAGTCGTATTTGGGGTGCTAGTTGCTGAAACACTCGTGCTTGGGTTACTAGTTGCAGAGACAGTTGTATCTGGGTTGTTAGTTGCAGAGACAGTCGTATTTGGGTTACTAGTTGCAGAGACAGTCGTATTTGGGTTGCTAGTTGTAGAAACACTCGTGCTTGGGTTACTAGTTGTTGAAACACTCGTGATTGGGTTGCTAGTTGCAGAGACAGTCGTATTTGAGTTACTAGTTGTAGAAACAGTCGTATTTGGGTTGCTGGTTGTTGAAACACTCGTATTTGGGTTACTAGTTGCAGAGACCGTCGTATTTGAGTTACTAGTTGTAGAGACAGTCGTATTTGGGTTACTAGTTGCAGAGACCGTCGTATTTGGGTTGCTAGTTGCTGAAACAGTCGTATTTGGGTTGCTAGTTGTTGAAACACTCGTATTTGGGTTACTAGTTGCAGATACCGTCGTATTTGGGTTACTAGTTGCAGAGACCGTCGTAATTTGGTTGCTAGTTGCTGAAACAGTCGTATTTGGGTTACTAGTTGTTGAAACACTCGTATTTGGGTTACTAGTTGCAGAGACCGTCGTATTTGAGTTACTAGTTGTAGAGACAGTCGTATTTGGGTTACTAGTTGCAGAGACCGTCGTGCTTAGGTTACTAGTTGTTGAAACAGTCGTGCTTGGGTTACTAGTTGCAGAGACAGTCGTATTTGGGTTACTAGTTGCTGAAACACTCGTGATTGGGTTGCTAGTTGCAGAGACAGTCGTATTTGGGTTACTAGTTGCTGAAACACTCGTGATTGGGTTGCTAGTTGTAGAAACAGTCGTATTTGGGTTACTAGTTGCAGAGACAGTCGTATTTGGATTACTAGTTGCTGAAACAGTCGTCGTTTTGGGTTACTAGTTGCAGAAACAGCTGTTATTTGCTGACTAGTTTGTCGATCAGATATCATTGAGCTGAAAGTATTGATGAATGTTGACTGACTAATGTTCATCAAATTGGTTTTATAAACTGTTGTTGTAACATCATAGTTCATGCATTGTGAACTTCTATAAAAATTTCTCATTTTTACTATGTCATTACTCCAGAGGTGGTGACTAAGATCACTATCAGGTTTACAATTGATACAATGATCTGATTTACATAAAATTTGTAGAGAAGTTTTTTCTAAAGCTCGTAAATACGCCTCCAATAGCTTGCAGTTACAATTAATAGGGTTATTCAATATTGAAAAAATTGTAATTTTACTTTGAATCAATTTATCTAGGTTGATTTCTTCAATCTGGTTAGACTTTAAGTTTAATTTCTGTAGACTTGGTGGCATCAATTGAAAATCAAATGTTCTGATCATGTTATTGCCTACATCCAACTTTATCAAGTTTTTAAACTTTTTGAAAGAACTTTGACTTGTAGAAATTTCATTTAATTTAATTTGTAATTTCAATTGTTGAACATTTTCGGACAAAAACTGTTTTAATCTGTTTAATTTCAATTTCTTGTTTGAAATTATATCTAAGGTCTCCAAGTTTTTAAAAGGTTTTAATAAACTCAAATTAAAAGAGGTATGACTCACATCTATAGTTTCAATACTCGTTGATGAATTAAAAGTGTAATCAACTTGATTCAAAATACATTTGTCTAATAACATATACTTTAAACTAACTAACTTTTCTATTGCTTGTAACCTGAAGTCCCTAAAATTGACATTATAAGACATCCATGATACCAGATTAGGAAACGATCTTGAAATCTTATCAAGAGAAGTTTCTAAGTTATTTAACTGTAACCTAGTTATGCTGGGGTTGATAAAGTCATTAAAATCTTCTCCTTCGCAAATGTAATTTTTAGTGCCACTATTGTAGCAGCCTAGTGAGCTTGAGTAGCTTACAGTTGTGATATAAAACACAAAAAATAAAAATGCTTTCATTATCACTCATCAAAATTTGAGAAACCTAAATTAAAATCAATGAATGCCAAATCTAAAAATATGTGAACTTTATTAATAAAGCTGAATTAATCCATTCTTCTATTGTTTGTATTTTGAATTAAGCTTTCTCACTTAAGTAAACCCTTAAATACAACTAATTTCTTTATTTTAAAATGTTTTTCCTTATCTGGATACTTTTTCTCATTATTTCGTGAGCTTTTTTTTAAAAATCTATTAGTAAGCAATAAAAACAAGAATTTTTTATCATTTTTTGCTTTCCTTAGCAAACATAGGCAACAAATTTATTCAGCCTTGCTAAAATACCAAATCAAGTTTAAATTCTAAAAACTTGCAAAACCTACTCTATTAACTTAAAAAAAATGTTACAGCTCAATATAAATAAGAAAGAAAAGTTTACAAGCTAAATTAAAATTTTTAATCTGTTAATAGCAATTTATTAAAGCATATCATAAATCTAAAGAATATTAAATGTTTGCATATAAGTTTCAAATTTTGCTAAAATAAGTTGCAAAAAAAGATCAAAATCGAAAGAGTCTAGAGATACTGAATTCAAAAAACGAGGTCATAAGATATCAACATGGCGGAAATAGCGATAGCTTTTATAACAGCTATCAATTTATAAGCAATTTTGAAGTCAATTGTTTAATTTTGAATCAGCTTTTAGTAGATTATAATTTTTTGTTTTCAGATTTAATGCTCCTACCAATTTGACCCGACTTAAAAGCTACATCTGATCAATTTTAATTAACCAGTCAATTCATTTGACCATAAAAAGACTTGTAGCTTTAGGACAAAAATTATGTTTTCTAAATTTTCGCTTGGTTGCAGTTCTGATAGATTCATTTGTATAAACTTCTATTTTACTTCTATTTTATTACTTTCTTGTGATATAGTAATATCCAAATAATTCATTACGGTTTCTGTAAATCCTTCTTGGAGGGTTTTGTATAACATTTTTATCGGAATATTAAATGTCAGCAAACATGATGACATTGACATCATACTGAAAAAAGTGCAACTCGTTTTTTTTAAGATGTTAGTTTGTCTGAAAGTGACTAGTTTTGTATCAGTAACAATCAACTTTAAAGTTAAATTCATTTTCTTTTTATCAAAACTTAATTATGAACTCAATATTTTTGGTTCTGCTTCAACTATATTTGTATTAATTCACTTTTTTAAACAGTTATTCCCTAAATTTGTGCTCGAAAACGTTTATTTAGAGCTCGATTTTATAATAAGCCAGTTTAGTCAGTATTCTAGTTTACTTTTAGAGCCGGTTGATATATTTTTGATGAACCTGCAAAAAATTGAATATAATTTGGATTCAATAGATTATCTTTAACAATAAAGTTTTCTTTTGTTAATTCAAAAGTGAAATATAAAAGTCTTACAATAAATCAAATGTAAAAGTTTACCTTTTTTATATTTTTAAATGTAAATTTAATTTTTTATATAATTTTGTTATTTAGTTATTTTATAATATAAAATAAATTTTAGTTTAATTTATTGAAATAATTTTTTTAGATTTAATCATTAAAATTGGTAGAATTATTACAACTATTATTATATTTTATAATTTTTCAAATAAATTTTACTGTTTATTTTATTTCCTGATGTTTTCTTTTAAAATTACTCTGATTTTATTTTTCATTTGATGGTTTATAAAGTTTCTATTTTTATCTCTAAGAAATAATTAAATTTAAAATATTAAAAAAAATAAATTTCAGATTTTAAAGATGAATGAAGTCAAAAGATCTCTTCCAAAAACAAAAGATCACATCTTTTATCAAGACCTAATCACAGTGGCATCACAATTTGATCCTGACCGACTTTTAGCCCTAACAACTGACCAAGTTCGTCCTTTACTACCTTCAATTGTCAGGGCAGCAGTGTGTCCAGGTCTAGATACAAGTCCTGAGTGGGAAAAGAACAAAACAAAACTTCTGTTGCTATGTAATCGCGACCCACAATCAAATGATATCTTGAAATTCCTTGAAACTGATTTTTCAGTACTTCGAGAAGACCTTCTCATCACTATGACGTCACAAAAGAAAGCAATTGCTTCTGGGTCTTCCCCTGAAAGCTTGATGAATATAAGCTGTGAAGTTATATCGATATATGAAGCTTCACCCTCTCTCGATCGTTTTCGACGACTCGGCCACGAGATGGCGCTGTTGTTGAATCTTTCAGCATCTTTTGATAGCAAACAAATGGCTCTTTTTACTTCAGACCTATTTTCTTCTTCTGTTTACTTGCCAACAACAACTGATCTTCTTTGTCTTCTCTGTGCTGAACTTCCAGCTATTTATGACGTCATCTCTGTATGTCACGCGCTTTTATATGCCAATAATGGTAACAAAGCAATTTGCAAGCTTCTGGCTAACAACCCAGATCAGTTACCAGCGGTCTTTGACCATTTCTTTCATCTTCTGGATACTGATAATTCTAAAGACGAGTCCCCACGTGGCCCTAATCTCGAACAACGTGTGCAATCGTGTTTGTTGGCCCTTTGTGACGTCAGCAGTGGTCAAGCACTGACTATTAGGTCACTTTGTGTCCAACATTGTCAAATGGCCGACTTGGCGGTCATTCTAACCCTGGACTACTTACCACAGCAACCTGGGAACGATTCTAAAATGTTACCTGTCCACCATGCAGTGACATTTGTCAGCGGTTTGTTGCTAGGCAACGACTCCAAAGCCAAAAGTTGGTTTGCTGCGTATCTAAGAGCCACTAGAAGTGATTTGGATAATTGTTTGTGGTGCTGTTTGGTCACTGAATTAAAATTAGTGGTTAAAAGTGCGATGTTAGATTCCAAACAAGAACTTCACTGCCTACTCGATTGTCAGTGTGTCAGAGCAGCTGGGATTCTTCGATTGTTCTGTGCAATCCGCGCGATTCCTGGCATACGTTTTCATGACAACGAATCTCAACTACTCCTGCTCCTCATAACTTCATTTCCACCTTTTACTCCCGCTGGAGTCCGTTTTGTATCCCTTGCTCTTGCTACCCTTTTATTGTGTCCTACTCTCATCAAAGGATCTTCAGAAGAACGTCGTGTTGTGTCTTGGATTCGTTGGTTGTCAGGTAAATCCTTGGAAACGGATCATCTTGCATCAGCGTCAACTTTCGCAGAACAATTGTTGTTAACAGCGATTCATCTCCTCGAAGATCGAAAACAAGAAGCTGTGAGACTAGCTCAGTCAATTTTAGGGGTTCGAATCAAAGTTGAACCTTCAACTTTTACAAAAATTAGAACTATTTTTACAAAAGAAGTCTTCCCAACTCAAAAAGTCGCTGAGCACGCGATCAAAGTGCCCCCAACGCCCCAAATCAACGCGAATCTAACCGGATACCTCCCTGTTCACTGTGTCTTTCAACTTTTACAAACGCGCGCGTTCTGTAGTTATCAAATCCCGGTTCGAGACTGGATTTATGATCAAATCTTAGTAGCAGCATCACCTCTACATCCTCAACTCCAACCTCTGATCTTTCAATTTGTTTCAACCCTGGTAAATCCCCCATCCCATCGAGGGTTACATACACACACACCTCTCAACACACCATTCACTCAACAACAAATCCTTCGCGTCTACAGCGTTGATTACGTCACATCTTTAACCAGCAAACTTCTCATGTTATATTATGTCTTACTCTACGAAGAAAATGTCCTTAATCATACCAAAGAGCTGGTAACAGTCCCCAATCGCCCTATGAGGCTCCCCGCCGCCCTCATCAACGCGATTCCAGTTAAATTACTTCTTCACAAAGCTAGATTAGAACCACGCGCGTGTAGTGGTCTTTATCCCGCCCTTTTTGGACTTCTCATTAATCATCTTCCTCATCTTTGTATGACGTCAGATTCACTCGATGAAAACTCCCCTCCACGCCCTCTATCTAACGACTGTATGACGTCACTAAACGCGAACAGCTTTTATCAAAGTCTTCAACGAGCTTCTGTAAGCAGTGCGCGTACAATCATCAACTTACGCGCGCTTTCGCATCAGCACACACGTGTCGATGACGTCATCGGTTTAGTGCGCGCGTTCACTTGGGGATTACCCCATTTATTGGATGTGAAGGTCGCGCGACGCGTGCGTCAGGAAGCCCTCAAATTCTGGCTTCGACTTAACTCGTTGGTTCCTCGCCAATTATGGGTTTCAACAATCAGCTCTTTACTACCTTCTAGTAGCTCGTGGACATCTTCTAAACTTCCAGAAGATTTTAAAGATTCTCTCGACTTCCAGAAGCTTGTTGATGATCCTTTAACATGTCTGAGTGTTGATGTAAAAGCTCTTCGATGTCCAGAGTTCTTTCAAATGATCTTGAGGATTTTAGAAGCTTCGTTGTCAGCTGCCAAGGCAAACACGGTTGCTATGCTGAAAGCAAACCCGACTCTGGTTGCTAAGGGACAACGCCATAAAGGTCAACGAAGTCTAGCGGAAGTTGATAAGGAAAAAGAAGATTTAAGATCTGCTCTTATCGCTACTTTACAAGGGACTGCTGTTCAAATTCTCATAGAGATCTGTGGATTCGATGACGTCACTTCTGATGATGATGATGTGAATTTACTGACGTCACGACGCGAGATACAATGTTTGGCTTGCTCAGCGATTCATCAAATATTCATCCAAGATAAAAGAACAGCTCGTCTAGTACACTTACAAGTAGGTGCCCCATAATCTATTTGTTTCTTACTGGAAATGTTTATGTCTTTTTTAAGGGTTATTCACCGAAGCTGATCGCGGTTTTAGTAGCGGGAATTCCCTCAATGCACATCTGCGTCGATTTTGTTTCGGAATTATTACAACTTGCTGATCATTCGAAACACTTATTTGCATTTGAACTTGCTTCTCACTTGTGTCTTCATTACCGGATGCCAAAACAGCTCGCAGTTGGTCGCTTGTGTCTAGCAACGATGTCAACACTTATCACAGGTTGCCTAGCAACCACCACTTAGTAACTAATTAGCATATTCTGTTTGCAGTGATTCCAAATGATGAGTTCTGTGGGTTTTTTGATATTGCTTTAGATTCCATCCCGAATTTTACTTCAGCTTTTCCACCTCTTGTTCGTCAATCAATTTTGATTTTATTGCATCTTGCAAAGTTTGTTCAAGCGTCTGTTGCCTCACAACAAAGTCACTTGCTCTCTACTGATGTTGAAGATTGGAAGAGATCACAAGATGAAGATTCTTATTTCTCGGATAATTCATTTGTATGTCTTTATTCAAAGATCAGAAAAATTTATCGGAAGATTTTACTTCAAAATAAACCGGAGTCTGCTCTTTGACGATTTTTTATTTTTTGGCAAAATTTTTACACCAACGTTGATGTCCTCTTCTTTTGCAACATCGCTTCATGTGTGTCTTCAACATCCGCCGATATCGATTGTGACGACATAGGCGAAGCTGACTGCTGATTGGATGAATGAAGTGAAGGTTAGAGTCAGAAGTAACTTACTTGATGTTGCGCTAGGACTTTTATTGGATATTTTCCGAGATTTATGATTCGGTTTCCCTCACCAGGTGTCGCAATTTTTTCTTTTTTGTATTTTTTTGAGCTGAAATTTGAATAAAAATTTAATTTAAAGATCAAAAATCTGATTTTTTACTTTTTTCTTCTCATCTTTATCTGCTCTTCTTTTTTATCCGATTTTCTGAATTTCTGCAAAAATTTGACCCAAAAAATTTACAAAATTTCGATTTTTTTGAAATTACCTGAATCAAATAAAAAACTGTCGCAAAAAAAAACAAAAGAAGAAAAAGAAGAAATTCAAAACCAGAAGTAGAAGATGATGATGATGATTCCTGGATCTCAATCGTCATCCCGATCTGTGACGTCATCACACAGTCACGATTTTGATCACGAGCCTAAAATTTTGAAATGAAAAAAATTCCTTATATGGTAAAAACCGACCAGGACAACAACATGGTGTGAACCAACGAATCGATCATTGCTGGTTGCTAAGTAAATGTCCCCGTTGCTAGGATTCAAATGAAAAATATGTTCAACAAGCGACGGATTCTGCCATTGATATCGGACCAAACCATTCTGACCACTATCCTTGTCCACAGCCTAAAATATGGGTCAGTTATTTATTGGACCATTTTAGACATTTTTTTAACTTTTAGCTGAAATATTTTGTTTGTTTGATTCAGAATTGCTATAAACTTCATGTTGGGGCTTTTGGGCATCAAGAATTGGGGTTCGTTATCATTGACATCATCAACTTCAATCACCAATGTAAAATAGTTGAGATCAGATGAAATGGTCAACTGATAAAGACACAAATGAGAAAAACTTCACTTTCATTTGCTTACCTCATAACTTTTGGTTGTTTCAAAATCTAATAGAGTATCTAAGACTAATTCTGATTTTTGATTAATGTGAAAAACATCTTTGTGATTTTTCAAATGATATTTAATCTTCTAAAATGAAGTTTGTTAACCTTTTTTTTATGTTTTTTTTTCAATTTACTTTTAAGCGAGTTTCAGATCTTTTTAATGTCACAACTTTAGTTCCTGGAGAAGCATTTTCAGGAATTCTTACAGATTGATGCATTCCATTAATTTTTACAATTTCTCTAAATTTAAACAAACCATTATGAGTTTGGAATATTTGCAATCTTAACTAAATTCAAAATCTTTTTTAGTTGAGGCCATAAAACTACTTTTAAAAGGAAATCTTGAAACTTATTAATTATTTTGGTCTTGAATTTTCATAAAAAATAATTACTTTAAAATTTAATATCAAATTATGACATAAAAATTCTAAAATTTTTTATTCGATTTTTTTCAATTTCCGGTAAATAAAAATATCCGTTAATACAATTTTTTCAAATTAAATTTGTTTATCTAGCAAAAAATAATATTTTTTAATAACATAAATTGTTGTAAAATATTCATTTAAATGCTGATAAAGATGGGAATTAAAAATTTAATTTTATTGATTTGTTTGTTTATTTTATTTACAATTAATGACGACATCAAGGTAAACTCCCTAATCCTAAATTGTTTAAAATATTTTTTTACAATTAAAAAATGCAGGAAAATTACTTTTTACAAATTTTTGATAGCAAAGATAATAATTTAATTAAAATTAAAAAAAAGTTGTTGAGTGAACCTAAAGTTTGATTAAAAAAGTTGAAAATGTTTTTAAATTTTTAAACAATAAAAAAATTATCCGAATTAAATTGATGAAATAGAAGATCAGTAAAAATAGAAAAGTTTATTTTTTTTACCTCATATCAGAAAAAAAAAATCTCACTCCTTATTTATGTTATTTCCCTCATAGCAGAAGTTATAAGCTTTTCAAATCACTAGAAATAACTATAAGTTTTTATTAACCATTCTGAAATACTTTTTTTCTGTATTATTTTTAAGATTTGCAAACTAAAATCCATCAACTAGCAAAGTAGTAACTAAATTATCCGCCCACATGGCCAGTGTTTTTTCATTTCAAATGTCTATTATTTTTAGATATTTTTATGAACGATATTAAAGTGATTTTCAAAGCTTGATAACTTATTTGATTTCATTGTCAAATAAAAATTAACCTATGTAGTCGAATTTTAGTCAACCATTAGTACTTTTCTTCACGGTTTCTTTAGCCTTCTTAATGCTATCTTGTAAACTCATATAGTGGTTTCTGTTAGTTTCAAATCTGTTTGTTGATTAGATAATTTAAATCTTATCTTTCTGTAAGTATATGTTGAACAAACGAGTCGTAAATGCAATTGAAAGTTGCTTTTATATAGGAATGTGGTTTCTGACCAGTAGTACACAATGGGACATTTTTTAAATGTTTTAATTCTAACAATGATGAGTGCAGTTAGTATATTGTTCAAGTTTTTGTTGCGATTTTCTAAGCACTTGAAGTTTTTTAAGTCAAACCTTTCAATCAATCTGATTAACATTTTTTAATTTCTTTATTCTATAATATGATTAAATCTAGACTTTACAAATACAAATTTTCATATTGAGAGGCGATATGCTACTTGAAGTTAAACAAAAAACTATTTTAATGTAACTTCTAATGTAAGTGCTCAGATTAGTGACGTTTATATCATTCATATTTCTCATAAATTCATGAAAAGTTGAGTAGATGAAGAAGTAGATTTAGTGAGCTTCTGTTTGAGAAATAGAGAAAGTTGAGAAGTTTTATATTCTAGTTATAATAGCAATTTTTATTTGCAACAAAATCTGAAAAAAGGAATTTTGTTGAACAGTCGAAATCACAATTAGAGTTTTATAACAATCATCTAAATGTTCAATGATCAAACAGAAGATTAATCCAATAATCTTCTTACTTCTAAAAGAGATTGAAAAATTTTTGAAATATATTCTTTTAAAATTATCAAAGCTCAATTAAAAGTTTGTCTTAAAAACTGTTCGAATCAAAAAAAAAGAAAATAGAAAACCATAAAAAAATTCAAATTTGTATATAGAGGTTTTTGATGAAGAATTTGGTTGATATTTTATTTCATTAGTAAATGAAGTAAGTTATCAAGAAAACTGCTTAGTAAGCTATATACTATTCTAAGCCTCATAAAAATTCATATTTTAACTTTTAAAAAGTATTTGAAAATATTTTGAGCAAAAATTTGTTGAAAAATAATTTTAAATTTTTTTTACAAAAATATGGAAAAAAAACAAAACAATGCGTCAATCTGATTGGCTGTTTCCAACCAAGCTGAACGACGATGACGTCATCAAAAGTTGTTGTTCGATGTTGGCAAGGAAACGCGCGCGTATTTTGGAGAATTCCATCACATTTTCCGGACGACATTCAGTCCAAAATTTATCAAATTCAACAAAAAGATAAACTGAGAAGAAAAAAGATGAAATTTCTCACCACTAGATGTCCTACTCACCATAAACATGATGAAAGTCGGACACTTGAGGTCTTCCTTTGATCACATTGAAGAAATGAGTTCGTAAAAGTCCGCTGCTAAGCAACTCAACCGCCATACTCGTTAAATTGATTCCCAAAATTGCAAATGAGTATCTACTTGATGACGTCAGTAACGCGATAATGACGTCACAAAATCACTCACCCATGACGAGGATGATTTGAATGTTGGAGCATTTGAAGAGTGATTTGAGGATGATTTGAAGCTAAGTGATGAAGATTAAGAAGTCCTAGAAGTCCCATTCCCCGAAAATCAGTAGCTGGGTCGGTGCCCTTGATTAAAAAACACGGGAGCTGATGACGTCATCAGTGGTTGAAAGATCACCTGAAAGCCGATGTCTTCCCAGTCACGACTGATGCGGTTTGAAAGCACTCGCTTGGGTTGAAGCATACTCCATAGCTGTCAAAACAACGTGACGTCACTACTGATGACGTCATCGACAGGAAATTACTTCGAGTAGAAGTTTTTCGTGATTCTGATTCATTGAATCAAACTTTTCGCGTCTTAGCGCTTCGATTGATGCGAAAAGATCTTCGTAGCCGTGAAGCTGATCTAAGACTAGTTTCATCTCGATGCAAAAGCTGCAGTGACGTCATTAGTGACGTCATAAACGCAATAGAGCAAAACTTACTGGGAAGCAAATTTTTGAGGAATTTTTTTGATTGGGATTAAATCATAAACGTTAGAAGAGTCTTGAAGAAGATTGCGGACTTTCGGATGTTTTGACAAAGCCAGACTTTCTTCTGCGAGTCGAGAAGTTAGTTGAGGAGTTAGGGTCGGGGCGTGGGGCACCTGTTAGTAGGACGCGAGATGTTTGTGAAATATTTGCTTCAATGATTCGATGAAGTTCACATTTGCCGCGTAATAAACGAGAGAAGACTTTGACAAGCGATCTAAAGAAAGAAAAGTACATCAGACTCCCGATAATTCCTTTCCGGGGAATGATCTTCTTCTCATGATTCCGATTTCTTACAATAGAAGATTTTGTTGTCATGGTGATGATTAAAAAAATTAAATTCTGAAGATTAAAATGAAACTGGTTATTAATTTGCATAACAAATATTCGAAGAAATCAAAAAAAGAGGAATTCGATTCGTTTTAATTGTTGTTGAAATATTCGAAGATCAGAGGAAGATTCTGGATTAGAATCCCGCCACCAGCAAATACAACTGCTGCGAAGCCAGATACAAAAAATCCGATCTTCTTTAAATTCACAGATTTTGTTGGAAGATTTACTGAAAGTTCTTTTGGAGTTGGCTCTTCTAAAAGATTTAAACGTCTTAAAACTTGATCTGGGTCTTCTTGAAGAGCAGCAAGAGCATAATCAGGGAATGTGGAGACTGCTAGATCTTCTTTGTAATACTTCGTTGCATTTTTAGCAAAATAGGAAGGTGGGTAACGGATATAGAAGATTGAACATTTAGAAATCAACATTTCTAAAGGTAAGTTTGGTTTGCTAGCAGATTTTGACAATTTTTGAAACACATAAGGCATTTCACATTCACATTTCAAGATTTCATCTGAATTAAGATCTACTACATGAGCAGCAAAATAAATTGGCATTAAAGGGTGACAGGAGAGAAAAAAATCAAATAACCTTTGAATAATATTTTGATTACTCAGCACGTAACTATACCAAGTAATCAGCCAGCTTACAGCAAATATCATTTCAACTTCTGCTTTTTGAATAAAATCAACCAATTCAGGATTCAAATGTTCTAACATTGGAACTAAATAATTAAGAATATGAGATGTTTTATCCATAGTTGGAAACATAAAATCTCTTAAGTGGTGAGTTGAGAGTCTTTCTAATAGTGGAAGAGCCTTGTGTCTTCCACAGACAAGTAGAAATGTTACACAAACATCATGGTACCCTTGATAATAATTTAACTTTGGCTGTCTTCTTATTACATCAATTATTAGTTTTAATAATTCTTCCTGTAAATAAGATCTTTCTGAACTTTCCATATCTTTTGGAAAACTTGAAGAGCTTCTATCAACATCTAATTTTACTTGACGATAGTCAGGGTGACTTTTATATTCATAATCATCATCTTTATCATCAATTTCAATATCTGGAACACCAAGCAAGAATGGCCACACCTCTTTACGTAATTGTGCAGTTAATAGTCCCCCTTTTGATATAGCAAGTTTTCTGAGAGCAGATATATTAACTGGATTATATGAAAGTTCTTTTTTTATTTCTTCTTTTTTAGATTTTTCTTTTGATTTCAACATTTTTCAAACATAATAAAACCATAAAATTATAAATACAACTGTTTAATAGAAATACTTTGGAAATATTTATAAATATTATTCATAATAAACTATTAAACTTTAGTATAAAATAATCTTTCCTAACAGTTGATCTCATTTTAACATAGAATTATTTTATTAAATTTAAAAACATTTTAAAAAATCAAGATCAAAAAAGCTCAAAGAAAATTGTCAAATTTAAAGATATCAAAAAATTCAAAACATATTTAAACATTCTTTTAAATTATTTTATATAAAATAATTATAAAGAATAAAATAATAAAAGAGTTTATAAATATGACAAATGACTTAATATCTAGATCTGATTGACATTTACGAAAATAGTTTTAATTAAAACATTCAAAATATATCAACATTTTAATCTGATACTTTTATATAAATGAATTTAAATTAATTAAAATACTGTAATTAAATTTATAAAAATGTTTATATTTATTTATAAAAATTTGCTTTAAATTATTAATAGAATAACAGTTTCTATTTAATATTTAGAAACAAATTTTAAAAAGCTAGATTTAAAGATGTTAAAGAATTACAAACTTGTTTATCATTTTAATAGAATGATTAATAGCAAAAAAAACTTCTAAAACTTTCTTCTAAATTAGTAAGTAAAACAAAATGAAATCTCCAAAAAAAAACAAATAATCATCAAAAATAAATCATCAATCTACAAAAAAAAAAAGTTTCAAAAATTTGAAACCTATAACTAAATAACTAGTTTCTAAAATTTAAATCAAATAAACTAGAGACAATTTTTAAGATAAATAATAGATAATCCTATTTATAAAACCATAAATAATAAATTATATAGTTAAAATATTTTGTAATATTAATATTACAATTTTCTTTATTAGGTAATTTTTATCATAAATAAATACTTTTTTGGAAATATGAGACATTCAGATTATTTAATAACAACAAGTATCTAAAGTTCATATTATATACAAAAATTTATCAATCTTGAAATTTTGTCCATTCAATGCAAACACGTTATTATAACTAAAACGTCAGTTTTCATTTTGTGAAAAAGCCAAAAACGGCCAAAGATTTGATTATGTATTAAAGCTTTTTAAAAATTGTTAAGTTGTAGGTAACTTTTATAATGCACTTCATATGGTTTATAAAAATGAAAATTTAAGTTTTTATCAGATATTTGTAAGTTTATAATGAGTTGTGCAAAGAAAATTTACTTTTAACATAAATATGGTTTTACTATAAAGTTACGCTGGGTGTAATGTACCACACTGCTTTTAGTAGAGTTCAAAAACTACGAAAGCTGTTTTGAAATAAATGATTGCATAAAATTCTTAAGATAAATTTTAATAGCTTTTTAGTTGATAATCATACTTACTTGTACACATCAGTTATAATTAACAAAGTTTAATATTTATTATATTCAAAAATTATTTTTGGACACAAACATTTTTTATTTTTTTTTTGCTTTTTACTAAGTTCTATTATCTTTTGATAACCAAGAATTTAACTTTTTTATTACTTATTACTTACTTTGTTTGTTTAATGCGATTTTAGTCTACACAACTGAGCGTTTTTTCGTCATGTAAGCTAGCCTAAGTTTGTCATTATCTATTGAGAAAACATTGCTATCGAAATAGCAATGTCTAAAAAATTCGGAAATATATTTTTGGTCAGAAAAAATGAATTATCATAAAACATACAAAAATAATGTCAATTACTTTAGTAAATATTATCAAAGTTTGTTTCGATTAAACTACAATTAGAATTAAAATAAATTTACATATAAATATCGTAACAAAATTACCGTTTTACAAAAATCTATTGAAAAAAATTTAAAACAAAGAAAATTAATAAAGTTTATAGACTATCGAGTAATCTCTTAAAAAACTCTTAAAAATGTCTTTTACTAAAAATTATTACTGATTAAATAGCATAGATACTTAGCTGGAGCTAAAACTTATCTGTTTACATCTTATAGGAGGTACTTCAAAACTGGCTTCAGCACATTTCCAGTCTAAAGCAGAAGAACAAGCTTATGTATTTTGATTAAAAAGATATTAGAAACGGCATCATGTCACGAGATATAGTTTGCATCTCTATTTGAAAATTCAGATTTTAAAATAGTTGTAAACATTTTCTGAACAATTCAAATATTTATTTTAGATACTCCAAAAAAATTTTCTCAGCTATATAAAGTTTTATTTTAAGTTTAGTCGGGAAAATCAAACAGAAAATTTAATAAAAATTTGATTTAATTCAACTTCAGTTAACTTGTTTATTAACAGTTTAAATATTTTGAAAAACACTTTATGAAATATATTTATTTATTTTTATCATTTTTATTCATAGTCCATAAAAACAATTATTAATACATTTTTCTCGTTATATTATTCCAACCTAAAATTAAGAGAAAGTAAAGCTTATACTTTTAAGTAATAATTATTTCTCAAAATCTATGAAAATCAAATTAGTCTAAATAGACAACCAACATTTTTTATCACCAAATATCTTCAGTTTTATTTATAAGAAGAGTGCTTGAAGTCCTTCATGTTTTATCATGTTTAAGTTCTTCTGATAAGAAATCAAAATCAGAATTATCGTCAAAAAATTATTCAAATCTTTGAGTAAAGATTAACTACTCACAAAATCTTTAAACTATTCAAATAAAATATTATACAGAATGTAATAAATTATTTTATAAATACAGGTTGTCATTTGATCAAAAATTAAAAAGAAATCTTATATCAACAAGTTAAAATCTTCTTTTGTTTGACAAAGAGGTTTTCTCTCATCTAATGCTTTTCATAACTTCTTTGGGGATTTCTGGAAAGATTTTTCGTTTAGTTTAATGCGCTGATGTGATCAGTAATGTCAAGTTTTGATTTTTATGGTTCGAAGCAGAACAATCGCCGCCAAATAAATTGCTTCTAGACTTTGACTAAGATAATAAATTAACTCGAAAACAAAGTTAATCAAACTTACTGAAAGTTTAATTTCAAATTGTTTGTCTTGATATTTCTTTTTACCTTAATATTGAAACGTTTTGTTATTTTGTAAGCTATTCACAAATGAAAAAATAAATGCAAATTGAGAAAAGGACATTTTTGGCGAATTTGGATATTTAACAAGCGGGTTTTAGGGTAAATAAATTGTCATCAAATACAAAACGGGTAAAAATTGTCTTAAATTAAATTATTAATTAATTTTTCTTCTTTTTTTCAACAGCTACATTGAAAATAAGCTTTAATATTACGAGTCGTTTAGTAATTGTTAAAGAAAAACAAACAAAAAAGAACATCTCAATACCTGACATAAAATAAAACTTGAGCAAACATATAAATTTAATTACTGCAATTACTAAGTACACAAAATGTTTGAATAGTTTCAGACAAACTTTATTCTCCATATATATTAATTAAAGAGAATATTTTGAAATTTGTATTTGTTAATTGCTAACGATTTTGATTAGTACTGATAACAGTTTTGTCTTTTTTCAAAAATGGAATGTTTAAAGTATAATCTAGTAATTACAAAAATTATTATTTCTTTAACTGTTAATTTTTAATTTTCTAAAGTTGAATAACTTCTAGAAGGAAATTACTGAATCTTAAAGCATCTATTATCAAAATAGATTACCGCGTGATTCCATGACGTCACACTTGAACTCTTACTTAATTAATTGCAATTTTTTCATCAAAAATTTACATACGACAAATTAGTCACCACCGTTGGGTTTTGTCCGAATAAATTTCTTTTATGAGCAACAATAGCAGAGATTTCAAGTATAAACAATAAATGAATCAGATTGTGATTAGAATAAACTTAAAATTCGACATCTAGCGGTTGAAATTTGAGCAGATGTTAATTGTTAGAAGCCGACATCTGTCATCAGCTAATGACAAAATGTTTCGATTTGAAATCAATTTGTTCCAGCGAAAAAGCTTTCAACAGTTTCAAGTGACAAACTCAAACAAAATATCTATCTTTGGTATTTGAACAGTTTTTACCAATGAATGTTCAAACATTTGAAAAATAAACAAATTAAATAATCAAATAAAAAAGCAAAAGTCTAATAATTTTATATATTTTACATAAGAGAATGTTTGTCTTAAAATAAAAGTGTAGGTAGAAATTTTACTGATTAAAAAGATTTGTTTTCAGTTTGATTTTGTTGTAATTTGTCAAATTTTCTCGGCAAAGTAAAGATCTGTTTATAGGTAAAATTTTTGTCACGTTTCAATTATGTTCGATTGTTGAAGATTAGAAATTATAAAAATTCAGAAAATTATTTACAGTTTGAACCAGATGAAGTTTGAAGATGAAGGTATCTAATAATATCAAATAAAAATAAATAGCTATCGTATACATTATACGTTTGTGTTATAGTTATTGTTTTGATGTTATTTGAAACAGATATTTCTCAGAATTAACTAAGTGTAAACAAAGAAAGAAAAAAAGATCGTAATGAAGATCTTAGACCTTTTTGCCAATAAAAACACTAAGAAAATAAAAATCTAAATTTAATAAAAGTTTTGATAGCTGTTCAGCTTCTTTATCAAAAAGCAATAAATTGTAATAGTTCTGAGAAAAACTTTAATGAATAGTGATTATTTGCAAAGCCTATTAGCTGTTAGATACTGAATAAGCTTTATTGTAATTAGGATTCGTATTTCGAGTTCAGGAAAAACTTTGATTAAGAGTAGGAAGTAAATTTGAGAATTACAGAAAGTTCCCACAGAAAAAATGATATTCAAAAAAAACTTCTCAATATTACAGTAACTGAACAAGCCTGAAACAGACATTTAGATGAAAATAAGGATAAGGTTACAAATGTTTGAAGTTACATTTGGAGGTCGAGTAACTGAAAACTTGGTGAGAATTCTTTATGTTAAATTGGAAAAGATTTTGAAAATCGTGACCCACAAATCTTGTTAGAGTTCCGTCTTTACAAAAGGAAATACAGGCAGTTAAGATTTTGATGTTTTTATGAAAGCTTTCATCAGTTTTTAATTTGCACAAATATTTACAGCACTTTTTTTAGCTTGCTTTTTACTTCAGCTGTATTTTATTTCTTATCTCTCAATCTTTATTTAGTTTTCAACTTTGAAACTATTGGCGAAAAAAACTACTTTAACGCCTAACCCGACAAATTATTTATTTTTTTAGCTGTCACTACATTTGCGGTGACATACATAGCTCAGAATAAAATGAGAGATATGTATCCTAATAAGTTCATCGTATCAGTTTTCGATCTTCATTTGAGCCTATCTCTAAACTTTTTGAAGTAACAAATAAATCTTTTATTTATTTGATTAACTTGCAATGAATATACAGCTTATCTGATTGTACTATTTCCTTGCTATTGTCCTAACTATCATTCTATCTTAAGTTTAAGAGGCGGGAAAAGTGATAAACACGAAGGGAAGTAAGAAGTGAAAGCAAAAAAGATACTTTCTGGTCATGCTTTATTTTAAATTGCTTCTTGCAAGAAGTCACGAACTGAGAGATATTCAATTTAGAGATATAAATGATAAAACTAGAATGTTTCTGATCAGTGAGTTTAAGGAGTTTTTGAGAAAGCTGGGTATATGAAGTTAGTTTAGTGAATTATTAGTTAGTTTTTGAGTGATATTGTGTTACAATTAAAAAGAAAACGTTTTGCAGACTATTTTTTGATACCAAATCAAGTTGAGCGTTTGTTTAATTAAGAAAGAAACAAACATGAAAAAATGTAATAGAATGGTTACAGAACTATCAAAAGATTAAATATTTGCTTTTTAGTTTTAATGTTTTGATAACATTCAGTTACAATTTGTTTGTTGAATGAGGAAATTAGTTTGGCATTCTAAGAAACAGCCTTTTTATAAGAGTACAAGAAACAATGTTGCTTACTTGAGACAGAAACTTTTTGATTTATTAGTAGAAGCATGTCTTGAGTCCTTGCTAGATAATTTTCTCTAATCTCTAATTTTACATTTTGTTTACGATTCAGAGAATTTAATTCTACAAAACAAACATTTTAGCAATTTTTCGTGTTCAACAGAGAATTTAGGCAAGGTAAAAGGATTAAACTCTTTGCTATAATAGCTAAAGTGAAAATTTTTGCTTTTTTTTTCAAGCTATTATTGGAAGCTTGGGCCTATCAACTTACAAAGTATTTTGAGATGTAATTTTGTCACCTTTAAATACAAGGAGGTTTGTATTAAGTTGTGGGCGGGCACAGACTTCGCAATTGTCGTTTGATTATGTTAATTTGAACTTGATGTAATTTAGCTACATCATTCTTAACTGCCTCTGTCATCTTATACATAGTTCTACTTTGTAAGCAAACTTTTAGATTTATTCTAATCGCGAAAATAGTTCTCTTTTTGTCGCAGTTGAAACCTTCGATTGTGACTATAACGTCATAATCGCTTAGAACTGTCGCAGTAGAGCGCGAAAAACGGAAATGAAGCACACGCCTGGGCCACAATACTTTGCGACCATTTTAGTGTAGAAATATGAAATTCCAGAAAAACGTGATTCGAGAGAAAAGTAGAAAAAGAAGTGAAGATGATGATGGTACATCATCTCGTCGCAGTCTCTTCTTACTTACGAACTAACAGCTTTGCAAAGTATCGCGTTGATGACGTCATTAGACAGTCAATTTGCTTAGATTTAGATTTAATGTGATGATGTCACTTCGATTTGTAAATGACGTCACGATCGCCATAGTTTCGACCAGCGATCGTGAATATGACGTCATTGTTTTTTGTTGCAGATAATTTTTGATAAAAATTTAGAAATTTTTTTTTGATTTTTGAAAATTTGAAACGAAGAAATTTTGGAGAGCGGAAATTGAAGATGTCTCACGCGGTTATGATACATGGTAAATGGGAAAATGTCAACATGACGTCATCAGTACCAACTGCTTACAAAGTAAAGACTTTTCTTATTGCAAAGATCTTTTCATCTTTTTTTTTGTCTTTTTTTCGTCTTTTTTACGGCTAATTGACACGACAAAGCAACCCTCCGTCGCTCGCCCCTTCGAGTCGCTTCATTTCACTTGAAATCCTTGAATTCCCCCAAAAAATGCTCCCGAAAAAATCAGTCAAAAATTCTCGACAATATTTTGGCTTTTTTTGTTAATGGCCCGGAAATAAGCGTTTCTCAAATGAAAGCGATGACGTCATCACCGAATATTTTAAATCCTTCTCCGATTTAGTTCGATCTAAAAAAGATCATCAAAGTGATGACGTCATCATCTGTGCAATAAAATGGCGACTTGATCATCAACTTCTATTCGAGATTCGATTTACTGCCTGTAATCTGAGCGTTTGTTCTTCGATCACATCGCAGCGTTACTTGGCAACAAAACTGCTCCTTCTTTTTCTGCTTGTCAATTATTTTCGGCATTGTCTAAAAATCGCCAAAAAATTTGCGACAAAAATTTTCTTTTTGGCAAAAATCGCTCGAAGCAAACAGCGTTCGACTCTGGGTTAGTTTGGCAAGGGTCTTGATGGTTAATTGTTGATGGCAGCGAGCAGTTAGCGACCAATAATTGGTTAGCAACTAGTTTAATTTGTTGCTAGCTCAAATCAGTTATTGGAAAGCAATTTCTATGGCAACAAATTGAGTCGTAAAAATTTCCAGCATTTTAATTGGTTGATGAAAACGAGTTTTCTTGCAACTTTTCAAGATATTTGCATATCAGTAGACGGGGTTGTTTGTTCGAGACAAATAACAGGGTTTGGTGGTTGCCTAGCAACGTTGATGACTTCATCGTCAGCTGCGGGTCTCTTTTATTTGCTTATTTGAAGTCTATCAACTTTTTTATCTCTGACCAATTCCTCATTGACAGTGGACTAGACAAATTTGAGGTTTTTCTGAAATGGCCTACATATATTATTGCTTCAAAATGGCGCTGAAACTTTGAACATTTAAACCAAGGTCGATTTTAACATGTTGCTGATTTTAATCAAAACAAAAAAAATACTTGATTTTGTTAAGTCTTCTATGATCGCTTAAACAAGTTCTCGAACAAGTGATGACGTCACGATTAAATATCAAGTACAAGATTCAACCGGAAGATGTGATCTTGTGAAAGTTCGTGACTTGATTTGTGGATCAGTTGATAACGGAAACACTGAATCGTCTATTGTTCGAAACTTCGACGAGACATGACTCATATTCGATCGACAAATCGCGGTTTTCATCGCAAACGCCATAACTTAATTGTCATCAATTTAATGCTGAGCACATGTTGGAGGTGATTGGTTTCTGCATGCTCTGACTCTCCTTGTTTAGAGTAATACATTTGAAATAACTTTATTGGAGAAATGCAATCCACAAAAAACGTTTGTACGATTTTACAAAGTCATTATGTTGATTATCTATTAGATCGGCATCTTATACTGTTGTTAGGATAAACATTTGTAGCTAAGTTTGCGGTTGAAATCTGATTTAAAGTAGTTTAACAGGAAGATACTTTTCGGGAGTGTTTTGTGTTCAGAATTTTTATAAATCACTTCATCTTCAAATATTGTATCAAATGAAGAACTTTAAATATCTGATCTTTATTTCATTTTATACCTAATGTAATGTTTATCGAAGAAAAGGGTTTGGTTAATGTCAAACCAGGTTCATAAAGTTACCTTCAATTTTCTAAAGATTTAGTCGCCTTCAAAGTAGTGTTGAATTTTATGAATAATTACACCTTCTTCTAATCTAATTTTCTTTTTTTTAGATGGACAGACCAGCATATAGCACTCCACCTCCAGTAGAAAATACACCGGCTAATAATGAATGTCATCTGGTGGAGTTACGTGGAGCAAAAGTAGCGAGCTTCCAGATAGGAACTGAACAATACATTTGTCTACCTCAAGTAATAACTTACTACTCAATAATCTTTTTAGCTTTGTTCTTGAAAATCTTAAATCTTTAAATCGATGCAGTTCATCGATGCTTGTCTAGTTCAGCTTAAAACTTTCTTCTCATATTTAAATCAACTTTTCAATTTTCCACAAACATTTTTTGACTGATTTTTTTTTTCGCTTTTAATCATTTTCAAAAGCGATAAAAATTTGCGAAAATGGAGATAAAGAACAGAAGCTGCTGCTAATAATATAGAAAAGTCACCGCAGAGGCTTGTTTGTAAGCACAACAAATTACAAGCGACAAGATTATTTTAAGAAATGCATTTTACCTTTTTCTCTAATTATTTCTTTCTGATCTTCCAACTGAAGACTTTTGCCAAAAGCTCGTTTTAGTTCATAATCTGATTATTTGAGGGTGTCGTCTTTGGACTGTAGATTGCCATAAAAAGGACAAATCCTCAAATTGGTGGTCCAAAGACCTGAACCTTTCGAGCGTTGATGACGTCATAGTTTATCTTTCAGGCATTTGATCTGTTCCTGAAACATTTAGTTGGAGGTCTTCATACGGTTTATACTAAATTGAAGCGTCTCAGTATTCAACCAGTTGTTTGTAACGTCGAGCAAGTGAGTGGGGTCGCGTGTGACGTCATCAGAGGTGACGTCATCATCGTTTAATTGTAGGTCCGTATTTTACGTGGACGAGGAGCTATTCAACCTGGAGTTAACCGATGTAAACTAATCACAAAAAAAGATTTTGAAATTCTTTATCAAGACTGCACAACTGCAAGGTGAGATTGTGACGTCATTGACTTCTGCTCACCTGTGTTCGAAACGCGCGCGTCAAGGGGGCGATTTTTTCTGCCAATTAGTTACTCGAAGCAAAAAGCTTTTTTGAGAAGAAAAAAAAACTTTGAAGTTGGTGATGACGTCATGGTTGGGTGATTCTGTCGTCGCCATAATTACAATCAAGTTGATCTCTCGTTGTCATGACGACGTGCTCCGTTAATCTGTCACGCTTCATGATTTCCGATCCATCTTCATTCAGTTAGGCGCACGACTCGATGACGTCATCACCCGAAGTTGAATTCCATTTGGCGGGGATGTGATGACGTCATCATTGACCAAAAGTGATTGCCGCATCTATCTGCGAGTGCTGACGTCATCATTTCGACTTCCTGTCTTGAATGTAACGTAATTCAGTTCTTATCAGCTTTTGACGATGTTATAGACTGCGCGAAACGTGACAAAGACCTGTAATCAGTAAATGGCGCGATGCTGATGACGTCATAAGGCGCAATGCATCAATAAGAAGGATTAGAAGAAATGAAGAAGTTTGTGTTTGAAGTGACTCGTATGAACATGAAAAAAACTCTGTTTGTTAAATACGCCATCTAACGGCGAGCTCATAAAACGATCGCTTAAAGTCGTCGCTTATGCAAATGAGGCGAGAAGTGAAAGAAGGGGTCAAACGAAGAAATTGTTCCATCTATTGGCGTTACTGGTTGATGACGTCATTAGTTGTAACGTTTTAGGTTGTTGATTGCTAAGTAATTTCGATGGTTGTTTTGTAGCTAGTTATTAATTGATCTCTGTGGTTGCGAGGTGACGTCAGTCGTTTCTAAGTAATCTAAGTGGTTGCTTGGTGAGCTGAGTGGTTGCTAGGTTACGTCAGTTGTTTGATAATTTTTAATTTGGAGCTTTAGAAATTGTTTTGATCAAAAATTAAAAATTTTGAATTTGAAAAAATAATTTTTTTTGGATTTTATTTTTTCCTTTTTTTTCCTTTGGGGTTAATTTTTCGTTTTTCTATGAAACTGATCTCTTAAAAGTTTATTTTTATTACTGTTCAGAGCCAAAATTAAATTATTATGATAGTGAAACATTTAACATTCATCAATAATTCATTCTTTTTTCAATCTCTATAACATCATTTGCTGCTCAAATTGAAAAAAATGTCTTTTTTGCTTTTTGCCTGCCAGCTGAATGAAGAGATAATTTGTAAGTTGAGCAAGACATCAGCGTTCATTTTCATCTCTCTTCCAGTATTAGTGCCAAAAATTAGGTTTGAGAAGTTTTTTAGAAGATAATTAAAGCGATGAGGTTTTAAAAGCACCTGTTTAGCTGCTAATTACAAAATAACCTGATGAAGATTAGATGGTAGGGTTTAAGTGTAAATTTATGTTGGATCAAAAATAAGAATTTAACATCACAATATTTCCAAATGATTTTTATAAATCCATGAAAATTATGACGCTATCAAACTAACGAGACATTTTTCGGAAAGCGACTTGGAAACCCTGGAAATCGCGTTTTATGTAAATTTGCCGTTATCGCTTCTATTATGACATCACTTCTTATCAAGCAAACGGAGATAAGTTTTTTGACGTCATCATTGATTTCAAGGTTGAAATCGGTTCTTAGTGCAATGACGTCATACTTGCAGCTGGACAAAAGACGAAGCAATTGTGACGTCATGACTTCGATCGCAACAAAGAGGGCAACGAAAATCGAAAAATCGATTCTCGTTTATTTGAGAATCGGCAAAAGTTTAAAAATAGAAAATTACGAAAAGATTTTCTTTAAATGAAGATGTTGTAGATAGGAACTGTATTTCCGTTTTCACGAATTATTCACTTCCGAAAAAGAATCTTTTTTTGGTTGAAAAATAAAATTGTAAAATTTTTATCAAAAAATAAATAAAATTTTACAATTTGTTAAAATACTTTCAATTATTTAATTTAAAAGTCAAAATATTTCTAGAAACATTAACAAGATTCAAATGAAGTTTTTCCTGAATTTTAAAACTATTTGCTTCCCTTAAAACAGTTGATCTAATTGAAGATGTCAACCTCTAAATTTTCTCTTTTTTGTCGCCAGTTTTTTTGTCATTTTTTTGACTTTTTTTCGACTACATTTTGGCTTCTTTAAACTCTTCTTTTTTTCAATCTTCATATTTGTCTCAACTTTCAAGTTTGCTTCATTTTCTTCACCAATTTATAGATTTTACTTCTCGCTATTCTGACGTCATCAAACTTTTAATCGCTTGTTTGTTCACAGCCGACCAGGGAGACCCCCTAAACGTTATCCGATGTTACCACCATCAGAACTAGCATCACACCATTCAAACATGACCTCACGACCAGGAAACGTAAGTACGAGGACCACTAGGTCACTTTTGTTGTTATTTCCGTTCTAATATTTGTCTAAATTGGATATTCTGTGAAAATTCCGTTCAAATCCGACCTTGACTTAATTTTCAGCCTCTTCTGCATCAAGCTGATCTTTTCCAACAACATAAAAGGATGCGTCTGGAAAACGATCCCCACAAAGATCGCAGAAGTGAGCAAAGTTTGAAATTTGAGATTCAAAGTAACTGTTGCTGTTCCACTTCGCTGATTTTTATCTCTTCCTAATCTTGTACCCTCCCCTTTTTGGGGCGCCATCTTTTCTCCTGTAAAGAGCCGAAGATACATTCTTTTGCTGAACTTTTTTCATCTTCAAATACTTTTTCGCGCTTTCTATAAGCCCCTTTAACTCCCTTTACGCCCTTCCCTTGCTCGATGTCATAGATCACTGATTTTCATGGTGATGATCACGTCATAGTGGTTCATTACTGTCGATGACGTCATCATTAATCAAAAACTTTTATAGCGAGTCCCTGCAAAGAAGAGATTAAGGAACTTCAGGGAGGAAATCATTCGAATGAACTTCCATCAAATCAAGCAGCTCAAATTGCTTATTTTCAGGTACCCTGGTCCCGACCCTGACCCCGAGCCCTCGTTTAATCGTCTTTCTTTAAGGCGCTACGTCAATACCAACAAGCAGCAAACATCCACAACAGTTTGGAAGTTCCAGCAGCTGCTTCTGCAGTTCAGCAACAAATTAATCCGTTTATGATGATGTCACATCAGCTTTTAAACCCTCAACAGCAAATGGCGATGTTCAATCATATTAACCAGGTAACCACGACAACCAGCCAGCCAGTCACGTGCTTATCTAGTCGTTCAGATCGCCCAATCACAACTTGCCAATGGAACATTTGCAGCAGCGGCGCAATTAGCAGCCAATGGTCAACACAATCATCTATCAACACAATCAATTCTACGAGTAGGTGACGTCATCAGCGCGTTTATGACGTCATTTGTTTATTGTTTGTTGTCAGCATCACGAAGCAGCGAAACGGAACTCATCGCCTGGCAATGATAAAGAGTCTGATGACGAAACTCCTACAAGTCCCAGGTGATGACGTCATATCCGTTTCTACCATTTTTTGAACCATTTTATTAAAACGACATTTTCGTTTTTTAAATAGTCGGGAATTTTCCGCCAATCCTGTGAACAATGGTCACGAAACTTCTGTCGACTATGACGTCACTGATCGGCGGTCTCGAACAAGTAGCTACGAATCCAGTAATGACGTAACAAACCAGCTACCGCATATAATGACATCACAGCGAAAATCGTCGTTTGGTCCTGAAACTATTCACGAAGCGCCAATTGGCGTTACCAATAGCAACGGTGAGTTGATGATGTCATAAATTTCCTCATTTAATCACGTCATAAACACCACTACGGTGAAATATAGTGACGTCATCATTAACGCGATAAATCCAAGTATTTTAGTATGCGGCTATTTTGTTAAATTTAATGACATCATCACCGCGTTGATGACATCATTATTATGCAGATGACATGAAAAGTAATTTGGATAATTTGATCGAGTTACAATCACAAAATTGTAAAGAACAAGCTTCAACAGAGAAGTTGTTAAATAATATTCAAGATCTTCTGAAGGTTGCTGCTTCTAGTGCAAGTAATCAAGAAAAAAAAAACTTGAAAATAATTTGTAAGTTGATGACGTAATTACTGATGACGTAGTTGGTGTGTAGCGATCTGGTCGATAATTCTTTTGAGACACTATAGTAAAACTTGGAACTTTTCGATGATGATGCAGTTCATCTTCATTGTGTTGATCCTTTGAATAATTAATTTTAGAATTTGAAAAAATTTGTAAAAGTAAATAAAAAGTAAATCTGAATAAAATTTGGCAAATTTTGACTTAAGTTACGTCATCAAATATTTTACAGCGGAATTAAAAATGATGATTGAAAAAGAAAGACTCCTTCGCGAACAATGCGAAAGAAAACTGATCGAAAGTGAAAAAAGCCGAGGTAAAGTCACAAGAGAATGACGTAGTTGATGACGTAGTTGATGATTTAATTGATGACATAGTTGATGATGTAGTTGATGATGTAGTTGATGATGTAATTGATGACGTAGTTGATAATGTAGTTGATGATGTAGTTGATGAAGTAGTTGATGATGTATAATGTAGTTGATGATGTAGTTGATGACGTAGTTGATGATGTAGTTGATGATGTAGTTGATGACGTTGTTGATGATGTTGGTTGATGACGTAGCTGATGACGTAGCTGATGATAGTGATGATGTAGTTGATGATGTAGTTGATGATGTGGTTGATGATGTAGTCGATGACGTAGTTGATGATGTAGTTGATGATGTAGTTGATGATGTAGTTGATGATGTAGTTGATGATGTAGTTGATGATGTAGTTGATGATGTAGTTGATGATGTAGTTGATGATGTAGTTGATGATGTAGTTGATGATGTAGTTCATGGTGTAGTTGATGATGTAGTTGCTGATGTAGTTGATGATGTAGTTGATGATGTAGTTGATGATGTAGTTGATGATGTAGTTGATGATGTAGTTCATGGTGTAGTTGATGATGTAGTTGATGATGTAGTTGCTGATGTAGTTGATGATGTAGTTGATGACTTAGTTGATGATGCAGTTGATGGTGTAGTTGATAATGCAGTTGATGAAGTAGTTGATGATTTAGTTGATGATGTAGTTGATGACGTAGATAATGTAGTTGATGACGTAGTTGATGATGTAGTTGATGATGTAGTTGATGATGTAGTCGATGATGTAGTTCATGGTGTAGTTGATGATGTAGTTGATGACGTAGTTGATGATGTAGTTGATGACGTAGTTGATGATGTAGTTGATGATGTAGTTGATGACGTAATTGATAATGTAGTTCATGGTGTAGTTCATGATGTAGTTCATGACGTAGTTGATGAAGTAGTTGATGATGTAGTTGATGATGTAGTTGATGATGTAGTTGATGAAGTAGTTGATGATGTAGTTGATGATGTAGTTGATGATGTAGTTGATGATGTAGTTGATGACTTAGTTGATGATGTAGTTGATGATGTAGTTGATAATGTAGTTGATGATGTAGTTGATGATGTGGTTGATGATGTAGTCGATGGTGTAGTTGATGACGTAGTTGATGATGCAATTGATGGTGTAGTTGATGACGTAGTTGATGATGTAGTTGATGATGCAGTTGATGATGTAGTTGATGATGTAGTTGATAATGTAGTTGATGATGTAGTTGATGATGTAGTTGATGATGTAGTTGATGATGTAGTTGATGATGTAGTTGATGATGTAGTCGATGATGTAGTTGATGATGTAGTTGATGATGTAGTTGATGATGTAGTTGATGATGTAGTTGATGATGTAGTTGATGATGTAGTTGATGAAGTAGTTGATGATGTAGTTGATGATGTAGTTGATGATGTATGATGTAGTTGATGATGTAGTTGATGATGTAGTTGATGACTTAGTTGATGATGTAGTTGATGATGTAGTTGATAATGTAGTTGATGATGTAGTTGATGATGTAGTTGATGACGTGGTTGATGACGTAGTTGATGATGCAGTTGATGGTGTAGTTGATGATGCAGTTGATGAAGTAGTTGATGATGTAGTTGATGATGTAGTTGATGACGTAGTTGATGATGTAGTTGATGATGCAGTTGATGATGTAGTTGATGATGCAGTTGATGATGTAGTTGATGAAGTAGTTGATGACGTAGTTGATGACGTAGTTGATGATGCAGTTGATGATGCAGTTGATGATGCAGTTGATGATGTAGTTGATGATGTTTTTCAAAAACTTCGATATACTTTGCAATTGTGTCTGAATCATTATTTGTAAATTTTGAAGAAAATAAAATTAAATAATCCAATTTTTTGTCTTTGATCTCAATTTTCTGATCTTCTCTTTTACTAACTATACCACTTTCTTTGATACAACTCAACAAAACTGATGTTGTAATTGTTATTTCCTTATGATGTTATCAATCAACAGAGGAAGTAAATCGACAATGGAATAAACAGAAACAAGAAAATCGTCTCTTAACCACAAAAGTTCTTTCAATTACACAACTGCTCAATTTTGCTGAGATGAAGATAAATGCAAAATCAGCTTCAAAAGGTATTGATGACGTCATCATCGCTTTCTTGTAACTTTTCTTGTTCAGACTCAAAATTTGTATCGGAAGCAACGACGGAAGCGATGACGACATCACCGCGTGCTAGTCCTCAGTCAATACCAGCTTCATCGCCAGAAGCAACCGAAACGACAGGAAGTCCGCCGACGATGACATCATCAAGTGGTAACAAATTGACTACTAGCAGTGATGACGTCATTTACACACGTGATGAAACGCCACTTGTTTCTACGATGATGTCATCACCTAGCAACACAGCTGGAAATATCAGTGCAATGCTAGCTGCTCAGCTAGTTGCTTCACGTGCACAAAGTAAGCATTAATGATGACGTCAGCACCACTTTTATAGTTTTGTCATAGGTACGGAAATGACGTCACCAAGTCCACCAATTGCCGCCAGTTGCCCAGATAATGGTTCTTCTCCAAAAATCAATTTTAATACTAATAACAATAGCCACGAGGTTGCTACGACAACTAACGCCCCTAGTAACTCTGATGAAGCTTCAATCGCCTTTCAAAATCGACCAATGACAAACCCTAGCTACTGGTGAACGTGATGATATTACTATTTGCTCACAAATTTTTTTATTTTCTTTCTTTTTCGTTTCTGTCGGTCTTGCTGCTAAACAAAGTCGCCATGACAACGCTAATAGCGTCATAATCATCAATGGTTTAAGTCTACACCCGTGACGTCATCATAACTACTAACTGATGGCATCATCTTATTTTGATGTAGTTAATGTGAATTATGTATTGACAACCAAAAAAACTCAGAAATTTACTGTGTTCTGTTTGGGGATTTCCCCAGAGCTGAAAGCTGCGTTAAATGGAGTTTAGGCCATAAAGCGTCGACGCCATTTTCGGCGGTTAACAAATGTTTGTAAAAAATCGTTTTTTAGCTGCTAAACAGGGAATAGTCCCTGGTTTAAAAGCTGCTGTTGTTTCTGCTGCTGTTTTGTTGTTGTTGCTTTTTGTGTTGTTGGTATTTTAGTGATATTCCAGTTGTTAGCAGTTCTTGTGTCGAAAGCTGCTCATGCGTCATTAAAGACGTTTGTCTCTCGCGCCATTTGTCAATCTACCTCTGTACAAAATGCTCGAGTACAAAAATGACCAGTTTTATTTTTGGTTTAGGTTCCAACTTGTACATATTTTAAACTATCACCATTACTATTACGTCACCATCATTTACGTCATTATCATCTACGTCATCATCATCCGCTTCTAACATTCAATTCAATCTAAGAACTTCTTTTCTGTGAAAGAAAATATTTCGATTAAGCCGATCAGTTAAACGACCATTTTCGTATAACTCAAATTTGAAAAGTGTTTCAATAAAATATTTTGGTTCAAACAAATTAAAAGCTTCAATTATTTTTCTTATCTGTACTTGATGGAATTGATAAGATTAAAGTTTGCTAAATTTAAAAGAAATAAAACTGGTTTTAAAAAGCAGAAAGATCGATACAAACAAACAATTTTTGTTGGTTGTTTGTGGTTAATCACAAATAAAAATTCAGGAGGTTCTAATTTTTGCAAATATTTATTCAGTAAAATAGAAATCAAATAAAATAAAATATTTGAAGTCACGTGTTACAAAGAGTCGGTTGAAAACTTCGTGAGAATAAAAAAGAGTAAATAAATAAGAAATAAGTTAAAAAAAAGAGATTAAGTAAACTTTAAAAATAGTTTCTCATCACCTGTATCGCTGTTTAAATTCATTAATGATTAAACGACCAATTTCGTAGTAGCTCTGATTGTAATGTCACGAGTTGATGTGTGTATAAGTCAAATTGAGATGCAATTGAAGATAAAACTGTTGTCGTAAGTACATTTCGCACTAGACGAGATTGTGATAAAAACCGGAACCTTTAAGAAAGATTTCGTGACTTTTTATAAAGTTTACTAAAATGTATTTCGTTTTCTGAAGGAATTATCGCTCGCTGGCGTCTTCTGCTGGCTTCATCTTTAAAAACTTATCATTAAAAGAATAACGAAATGTTAATAATTTACTTTTAACGTCGTCTGCTTTGTAATTATCAGATATTTTATTTGTTTTAAAGCTTGGGTTGTCATTAATGGTTTGTAGATTTATTCAAAAACAGTAATTGTAATTTTGATATGTAAAATAATTTTTTTACAAATGTTTTACTTTATACAAATTTATTCCAATTTAGTTTAAACATTTATTTCAAAAGTTTTATTTAAGATAAATATTTCACTGAAAATTAATTAAAAAAACGTTTATTGATTCAATTAAATTATTTGTTTACTTACATTATATTTTTTGGAAATATTTTCTAAAACTCTATCATCACTTTTTAATAAATAAAAAGAATTTTTACGATTTATTATTTATTCTGCTTTGAAAATTTCTTTTATATTGGATTTATTGATTTTCTTCTCAATAACTTTATGACTTCAATTTGTATTGTGATAAAATATTTGTTCGTATAAAAATCCTCGTGTAAAAATCTAGGCTAATTTAAAGTTTGGACATTTACGATTTTCAACTAAATCATCTTCAAATTTTATTATCTTGTCTTTCATTTTGATGCTATTTGAATTGGAGATACTTTGAAAGTTTTATTACAAGTAATTTTTCATCTTTGTAATAAAACTTTATACAAATTAAATAAAAATTGTATCAATATCAGTTGCTTGTTTTCAAATTAACTTTTTATTTGTTCAAAAAGTAAAACATCTTTTTAGAAAAAGTAAGATTTCAGAAGAATTTAAAAAGAGATTGAAATATAGTAAATTCAAATGTAATTCAAACTGTTAGAAATTTATTAAGACAATTTTGTTGAAGTAATATTTAAAAAATGAAAAATCACAAAACTTATGAGCAACTTCAATTTTAATGAATCAATCGAAAGTTTCCGAAACTTTGAACATCGATTCTAGTTTGTGAATCAGATCACCTGTTGGCTTATCCACAAGAATTTGTAACAATTCAGATCTGCGATTGGTTCATTAGTGTCACGTGACTATACTCATTTACATAAATGCTTCTCGCGTACAATGACATCATCACTGCTTACGTCAGATGTTTTACTAAATTACTAATTTTCTCAAACATTTTACATAAAGTACAACTTATTAATCGATTGTTTTATGAAGCAGACTCATATATGATGTCCACCAATCTGTGACATCTGGATAATTCTTCTTCTAATTAACTTCGTAAAACTGAAAATTTTGTAAATTTTGAGAAGATAACATGCTGACCAACTTCTTTTATGATTCATTAAGTAATTTGTATACTTGATTCCAACATTATATTATATTTTAGTTTAGTTTAAAAAGAGATTTTATTATAACTAAGCATAGATTATAATAGTTTGCAAGTTTACTTTTCAGCTTACAATGTCGACTCCAAGATGTGAGTTATATTCGCGTCTAACTACATAAAAAAACTCTTTTTGTAGAAAGCAATGTTATGAGTTTACTGAAAAGTGAATACCTTGGCTTCTAAATAAAGTTTAGGTTTATTACAGCAAGAAAAGATGACTTGTTTTACAAACAAATCTTTAAATGATGGTTGAGGGTGCAGCTACACACCCCAAATAATAGCTAGTGTTAACTATATACCCATAAACCAATTCATACGGAAAAAAACTAAATAGATATGAAAACGAACAGTTAGCTGCAGCAATAAATATAAATTGAAAGCACCTATTCTACCTATAATTATTAGTAAATTGTTGGTTTGATTTCTTAGTTTAAAAAGTATTTCTTTTATTTGTCAATCAGTTTAAATAATTGTTGTTTTATCAGCAACTGTAATAATGCTTTTAAGAGATTTGTTTGTAAATAATTTAATTTGAACTATAACTCAACACTGCCACCTACTTTGACCAAACTGCATGCTATTGTATAAAGTTTACTACACAGACTCATGCATCCTTATTTCAAACGATCCTGAAAGAACAAGATCTTCCTATTTGGTTATTAAGTAGGCAAAGACATAGATGGATGGAAAAGTGTTCAGGTAGCGCAGGGAATCGTTATGATGATTGACTAATGCTGCTAATTTTGTTACTCAGCAACAGTTTATTACAACAAATACAATATTTCGTAGACATGATGTACATGGTAGGTATGTTGTAAAAAATTGTAATGATCATAAACCCATTACTCGAGTTTTGTGCTAAGCAACAGTTTGTTATTACAACTACAACCCTCTAGCAAAATAACAGCCTAAAAACCACATGAATTCATCTTTGTTCGGAACACCAAATTAGTTAAATCCTTATTTGCAAGATAGGTATCAGTGACGTTATACAGACACTAGAGTAGTAAGCTGAAATTCTTTTCAGACCTAAATATTGAAGAAGAAACGTCAGAAGAATAAACGTTTGAGTTTAATCTCTACAATCTGAAGAGGTCCATATCAGAATCTCAATACATCTTTCAAGCAAAACTTAGAGACATGAGCAACATTATAATATGTTATAGAGCTAAGTTATCTAGCATCAAAACTACTCTTTATGAATACAGACTTTATTTGGTCGGTCACGTCTCCAGAATGAAGAATAACAGTTTATCTAAAACTGTATTTCATGGCAAATTCTTATCTAGCTGCAGAAAGAGAAGAGCTCTAAAAATGAGATACAAACATCTTGTGAGATCCTCGTTAAAAAGGCTGGGTTTATAAACTTTTAATTGTTTCAACTTACAGCGGATCTGCAGCTTGAATAGAATCATCGACAGTATCGTGCCTTTTACACATTGACTCATTTATTCAAGCAAGTGTCAATCAAAAGGATAAAAACCGTAATTCCATCTTTTTACTCTTCCTTCTGTTGCTCTTTTTAGTGTATCTTTACTTTTTCGTCTTCATGTCTTATGCTCTATTTTCGAGCCTTGAAACACTGCAAATAAAAAAGAGTTTTTTTTATTTGGTTACAAGAAATTAAGTTGATTTTACTAGCAGTTAATTTCTTTACAAAATAAATTTCATTCGTTGATAATTTATTTTTGTTTAATTCTATTTTATATTTCCGCCTTTTTTCGCCCAAGGTCTGATTTTTTTATTATTTACATTTCTAGAAATTCCAATTAAACAAAATCAGAAGTTGCTGATCTAACGTTTCTAACTGAAATAAATCAAAAATTCTTTTTATCCACTCTCATAAAATTATCGAATAATCCCATTAAAGCCAAAAGAATCCTTTTTATCTTGCGACGTTTGAGCTCTGACATGTCTCAGGAGATCCATCAGCTAAATAGTTTACTGGGGTTAGAAAATGTGTTTCATTTTTATTCCCAAGATTAGTTTTTCAAACAAATAGTAAAGAAGGAAGTAAGGAATTATTTACAAATGAAATTTGCATGGTAATGTTAGTCATGACTACCAAATCAGCAAGTCATTTTTGGTTGTCAAGCTGACAGATGTTCTTTCCTTCGAAGAATTATCGACTTTAAAAGAAAATCGTAAAATATTTTCAGACATTTAGTACAGCTTGAAGATCGTATTTAAATGAACATCACTAGGACACAGCAGTTAGAATCAACAACGTTTTCAAGTGCTATCGAGTGGTTTATCATTTCTTTGGACTTTTGAAGAAGCTGATAGTTTGGTTACTAGATATGCAGAGCTCGGAAAAGTTTCCTATTTTGTAAAAATGTTAATTAGAAGAGATAACAAGTTGTGATGGATGAAAAAAAATATTTTAATATCTCAATAAACTTATTCAACATTTCGATCAATTAATTTTTGATGTCACTAACAATGACACAAAATATTCCTTGAGAAATTTTAGCCCATTGTTGTGCGAGGGACTTTTTTAGATTTTCTATACTATCATGAGCTGTAACCTACGCTTTCTTCTCAAAGATGGACCACATACAAACTCATAGAGTTCAGGTCTGACGATAAAAGGAACAACAATTTCTCTAAAACGGATAAATGTAACACTTATACCAATCCTAAGTTGTCATCTGTCCTGCTTCTTCTGTTTCTGTAAGTCCGTGAGTTTTCGCCTATCGGTTATTTTCAAAGAAAGGAAAATTAAGGACTTTTTAAAGACGATTTTTTCAAACTTTTTGTAGAAGTCCTTGTCATCTTTTGTATGCCTCGCTTGGGTTTTCCTCATCCACTCCTAGTGGATTAGATTCAGTTTGATTTTGTAGAGTGTGAGTTCTCCTGGGTCGATCACCTGTTGACTTCAGTTCTTAGATGTGTTTATATTTATCACTAAAAGTCGGTTTTGTTGCTTTTAACAGCCTTACAGTCTGAGTTTGCCTTTCACGCGCAGTGTAGCTGACTAATAACCTCACGCTGGTTTATTCTTACAAACTATTTATAATATGGAATATTATATTTTGTGATTATACAAAGAGAATGAGATATGAGTAGATCAATTTAGTAAATAAGAAATATCCTGAATGTGAGCAATGCAACTTGATCGGGGGATTTCCCCCACTCGCATTCGATATCTTATGTTATTAATAAGTTTTAGGCTTTCAGTATTAAGTTGCTACTTTTCGCTGCAACTCTTTTCTGCAAAATGATTAGAACTTGATTAATAAGTTGGCTATCTGTTAAGTTATCTAATTTGTTGGAAAAGAAAATGCTCTTATAAGATGTTTCAGTAATTTTTATCAAATCCCTAAACTTGGTTGTTTCTTGAGCGCTGACGTAAATAATGTTTTCTAACTTATGTTTGTGAAAAACTAACTTGTTTATGAATTCAAGAGAAACAACCAATCTTGGTGAGGCACAAACAAATACTTATTCAACTTCAAGGCTTGTTTCTCTTAAGAAAGAAGGGGTTTTTAAGTGACGAATTTCTTCAGGAATAAAGCAAAGAGGGCCAACTAAGATTAATTCTTTAATAGTAACATAGCCAAGTTTGTCTTTTACCGCTTAGTTTATTTCGGATGTATGTTCTATTTTTAATCGTTTTGCTAAGGCATCTATCGTTGAAGTTATTTATGAAATAAATTCGCAGAAAAATTATTTACAGCCCTTCAGCTAATGCCTGTAAAAAGTCCATTTCGTTCAAAATAACTGAAAGTTAAAGAACCTTTTAATTTTGCTTTCGAGCTTTCTGTATAAACTGTTTGGTTTTGTTATTTAATAACATCTCTTACAATATGTTCTACATATTTAATTTTCATGTCTCCTTTATATAAACAAATAAATTTTGCAACATGCAGTTTGCTCATCTAAAGACTTCATCAACGGACTCTAGTGATTCTAGAATGTCTAACTGAGGTTGCAGTTAATGGATCAACGACCACATCGCTGTGACTAGTAACAGAACTAATCAAATCCGATTAGATACAGAGTCGGTAGTTAGAATACGAATTGATGGCGATAACTTCAACTAAGTTGACTCAATTGTCTGATGATTGTGTGGATGAAGAGACTTGACTGGAATAATTGAAATTAAAGTTATCTTTATAGTATTGTTCTTTTATGACTGTAAAAAATTAAAAGCTAAAAGTTCATGAAATATTAACAAAAAAATCCTGGTGTGTGTAACAATAATGACTCTTTATCTAGAGGTTTATTTAAATTTGTAAGAAAGCGACTAATAACAACGTTATTAATTGTTATTTAATGATTATTAATTGTTAGTTAAGTTCACTAACAATACACGCCACCCACAACACAGTCTATTACCGAATAACCCACGCTTATAAGAAAATGAAGAATGACACAATTACGTCAGCGGCAAAATACTTTACTATTATACCACATTCTCCTCAACCAAATAATTGAGTTGAACAATGAAGATCACTTGTTTCCTCATTATTGCCATCAACGACAATTAGTCCTGGAGGTAGCGTTTTGGAGGTAAACCTTTGAATGATCTGGTGGACCGCCAAACCTCCACGCCACCGTTTCTCCCGCTCTTCGGCCTGATGTTATCACTCCTGGTACCCGAACCATCAAAGTTCGTTGTCATTCCTCCATTAGAAACATCCTCTCTTCATCTTCTTCCTCTCTAGTCATGATGTTGTCATCGGGATTCTCATTTATATCACTTGATGAAACCCGTCTGGGATTATCCTTTCTATTACATCGTCCTGAATGAATGTCAAAGTCCTGTTCATCAGCATTTGTGTATCAGATTAGTATCGTCAAAGAAACGCTGGATTCGCTGTCATGCTGATAGCGGACTCACGCGTACATCCGGTTAACTTCCAGCAGTCTACCCCCCTCTTTACATTATCATCATCTTGATTATTGGCTAGAATAAGAACAGAAACTTTCAACATCTTTTCTTTTGTAGTCTGAAGCTTTCTTCTTGCTTCGTTAAATCTTTCTCTATCATAACCATCAACAACGAAGATCAATTATATTAGTTATATAATAGAAAGCCTTCCACATAGACTTCTCACTGCCAATACATAAAGTTTCTACATCAAAACCTATAGTCAGATGATTGGAAAAATTTGTTTCAATTTTATCTTGAACATCTAGAAACGCCCTGCTAGAGCTATCTTGTTAGGACTAGATGACCTGCTGCATTTCGAATCGTAGTAATCCATTTCATATCTCCATCGTGATTCTCATTTCATCTCAAACTTTCTCATATACCGCCTCTCTCTCCTCTCATAGAGAACTAATGGACCTTATCCAAAAATTTACAAACCCATCTTCATAAGCCAAAAAAAGTCCCTGCGCTCTCTGCAACGACTTGGAGCTTGTAAGGAGCTGAAGATCTATTAAAAGTTTCAAACGCTCCGGATCCGACTTTATTTGATCTCTTTCTAAACAATAACCTCAGAAACAAAGCTCTTCTACTATATATACCGCAATCAGTTTAAGGTCATTTTTGTATCTCCAACAAACTTAAGAATTGTAGGTGGTACAGGGCTGTTCTTTCAAAGATTTGCATTCTGAATAAACGAAAAACGTCAAATGCAACAATAAAAAGGATAGGCAGGAAGTTCCAACGCTACAAAGTTTGTTGTCCCATTTCTACTATCCTCTCTTCCGCCGTGGATGCAACAACTTCTACGGAATTCACTTTTACTCTTTGAAAATCGATCATATTTCTCCCGCCGCCGTTTGTGATTGCTTCCGTCTTGCTCTTCCTGGAAGCAAGAAATCTTAAAAGTCCCTGTACTTCATGCTCTTGGCTAGTCATTGCAGCTCTTTCAGTTCTTTACCTTCCTGGCTGTTTCTTGGGAGAGTTTCCTTTTCTTCTTCTTTCCCCTTCTTTCGGCATTTGAAACACGTACTTGAACCAGCTAGGCATCTTTTAAAACCATGAGGTTTGATACCTCCACATTTCAAACAAACTCTTTTCATGGCCGCTACTTTCGGTTTAGCTTGGTTCTCTTCTTTGAGTTCAATTGAATTTACTGCTTCTTCTGCAGCTTCAACCGAGCTACCAACCCAAAGTATTGATTGTTCTGTCGGGCATCTTCAAGTGTTATCAGTTGGTTAAAGGCTTCCTCCAATGTTGAAGTTTCGCGCTCTAACAACCACTACCTTATCTGGGTTAAAATAATTCATCTATAAATGAATCCCTGATCATATCATCACTGTGTTCTGCTGTCATGAGATTCCTTACTAGATATATCAAAGTACATCGAAAGTCTTCTATAGTCTGGCTTGGCTTCTGCTTCTCCGTTCGTAGCAGATGACGCGCGAAAATTTCTTGCGGTTTCTTTACATATAATCGTTCCAAAGCCACTTCAGCTTCTACATAAGTCTGACATCTCTCAAAGTACTGGTACACCTTTTCGGTGGTGCTGTTAACCAGCGCTGCTAATTTCATCTCATCAGTCCAATTCAACCCACACTGGTTTGGGTAATTGGCAAAAGTTTTATTCCAGTAACGCCATTTGCTGGATGTCGACGGACTTTTTGGGTCAATAGACAGTTTGCTTGGTTTTAACAGTTCATTCTTTTTTTTATTAAAAAAACTAACATATACTTATTCAAATCTATACTAGCTATAGCAAGAAGAAGCTATCTTAACTGTTTCTAAGATTTAACTGCACTAAGCTCCAATAACGCTAAAACAACTGGCAACAATTTGCCTAAGAAATGAATTATACAAATTGAATAAATTCTCATGATAATAACTCCTTAAGATTATTCTTTAAGTTTTATTCAGTTTGTTAAAGACAAATTTAGTTGAAGTAACAAAGGTAAGTGACAACGGTCCTCGCTACAAACAGCACCAAGTCTGCAGCAGGATGACCCAGATATATAAGGAAATGAAGAATGACTCATTTACGTAAGCAGCAAAGTATTCTACTGTTACCCAATTCAAATATATCACAACTGGTAAACATTTTCTGTTTTAGTTCTTTTATGTTATGATGTCTGCTAGATGGTGATAATGAGTTCATATATTTTATATGTACTAGTTATAAGTAAAACATCATCTTTCTGATTGCTTAATTATCAGCTTTTAATCTTGTTTGCAAAATGTATAACGCATCTTTTATTTTTATCATGTACTAACTTCAATCAGTTAATGTCTTAGAGAAACGTGTTAAATGTTGTTAAAAAATTGTCTGAAGCAACTACCTTATAACTTGCATAAGTTCTGCACAAAGTTTCTTGATTAAATAAGTTTTGTTGTAAAGTAAATTTTAGAACATTTATTACTAGGAAAAGTTTAAAATTATTTAAGTTTCATCTAAATGTTTATTTTAATTCTAAAATTAAAAGCTTTCCAAAAAAATATTAATATGATATATAAAAGAAAAAAAACATACTTTTATGCAAATAACAGCAAAGTTCTACTCTCATAATCAATCCTATGTCAAAGTCTGACTCTAAAGATTTACTTTTTGTACCTCCCATTTTAAATTAAGCTCCTCAAAATATTCATTTAATACTTTGGACTTTAATTACATAAAAAAAATACTTTTATTGTTTTCAAAAATAATTATTAAAATTGATAATTTTATTTTCTTAATAGTTATAGGAAAAACTTTAATTTTGGTTAATTAAAAACTAATTAATTCACTTAAATAGCAAACTATAAAATGTATTTGTGATATGTAAGAGAGCTTTTATCACACATAATGTACTTCAACAATATGTTTTTCATTTCAACCAGTACTTATATTGTTGAATTTCACGAGCTGATGATAGAAAATTTAACTGTTGTTTTTGAAGGTTCTGATAAGAAATATAAATTTTCAAATCTTCTCTAACAAAGTAGTCCCTTATTTAGGAGAAATATTAGTTCGTAAAATATGTTTTCAGTTTAAACGGTTTCAAAGGTGCTTTTTTGAACTGGGTAGTTTTGGTAAATCCTAAACAAATATATTATAAAGTTTTCTGGGTATTTTTTCTTTAGATCTAAAATATGTTCATTAAAAAAACTTAAAACATTTTCTTAAACAAAAATCAAAATCAATTTTAGTTGAAGTTGGTTTGTAGTTTAGGGATATGATTGAGGTGGTTTTGTTGGTTTAAATATAAAGAAATATTTTAGTAAGTTAAAGAATGAGTAGCTGTTCTAAACCTACTTAAACCTGATAAATTCTAAAATGAAGAAAGTTTCTATGATGATGGCTAAAAGAATGAACAGAAAATATTCATAATGTGGTTGTTGGGTAATTTAGTTCTTACATTTCTTATCTTAGTTATTTAGTTTGTATTCAAAAAATTTAAAGTAAAAGTGATAATATCATCTATTTAAATATACCCATTACTATGCCCAGTAAATAAACGAAAAGAAAAAGTTTGTTTGTAATCTCTGCTATAATTCAACTGATGAAAATGGCTGTCTTAAACATCACCAGTTAGTCCAGGGTGGACAAAAAGTATTTGTTTCTTGCCTCTGTGGAAAATCTATTGGACAGAAAAGTATCTTCGATTGACATTTTAAGTAGATCCACCAAAAAATCTCATGAATGGATATCTGCAAAAAATCATTTAGCTAAAAAAGCAATTTACAAAGTTACATTTGGAGTTTGGACAAGAAGAAGAAAGCTTTCGCTTGTGTCGAATACTGAAAATCATTTAATTTCATTCGATTATATTGCTCATCAATTCCAAATTCATTTCACTTTTCATTATGAAGCTTGATTAATTTATATTATTATAAAAATTGATAAAAAATCTATTTTCTAGTTGATGAATATTTAAAAAAGAAAATAAAGCAAAACGGTGAAAATAAATTAACTGGAATCCGAAATTTATTAAAATTTGATAAAAGCCCTCTCAAAACATTTAATTTTGAATTCAATTTGAAGATGTGATCTTGAAATGACTTTATATAGTGATGAGAAAGCCTTAATGTAAAGCGTTTCTACCTTCATCAGTGAAGCTAGTGCCCTACTATATTGGATTTAGATGTCTTTGCAATGTGATGAAGTCTATGGAACCTATTTTTTACCTTATTGTTTACAATTTTATAATTAAAATATAAATCGAAAACTGAGCTCCGTTTTTGTCGTTTGTTTTAAATAATTTGAGACAAAAATAGTCAAAAATACAGCATAAGAGTAAAATTTGAGAGAAGAATAAAAGATTAGTTGTTTTGATTAAAAATCTATTTTACAAACAGCAACTACAAAAAAATTAAAAATTGGTTGAAAAGATAAAAGGTGTTTCTGCTGATAAGTTATGTAGATGAAATAAAACTTTACAAATAAAAAAACATTTGAATAAAAGTTGTATAATTAACACAATTAACTCAGTCAAAAGATAATAAAATCAGACAACACACAACAATTTTTCCACATTATCGCAGCATTTGTCAAAAAAGAGTTCAGCGGTCTTCTCTTGATAAAATTTCAAATTTTAGAAATCGTAGCAAAAAATAATTAAATTTTCTATAGTTGGACAAACAAATCTTTCTTTCGTTTAATTGCTAGTTTTTAAGCTGAAAATTTGTTACTTTTTAGCAAAAAATGCTTTATTAAACGATAACTTTAAATTGTGTCTTGGTAAAAATTGTTATAATTTAAATATTTTTAAGACGATTTTGTTGTTAATATTTAATTTAGTTTAATATTTATTTGTTAATTTTTAGATAGTAATAAATATGGCAAAAAAAAATTTAAGAAATTTTTACTTACTACGATTTTTTGGTCGGAACCACCGTGGTTACATCATTAAGGTACTTGAAGTTACAATTATAGAGTATTATAAAGTCATTTAAATCTAGGAAATCTTTTTAATCGTAAAGAATAGTTATGCGGCCCAATAATTTATAAATATAATTGAGATGATTTTGTTAATTTAAATATAAATAAATATTTTAGTAAGTTAAAGAACGCGTTGTCATTTAAAAGCTACTTGAACCTGACAAATTCGAAAATCAAGAAAGTTTTAATGAAGAAAGATTAGAAAAATGAACAGAGAATCTACATAATGTGGTTGTTGGATAATTTATTTTTGTCATTTTGATATTTCTTACGTTAGTCATTTAATTTGTATTTGTACAAAAATAAAGGTAAATATTTTTAGTGTAACCGGTTTCTTTATAAACTTTAGAATTTAACTTTAATAATATCATCTATTTAAATATTATCATTACTATATTTAGTAATTAAAAAAAATTAGAAAACTAGTTTAATTTAGGAAAACTTATTAACTACTCCAAATTTACCTTTTTAATCATTTTATTTGATCATTCAGATGCCAAATAAGGTATTTTAAAAATCAAAGAAATTGGCTTAATAAAAGGAACAGTTGTTTGTTTGGAAATATATTTCTAATGTAAAAATTTAATTATTTTTTTAATTAGACGTTTTGTTATAACTAACAAATAATTATTATTATTATTATGGTTGTTAAATGATTTAACAGAAGTGTATAGCTTAAGAATAAATTGTTCAAATTAAAAAATTAGTTTTAGTTTCAGTCTAAATTATTTATTATTTTAATCATTTTTAGTTTTAAAAAAGAAACCAAACCAACATAAAAATACGTTTTGCGTAGAAATAAAAATAATTTCTGATTCTTGTTTGATTTTTAAATTAGATTTTTAATCTTATTTTAACAGATATTTTAATGAAGCTATCTTAAGCGGGAAGTGGTAAGAGTAGATTAACAAGATAAGGATCAAGATGATTTGTTTCTGTAATTTTTCTTTACTAGCTTGAAACAAACAAAATTAGAATCAACTTTCTACTTCAAAGTGAAATGTTTTCTTTTTACTGTCACTAGTTTTTGTTGATGTCTTGTGATTTGTTTTTAGAAGTTTTAATAAAATCTTTTTTCCTTTAATTTTTTGCGATGTCAATTTTAATGTTTCAAAAACTTATCTGATAAAATAATTGTATTTGAATAAGATCTAAACAATGTTCAAAAAGCATATAGCTTCAAATAGTTACTTGTTAAGCTGTTTATTTAAGAAGTTTGCTTCTAAGCTACATCTTAACTTTTCACTTTTAATCCTTGGCTTCTTATTTGGCAAGTTTCCAAGTTTGTCTCTCTGCATTTTTTGTCTACAAAAAGATTTCTTTCATTTTATGTCACACAAGGTCATTTTTTAACCAATCTGCAAGCTGATTGGTCAGCAAATAAAAGATTTGATTGAAAGTAATCTTTACTCTATCATTTCTTCAAATTGTTTGTTCTATTGTAGTCTAGTTTTCAATTTGTAAGTTAATATCCAAATTTTACATTTATTTTTCACATTTGAAAACTTTTATTTTTTGTTAGTAATAGATAACTTGAGACTCACTTAGTATTGATTCAATAATTCTGCTAGCAACACCAAGTATTCATCTTGTTCCATTTCTACCTTGGTGTTGCTTGAAAACATTTTCAAATGTTCATTTAATCTTTGTAGCAGGTCATTTGTGTGATTTATTGGACTGTTTAATTTATTTTCTAACAAAGTTCCCTTAATTCAGATTTTGTGAATCGTTATTTAGTATCAAGTAAACCACAAAAGAAATTTAATTGGTTGAGCCAACACTACAACTGCATTGGTATGGTTAATATATGAACACTTTTTTCATGTTTGGTCTTTTTGAAAATCAAGAGTCAACCATGATCAATACTTTTTATATTGAATTGATACAAGGTAAGAATAAAGCTTTTTGGCTGTTTGTAAAAGTAATGTGACTAGTTTGAATATCATTTTGAAAAACTGAAGTTTTTAGTAAAAAACAGTTTAATTTAAAAATAATTTTAATGGAAAAAATATCAATCAATATAATTATTGATATATTATAATAATTAAGATATAAAATAATCAGTTTTTTCTCAAAATTTTTGCTAGAAAAAACTTTTTCCAAATTGTCCTCCTATTTTTTAAAGAGCAGAAGCAACTGAATCTGCTCTTGGAGAGATTTTTATCTGTAATTCTGTTTAAAAACTAGAAATGTAAGATCTTTAAAATCGTTTATTCTTATTTCAAGTTATTATTTACAACTTTATTCTTTATAATCTAGAAACAACTGAAAGTAAAGACATCAGAAGACTAGAAAAAAGATTTAGAGTTAAGAGTATATCTTTCAATTCTAAAAGATCGTTTAATTCTGATCTTAACAAATCAAGTCTTGTTGAAACTGAACGCAAAATTGATTTAATTAAAAAATATTTTCTTCCAACTCTTTTTCGTGATAAGATCTGTTCTTGCTCCTTTGTAAACTCTTCATCAATATCATCCTCATCTTCTTTTATGGCAATCATTTGGTTAAGAACAAAATTAGTTGGAAAATTATCAAATATTTCAATGCTTTTGTATATGAAGTTGAAAATCTAATTAATTAAATTGAAGTTGACAAAAGATATTTTTATTTTGCTTTTTGTTTCAAGCATCAATAATAAATGATCTATTTAATAATAAAATATTGGAAATCTGATTTTTATTTTCTTTATCTTTAATTTTTCTTCTTATTATTTTCAGGATGTATTCAAGTTAATAGTTTTGTTAGTTCAAACCTTATTATTGTGTTTTTTGTTGGTTTTTGGTTATCTGTTAATTTGGAGTTAGTTCAGTAATTTTTAACAGTATCTCATGTCTTTCGATTTTTTGTCCAGTAAGTTTTGTAATTATTTTCCGAATATGTTCTTAAACTACTTAATTTTCGATTATTTTTTATTTTTATGTAAAATCTTTACAATTTAAATATTCAAATCATAATAATTTAACAAAAATTAAACTAATTTTTATGTAGTTGGTATTTATAAGTTTTGTTTAATAACTTTTAAACTTTACCAATAAATAATTACAAATTTATTTCTAATATTTACATTTTTATTTGACCTACAGACGATGACATTACCTTAACTGATCATGCAGTTAGTCACAATGATACTGCTGATGAAAAAGTCAACAAATTTGTATTTTTGTCAGAATTTGTTGGAGATAACTTTAAAGATCTGACATATTGTTCACATATGTTTTGTGACAATAGAAGATGTACAAATGCAGTTCAAAAACCTGTAGATTATAAAAAAGTGTAAATTGATTTTCAAAATACTTTTGTAAATGTTGTTTTGATGACATCTAAAACTTGCTTCTTGCTTAGATATTGTCATCGTCATCAACATGATAATTCCAGACTACAACGGACTTTTGACAATACTTCCAGATTGACAATAAGTATTAAAATATTTTCTAAATCTTTTGCAGATTCTTAGCTTATATTATTTGCAGACAACTGGAATGAAACTGCAAACCAATCTCAGAAGTCACCATGCCAACGCAAAAGATGCAGTGGCGATGGAAGTCAACTGGGACTAACACCTCTGTCTAATATTAAGTGATTATCATCAAACAATTTTCTCATCCACAACTTTCATCGATGTTTTACAGAAAACAGCGTCTACAATTCAATTCTGATCTTCGATCTCTCCTAAAAAGTCCGATTATTCTGGTCAAAGGAGTCCTGACCCCTCAGAACAAACCAAATCTTCTGTCCACCATTAGAAACAAGAACGTCGCGTCGCCGATGACTCGAAATTACGTTTTATCTCCGAACAGTGGAACCATACTCACTTACCCCAAAGTTTCTGTGGCACAAAGACCTCTGAAGATCACGAAGACTCCACAGTTGTCGCCATACCAACGCGCACGACGTAGTGACGTCACACTGACTCCTCTTAAGGGCGTCGTCGACATGAAAGGTTTGCAGAATGAAGAAGTGAGAAGTGAAGCTAGTAACTACGATGCATCCTCCAATTGGATACGTAAGCAGTTTGTGACGTCATCACCGCGTCATGTGACTATTCATTTATTTGCAGAATATTTGAGAAATTAAAAGTGATGAGATGTTTGCAAGTTTTCTTATCTCAACTTATTAAGTTTGTTTAAAAGTTTTGTTCTTGGAAAACACTTTTCACAGTTCTTTCAAATTATGATAAATAAAATTTGAGTTGAAAGTTATTGTAGATCTGGTGGTGGTTGTTCATTAAAAAGAAAAAAAAATTACTTTAATTATTTCAATATTTATTTAATAAATGAAATTAATTTTCAATTATCCTATTGCAAGATTTCTTAGGACTAAAATCTTGTTTTGTTAAAATTCAGTTAAGAAAATGTCTTTTGCATCAATTTCTTCAATTCATTCTTAATATTCTTAATTATTTTTTGTGTCCAAAAATATTAAATTTCTAAACTCTACAAATAGTTCAAAGTTCATGCCAATGATGAAGTCTTTTGATATAAATTCAGATTTTTTCAAAATTTAAAACTTCAATTTTTTTACAAAATCACAAAATACTTTTGAACTTATTTATGTCGACCTTTTAAACTTAACATTTAAATTCAGATTCTAATTTTGTTCTTAAAGATTTTAGTCTCCCTAACATACATTGAATCATTCCTCTATAATTAGATGACTCAAAGTATGACACCTTTCTCATATTTTTCAACTATAAATTGTCTAACTCCATATATCCACGAATCCAAGTCAAGTGTTTAATCTTCTATTGTGTAAATCTCAAGACTTTGAAGATTATAATTTTTCTCAGTCAATCCTTCTTTCTCATCTACCTGTGACTATTTTGTTATTTTTTTTATAATCTGATTAAATCACCTGTAAATGTCCTCAATGGTAATATGATCTATCCTAACTTCTATCTAGCTAACTTTGAAAAGAATAGCATCCATCTATCTTCTATAAGCTTAGAGTACATGTGTAACGATCGGCTATCTCCAAACTTTTCCACTAAAAACTTTATCTAAATTCTGACCGATTCGATACTTAGCTTTCTTCCATTCAAATCTTCTTATCCCAATTGTATTAAAACTCCACTTTGCATTAAACACTTGCTGAATGAAAAGAATCTCTTATACAAAAGTCTAAGGTCGAAAACTCGTATAAAAAGACTAACAGCTTAAGTGTAAACGAGTGATTATCAATTGGCTACTGATCCGTTGTGTTCTAAAAATCTGGTTTTAAATCTCATCTTGTCGACGAAAACACAGCCTACCTCGCTGTACTACGCCACCTATCAATCGAGGGAAGTATCGGAGGAGTAGTATCGAGGGAACCTTGTAGTTGCTCCGGGAGGTGCAAATGCTACGAGAGTCAACCTAATGAAAAAATCTATAATTCGTTGACCTTGATATCCGAGATCACTTAGTTGTGTCGCCGAAAAGTGGATTTAAAGATAAGTTTATTTCTAAAATTTAATTAGTTATAGTGACATTATCAGATGTTTAACCAATGGGGAAATTTAAATAGTCGATGGTTGACTACTAAGCCTAAAGGCATATTTATATATGAAAGGCAGCCAAGTATTATAACAAATTAAACAAAAAATTATTTTGCATTTTATATTATCAACTATATTGGCTTTAAGATGCTGCTGTCATAACCTTTTAGTTAGACGTAACTTTATTGAAAACTATTCTAAGCTAAATTTGCCATAAAATAATAGTTTTACGTGTACTACACAATTTGAAATGTTCAAAAGCTAATAATATATTTCTACAAACTTTCATTTTTTAACTTGAATTGAAGTAAGAATATATTTTCTAGTTTTTAAATATTATCGTTATAAATTCGATTAGAATTAAAATTTCAGCATAATAAGCTCACAAAACTATCAAAAAATTAATATCTCCCAATTTTAAACACTTAAAAAAAATTTTGTGACTGAAATTAAATAAAGAGTTAAATTAATTTAACTTAAAATTTGGTTGTTATAATCTATTTTATAAAACAATAAAAAATAAGGGTACTACCCTGAAAAAAAACTGACTGTAAATGTTTGGCGGCGTTCAAATTTTAATTTTGATTTCTTTAAGGATGCTTTCGCATAAAATCGTTTCTATAATATACATTATAAATCAATAAATTTGTGATATTACTAATAAATTTTAAATAAATTGTTTAAGACAAAGTTTGGTTATTTTCTGTTCTTTAAAATTTTAAATGAATTCATGGATTAAACAAAATAAATGAATGTAATAGTAGTTTGTTTAAAATTTGTTAAAAGAAAAGATCAAAATGATTTTCAATAATACTAAATTGCAAATATTTATTAAAATCACTTATTTTATTTTTATATATCTGTTTTTACAGACAATCACATAATTTATAAAAATGTTTTTTTTTATAACTGATAAACTTCTTTTATTAAAAGAAATTTTGCATCCTTAGTTTAATAATTTGAATTTATACAGTTAGCCTATTTTTGTTGATGAAAATAAAATATAGTTATAATTTTCATTAATGTTTTAAGACATTTATGTTTATGTTGAATTATAGGTTTTAATAATAATGATGATAGTCACTGTCGAACCAAAAGAGTATGTGCCATGTGGACAATTGGCTATTTCAAAGCACCCAGGTTTGTTTTATAAAATAACAATTATTTTAAACAATCTTTTCAAGTTAACTTTAAGTTATTTTATGTCTTAAGATCTTATTATTAGGCATTAAATGTTTTCTTGAAATTAACTTCTTAGGTATAGGATCTTTAAACTTTCTTCAATAAAAAGCATTTGGCTAAAAATAGCATATTCTAACTTGTTGGTGTATTTTAGGTATTCTTAGTCTTTATATAAATAAGAATGATGTTGGTTTCAAAGGAGTCAGGAGTCTGTTAAGTACTTTTAGTCAAGTAACTTTGAATGATGCCCCTAAAGTAATTTTTTTCAACAACTTATCTTTTTTAGCTATATTTTGATTATTTATTGTAAGATTTTTAGATAACTGTTTTCTACTTTCAAATCATTTTTTGTTGTTTTTTAATTCAGGAAGAAACATATTGGAAGTTAAGAGTAAAAGATAATCTTACAGAAGAGTTGTTCTTCTCAGGACACACTCTTATATGGAGCCGTGCATCAGTAGTCTTAAAAGCTTACACAATTGAAGCACCAATTAAACAAGTAAGGAAAATTGAAGTAGCTTTTTCTATAATGTTGAGATTTTTCTTCCAGATTCCATTATTGTATCGAAATCTATCACCTTCTTTAAAATTTTGTTTTAAAAATATGATTTAAGTAGTTTCGTTAACAAGTGATATATAAAACTGTCATTTTTTTCATTTATTTTTTGTTATTTTTATTGTTAATTCACAATTTATATTTTGTTTATACCTCTGCAGTGTTCATATTCTTTCTAAATGATGCTTAAGACCTTTTCATTATCTTTTAGCTCATCATATAGTTTTGTTTTTTCCGCTATAAGAGCTGCAGAATTTGTGACTCGCTGTCATGTGTTGAGTAAAATAAATAAAGTTAAATCAGATTAATATACAAACTTCAACTTTTGAAACAAATGTTGCAGGCTGTTTGGTCAAAGTTTGTTGTAAATGAACAAGACCCAAATTGCTTCCATTTGAAAAAGAAGAAACAAGAAGATTGCCTGGCAGTTGTTGGTGTGTCAATTATAAGTGACGAAACATTGTTTACTTATGGAGATCAAGGTGAAGATTATGTGACTAGCTTACCATTCAAGGTGAATTTTGATTCAAACTTGTTGTTTTATCAGAAAAAAAACTGAATGTTTACAATTTGAGTTCTTTTATTTTTAACTTATGTTTTATTGCTGAAAGTTATGAGTTAGTAAAAAAAGAATTATAAAAAAATAGTTATAAAATGAAGAACTTCTCTACATAGTAGCTTGTATTCTCTTGGCACTAGAACATGATTTATTTATTCTATAAAATAAAAAAACCTTTTAATCCTATTACTGTCGTATAAGTATCTGAAGACTCGGCATAAATAAAATAATATAAAAATATTATAATGGATACTGACTAATAATAAAATCAATAGGCTGAAAGCAACTTGCTTTTTTTTGGTTGATAATATCTATATTTTTAGACCAGAAATTTTTGGAGTTTTCGTTTTGGATTATTATTTGAAAGAAAAGAATGTGATTTTGAAGTTTTTAAAAACTTAAAATCAGATAGTGTTGAAAATCATAATCTTACAACAATCTTTTCACTTCAGCATCCCTTAAGGGAGTTTTATCCAATCATATCAAGGACACAAGGTTCATATCTAGTTAATTTCCTGAAAAATTACTTTAATTTCCTTTGGTGAAGCTAGTTAGTAATCCTTTCTTTTCAGACACATATCTCTTATCTTTTATAAATTCTAAACATTTTTAAATTAAAACTTTTTCAGATAATTTAATAAAACTATTAAAATATGAGATATAATTTTAGGTAGCGTACGTTACATGAATAAACCTCGAGATAGAATTGTTTATTGTGATGATGACATCATCATGACTTGTGACACACAACAAGGAGGTCATACAGTTTGGAGAGCAAAAGAGATATCAGAAGAAGATTCAACAGCTCTTGATGTTCTTCATCAAATCACTCAAAATCATGTTAGTCGAACATTTCCACTCCTAAAAATCTCTTCAACTTCATCTTAGGGTGGAATCAGTCTTCCACATCTACACATGAGTAGCAACTTACTATCGAATAGCGTCCATCAAAGTTCTGTTTTGAGTTCCACATCAAAAGCAGCTTCCAATAGTGCTGGAGGCCATTTTACGACCTCCTCAACTCACAAGACTCCTCGCCAATCAACTCTTTCACATGCTTCTCCCTATCAACGTAGCTTCACTCCCGCAAATTCACAACGGCAAAAGTATTTTTGAATTTTTCATTTGTAGCTAACTACTAGCGGGTCGTAGATTTTTTTAACTAGTTTGTCACGTGATCATATAAGACCTTATGATTTGCTAAAAAATAATTTAGTTGAAAGATCTTTAATATGATCCTTTTAACAAATATGGGATCACTTGACAGGCTGGCATCTTCGATCGCTTCTACTCCTGCTAGATCTTACGTCAATACACTCACTCCTAGAGCCATGTCCCGGAACTCAGTTCGAGAAATCTCAAAGATCAGTATGAGTGAAGCTCTCGCGGAACCTCTTCGACCTGAGATTTGCTTCCATCACGTGTGGTCAGAGAACTCGATATCCGTGAAGACACAATTGGATGTAGGTTAGTAGAGATCTTCTCATCTCTTCAATCTATTTTCCAACATCTTCTTCAGGACAAGCAACAAAAGTCTTTCGAGTAAAAGATCTGTACAATCAAGACTTCTTGTGCTACTTCATCGCCACCTTATCACAACTTCGAGTGGTTCGATACTCTTTAGCTAGTTGCAGTTTCCAACTGATCTTTGGAGTTATCACTTGCATTCCAGCCAAAGATGCTCAGCCTCTTCACGTATAAAACGTCTTAGTTGATTTCTCAATCTCAAAGTTTACTTGACAGAACCTCAAAATGTTTGCTGTGTTGGACTACTCGGGCTTTATTATCCTCTACAGCGGAAAGACTAAAGTAAGTTCACTGATTTTACTTCGATTTGAAACCACAGATGTCTGTAGATTCAGAAAGTCAACCTCACTGGACTACCTTCATTCTCAGCTGATACTTTTCCTCTAGGGACCCCATCTGCACGGATAAACACGCCCCAACCAATCAGCACTCCTGCTCATTCAACCAGGATCAGGACAATCACTAATCTTGCGGATGTCAGCTGATTTTTCACTCATTTTTATCATTTAATCATTTTGAAATCCAGGAAAACTTCTTATCTCCTGTTCAAGAATTATGTCAAAGTGAATTAGAGAACATTAGTGTGAATACATCTGATGAATTCGGTTACATCACTCATCATTCTCTTGCTGCTGGATCCACTTACAAACCGGCATCTCTTCCGGATGTTGCAGGATCTCATCTGATATTAGAGCTCAGTAATCGATCTTTACATCGAGTAGAGATCCCAGATCTTTGCTCCACAAATTTAGGTCTTTATCTCAACTTCTTGATTCTGATTTCTTAAATTTGTGTCTTCTTCAGTTGCAACGTGTTTCGATGCACTTCGCTTCGTGTTACCAAACGCATCTTTCATGAGAATCATCACCAAATGGTACACGTTGAGACACGCTCCCGGAGCACTTGACGGGAACAAGTTAGAATGGAATCTATTCGTCACGTGTCTTCACGATTTCATTTACAACACAAACGTCACAATGGCATCGTCATTGTCGTACAAGGCCTCTATGTTGGATTCTGTACAGGTTTCTCTCATTGCTTCCTGTCTCCACTCACTAAATCATTTACTTCTTCAGTTTGATTCACTTTCTTCTCCTGTCTGCACCAAAAAAGCCAGAAGTGACATCTTAGACGACTATCGTGACAACAGCGATGTAAACCCCCCCCTGTCTAGTTTTTATTCTAATTGATTTGAAATCTTTCCAGGAAGACTGGCTCCTAATGAAGAAGACTCTGTCTCAGGAGAAGCAGTTTTATGAAGATGTTGATCCTGATTTCATGGAAGATGAAACTTCTGGATTTTTCTTTCAATCTTTTGTAAATTTATCTCATCTTAAAGAAGCTTCTAACTTTTTTAAACTTTCAAAAGGATAATTCGTTACGAAGACGCGTCAGCTTTGAGAGCTCATCGGGGGACACCAGTAACCTCACCTGTAACATGGTCCTCTCTGCTTTTTGTGCCCTACATGCCGTGTTTGAGGTTGATCTCATCTCTTCATCACCTCATTCAAAGTATTCTTTTATATCAGGAACAAAAACTGAATGTGTTGAACCAATCAAATGCTTCGTTTATGGCTCCGTTTTTATTCAAATTTGCCAACGATCTTGGCTTGTTTTGGTTCCAACAAACCTACATCGTCGCCAACCCCTCATTAACCCGAAAGTTTGTTTTGAAGAGCAAGTCTGGTGATGGAAACGATGAAGGTAGTTTTGTTGCTCATCAGATATTTCTTATTTTCTCATTTTCTTCAGATCATAATTCAAATCAAGAAAGTCTGATCCCGATTCAGATGAAGCCTTGTGTCTTCGAAAATCTTCTTCAACTAATGAAAGATGGAGCTTTAGACTCTCCTTTCATCTTCCTTTCTCAGATCACCACTAATATTGAACATATATTCAAAGTAATTTTCCAACTCATCTTCAATTTCAAACCAACTTTTATAAATCATAAAACTGTGATGACCCAATTATTTAATTTCTCTCTTTTTTTAACTTCTTTTTATGTTGTAGATCTACCAGTGTTTGTTTTCAACTTCAGAAGAACCAGTGTTGAAACCAGTGGTCAGCAAGTTCATCAGCAGGTAACCATCAGCAACCATCTCTTCAAACCATCTCACTTCATCTTCTACCAGCGATAAAAGTCGCGAAATGAACCTTGTTGTCACGCCTCAAATGACTGCTGATGACCTGATGAAAGAAAAGTGTAAATGTGTCCTCAATTACATGGTCCACAACCACATCAGTAGTGACACAATGCTGTCATGGCCAGTTGGTGTCCTACTTCCTGTCCAAGACTACCTTTTGAAGTACGCCTCCGAGCCCTCTTTGATGTCTCCATCAGACGCTTTTACATTACTCGGTCAGTGGTATCTGTCCCATGACACTTTATCTCATGTCCAGGTTAATTACCAGGTAGGGACGATCTTGTGGCCCAGACATTGGATAAAGCCAGTGACTGGCAACTAGCTGGTTTATCACCTAGTACCGATCCGATGAGGTACCAATGGGTGGACAGCGAATCTGGGGACTATGACAACGTCCACGAGGACTTCGATGTTTGCAAATTGGTCAAATTCCTCCAATCACAAGCTCGCAACATCGCCCAAAGCTCATCAGACTCCTCATCCTCTCAAACTGATCCTAAAGATGTCGAACCAGCTGATGACAACATCACAAGATTGCTCTTTCCTAAAGATCACCGAATGGAAGATGTTCAGAGGATGTTGGATTGTTCCAATTCAGTTCATCTTCATCTTACTCAAGACTCTCGCATGGAGTGAGATCATGGGACCTTTTTGATCTTCATATGATCCTCATCTTTTGCAGTGATCAGGAATTCAATGAACACAAGCAACAAAAAGCGCTACAACTCGCCAACCGCACTATGGCGCTCGCGATTGGACGCGGAATGGTAAACTTCCGGTAGGTGGACACTACTGTTGACCTTCAGATATTTACTTCCGGTTGTACCAGGACTGAAGTGCCATGTGTGGTCCGTGGAATCCAAGTTATGGATATGAAGCTGTCTGCTTGTTACATCGACCCATCTGCCAAGTTAGTTGGAATCGAATGTTGGGAGCGATGTTGAAACCGGATGTTGGTTTCAGTTCTACTTCATCTGCAAATGATCAAAGAGCAAATGTAGAAGTGGAAGTCTCAGATGATTTAACCGAGTGGGCACAGTTCCACAATGGGGTGGCTGCTGCGTTAGCAGTTCGATCAGATGATGAAGAAGCAAGTTGGATCCATTTGACTCGTCCCAATACCACAAACCTTAGTCCTTATGACCTGGACAAACGTGACCGGTTGAAGCAATCAGCAGAAGTGGCCAACAACGAACACGCAGGTACACACCACAACTTGTGGCCCACTTGTGTACGACTGATGTGTCGTAGGTACCATGCTGGGATTGGGTCTCAACTTACATCTACACGACTTTCAAGCCCTCAACGTCCACAGCTATTTGAAACTGACCCATGACCTGACCACTATTGGAACTCTTTTAGGTGTAGCTGCTGACAAGTAAATGGTCGTTAAGTGCTTGTCCAGTGGTCACGTGTATGTGTACAGATGTGGGACATGTGACAGTGAAGTCTTGAAGATGTTGACGGTTCATTTACCGGTGATGTTACCAACACAAGTCTCACAGATGGAGATACCCTACAAAGTCCAAACTGCTGCTCTTATCGGAGTCGGACTCTTGTATCTTGGATCCTCCAAGCACTTAGTGGCTGAGATGCTTCTCAAAGAAATCGGTCAACTGATCTCTCACATTCTTCTAGTCACGTGACATCTTATTTATAGATTGTTCCCCGATGGGTGAGAACGAAACTGCTCCTGATCGGGAAGCTTACTCCTTATCTGCCGGATTCGCTCTTGGATTGGTGGCGATTGGATCCGGAGATGATAATCTCTACTTCGGGGATCTTAACATCTCTAATAAACTCTATCACTACATGACAGGATCACATCGAATCAAATATGAGTCTCGGAGGTAGGTTTCTGATCTTAAAGAATCTTGAATCAGCTCCTTGTAGCTCCCAGGAGCAAAGTTATCAGCAAGATTACGAGTTGAGTAAGGCTTCGGAGAAAGATGGACACTTGTTGGAAGGTGATAGATACAACACGGAGGTCACTGCTCCCGCTGCTATGATTGCTCTTGCTCTGATCTTCCTCAAATCTGGCAATCTGTAAGATCAATCATTGAGTTGCAGCATCACCATGATCTTTACTCACAGAGCTGTTGCTGAATGGTTCAACTCCCCAGAAACTCTCTTGCTCCTTGAAAAGATCAAACCTCAGCATCTGCTCCTTCAGACTCTTGTTCACTCCCTCATTATGTGGGATGACGTCAAACCAACTCGTGGATGGGTAGGGATCAACATCCATAAGTATCTTCTAATCTCATCTCACTGATCTCTAGATAATTGATCACATTCCAAGCGTGTTGAAACAAAGACTTCCTACAGAAGATCACATCAGACCCTTTCTCTCTTCTTGCTTGGACTACTACCGAAACGCTTCCGAGACCAGTTTGTCGCTGGATTATGATGACATGACTGTGGTCCACTCTTACCTCGCCATCATTTCCGGAGCATGTCTTTCTATCGGATTCAGGTCTTATAATCTCTTCATTTGTATCGAAATGAAACTCGTTTGATGTTCAGATTTGCCGGAAGTCAACATCGAGAAGCTTTTCAAACTGTCCTCTTCTACGTTGACTTGTTGATCGAACTTACTTCAAGTGATGATAACAACAGCTCTCCTGTTTCTGATGTAACTTCATCTCTTACATCTGCATCTCATTTACATATAATTGGTTGTTGCTAGGTGATTGGAAGACGATTCCACGAAACTTGTTTCTCAGCTTGTCTCATCGCTTTATCGATGATTGTAGCTGGAAGCGGCAACCTGCAAGCTCTACAAGTAACCACTGACTAATCAGTGACTGATTTGTTAATCTTTCAATATTCAGAGATGTAGAAGTATTCACTACAACATCAACAACAGCGAAGTTTCTTATGGAGGACAAATGGCTGCTCATATGGCGCTGGGTTTCATCTTTTTAGGAAAATGCAAGTGAGTTGAGATCACTGAATCATCAGATCATCTTCTCGACTTCTTCGATTCTCAGATACACTCTAAAGACGACCAATAAAGCAATAGCTGCTCTCCTGATGTCAGTCTTTCCTTGTTTTCCGGGTCGTGCAGATGATAATCGTTACCATCTTCAGGTTTCTTAATCACCTCTCGACTTTTAACTCATCAAACATCAACAGGCCTTACGTCATATGTACGTCATGGCAACTGAGAGGCGTTTGCTGGTCCCGATTGACGTCGAAACAAAACGACCTTGTTACGCTCGACTGACTCTTCATTACATGCCATCTTTACTGAATCCAAGTGGGACTCGCGTGTCTTTGTTTGCTCCTTGCATTCTTCCAGAGTTTAGGATGTTACAATCAGTGATTATAAGACTCACTGAGATCTTCATCTGATCTTGGATGTTTACAGATCACTGTAGATGATTCCAGACATTGGAGGATATCTTTAAATGTTCAACAGCAGATGAAGAAGCTTCAATCTCTAGTCGATGATGGTTTATATGTACAACGATATTCTAATTGCTTATCCTATATCAGAGATTCAAAGGTGAGGATCATTTTGAGGATCTTTTGAATGATTCAATGATCTTCAATCTTCAGGGTTATGCTAAATTCAATGATGAAAACTTTACGACACAAAAACAACCTTATCAATCAAGAAAACAGAATGTTGATGTCTTGCAACTTCTAACCACTCTATGTTCTCATGAAAAAAGTCAGTTCAAATAAAATGATGAAATTAGTTTGATAAATCATCAAAATCAATTTTGTTTTAGAAGACGACGTTTTTTTGAAGATAGTTCAATTGTTACGATCACAAAAAGTCCCTTCAAAGTTAACATTTATCTTCATGGAACTTTTTCAGGTGATGTCTTTTCACTTCATTTTCTTCAACTGATTTTAACAAAATTATATTTTCAGATTTGTGAAAATCTAAATAATCAAATAGCGAGCCCTCTTGAAGTATTACAATTGATACTTGCTCAGAGTTATATGAATAAATATGTTGAGTCACCAAATATTATTTCATTAAACGAAATGATTTCAGTCAAAATAACCGCTTTTTTCGACCACTTTGAGTCAGGTTTTCTCTTTTATTGATTTCTTTTTATTTCAGATAATTAGAAATAGTTTTGAAGATAAAATGATTAGTTTCAACTAAATGGAAATGTTTTTTTCATCATTTATTTCTTTCTAGAGAATCTTAATCTTATTCAATCAACTCTTTTCGACACAAGATCTGGCGGAGATTATTTTATAAAATCAAAAAATGAGATTATGGATTCGTTATCAACTGCGAGATTATGTACTTTAGCAAGTTACATCGTTTATTCACGAATATATTTGAAGAAAAAAGTTAAAAAAGATGAAGATATCGACGCAAATATAAATGATGTCTTTGTGCCTCCAGAGTTAATTGCACAATTAGAAAAACTGCAAAAAATTCGTTTTTAGGCCAATTTTGTTCGTAGGCCAATTTAGGTCAACAAAATTCTCGTTTAAAAATTTTTTACATAATTTGTTTTCAGCAAATTTTTTTCTAATGTTTTTCAGTTTGTGTTTTGCAAAAACAACTTTGAAATAAATCACTTGATGACATCCACCACCAATTACAGCACTCCAATACTTTTCGATAAGATTTTATTTCGAGTAATATTGTTCAAAACTCACAGAAAGCCAATTTTTTCACTTTGAAATGATATTTTCATCAAGTTTTATTTTTCATTCATTTACATGAAATTGTTTCCGACCGATTTTTAAAAACATTTTTTTTATAATTCTTTTTATCGAAAAAGAACTGAACGTGAAGTGACTCACCGATCTTCATCTAAACTCCCCACTTTAGTCTGTAATTTGTTTTAAGGGGAATTAATTTTTGATCACGACTGACGGAAGAAACGAAACAAGGAAAATAAAGATAGAGACAAATTAGTTGTGATTTCTTCAAAGTTTGTTTTATTGGAACAATTTGATCTCAATCAACTTCAAAAGCTGACCAAGATGAGTTAATCTTGATTTAGTAGCTAAAAACATATTTTCTTCAAAATGGCATTAAAACCAGAATAAACCCTTTTTGATATCGACCACTTTTTACATAAAATGTTTAAAGACAATTATTTCAGTGTAACAAATAATACTTTTGTGAAAATAACTGAAAAGTTAAGTAAGGCTTTGCTAAAAATACATTTGAAAGCTCATTTGACGAACATAAATTACGATATGTAGATTTTATTGATACTTGAAACAGCGAGAAACATTTACTAACCACATGCATAATAATTCAAGCAAATAAAAGTACATCTAGTAAAAACTAGATTTCAATTCTAGAGAAAACGTAGAAGAGACTTTAGTAAATGAAGATTGCGAAACCGTTTTAAAAAAAATTGATTTAATAGTAATCGGTGTAATAGAAATGACTTATTACTTGACAATTTTAAAATAGCTACAAATGAGCAGGTGTGCGTAGGAGGTTTTAGTTACATAAAGTAAATCTGGTAGATCTTAGCATGATTTATCTGCTTAGTTTTATCTCACTTCTAGTTAAGACTAACATGCTAACACTAAATTTGAACTTTTACAAATAAAATAGTAAACCAATTGAAGAGTAACACAGAAAACATTAAATTGTGTATATCAATGTGAAGCTCCTTTTTAGTTCGTTAATTTTTTTCAAAAATTGTTGATAAAAAATGTTAATAATTTGAACATCAAAATTTTTATCAGCTGTTTACAGGCATCAAAATTTGTTTATCTTTTGTTGGCTCATGAAAGAAAAACTTTATAATTTGTAAAATCTATATACAATAAAAAAAATAGTTAATATAATCAAAGAAATAATCTAAAAGTAAAGGAACTTGCACCAGCCATTTGTATTTAACGTTTCTTTGTAAATAAAATGAAAATTAGGGAAAGAATAATAATTTAAAGAAATGAGAATCTGTGATCTAAAAAGACTTTTCCTCATTTAACTAAATTGTTCAAAAAAATGGGTTTGTTGTAGATGGCTGTATGGTTGGTGCAAGAGACGGGTTCATAAACGGGTTGGTGGCCGGTGAATGGTTGGCACCACCAGAGCTTTGTAGTGGGACTAGATTTGTTTGTGACGTCATGAACGGATTATTAGTGGAAGCTGGTGCTGTAGAACCTTGAAGTTGAAAGAAGGGATTTGAAGCTGGTGCAGCATTTGTGAAAGTATTTGTAGGTTGTTGAATACCAAAAGACTGATTTGGTACCATTCCAGTGTTCTGATTGAGTTGAGTTTGGATTCCAAAACCACTTGACATGGTTTGTAGTTGAGGTTGGTTCTGCATACCAAAAGCAGTGTTTGAGTGTTGCTGCATATTTAAACTGAACTGTGGATTCATTTGAGGATTTGATTGAAAAGGAGTCGAGTTTGATGATGGCATGTAAGCAAAGTTGCCAGCAAATTGCTGGTTGTTTGGTGCATACATGGACGGATTATTTGTGTATCCAGCAACATTTTGTGGTTGCTTTTGATTAGAATTGCCTTCAGCTGAAACTCCAGTGCTGATTGGTTTATTTGAATATGATGAGTTGTTATCAAATGATGAATTACCAAACACAGAAGGCGTAGACGAAAAAATTGATTGATTGGTAGATGGTTTGGTGTTGGAAACTGACGTCATAAACATCGAACCCCAAAGACCATTAGATGGTTGAGTGGTGTTGCTGCTGGTTGTTACTTCTTCCATAGTAAAGAGATCTCGCAGGTCTGCGTATTTGTTTTTTGGTTCCGCTGGTGCTGGTGGTGCAGTGGTGGTTGTAGTAGCAGCTGGTAAAGAAACAAAGGAATTTTGGAATATGGTAGAAGCAGTAGCAGCAGCAGCTGCAGGTTGTAGCTGAGTTGAAGGGTCTGTTGGTGTGATTGAGTTAAAATCTCCAAATGAATCGAAAGGCGACGGAGTTGGTTTGAATTGAGAAAATGCGCTGCTAAAATCCGCAAATTCATTATTGGTTGAAGATGATTCAGTATTAAGATCAAAACTACTGAAACCTCCTAAAATATCTTCAACCACTGGTTGCTTGGTTGTTTGTGGTGCTTCAACAATTCTAGTAACTGGTGGTCTTGAGTTGGTTACAGAGGAAGTAACCACCTTATCAACTTCAACTTTTGACGCGGTGTTCTTCTCAACTTCTTCTGGAGGGACATACCATCTTTTTTTCTCATATTTTTCCTCTAAAAATGATCTCAGCTTGGAAATATCACCTCTACTTTCTGGTTTTGCTTTTGATCTTTCGTCATATTTTCCTAAATAAACTTTGGTGCAATATTCATTTCCTGTTTTTTGAATCAATGCTATTTCAGCTGAAGTAAAAGTTGCCATTGAGATGGACTTGACGCGATGCGGAGGATTAATTCCTCGTAATATTCCTCCGCACGACGTACATACAAATGATCCAATAGTTACATCAACATATGTGGGGCCTCTCTGGTCACATTCAAAACATCTTTTATTTGTTTCAAGTTGTTGTAAAGATTTTAAAATCTTCAGATTATGATCTTCTTGTTTTCGACGTGATTGAGACATTGAATAAATCTTATTAAAATCTGAGAGCAATTCAACAGAATGAAATTTAAAGTATTTTCAAATAATACTAAAAAAATCTATTTTAGGAATATTGTAGACAATGAAATAAAAATTAGGAAGTATTTTTTAGATAAAAATGAAAAATATAAATGTTAAAAAATAAAGAAAATTTTTTACAGGATTGTTGTAAGACTATCATAAAATAAAACATATTGTTTTTTTTAAACAGTTTCTAAAAAATGTCATTTAATTACTAAAATAAATTAAAATAAATATTTAACTGAAAAAAATGTCTTAAAATAATTGAAACATTTTAAAAATACCTTTAGTCTATTACATTTAAAATTCATCACTTTAAATTAAACAAATATCAAAATTAAAATAAATATTTAATTATCAAACCACAAATCATAATTAAAAAAGTCGTTTTTAAAAATAAAATTGCTTTCATAAATCAATAGTTAATAAATTAGATGAAAAGTATAAATATGTTATCCTATTTTAGCCTTACTTCTATATTATAATGCTAAACATACCATAATAAAACAAATCTTTATACAACTCAATTTATATTAAAAGCTTTAATTAAAAAGCAACACTATTTATACTGACAAATATATAAAAAAAGAAAATTATGAAGTTTAGATTTCTATATAGAATTATGATAATAAAGATTACATAAAAAAATTTGTTAGCAAAAAATGATCTAATGTAATTTTATGCAGACTTTGATCACATAAACTGATCATCAAAAATCTTATAAAATCATGCTAATATTATGAACAAAATTTAGGTTAAGCTAGATATAAATAAAATTATAAAAAAATATAAAAATAAAGTAGTTAATAAGGAAAATTTAACATTATAAATTTCGAAAATCAATCTTATAATTAAGTTATATATTTAAATATAATAATACTATTATATGGTTTAAATGGACAATTTCAAAAGTATATAACACTTTTATTATCTAATAAGAAATAAAAGTAAATATATATAAATGTATAAACATAAAACCTGTCAAAAAACATGAAATACATAAATAATTAATGATTTGAGTCTTTAATATGAGAGCAGAAGTTATCAGAATAATTATCATTACTTAAAAATTGCCAAATAAGGAAATAAATCTCTTGGTAAATGTTTGGTGCAAGATATTTTATATTAAAATTCAAAAATATTGAAAGAATAAGTGAAAAGCTTTTTATACAAAAAAATCAATATTTCAAATTATAATATTCATAATAAACATACTTTGCAACATAATTTAAAATATAAGTAAGAAAAGTTACATAATTAGTCTCTCAACATAAACTAAAAATAATTTGAAATCATATTTCATTTTGATGTACTTTATTAAGCCATGTTTAAAAAAAAATTGTTAATTTTAATTAAACTTAAATTTAATAAGTTGAATAGAGAAAATAAATACATAAAAAATATCATTTAATTTATAACAGTTTTAGTAAAAAACATCAATCCCAAAAGTTTTAAATAAATTATTTAAATAACACAATACTAGAATTATTTTATAACAACTGAGTACATCAAGAAGAATTACAAAAACATAAAAAACTTCAAAAAAAACAAACGCAAAAGCCACCCGCCCATGATAAGACTGAAAATTTCATTTACAGTTATCAAAAATTTATTTGGTCACTTGGTGTCGCTAAACTAAAAAAGGGACAATTCTAAAGATATCAATTACCATTTACTCCTTAAGATTAAGTATATAAATAATAATAGATCATTAATGAATGTCGTACGTACATAGAGAAAAAACACCGTGTTTTTTCCATCTCTCTTTTCTATCCCTCATTCTTATTGTATCGTTTCGCATGTATATTTATTTTTCTTTCATGATTTCATCTATGCACACTCTTCTGACTTTAAAGCACTGCCAAAAAAGACTCTTTTTCATGATGCGCGTTTATCTATAACGTAATTTTGCATACTGTTCATTAAAGTTTTTCTGTAATTACATAAATCACAAAATGTAGAAATGATTACAAAATATTGATTTTAACCGTTTCTCTGAAACAGAAATTGAAAATATTATAATTTCCTTACCACATGCAACTCTATGTGTATTTCTTATTTTATTTGATTTCTTTGTAGTAGTTTCTTCAGCAGGTGTCTTTTTTAATTGTGCGCGATTCCACGATGAAAATTGCCTACGTGAGAACATTTCAGTTTATTATAAAAATAAAATTATTCTTATTTTTTATTTTTAATGATCATTGAATGTAATCGATAAAACAGCAAAATTTTCTGAATTTTAACGTCTACTAATGTATTATAAACAATATGATTTTAAACAAAGTAAATTAAAAAAGTCTTCCGAAAAAAGAAGACAAAACAGCTCTAATACACCAAAGTTATAAACAGCTCTCGTAGTCTGAGGAGCTTGAACGAAATATAAATAGTTTTTTTTTTAAACTGTTTGATTAAAAAACTGACTATTAGCTGTAAAATGGATACACTTTTACAGGATTTTGTAGTAAAGCTTATAAATTTATAAGCTTATAAATTAAAAATACTTTTAAATTCAGCTGCTAATAGTATTAAGGTGTTTGTTTTTTTTAAACATATACTTGTTTTAGTGAAAAATACTTTTACTAATATTTTACGTTAAGTCGTTAACTCAGCATTCATTTGCTTCTTTGTGCCTATCCAGCTGTCAACTTTGATTAGATTGCCTTTTACTAGCAAAGATACTCCGAATCTTGTGCAGGATTCAATCTTTTTTTAGTGAGTTGTTTGGATTAATAGAGGCATGCTTCGGCCGAGAACAGACATGCAGGATGTGCTTTGAGTGATGATATTAAAAACAAAGCAAACACAGTGAGATGCAAAAAAATTTTTTGGAGTTTTTTTTTGAAGCTGGTTTTTCTTCTCTATCTTTCATTTGTTTGCGGAGTAGAGAGCGCCATTGGAAGCGATCTGCTGCGATAATCTCCCAATTGCTGAACATTTAAAAAGTTTTTTTTAATATTTTTCACCACTCAAGAATTTAAAAAAAGTAATTTTACACTTATTCTTTTTAAATCTGTTTAAATTTCATATGTAGTATTGCTATTTTGCATAGCTTCGGAATATTTTAATGTATTTAGCATTTTTGGTTTTCGTTTATAAGAGTATGTACAAAGTTCGAGTATCTTTTACAATCATAGATGGATATTTAAAGATTACATTAGTTCCAGCTTATATACAAATAAAATTATGCAGATAATGCAAACATACATTTACTTCAAATCTTTATAAAATAATTTTGTTTGTTAGTTTTAGAAACATTTAAAGAAAATCAAATAGTAACTGGTAATGATTTACCTAAAGTTTGTCATCCACAATAAATCCTTCTGTATATTCTAAAGCTTCCAACACATTAGTATTCATTTTTATTGTGGTGATGTGTATAAGCTACTAATAAATTTGTAGATAACATTTTTGAAGTTTATTTATTCGTTGAACATCTTAGCTATATACTTTAGATATTCTAGTATAGTCTTTTTACTAATAAACTTACAACTTAATTTGTAAATTCTTTTATTAAACCGTAGAATTTATTTATGATAATTGCAAAGAAACTAAAGAATTAAATTTATGAAAGAAATATCTTCTAAAAAAATAATTGTTTTTTTGAATATATTGTTTTATTTTATCTTAATTGTAAAAAGCTTTTGTTGAAAAGTTATATGAAAAATCCAGATGAATATTTAATGTTTTACATATGCACTTCAAGACAAAGATTGAATAAATTTTTAATTTCTTTGTTATTAAAATAAATGTTCTTTCTCAACTGGCAAGTAGTGAACACAGATTTCAAGATGACATAAAGTCCCAGACTGGTTTAGTAATAAGAAATGAAAACCTAAAACAATTTTTTGAATAAAAATCAGAAAATAGTATTTACAATAAAACTTGTAAATAGTTTTCAAAGTAAAACTTATAAAAAGTTTTTTGAAAGAAATTTTTATTTTTTGACAGCAGTAATAAATAAAACAATTAATCTTTAAATTTTTATTCGGGTTTTTTGAATACATCTTTTTTTAAACAAAATTTTCAGCTGGAAGTTTGAAGACACAAGTGAAACATGTATTCTCTTGTAGAACATTGTTCAATTTTTTTCATATTTGACGAACTTGTTCTTTATCAGCAGAAGACTAAATAGAATTTTCGAGTAACAACATCTACTACTAGAGTAAAATTTTAATATAAACAGAATTAGAAAGATAAGCTTCAGTTGGCATCAATTACTGTCGTGTTCCACACCTTATAACCAAAATTACTTTCAAGGAATTTAAGAAACAGTTAGATGGAATTTTTATTAAATTTGTTGAGCAACACTAATCTGCTAACAGCTAATAAACAGAGGTGAAAGCCTGAAGCAGAGGATCGTTTTATTCAGTTGTGTATATACGAATACAAGAAAGCACACTTTTGTGCGCCAAGGTTAATACAAAATTTCAACTCAAATTTTTTTGGGAAATGTAAAGCGTAAGCAGAAACAAAAACATAAAAAATGAAACTTGTTATAAAAAAGCATTAATAACGTTCAACAAACGTCAAGCAACAACGTTAAACTAAGTCAACCGCACCGAATACTGATGATGTCTACTCGTTGTTTGTGGCGAATCACTACAAATGTGGTATCTTGAAATTTCTTAAAATATACAGTTAAAGGTTGTTAAGAACCAATCAAGCAACAAATCTTTTCAAGCAACAAACAGTAAAACATGTTGACATTTAATTGAAGTTGACAATATAGCACAGTGCAAAACATGGCGGAACATACAGCCTGCCTTGGAAAAGATTCTAAAATGTTTAGCTTACATCTTGCACTGTTTCGTATAGAGGCAGATAGTGAAGTAATATCTAACCAAAATGTTTCTTTAAATGAATTTGTACTAAAATTTCTGAGATATAAAATAGTTGATGAGTTGAAAATGGTATTACTTCAGCTTCAATTATCTTCATTGTGTTGTAAAGTTGGTGTGGAAAGGAGATATGAAGCATTTAACGGTGTTCGCAGTAAACAAAGTGTAAAAAGTTAACTGAAAAAATAAGATATTTCTCAAGAACAAAAACAATACAATTGATGGTAGTAGCACCAAGCCATCCTAGTGGACGGAAGAAGTCGATCAGACAACTTCAAGTGACAACAACAAACACTGATGAAGCAGATGGGTTGCTGAATAGACTTGTTGCAGATGTACAAATAAGTAACTAAATTGTCACAGCAATAACCGAAAGTGAAGAATGTTTAAGAGAATTGGATGTCAGCAACAAAAAACCCTTTCGAAGTCGTGACGGAGGCGGTAACTTAAAGAGCTTAAACGGTGCTTTCAGGTAAAGAACGAAACAAAAAAAACAAAGCAGCTATTTAAGCTTCCGACAACCGCCGGTCAAATGAAACCAAAATTTCTACTGTATGTCAGATACAGAGTTCCAATATAATCACAAAACCAAAGAGATAATGCAAATGGCAGTAATAGAATTGTTCAAGTGCTCGCAAATAGGCAAATCAACATAACCAAAAATCAACAAAATAGACGCCAACTGCATTTCTACTGTCCCTCACTAGATTGCGAATCATTCTTAGTAGGGGTCTTCTTACGACTCAAAGTAAAGCCCTGCATGAGATGAGTGAGTAACTGACGTTTATCAACTTGTATCGACTACCTGTTGACATTCTAGAGGACCACGTGGATGCCGGATGACGCTGACTTGAGGCCGCGCAACCGCATCAGTTGAATTCCGCATGCGAAGTCGTTCAGGACGCTGATGCTTAGGTGGATGATCAGCGATGCGGACATTAGAAGCGGAAAACTTGCCTGAAAGTAGAAAGATGAGCGGACAGACATAAGTAGAGGGGCAACTGACCATTTCGTTGATTGTAAATCACCGCAAACTCGACTGCGCTGCCTGCAGCGATCTGTTGGGAAGATTCACGAACCTCAGACATGTGGAAGAAAAGCTTCCCGTTGCTAGGCTCGCCACCGGACACGTCGTAGTTGATGAATCCATACTAGAAGCATCGAAATATGAAAAAGTGCCCCTGTTGGCATCTTCACTCACTTCACCCTTAATACTGTCGATTGTAGCGCGGACTATCTCGCGATTGGCGCGAACAGCGACTGCTCTTTGTGCTCCACTATTCGTCTCAGTGCTAACCTACAATCGAAGCGAGATGATCAGCTGGTTGCAGATGTCGAGGTGTATTTACCTGAAAGGTCACTTTGTCGCCAACTTGAATGTAATCGCGACGGTCCATCAGACTCAGAGGGCTATAAGCGATAGTTTTGATGCCAGTTTCTCCTGAAAGTGATTATGTAAATATCTAAGGATCAAGTAGAAGATTGGGAAAACCTGAAGGAATGTTTTCTTTGTATTCGATGAGTCCTTGATAAGTAAGCAGCGGGTTCACTGATCTCAAAGGTTTGAGGACTTTACCTGAACACAATCATCTTATCATTGGAAGATGAAAGATGCAGGGACATACCCTTAATGATCTTCTCACTAATAACTTGATTTATTCCGAATACAGATTCAGATGAGATTCGGACAGACATGGCGCAGGGTTTTTCATCTAAACAGGAATATCAAATAATCGATTCCAACAACACGAGACACTTACCTCGGATACCAGTATGATAAGACACGGGAAGTCCCGGATGATACAAGTCTAATGGAGATTGTAGCTCACTATAGTGGAAGAAGATTTCGGAATTGTGTTCGAAGTCCTCGATGAAACCAAATGTATCTTTTAATGTGCTTATCCAACCGTAAAAGCAAGTTGAAGAGAAACGCCTTTGCTGTTCGAACAACATCAATTTGATGGTTGTTAAAACTTCGATCGCGATACAAACCTCCTTGTGAACATCAACCGATTTGTTGGAAGGACTGACGACATGTTCTTCAGCAGCGGTATCGGGTGTGGTTGTATCTTTGCTTATTGATGTCTGTTGGTGTTTGGGCGAGTCTGAAGGACTTTTCTGCGTTTCTCTGTTATCAAAGAACAAAGAGATTAGTGAAGACCTCATTAAAAATATATTAAAATCAAATCAGCAGTGAAAGTTGGGAAGTTGCCGCCGCCGCACAATCAATCAGTTAATAGCGGCTTTCAATTTAATCAACTTCTAAGGAGCTAACAAAGAGTTGGTTGAAATGACGAAATGTTATGAAGCGTGAAAAAGGTGTTTGTCAGAAACGCGACTACGTCACTCGCTTCGTGTCAGTCGAAGCATTGTGATCGGAAATGAAGTTTCGTTTATCTACAGATTAATCTTTCCTGGCAAAATCGCGAAATGATTTGAAGGTGACGTGGTCTCTTCTACAAAACCTCAAATTCTAATCGGGTTAATTGCAAACATGAAAACAGCCGAACGGTTTCGACCAATCAGATAAGCGTATTTTCACTTACTCATTCTTCTCATGAAAAGCCGAACCAGATTGAAGGAAGACTGAATCATCCATATTAATCTTTGAAATGGTGACAGAGAGATCTTCTGCTAGAGATCACAAGCATTACACGATTACTCGTAGATGATGATCGAACCTTCGATAAGAGGAGAGAGCTTCTCGCCGTTGTTGGTGACGCTCATCGACTGATTGAGCGAGCGACGTCGCGACAACAGCTGGATATCAACAGCGTTCTTCGAACCAGTTCTCTTCACTTCGCTTATTTTGAAATCGACCTGAAGATGAAACTGATCGTTGGAGAAGTACTTGCAGAAGTCGAGACTCACCGCGTCGCCTACACTTGGTGGATATGCTAATTGAGGGTAGTCCTTGAAGTCTTTGGTTAGGAAAGGAAGCCGAACTACATCGGAGCCCAAATCCATGCTCACGGCATCTGAGTCATTTTTATTCCGCGAAAATACAATAAATCCCGAAGTGGTGGCGGAGATAGGACTAAGCGGAATTTCGACAGGATTATAACTGGAAGGAAATATTTGATGTAAATACGATTGAAGTGAAGACGTCATGAAAAATTGATCGGAAATGTTGATAGAGATGAAGAAGAAGAACATGTTGAAGTCGACCAACGTCAATTTGGTTGGTAAAACATCAGGCAAATGTTGAAAAATTGGTGAAAAAACGGTTTAGTCGCCTCATGAAATATGCATCAAGTGAATTGAGTAGCTTCTTCTTCTTCAGGTAAAAAGGAGTTGACAGACAGATGAGATAGCAAGTTTTAGAAGCTAGTTGAAACTTTTTCAAATATCAGATCACTTCAGTGGTGAGATGACAATTGTGAGTTTACTATTGACACAGCAAACAAAAGCAACAAAGACCAACCTTCTCGAAGTAGCTGTTCGGTTGGGGGCTGGTAAAGACTCGATTGTGCCGGTGAAGCGTTGTTCAGACACTGTATGAAAGATGACGGTATTCTTGGGTAATAGTTTAATTCTCGTAGCATGCATCCTGTGAAGATGAGATGAAATAGAAAGAAGATCACTTGAAGAGGTTCACCTTTGTTTCTCAGCTACGGGGTCAGGAAGAACAGTGAATTCGACTTCATCAGACATACGGACGTGATGATGAGGATCAAGAAGCTCACAGCAGTGAAAGAAGAGCCGCGAGTCGCGTTCGACACATTTGATGAATCCAAAGCCTTCTTTGACAGCAGCAACAATCCCCTGGAACATGGAAGAGATGAGATGAGTTCTGGATGTGATTGCCACTTACTCGTTCGCGCTTCTCTTTCAACAGCATCAATGTCTCATCCAGAAGAAGAGTAACACCAGCAGCTCGCATCTGACCATCTCGTTTATCAGTGATAGTGAAAAAAGATACCTGAAAGAAGCAAATGATCACATGATGAAGATCAGAGGATGAGACAGACTTGATCGCCTCTGCACAGAGTGTGTAAGCAATTAGCAGCACGATCCTTTTCACCAAAATAAATCTCCTTCTTTTGGTCATCTTCAGTTACATACGAAACAATTCCAGCTAACATGAAGGAGGGCTGAGTAAGGGACCCATTCAGGGAACCGTTAGTTTTGGAATTATGATTGGGTGAGCTTGCATCACCAGCAGCGATGGAAGACTGTAATCGAATCGAAATGATTTGATGTACAAATAAGGGTGAGATAGATAAATGAATTGTGAAAGTTGGGGTTTCAATTGAAGCGTAACCGTTAGAAGCGCTTGAAGTTCACCTCGTTATTTGCTTTATTAGGAGTTTTAGCAGGTAGAGGTTTTTCGATTGTACCACGATAAACGTCATGAGATCGTTCCTCAAGTTGTACAGTTCCTTGCGGAAGTAATCTGATCTCTGTTGCTACATCCTTGTTCTACAAATTACGCGACAATATGGCTTAACTTCAAGCCTCAATTAATCGAGCTGAAAATTACATTTCTTTCATGGATGCTGAATTCTACGTGATCTCCGACGTTTAGATCTGGCACATTAGCAGTTACCTCACTATAGTGAAAGAATATCTACAAAAACATTCGAGTTTAAACAATTTGAGTATTTGTTTAGACAGCAAGCTTACCTCTTTGACTTTGTCAGCGCGTTCAATAAATCCAAATGACTCTTTCATAGCAGTGACGATTCCAAGAAAACGTTTCGGAGGTGCTCTTTCTACAAGAGTTATTTTACGTGCTCTCATTACTCCACTCCTACAACAAACAGTTATTGTCAAACTATTCTCTATTTACAAGAATAGCTAAGTTGGCACGCTTGACTGAAGCTCATATTACTCAATCATACAGATATCAGAACTGTTAATTAAGCTGAGAAGTTAGTTTTGAAAAAGAACCTTTTTTCAGTGGCAATATTGAAAGAAACCTTGTCACCAGTGCACAACACCAAATTTGGATTTGTCAAATCTTGGCCGGAATAGGGTAAGAAAAAAAATTCCTAAAAACATATGTTTGCAAAGACTTGTTTGTAAACACTCAAAATACAACCAACCCCCGAACGCTCGTAAGATAAACTTCCAAGTCTTCCACTATTCATGACTGGCTCGCCTTTTTCATTTGGTTTGTACCCGTGACCAGCTACACCTGCCATACCACCAGGTATTCCACCCATAGCAGTAGTAGCACCAAGTAGTGATGTTATTGGTGGTGCTGGGCTAGTAACTTCACCGAGAACTCTTTCTTCACTGAGAATTTCAAACATTACAGTTCCCTTTTGTAAACGGATGACTTGTATCGCGACAGGTTTTCCACTTCTACTGTCGATGGAAACTTCGAATTCGACCTCATCTACAAACCACCTGATCAGATGTTGGAATCATCGACTGCTACTCACCGCTGACTCGGAGGTTTGGAGTTTCACCGTGATATTGACTGTAGTGGAAGAACAATCGACCTTCTCGATCAGCGCATTTTATAAAGCCGTAAGACACCAGCAGCTTCTCAACTATTCCAGTTTCACGGCTTCGATAACCATTTGAGGTTAAAGCAGGAGTTGAAACTGGTGAGACTAGAGTAGGTGATGGGGATCCAGCAATTATTCGCTGATTTGAAGGCATAGTAAGCATAGCATGAGATTCGAAGCTAGTTGAACGCTAGAAAGGAGGTGAAAGGTCAGATATGTAATGTAAAGCAGATGTAATCTACCTGTAGTGAGCGGTGATGGTTTAACGCAGAAGGTCGAGGACTCTGCGGGGAAACTCCGACACTCATTGTTCGAGTCAGTGGTCTTCGACTGGCAAGCTACAAAGAGGTTAGAAATCAGTAACAATTGAAACAAGACCAATAAGTTTAGCTACAAGTATTAAGATGGGAGTAAGCATTAGAAGAAAATTTTACCGGTCTATCCCGAGCCTCTTGTTGAAGCCCAGATACAAACATAGCTTGTTGATCAGCAGCAGTAAGTTTATTAGTACCTTGAAAAAAAAAAGATAATTGAATATATCCGCGTTTTAATCATAAGATCATTAAAACTAATCTTGCAGACTAATTTTTTTATTTAACTCCAAAGCCGATACAATTAGTCTTATTTGCAATTAGCTGAAAAATAGAAGTAACTAACTGGCTTGTGGTCGAAATGGCGGAGCGCTTAGCAGGCTTGTTAATGGACTACTAATAGGCAAAGAAGATGCACTTGTAGAGATGCCATTCGAAGTGGACCACATATACGATCTAGAAGTATCAAGTTTGTGAGAAACTAAAAATCTTTAATTTTGGAATTAGATAAAGTTAAACTACAATATGATAATTTTTTTATAGTTCAAAAAGGATAGACTTGAGATTATAAAATTTAGTAGAAGAAAACTAGATAGCCAAAGCTTACCTGTTCATTTTCAAGCAGATAACTTAATTACTTTTATTGCAGGTTTCTTGAGAAGAAAGTTTATCAGCTGCTTGTGAGATATACAACTATCTATAAAAAACATCCGTTAAGACATGAAAATGAGAGATCATTTAAATCTAACATAAGATGGGAAATAATAGCAGTCCACAATAAACAAGTAAATCTCAAGTTGTTTATATAGTACTTTTGAATTATAATAATCTGATAAACATTAACACAGAGATGAGGATACTAAGCTTCTTTAAACACACCCTTATACTAATACTGCTTGACTAAAAGTCCCATAAAATAAGCTTGAATCAAAAACTCTAACATAAATCCTATACCAGCAACAATTGAAGGTTTTTTAAAGTATACTAAGACACAAAAACCTTAAGCATTGGTATCTGATATTTACACTTAAATTATAAAAATGGAAAATAAGATAAGTAATATCAACCACCTAAAAAATTCATAGTCTAATAGTGATTTCATAAAATGTTTAACCAATAAGATAATAGTCAGGGGACTAACCATCAAAAGAATAGTGTATAAATAAACAGCTGTATAAAACTTAAAACTGAAAAAAAAATTAGATGATTAAAAAAACAGCTTTTTAAAATAATGTTAAGCTTGTGTGCTATAAAATGTTTTAATAATTTTTTGGAATAAAAAATGGTACCAACATTTTTTCTAAATATAAAATCAAGCCTTTATTCTAATAGTCAGATCATAAAAAATTCATCAAACAAATTTATATAATGAAAAATATGGCAGCTAAAATAATCTTGTAGATCTGCCAATCCGATATCTCAACAATATAAATCAAACTCTTATCAAGAGTAAATGGGTTACTACAATTGTACTAACCTATTTCTATAAACTCAAATAACAGTAAAAACTAAATATAGCAAACAGATTATTCTATAAAAACATGAAGTTCAGGGCTGGAGGAGACCTAAATAGTAACATACAAAGATGTTAAGGCTAAAAACTTTGAAGATATCTAAACTTTTTTTAAAAACTCAGTCTTTAAAGTTTTTTTTTTCTTTTATGGGATATTATTTACAAAACAGAATAAGAAAAACCTACAAAAACATAAAAACAACCTTTAAACAGACTAATTGCAATATCAAAAATATAATGTGCAAAAAAAATGAAAATGTAAACACTAAAAAACTATTTAAATTTCAAAGCTCAATAAAGCAACAAAAACGTCTAACAATGTGATTTAGAAAGTTCAAGACCAGGCGACAATTTCTAACAAGATATATCTTGACTCGTTTAAAAAATTAAAAAATAAATAAAAATATTGGCATATTTTGCTGCAGATCTACCGTTCACCAAACTAATTGAACTTCCAAGCCAATGCTTTTTTCTTATTAAAAAAACATTCTCAAACGAGAACAACATCTTTCAGTTAAGCAATATGCTTAGCACTTTGTTGTGCAAGAAAATGGACATCAAAAGGAAGCAACTCACCTTTCAATAGTTGTTGAAAACTTTGTAGAACTACTTAAGAATGCTAATGAAATCTGAAGTGGAAAGAATTGCTGCGACGTTACACATCAAACTAACACAATACTATCAGAATGAGAAGAAACTACTTTTAGCGAAAAAAACTTCAGCTTTCTATATTATACAGCCTTTTTATAGGCAAGTAATAAATTGTTTTGTGCGCGAAAATAAAAATAAGAAATTCTTGCTTAAATGCTTTAGTAATCAGACTGACTTTAAAAAACTATTAGTTTCAACAAATAAAATATTATGTTACAATACGTACTAAAAATATTAAAAGCTAAAACTTAACTGTTTATCAGCCCAACTAAGTAATGTAGGTCAGGAATCAGTATATCAAAATTAAAAGTTATGACGTCATATAATTGTTAGCTATCTAATGACTTTTTGAGATATGCGCACATTTGAAATAAAAAAGAGATTACAAATTATAATGTAAATACTTCCAATTCTTAATAAAAAAAATAAAAATAAAATACGTTACAAGGTAGACCTACTTTGAATAAATATTTTTATCTTTTTTACATTAATTTAAGTTTATTGGCATTACAAAACATTTTTAATTTAAACTTTAAAACTAATGACTTATGTGAAAAAACACTTATTTACAAATTTAAGGTAAATTGTAAGAAATAAGGCTTACATAATAAATTTACATCATTATTTTAAAAATGGGAAATTATATGTAAAGATGAAAAATGAGATGAACAGCGTAATATTTTACGTGCTAGCCGTATGCACTTTTTGTAAAAACTACTATTTCTTGTAATTTGTTAATAATTTAATTAAAAATTTGTTATTTAAGCATTTTATATATTCTGAACATCATATTTAAAAATATCTCTATATTTATAATGATTATTTTTTTTAATTTTTCTTAATTTTCTATATTTTGTGGTCCAAATTTTAGATATGTAAATAATGAAACCAAAAAAAGTTTAAAAGAGTTGATGTACTCTTTCAAAATGATATTTTAGTACTATCTGCTATGAAAAGCATAGCCCATAATTTATAAAGAAAGTGGAAACTTAATATCAGTTTCAATAATATGAACTTATAATATTAAATGATAATGATTGTGAAAAACAAAATTGTGATTAATCCTTATTCCGGCTAAAATATCAGCTGTCAGTAAAACTTAGTTTATACAGTTATGTGATAAAATCATAAGCATATATAGGTATATCATGAAATAAATCTATTTGTTGTCCCGCTTGGTGGCAAAGCGGTTACTACATCTACCCTCTAGCTAGGAAGTACCGGGTTCGATCCCAGCTGGAGACATATTTATAAACCCCTGAAAAAACCATAAAAAACTCATGAGAATGTGTGTTAGCGAGATGTGCTTTCTTTAGGCACCCCCTTCACATTTATATATATAAAAAAAAAGTTTAAAAATGTTATACATTCGATCAAAGTTCGCATTATTTACAGCAATTAACATCAAGTACCAACATCTGATCAAACAATTCTTTAAGAATAAGTTTTGAAATAAGAACTAATTAAATGATCATAATTTTGATAAAAGATTGATTAGACTGATACAAGCTATTAAATGTTGAACTGATTTTGAAAATTAATTGAATAGTTTATTTCTTTCTATCAAATTGCTTGATCAAGTATTATAATCTAACTTTGATTAGTGTCATTTATAATTAGACTTAGGTTATAAAGAGTCAGACTATACTATTTTGATTTAGTAAATATAACCAGTTACAACCCTATAACTGATGCAAAAAGCTCTTTAGTCATTATCCGGCGACTCTAATTCATGTGCTATATTGGGGCTTGATTTAAGATCAGTAATACCATTGGATTATAGTATGACGTATTACTATTAACAGAAGTTCTACGCGCCTTTAATATAAAATTTATTTGTAAAAATATTAAAGTTGAAGAATGATCACTAAACATATATAAGTAAAAAAAGTAAACGGCGTTATATCTAAATAAATGTTAAGTACTTCTAGTAGATTATTATAAGTTTATAGTTCAATACAAAGAAATAATTTGTTTTTTCTGTTGTAAAAATAAACTAATTAAACAATTTTTTACTAAAAGTTTTGTTGTTGATAATCAGCCTTTTATAAATACTACAAATTTTTAAACTTTATTGGGCGAAATAAACATACATTTCCGTAGCCACTAAAAAGCTAAAAACTCATCTCTTAGGACGCTGACTTTATTTATCAACTTTTTCTAAAAATAATTGAAGCTGTACATGTAAAAGAAATGTTTTACTTGTAAATAAGAATGCGAGCTTCAGTTACCTAGTTGGTGACCAGCAAACAGGCTCTTTATTTTTTGAGTAACAAATATCAGAGTTTAATAGTTGTAGAGCATATATTCAGTTATCTGGCTAGATGCTGCCAGTTACCAATGCCATGAAAGTTGTACAGACGGTCATTTAGCTAAGTTAAAAAAACTAGTGGAAAAAATGAATAACATTTTTAAACTTAACAATTCCCGAAAATTTTAAATGTAATACTGATTTCAACCCTGCACATAAATAAAAATAAATTTTGATACTACTTACTACCACTATAAAAAAGTTGATAATATATATTTTTTTTTTGTCATTTAGCATAATGCTCTAATCTTTAAAATCTGTTAAAAAGGTTATATAATAAGATACTTATAATAATAAAAGGATTTTCTTACATATTTTCAAGTTTTTTTTAATTATATTTGATAAACTACAATTTGATAAAATTCATATTTCGGATATTAATAAATATAATTTTGTGTGTTTTTGAACTAGATTATAAAATATATTCTTGTAATCATTGAGCTTGATTAAAAATGAGTTCAAGTTTCTCTAAAAAGAATAGCAGTCAAATGAAAAAGATGGTTCCTCAGCAGAAAGCCAGGTTGTATTTTCAAAATTGTAAACTTAAAAAATTTATTGTTTGGTGATTTTTCTAATCTGGGAATTTTTATATTTATTTTGATTGAAAAAATTGAAAACTATTAAGTAATTACTGAATGTGTTACTAGTGTAGCAATAATTACTCTTTAAGAGAGCTTTATTCTATTGTCAAACTCTCACAACAACAAGGGTAATATGTGACCTATCTTTGAGTGACATTTACATATGCGATAAAATAATCTTCTGTAATATAGTTTAAAACTAGCAATTAAACCTTACATCAATCATTACAGATATCTTGCTTATCAGGAGGCCCCTAAATCAGTTAAGCAAAATGTCCAAGCTACTAATAAAAGAATAAAAGAAACTTTCAAGAAGCAAAAGTCAGAGATTAAAGAAACTTATGAAAAAGAAGAAGAAGAGAAGAGAATTTATGATATCCTCATCGGTCAGCTAAAGTAAGTATGAAATAAAATCTCATTTGTAAGTCGGATTAGTAGCTTGGAAGAAATTTAGTTTTATTTGTAACACCAAAGTTCTTCAACACTATTTGCAACAAAGGAATTAATTTAATGATGTATTCTTTGGAAATTGTTAAAAAATTGTCCTGATAATCTTGTAAAATTTAAATCAAAGTTAAATCTTATAAAAATCACAATCACCAAAATAAACTAGGTTCTCTTTGTTCATTAGGTAACTTTTGTAATTTATCTGAATGTTTTGTTGAGTTTTGAAAATTATTTCACAACTTTTATTATAAAGTCAAAATGTTTATAAAAAACTTCATCAACATTTGGTTGATTTAGAGCAGCAGAAGCGCGCGACCGCACACGACTGATGAGGTTGCAGTATCAAGCCATGAGAAATCATGAAATTAAACATCTTATCTCATGTCAACCAACATCCATAAAAGGTTTGATTTAAAATGATATTTTGGAAGTGATTAAAAGCTGATTAAGAAAGAAGATATTAAATTATTGTGATTATTTCAACATTTCTGCAATTTTTTAACATTTTACAACTTCTCTTTTACTTTTCTTGATAATATTTAAACAATTTTGATTAGTTTAGAAGACTTTAATTCCATTTCTACCTCTACTGAAGTACTAGCATCAGGTCTTACGCTTGTGGTTGTCTTATTTAAGTGGTTTTCCTTTAAATATTAATTATTTCAAAATTGCTTTTTGTGTAAGTAAGCTAATAATGGAATTTTACTTTTGTGACTAATAAGACGATGTCAAAGCTGAATCTCTTAATGCTGATCTAACTTCTGTGATAGATCTTATCAGCCTTTGCTGAGCTTTAACTTAATTTTTTATAAAGTCACCTGATTAAGATTTTCTTTGAGATAAATCACAGAAGAAAGCTTTTTTTCGACCTTTTATTTGAGTTTGAAATATCCATTAGCTACTTCGTTATTATTCCATCTAAGGAATAAATTAAAGCCTTGCTTTTCTCAATTTGCAGAATTAAAAAAAGCAAGAATTAAAGAATTAAATTTACTGATTTAATAGTAATATGAAATCTATTTTGTTTGATATTTAAGAAAAACTACTCCTTTTCATGAAACAACTGACCTTTTTAACAAATGTCGCTTTGTAAGACGAAATAAGATAAAACCGCTTATAGGTCAGCTTAAGGAGAAGAAAACCAAAATTTGTGAATGTATTTCCTAGCCTCTGTTCACTTGCAATTCACACACAGCTTCTAAATCGATTATTTTATTAAGTAACAAAAAGATTTTTGAAGCGCTGTCTAAAATGTGACCTAAAGGTTAACAAGTTTGAAAATTCAAAAAGTAACACTCGAAGTAGCTTGTGGCAAGAATTAAAGCGGCAAAAGTAACCCCTCTACTTTTGAAGTCTCTAGATTCCTGCAGAATTCAAGGTTCTTAAATTAGCTTTATTAGATGTATTGAATGTAACGACTTGTCGGAGTCTTTCTAGTTGAACTGATTAAAATTAATGAAAAAGATGTTTAGAAAATCACTGCAATCTTTACTGATTTGTGAAAAATATTTGAGATTTCAGTCGACTAAAACTCTTATTTCCAAAAGTAATCTACTAATTACCTTCAAACAAATTTACTTTCAGTTTTCACAATTCTCCTTATTTCCAAAAATTCTTTTAAACAAAATAAAAATCCATTTTGTTACAAACTAAAACTTTACTTATAATACCTCAACACGTGGACCTTATCCGTCAACTTATCTATTAAAACAGAAAGCTGAACATAAAATACTTTAATTTTCAGTGGTCTTTGTCAAAAAGCTTTCTCGTTTCATCTCAGATAGCTTATTAGATGGATATTTAGATCGTTACTTTACTGTTAATTTTACTTTAAAAAGATGGAATCTTTTTGGAGTTCGGAAAGATTAGTTTGAATTATTTCTAAACAAACAGTTTCAATTTTCTACATTTTGATCTTCTGATAACTTCAGATGAAACGACGAACGAAAAGATGGATGAAAAGTCTTTCAAATCATGTAGATGTTAAGTGACACGTTAAGAGCTCCAAGTAATTCTCAGAAAATCGAAATAATTAGAAGCCCATTTTCATGTCGAATTTGATTTTAAGGAGTAAACTAGAAAGCAGAGAGACTTCCTTTTTACGAGAAATTTTGAGAATAATTTTTGCGGTGGATAATCGATGCTCTAATTTTATTTCAAACCGCAAACTGTTCAAAAGGGTCATTAAGGAATTCATTAACAAGCTAAGAAATAGATTTTGCTTTGTAGCAAATTTATCTTCAGAAGATTTTCTGAGTTATCCACTAAGAAATCGAAAACAGGGAGATGAATGTTTGGCAGCGACAATTGAAAACAGTTAAGCCAAGAAGAAGATTGGAAACTTGCCAAAAACGATGCTTATAAACCCTGAAACAAAGCTGTAGTGGAGCTTAGAGACAAACACTTTCAGTAAAATAATAAATTTACGATTTGAAATAACTATTTTTGAAAAACGTTTTTTGTTTGTTTTAAAACAAAGATACTATGAGAAGTTTACATTTTTAATGACCCTGGTACTTTCAGCTTAGCTTTTTATATTGTAGTTAACATCCAACCTTAATTGACATCTGTTGATAATTATTGAAAGTATTTTTGTCATAAACTATCTCAGAAGTTTTTACATTTTATTGGTAGCTGTAGGTTTTGTGATATGTTACAAACATAATCTAATATAATAAAAAATATTTTGTAAATTTTTAGCAATTAGATTCGAAGCTCTTGTACCAACAAAATTTGATAATAAGGTTCCAAAAGATTGTCTTGACAAACTGGAACGAAAACGAGTTGAGAGTATTTTAGAGGATCAAACTGGTCTCACTACTATACGAAGATTCTGAAATCTTACTTTCAATTTTTTTTATAAATTTATTAAATCATGCAAATTGTGTATCATCAAAATTTCTTGTAATTGATTGTTTAATAAAAAACTATTTTGTAGCTGAATAAACGACTGATTTTGTTTTAACATAAACAGATAGATTCAAGATTTTAAAAGACTTAGCTAGTTCATGTAGTTTGTAAATATTTTTCTACAAAGCCTTTAGCTATTCAGATAATATAAACCTAAATTGTCATAATTTACAGCTGCATTTTTCATTCAATCATAATTTTGTAACAAATAATTTTTGTTCGATTTTTGAAAAAAAGGTTTTATAAGTATTTTTAAATCGTCAGTTTTTTGACAATTTGTGATGAAAAATTCAGATTTCTTTTCTTTATATTAAAAAAATTAATATACAATATTTTGATTAGAATATTTTTCGTTTATATAAAATTCTGTAAAAATTTAAGCTTTGAAAAAAACAATAAAACTTTATTTATCTGAGGAATTTACTACAAACATATTTTATATATATTACAATGCTAGAAGATGTTTGAGTCAACATTTTTAGATCATTTTTTTTAATTAACCATACTTAAGCATGACTAAATGTAACTCTGGGATAAATATTCAAAAAAATCGATTCTACTATAAATGACAACAACCAAAAGTTCCAGATTTCAAACCTTTTTATTGATTTCAACAGAATAAAATTAAATCTAAAAAAATGTTTTCGGAAATGTACAATTCTGCTAATTTCAATATTTTCACACTGAATTATTTTTTACATTCTTAAAAGTTTATGTTAAGCAGGAAATAAAATACAAATTTTTAAGTTTTAATTAAGCTTCATGAGGTACTAGCTAAAAACCATTTTGGCTTTACTCTTAAAATAAACGGCAAGTTAAAAGTTTTTTTAATAAAACTTAATTTTTTGTTATCTTGAAACTTTTAATCTAAAAGTCAAATTTAATTACCTTAATAGAACACATCAGTTAGTACTCTTGTGCGCAGTAATGAAAATCAATTTTTTATCTATTAAAAGATTACCTTAACTTTTTCTGAGCGTTATTCTTTAAATGTTTTTAGCTTAAATTTTGACTACTTTTAAAACTAAGCCTGAGAAAAGTATCTATATTAAAAATAGTTTTTAAAATAATTACACAGAAATCATAATTTTTGTTAATGTAAAGTTAATGAGCCTTTTTATCAACTTCAATTTTATATTATTTGTTTTAAGATTAATGGCGTTGTGTATTGTATTTTGAAAAGTAAATTCCAAGTTTGAGATTTATAGAATTAAAGTTTGATAATATTGTAGTTGACAAAACTGTTTTTATTGATAATTTCCTCATATAGCTTTTTTTGTCAAAACCACTTATCTGTCGAACTTTAACCGACGGAGGCTGTTTTTTGAAATGTAAGATTTGATCTATATATGAGGCACTTGAATCTGTTTAGTCAAGAGACATGTTCTCTGAAAGAATAGACTTAAATGCCAATATTTCAAACAAATTATGCGGTCAAAAACTTATTGTAGTTCAAAATAACTCAATTCTTACATGAAAAAAAAAGAATTATGTGGAAAGTATACATTAAATACTTTGTCAACTGGCTTTTTGTATCAAACTATATTTTCATTGTAAACAAGAAGTAGTTTCTGTCAATTGTATTTATATTGATGATTTGCAAGAACTGAATAACTTTAAAAAAACTTTAGACAACCGAAATACTTTTGGATACAGATAATTATAATATTATTAGAGTAAGCAAACACTTATTTGTATTTTTGTTTCACTACATTCCAGTTAGCTTAAGTAGTAAATTATCTCAACTTTTATTACTAGCAATCATAAAACACAAATTTTTTTAAAATCTAAGTTACAATATTAGTTATACTTTTAGTTTAAAACTACAATTTACTGATTACAAAACTTCTGATTAACAAAATACTATTTATGGATTGACAGAATTAGCCGTTCAATTTTCTTGAACTGTTTCCATAATAGTTAAATGGTGTTAGACAGGCACATAAATAGTTGACTTTGATTATAGTAAAATCAAAACTATTTTCAAGCTACAAGTTGAGAAAGCTTAAACAAACCGTGTTCAACTATCGCTTTGTATTGTAAAAAATCAACAGCAAACAAAAATTTATTTTACGAACAAATATTGTGCTCGGTTGTTGCCAGTTTTTACGAGAGAGCTGCTTTTAACAAAATATTGACTTTGATGGTAAAGTTTACGCTAAACTGAAAATATTTTGTAATCAAGAAATGTTTGAACAAGTAAAGATGTATAATTGAATTAAGACACAGTTAAACTTAATTTTAAATAATTTTATTGCAAAATTATTCAATTTGTAGTAATGACAAAGACTAAAAGATTGTTTATTGAAAAGCGTCGATAGATAAAACATATATTAAACTAAATTAAAAGTTATTTTCGGATTGGGTGTATTTCATTTGTAAAATGAGAACCAACAGTGAAAACAGTTTTTAGTGGCTGGAGTTCTTGTGTACTTTCAACTAATCAAAGTGTTTAGGAAGTAAAAAGTTGATTAAAATTGTTAAGTTATCATTAATTCAGTTAACTAGATTCGATTAATTTATATTTATAAACAGCAACTTTTTAATTGTGAGTTGTAAAAAAAGCATTAGATAAGTAAGATAAAAATTGTTTTGTAATATTTTGCGAATTTATATAAACTGATATTAATACACATAGATAAAAATGTAATTGGTACAAATAAATAACAGAAGAATAAATAAAAATCTGTTTAGTAAATAGTAAGCAGTTATAAGGTTTTTAAATTGACTGATATATTCGATTGCACAGTTAGAAGGTTAACACAAAAACACATAGCTGGTAATACATTGAATACTTCATAAATTAGTAGTAATAAAGTTTAAATTGCAAATATAATAAACACAAAAACTTTCTTGCATATTTGAGTTATATATAAAGAAACTTTAAAATAATAAATACTTTGTAGAATAGATAAAGTATTTTTAATTCTTTACAAAATTATTTATGCAAAAGCCACGATTAAAATAAACTTTTTGAAAAATTGTACAATTCCATTAAAATTTTATCAGATAATTTCTATAAAAAGCCAAATTTGCTAACATGAGATAGAATTAATTTCGTTAAAATTACAGTTGAATTGAGAAAACGTTTCGGTAGTATTTTATCTAAGCTAATTTCACGGCAGATAAATTATTTAGAATAAAACAAATATAGACAAAAAAAGTAACAAGATACTAGTTAAAAAAGAAATGACTTTTGAAAAAAATACAAAAATTCCCTAAAATTAAAGTTTCATCTCCAAACATCCATTGTGGCATCAGACTGAACATTGACCTTTTTCAGGACCATGCCAACTAGCCCTGGCATGTTTGATTTGTGAAATCTTTTCTGGTTTTCCTTCTTTTCTTCGCCTGCCGTTATTTTGTACCATAGCGCAAAGTAAACAGAAACTGCGCAGATCATTTTTACGATTCTTCATTTGCAGATGAGGTTGGATTCTTTGTGGATATTTGATCCAATCTCTCCATTCTAAATACTTTCTATATTCACTCATATTCGAAGCTAAATAATTAACATAATTAACAAGGTCTTTCGGTGATTTATAATCTTCCGCATAAATAAACGAGTTCTTAGGAGCAACTTTTTCGATATCAGACTTTAATGGACCCCAAACAATTGGGACAACCCCGGCCCGGAGGCTATTAAACCAGAATTTTTCAGTCAGATAATCTTTACAATGATATGAGTTTTCAAAAGCCAAATAAAACTTGTATTTGCTGATTTCATTATAGAAAGAAGCTGAATAAGTTCCATCACCAACTCGTCTATTACCAAAACACTTGCCGAAACCATCAACTTTCAAACCCGACTCAATAAGCTTCTTAGCGTAGTCCATTCGTCGAGAATAACAATTACTTACTGCCCATATGACCAGCTTAGATGGGTCACTCTTTTTAAGCAATAAAGAATCTAAATCATCATCACCATTTGTTTTTATTTCATCTAATATGAGATGTATGCTTCCATATGGAGCATATATATCAGCATCTAGACGGTAATGAAAAGTGAGATTGTAGAAATATTCTGAAGGTTCATTGGGTCCGGATCCGTGAAGAGGACTTTCTTGTTCCCACCAAGTATATAGTTGATAAGGTTTTCTGTAAAATACAAAAAAAAATAGCTCACTACTTACAGAGGTTATGTAAAAAATAATCTTTATAGATATTTAGTTCTGAGATAGAAATTAAGATTTTGAGATTTAAACAAAATTAAAATAATAAAAAATATTTGGATAAGTAGAAATGTTGATCAAAAATTGTTTGTATTTCGAAACACAAAACTTAAATCCTTTTAAGAAGCCTAGAAAGGTTTCCATATAAGTTAAGAAAAAATATTAAAAATTAATGATTGTAAAAACTCGTTTTAATTTCTAAAGCTATCTATTAGAACCAAAGTGAACATTTCGTTTGATTAAAAAGAAATTATTTATGTGAAAAAATAGGAATGATATTACATCGTTTATATTAAAAGCTATTTTTAGTGAGTGTTTGGTCGTTGTGATAACCAACAAAATTGTAACTTAAACAAACTCTGGTTGTAACAAGCTTCATTATGAAATTTGATTTTTTAGACTATTACTAAATAACTTGATAGTAATATATTTAAATGAAAAAAATTCTTTTAGCTATTCAAATTTACGAGAAAAAAGCTCAAGTAAAAAGTTTTGTCATGAAATTAATAAATTAAATTTCGAATAGATTCGTAAGATAAATAATTTATTTTTTAAAAGCTTTTCTTTTAAGACTGACAAATGCAATGATAGAAGTCAACTGACTAATTTCAGAACACACCACTATAAATCCTCAAAAAGAAATAAATCTTAAACACTCTTTAAAACTTCGTTGATTTAGCAAATAAAATTACTTAATTAATTAAAAATATTATTTAACAATATTGCAGTCATTACAATAAAAAATTATGAAAAACTATTCTTTTAATTTTATTTGAAACATTATTATAGAACATTTTTAATAATAAATACTAAGCAAAATAAGGAGTTAGTTGTTAAATTTTATGTCAGTTTAAATAAAAAATAAAAAAATTAATAATTGTTGAAATGAACTTGGTCATAAATACTCACTTTTGTTAGTTTTTGAAATATTTTAAAATTAAAAATCTCCAAAATTTAATTAAAAAATGTTTGAAACTAACCTGACACCGGCAACATCAATTTGACTTATTAAACGATTATTGTTAAAAACAACCGCATGTGCTTTGCTTAATAAATTTGAATCATATGATAGATCACAGCTGATATTTGCTGAGCAAACTTTTGGATTAGCTAGATATCCAGGTTTACCTCCTCTGTTTGACCAAATAAGAATAGTGTATGTTTGATTATCTTCATCTAACATGTCTGATTCACTGAAGACATACTCTGGGTCGAGACTGGTAGCTGAAAGACTATTCTCAATAACTTTATCTTGATGTAAGTTTATTTTTTTCACCACATTTGATGTTTTTTCTTTTATATATTGCTTTACATTTTTATGCTGTATTTCTGAGTTATTTACACTTTTTGGATCAGAGCTTTTAAGAACTGCTAGATGAACACAAATATAGGCAACAATAAATAGAAAAGAATAGACAGCTAATCGTATAATCTTTTTCATTTTAAGATTTTATAGTTCTTAGCACCTGAAAAAAAAGTTTTTATTAGTTTTATTTTCGTAGATAAGATAAGCTGATGAAAAAATTCTTTTGACTTGAATAAGCAAAGAAGAATAATTTTTAGATTGGCTATTTGATCTTGGGTAAGTAATATGATTGCTTATTAGAAGTGAAATAATAACATTTTGAGTAAAATAGCATTTATAATTTAATAAATTATATTATTTGTGGAAAATTAAAAAAAAACGTAAATTATAATAAAAATAAATTAAAATTTAAATATTATTAATCAATTAAAGAAAACTATCTTTTCACAACAACAAGTTTACTAATTTATGAAATTGGTAACTGGAAAAGGTTTTTAGTAAATGATCTACTAAATTGTGAACTTTTCAAACTGAATAAATTTGATTATCTAAACTTTTTCAAAACTAAATTAAAATCTACAAAACACAAAAATCTGACTAAAAAATCTGTGACAATAATCTTTCACAATTTTGACTACTTGTATGAATAATTTATAAAAATGAAAATCTCTAGTTGTCATTCAAAATCTGGTTGAATAAAACAAGTCGAACAAAGTAATAAAAAATAGTTATAAATAACTCTCTTTCTTAAAATCAGATGACACTATTTCAATAAAAACTATAAAACAAAATGACAAAAGCTAAAACAAAAAACGATTCAATTTATTGCGATTGAATCTGTAAATATTTTGAATTAAATAAATATAGCATAAAGCTGAAAGACTGATAAAATCTTCTTAAAAATCATGGCTATAAAACAGTTCAACTATTCCAAAAAACTAAATGATACAATTTTGTTTAATATTTTTTGCTAATGAAAGTAAATGTTGTTTACATAAGTTAATGCAAATATTGATATGACGTCATAAATGATATCTAAATATCGAATAAAAAACCACGAACAACAATTAGCTGTATTAGCTTTATATCTAAGTTTACCTAAAATTTATTATCTTTCTATCAATTCCAAAGATTTCTCTTTTAACCCTTTTTTATTCTTACTCTATTTGTTTATACTAGTGTTTATTCTTGAACATAGTATTGTTTTTTATATATCATATTAATGGTCACCATGAATAAAAATCTTTTAAAGTTTGAATTTTAAAAGTAATCAGTAAAAACTTTAAATATACAAAAAAAAACGTTTAGATAAAATAATTATATAATACCAATAATTAGTTTGAATAGAACTTAGATAACTCTAAAAAGTTATTTATATATTTCATTATATATATTATTATTACTAAATAAAATCATGAATTTTTATAATAAGATTAATCTACTCTATTAACTTCAACTTTCCAAAATAATAACTGATTTAATAACTGATAAATAACTAAATAAGTTTTAAACTTTTGTTACAACTTTCATTAAAATAACAACGAAAAATAAAGTTTCTGATTTTCAAATTAGCAAACTTATTCTTAAAATAAGAAGGTATAATTATAAGCAGATGTTATTCTTTTAGTTTATTTGCAGTTTAAAATTTTTTGAGATGAATTTTTTCTAAGTAACATGATTAAGCTAAAAAATACGTATACACAAATATGACCAAAGCTTTAAAATTCTAAGAAACTATATAAAGTTTAAAATTAGAAATGATTTTGCGTATCAGTTTTATCTGGCGAGAGTTTTTATGTAACTCAATGGAAATCGATTTGAATCATAGATTTGTTGATATTACACAAACGTATAAATAAAAGGAATAAAAAAATTATGAGCGTTTGTCGATAGAGAGAACGTCTTACGAAAGCATTAAATTCTTACAATTTATGGGTCTGTTTAAAACATAGCTTTTGGTACTGATTAACTTATAGAAAACTTTCTTTGAAAACTTTAGTGATCAAAAGGCAATTGTTAACTAAAGCTTGTTTATTGAGCTTATTACGGTACTTGTACTTAATGCAAGTTCTTATTTACTGCTTTAATGCTGCTTTTGCTTATACCTAGTGCAGTATTTTTATTTATTTTATCAAGTTTACCATAGTTTTTTATTTTAGTTTTAAAATTCTTTTTTTACAAATAGAAGAGATATAGCAGAAGTAAAATACTTAGAAAATCATCACAAAACTACAAAAAACAAAAATAGAATAAAACAATTCTTAAGCTCCTATAATCGCAATAAGAATTTTAATAGAACTGATTAAATAAAAAATCCACAAAATAGTTCCTCACTAACAATTATTTATGAATTCAAATACCTTACGTATTATGAAACAGGCTTTTAAAAATATTTAGATGAAAATAAAAGGAAGATGTTTACATCATTCTCTTTGCATCATCATTAAAGGTGAAAAGAAGCTAAAGTTGTAAAAGCTAAAAGTTCTTGAATTAGACAAAAAATAAAAAAAAAGTTAAAAGAGCGAATATTAAAAACTATATTGAATACTTTACAATTAGAGGTGATAAAATTAAATCTTCAGTTGGAGTTTGAACGGCAACTTGAAATATTACCTATTTTTTAAGTAAACATTCATAAAATGAGATTTAACCTTATATGTTTTTTTCCTCCTAGAAAGAGTAAATAAAATCTTCCAAAATTTCTGAAAACCTTTGATTAATTGATTCATGGTGGCAAAATACTTTTCCTCGATTAAGCATTTTTGTATTTGCATAAGTTGAAATCAAACAATACAATATATCTATTTATTTTGTAAAAGAGCTCATAAATAATTAATTAGGTACATCACTTTGAAGGTTTTTTACACTAGACCTCATGTACAATTGTTAGAAACAAGTTAATTTCTAATTTTTTACAGCTAAATATCAAACCTTTTATTATATTTTTTATTTCCTCATGACAAAAAAGTATGCTTTAAGTTTAAATGGATGTTTTGTTAATATAAGTTTAATTTTTTGATTCTATTTTACTAACTGTACATGACTTGTTCAATAAAATTTAAAAAGAGGAAGCTATTCAGGATTTTAATAAGATTTATTTTTAATTGGTCGAAAAATCTTCATGAAAATATTTGTATTTTATACAAATATATATAAAACATATATATATATTATATATTAAAGATATATTTATTTCATATAATATATTTTTAATATTAACAAGGCTGTAATTTGTTCAGTAATTTTATTTAGGTCTTTTTCTAGTAGAACTGTAACACAAGGATGTTATCTCTCAAATAACAATAGAAGAAGCATTGCAAAAGAGTTGTAGTTGATTGATTAGCTCAGCTTGAATAACTCAGTCATGGTCAAAATCACTTAAAAGCTTACACTTGTGTAAAAAAGCAGACAGTACGCATAGTTTTCTTAAGAGGTAGCCTAATAATTTTTAAATATAGATACCTTACATGGGATTATTTTTAAAACTTCAAACTCATAAAACTATAACTCTTTTTAATCAGGTAACAAATATAAGTAGATTATTATTTTCTTTTAACTATTTGCATGCTTAAGTCTGAATAAAATAGTGTAGAAATTATTATAAGAAAGAAGCAAGGATAACTTGTTATTGATAGTGATGGGATAACTGGTTTTGTATTTTAAGTTATAATCATCCACACAGTATATTTTAAACACGCAAAGTACATGGATGCTATTTTAAACGTAGAGATAACAATCAGAAGTTAAAAACGTTTCAGTTTTTTATAGTTGCGATAAGAGATTCGTTGACTACTAGTAGAAGGAATGAGTAAAGACAGGAAATGCAAATGATTAAAGTAATCAAACATTTCTATGGATCGAACTTCACACTTTATCATTTAGCACTTCTACTGTTTAATAGCTCTTATAAAGACCATTTTTCATGTTTATAAATACATTTCCTAATAAGTCTGTTTAAAGAAAGCTTTTAACTTATTTCGACATTCTCAAGTAAAATCAAAACACTATTTCGTTTTGCTGCTGCCAAATTTGTGATAATTAAAAGCATCATTAGAGATATCTAAACTTTTTCAGTTTTTTCTGCAATTGTTTATTTAGGATTTGAAACCTTTATAAATTTTTGATAGAAAAATCTAAATGTTCTAAATACAGAAAGCTCAAAATTATGCAAAACACGAATCTATGATTTGATAGTTATGGTTGAGTATAAATATCTTTTAAATACACATTTGCATAATTATTTTATCTGATAATATCTTAATTACCTAAACTTATTTTTGACAAGAAACATTATAAACATTTAGAAATAAAATTAAAAGTTCTTGTAAAATAATCAAGGTTAATATAAATACTATAATAAATACATATTCAAGAAAAAAGAAATTATATTCTAAAGAATAGTGAAAATATTCTTGTAATTCTGAATATAATTCAACATTAAAATTGCAAATGAAAATTGCTCTGATAGCTAACCTGAAAGCAAATGACTATAACTGAAATTGAGATGATTATATAAATGAAAAAAGATACAATGTAAGCCATTGTATTAGGTTAGCGACATCTCGTTGCAAAAGAGTGACAGGCATAGGTTTAAACATAAAATATTTAATTTTTCTATCGACTTATTTACATTGTCAAGTAAAACAAAAAGATGGGAAAAATAATTTACTTATTATAAAATACTGATGATATTTAAATTATCTATTTGAACTTTTAAGTATAAAAATAATTTTCTTTTATCGAGTAATAAATTCAGTTAAGTAATTGATTTAAATGTAATAAATATATTTAACATTTTTGATATATTAACAATTGTTAATATAAGAAGCAAAACAAAAAATCTAGTTCCATTGGCTGCCTTTCAAATATTCTAACTGTTTATAAGCAGTTTAAAAAAAATCAATCTGAAGAAAGAAAGAAAAAATTAGAAAATGCTTTGTATGCAAGTTTTAAAATAAATCCTAATCTTTGGCTTTGCGCCAGAAACTGCTTCTAAAATTTTAGTTCTGTCTGTAAAAATAAGTAGAGTTTTTTGTAGTATATCATTTCCTGGTATAAATTGATCTTAAACTGTTAATGAGTTAACAATAGGATGATAAAATTGTAACAAACTGTTTTATACTTAATCATATATTAGATAGATCAAATTGATTTTCATTTTATATAAAACCTTCATTCTGAGTTTAAAATTAATTTCAATGCCTCAAACTGCTAGCTATCAAATTCATTGTTAGTTATGCGTTTTGAAAACTGCAAAATTGTTATTCAATCAGCTGAAACAAAGCAAAACTTATCAAGCTAGAAAAGATAATTCATAAATTCTAAATAATAATTCTGAAATTCATAAATGTTCTTATGAATAAAGTAAAGAATTTACACTTGTTCTACTGCTTCCCACTCTATTGCACTTGTTCAATTCAAGTTCAGTTGCGGGATTACTTGTTGTGGTTCACTATTTTTCACTTCATTTCACACTGATCAACGCAGAAATTTGAACTTTTATTGAAATTGAAGTTTAAGTAATTTTTAAAATTTCATTTATCACTGTGAATTTTGAATTAGTTTTTATTTGTAAATTATTTATAAATTTGTTCAAACTCATCAATGTTTTTATTTCATTCGATTTTAACATTAAGGAGAGTTATTTTTTGTGTGATGAAATAAATTATTTGATAAATTTTCATTCAATCTTTAAATTTATATTATTTAATTCTACTTAAGTTTCAACCTTTTCTTGTAAATAAAATAGTTTTGTATTTTTACCTGTTTAATTATGAACTTTTTGAAATATTTCGCCACTTCTAAACGATTTGCTTCAAATATTTTAAAATTTAATTAATTTTGAGCAAACGTCTAAAAACTTGTTCAAGCTAATTCAAAAAATTTCGAACAAAAATCTATTTGCTTGACTTTTTTTAATGCTGCAAATTTCAACATCTTTTTCTGATTCCTACAAATTGATTAATAATTTTCTAGCCAGTTTTATTTTCACTGAGTTTATTCTCAAAACATAGAGTAAAATTGTAATTGACTTTTATTTAACAAAAAATCATTATAAACTGTCTTGCAATAACTATTAAAAATGTTAAAAAATGAACCTTTGACTTTTTATAATTACCATATTTTAATTTTGTGTCTAAAGTTCAAAGAGTAAAGCTCCAAAAATCGTTTTCTGAACACTAAACACCATAGAAGTAGAATTTGTTTGCCTACAGTTTAATTAAATTTATTTATAGAACTCTTCAGATTTTAAAGACACGAAAAAAACTAATTGGTTGCCAGAAAGTCACTATTACTAGTTAACACGGAATGTAAAGTTTACGACACAAAACCACTAGACACTTAATTTCTTTAATTAAAATTTTTGACAGTATTTAACAAAAATTTATTTGAAAAAATAAGAATTTTCTTGCAATTTTTTCAATACTTTTAAATTATAAACTTTTAAAGTATGAAAATGAACTAGTTGACTATTAACCTGTTATCAAATAAAACTCAACGACCAACAAATTGTAAAATATTTAAACAAGCAACTATGATGCTTTAAATTTCATGGAGTTACATCAATAACTTTTTATATTTAAATGTAGAAGATTAAGTGATAGCAGTTTTTGGATAATCAAAATATTTAGGGTAAGTGATACAGACAGGAATACACCTTCACTTATAAGCGCATTGTTTACTAGTAGCTTTTTTATACTTGGTGTTGATGTTTAGGTTCTTTCAACTGTTTAAGGTGCTAAAATGATTTAATTGATTGGTGTTAAAGTTTTACCAAAGCAGAAAATGAACCAGTTATGGTAGAGATACAAATAAGGATTGTATTGCATTGCTAGAAGCTCAACTATAAAGAGAAAGAATTGATTATTTTTAGTTTACATAAAAAATCTAATTTTCCGAAGTAGCTAAAAAAGTTTGTTTTGTAAAAATCAATACACTTTCATGAATTTTTCAATTTAATAAAAATTTATTTCTTAGTCTTTAAAAAAATTTCAAACATTTTAAAAAACACATAGTATACAAAAAACAATTTACTTTTGTAATAAAAATTAAAAATGTGACTGAAACTATACTTAAAAAAGTCAAGTGAAAAATAATTGCATTCTTACTTAGTACTTAATTAGATCTATGAACACGTTTTTGCTACTTTAGCTTGAATAACCTACTTATTTAATTGTTTAGAATGTTTATAAACAAACTAAGCTTTCTCAAAATCAAAAAATTAATAAATCCAAATTAAATTACTCCCTGTAACATACATTGAAAAATATCACTTTTGAATACTTCCTTTTGAATAATGAAATCAAATACTGTTTTAAACGCTTTATCTTTTGATAAAAAGTAAAATAAAGCTTCACCTATATTCTAAGAATTAAAAAATCAACTTTTTTAACGTTTCTTAAGGTGAATCTAAATACTGTTAAATAATATCACTTCAATACAATAGAAATAATGATACTATATAAATGTAAAGTTTCAAGTGCAGTCTGAAATTGAATAAGAAGTAAATAAATAGAATAGTGCTTAGCTGCATATAAATTTCTTTTTCCGCTTCACTACTTTTTATTTGATAGAAGATATTAAGAACATTTTTGGTATTGAACTAAGAGGCAATTATTATGTTAAAACTTAAATAGGTTTCTGTTTATTAAAATCTTGATATTTGAATGAATAAAATACATTTTAAGTATTCTTTAAATACTTTCATAGAAAGACAAGATGTAACTAAATTTGAAATTTTTTATTTCATAATTTTTAAGACTATTTATCTAAGACTATTAAGATTTTTATATATAGGAACAAATTCATTTATTCATAGGCTTCCTGCTCCAATCATCTACAAAATTCGATGACGTGTATCTACATTTGACATTTGTAAAGCAACATTAGAAGCTTCAAACTAAAAAGCAAACATAAGTAAGCAAGTAAGCAATCTTTAACAGTAGGTATAATAAGCCCTAAGTTTATTTACGTAAATTTTACATAAATTAGCTATGAGTACTGATCGCTTTCATTGTTCTACATCTTATTTGAGTAAAACACAATACATTAAAAAGCATTTACAACTTGTTTACAACAATTTATTTTCAAGAGAGCTTTTGAACCCAAGTATTTCTCTAAAATTTTTTAATATTAGCCTTTCTTAAATCTTATGAGACCTCATAACGTTCTTCATTATATCAGCATCGGCAAAATCATGATCAATAAATCCATTATAATCGACCATTAATGAAGGGAACTACTATTAAACTAAGCGCTCTATAAAACAGTACGAGTTAATTAAAGATTTGGGTGAAGAATTACCCAATTGAAATTAAAAAATTTATAAAATGTTTACTTTTTGGTGCCTGCGTACTCCTGATAATAAGCCCAAAATAAAGTAATCATCGAATTATATATTGTTCAATCGAATGTGACTTTATAAAAGATTTTTATACAAAATATTATTTAAAATTTATATTTTTTGTCCTGTACAATTTTGTTTAGAGTTTTATGGCTAACACCAAGTAACTTCAATAGCTGGGAATTAATTATAAAAGTAATCGTTTTTACTAGACTAACCGACTATTTTAAGGTTAAATTAAATTCTAGTCAGACCATAAGTGTCAAAGCTTAAAAAATTGCTAAATATCTCAATTTAATTTACAACTTAATATAAAATTACGCTTTCGTATAAGGGTATTTTTTGTTGCTTTTACTAAGTTAATTATTTTCTGAACTAAATTACTTGAATAGTTAAATCGTTTATTTATTTGTTTGTTATTATTTTCTAATCAGTGAATTATATTTGTATATGTATAAAATAAAGGAAATCGCTTGGATATTTTGGCCTATTTTACTAATATATTCTTTTAATTAAATTATTTACTTAACTAATTGACTTTATTTAATAAAAAGCAATTTATTAACAATTGAATGTAATTTTAATTAACTGTTTTAAGTATGTTTAGAAAAGTTTTGTTTTATTAAACTTATCAACAGTTTTTTTTAAGATTAATTCTTTTTACAAATGAAAGATCATTTCTATAAGATTTTTTAAATTTAAGCTTTTATTAATATTGATAATAAACAAATATTTGACAAAAATTATCCAAGTCAAATTTCTTTTAGGTATATACTTTATTAGCATTTAGTTTTGTACAATTTTAATTATTTCAATTTTTAATTTTGATTGAATGTTCTTCAGCAATATGATAAAAGCTTTGATTTTTTATATTAACAATATTGATTTGACACTAACTTAGAGAATAAAAATAAATCTAAAAATAGTTTATTTGACTTGGTACATTCATCTTTTAAACTTTTTTTCCTAACAAAACTAAGTTTAAGATAATGTTTCTTGTTTATTTATTTATTTTGCTAAACACATGGCTACAAGTGAAAAATTATGCAGCTTTTATAGCAAACTAAAAAAAACTTTTTGAGCTGAAAGATGTAAAAAAAGGTCTTAAGTTTCATTTGGAAATAATAGAAACACTCCAAGGGTATACGTAAAATATGAATTGTGAATCAAAATAAGAAAATAAGTGAAAAAATGAAGAAACTGGCAGTTTTATATATCATTAGCTAAGGAAAAACTTATAGAGGTTTTGATTTAGTCTTAAAGGAGGTAATAGATTTTGATGTAGTGATGGAGTCAAAAAGTACTTATATTGTTCTTGTTGACTAAGAGTGCTTAGTAAATGTTCATGCTTGTAGTGAGTATTGTTTGAGTTACCTAATTTTGTGAAGTAATATTTTTATTTTGATTAGTTTAAACTTTTTAGATAAATATGGAGATTATAAAAATTCATTGATGTCATTAATTTATACAATAATAAAAGATAAATGATAATCAAGATATTTGAGTATTCAAATGTTTTAAAAACTCTGAAGTTATTGTTTTTTATAATTTTTATCATATTCTAATTTGTATTTATGCAAAATTAAACATTAAGTTTTAGAAAATTTGAATAAAATATTATTTAGTAAATTATTCAATGACCATAATCTATCAAAAACTTTTACTAATACTGATGAAATTAGAATAATTTGTTTAATATTTTTATTTCATGATGAAGAATAATATATATTTCTTATATTTATATAAGTTTCACAAAAATGATGTGCATTAATTGAGAAAATTGAGTGAAAATGAGTTTTTCATGAATTATAATTTGTTTTTAATTTAATAATTCAAGTGAGGCAATTACTTTCAGATTACTTTATTTTATAGCACTTATAGTTCATTTTTTTAAAACTTTTCTATGTTATATGATAACTGATTTAAAATGCTGGGTTCAATATTGTCTAGGTCTTTTTCAAGTTCTGTAAAAAGTATGGGAAAATTAAGTGGAAAAGTTGCAGTTGTCACCGCATCTACAGATGGTATTGGTTATGCGATTGCTAAAAAGTTAGCTGAAGATGGGGCTCACACTGTAATCAGCAGCAGAAAACAATCTAATGTTGATAGTGCCCTTGAAAAGCTGCGAGCAAATAATTTAAGTGTCTCTGGTACAGCTTGTCATGTAGGTAAAGCAGAAGATCGTGAGAAACTAATAGATTTTGTTAAACAAGAATATGGTAGTCTTGATATTCTAGTTTCAAATGCTGCTGTAAATCCTTACTTTGGACCTGTTTTGAATACTCCTGAGGCTGCTTATGATAAAATATTTGATGTCAATGTCAAGGCAACTTTTTTGCTGATAAAAGAGTTTGTACCACTAATGGAATGTCGACAAAACTCTTCTGTTACAGTTGTATCTTCAATTGGAGGATTTACACCTTTTGATTTGCTTGGTATTTATTCACTCAGTAAAACTGCTTTATTAGGACTTACAAAAGTTTTAACAAATGAACTTGCTGCTAAGAATATTCGAATCAATAGCATTTGCCCAGGTGTAGTGAAAACAAAGTTTAGTGGGGCGTTATGGAAATCTGATGATGTAGCTAACCACATCCTAGAAAGTGTAGCTTTGAAAAGATTTGCTGAAGCAGATGAGTGTGGTGGAATTGTTTCATTTTTATCATCTGATGAAGCAAAGTATATAACTGGAGAAAATATTGTTGTGAGCGGTGGAATGCAGTCTAGACTTTAATACTTTAATTATAAACTCATTTAATTAGAAGAGATTTTCTTTAAACTTTTTAATTGTTATTTTAAGATGTATTAAACTGATTATATGTTTACTTGAGAAGTCAAAATGTGTTTTTACTTAAAATCGTTTTGTTTATTGCTGAGATATATTCATCTAAATCAACAAATTGCTTTTACTTTATTTCTAAATCATATTACATATTAATTTAGAAAATTATAAAATGAGTGATTGTGAAAGTACCATCGGTAACATAGTTGATGTAAAACAAAACACTTTTTGGTATTTGGCTTGTTTAGTCTGTAACACAAAAAAACCTTCAAATGAGTAAGTAACTCAATTTATTAATTTATTAATTTATAATTTGTTCTTTTTAAAGAAAATGCTTTAAATGTGGAGGACAGAATTTTTCTTATCGTTATCGAGTATGTTTTGATGCTGACACAAGTTTTGGGGCAATGTCTCTAACTGTATTTGGTAAAAGCCTTGAACGGTATTTTGGAACTACAGCTGCAGATTTTCAAACGTACATTTCTACTTTACTATCTTTTTTTTGTTTCATAATTAATTATTAACTATTTTTACACCAAATTAAAATAATAAAAGCTGCAATAAGCAGTGCTCAGAGCTTTGTATCATATAAATTTTTGGTTTGATAACCAACTACTGATATATGTAGCTATTTCTTATTTGCTACAATTATAAGCTGAAAATTATTAAATATCATCAACCTAATGCATTTTGTAACCAAAGTTACAAATTGTAAGTTTATTAATTTAGTACAAGATGCTTTCCATCACCTTTCTCAAATCTTTTAATGTTTGTCACAAGAACACATTTTGAGCAAACTATTTAAATGTTTATGTATCTTTTGAAGCACTACTAATAGGTCTTTCATGTTAACAATGTTTATTCTAACTTCTATTCTTGGTTGTAGACAACTATCAAGCTCTAATGTGACTAATGATGAGTTTAAGTTATCAGTTCAGAAATATTTTGTTGGCTCTACATTAATGCTCGACCAAAAAGTAAGTTCAATAAAAGATTTCTTCAAAATGAGATTGATTATTAGGATATTTCAATTTTATTTATCTTATGAAGTACATTCAATCCAGCTTCTACATGTAATCAAGAAGAAGAAGAAGTCATCTTCGTTTACGAGCTCATTCTGTACTAAGGAACTAAATCTTGTTGATGCTTCTTCCACGACACTTTTAGATAGTTTCAAACAAATTAAAGAGTTTAAAGAGTTTTCTTTTGATGTTTCAGCATTATTCAGACTTTCTACTTCCGGTAAATCTCTCCCACCTGAATCCAAAGACTTTTTTTTACGTTTAACTTCTATTTTTCAGAAGAAACTTCATCAACAAGTCGATTACCGTCTTATCAAAGTCATCTTCTAGAAGCTTCCAAGCATCAGTTAGACTTCTCTAATCTCATCACTGATGAGAGAAAAGTCTTTCTTCAAGATACATTCATCAAAGAGCTTCTACGTCAGACTTCTTTTGAGATGTCATCACGTGATCTGGTCTCTACCTCAGCAACTAATAATTCTTCTCAATTAAATGATGTTTCAAGAGTCAATCATAATCAGAGTTTATCAGAAAACTCGAAGCAATTGATTCAAATCACCAAAAAAGACTCGGAAGTGATGACGTCACAGTCCCTCAAGAACCGCTTGTGCAGCGAAAGTTCAGAATTCGAAGATTTTTTATTTTTTAAAAATCAAATAAAAGTTTTCAGTACTCCAAAAGTTCTCTCAGAGAGAAAGATCAGTTTGAAGCGGAAACTTGAGGAAGATAAGGATCTTTGTGATCTTAAATCGTGTCTCTCGTTTGACTTGCTGCCGGTCAAAGTAGGCAAGAGTGACGTCAAAGATGAACTTTCTAAAGATTTTAGTTTATCAGAAGATTCAGTGGATTTATTTCCTGATAATTCCGAAGATGTATCTTGTAGTTAATGATTAAATTGTTGTCTTATTTTTTTTACTTTTTTATTTAAGAATGAATGATAAATTAATCAACATTTTATAAATTGTTTTTTTATTTCTGTTTTTCTTCACTGCCTTTTATGAATTTCAAAGTAAAATTTTCAATTTAGACTTTTTATCAGGTTCATTAAGCTCTAAACATTTTCAAAATGGTTTCATCTGCTAGAGTTCTTCATACCGTTGTTACTGACATAACTTTTTACCATAAAAAAATAGGTTTAGGATCACTTTCCTAGTTTGTCAACTGTGATCTTTATAAACATCACTTTTATAGAGCTAACTGTAATCTAAAACAACTGAAATTTGAATCACAAAACGAAGCTATAAATTTATAAAGTTTTACTCCATGTTAAAGAAAGTTGTTAAGATGTAAACTACGTCAATAACCCTTAGTCTTGCTTCAAAATTGCAAAAGTTTCAGTATTGATGATAGTAGTTAGGATTTTATAAAAGAATTTTTATTTATATCAGTATGTATTGATTCCACTTGAACAGTTGCCAAGTATCTTTATTATAAAGAGCCAAAGTTTAAATGGAAGCTATAGCTTGAAGTATTTTTCGTTATATTCAAAGCTAACACAGAATTGTAAAGCTATACTTTGATCATTAGTATAACTTACTTATGCCAACATCAACTTTCATCGTATTTCTATTTATTAAAAGAAACATAGTTTCTTTATCACAAATTGGTGGTTATGATAGAGTAGTTAACCTTGAGTATATCAAATATTACTGTCTGAAATGGGTCAGAATTTGAGCATACTTAAACGTTATATATTTTATAAATGTTTTTATAATCATTTATTTTTGAGCTGCTTCGGCCACGCATACGACCATGCATACTATATCTGCGTTTTTTGCCAGAGTAGAGATTATAGAGATCTAATTGTTGCTCATGCAGCAGAATTCCACTTTTCACGCCAAAAAGGTATTCAGCGCAGCAAACGCACTGATGCATCTACGCCCGGTTGGCATCGCAGGGGCTTCCAGAATGACACTGAAAACTAAACTGCCTACTGGCTCCAACTCTGACTCTCAATTGAAAGTTTTACGTGTCCTAGAAGTTTTGACATAATCCAGACTCACAGGGCCTTTCTACCCGCGGTTTTCTATGAAATTTTTCTTGTCGTAAATGACCACCTAGGCTCGAACCTGGAACCTTCAGCCGGTACACGGGTATGGTAACCGTTACACCATGATGTTTTTCTAATTATAAAGTAGTGTTGAAAGCTGTTAATACTAAACCTCGCCAGAGGAGTTTTTGTAATTGTTTTGCAGTGATAATAGAAAGCAATCAATCTATAATCCAATAATTCATTACAATGCGCCGGTGCTTATTATTAAAGCAATAAAATTACAATCAGTTAAATTCCTTTGTTACTTAAGAAGTTGCCATTGTATAGTTCTTTTTGTAAATTAAAAATTATTAATGAATTCATTTAACTAGCTGCCTAAAATCTTCTTTTATTTGTTTCGATTATTAAAAACTAAGACAATTTTTGACAAAATAAGTAAAACAAATTCTATTTCCTTCACTTTATCATTTTTTTTAACTTTTTTATCTCTTTTTTTATAATAATTTATACATAAATCTTAAGTATCTTCTACAAATATTTTAACACATAATACAGAAGCGTATTGAAAGTTTAGCTTATTTGGTATTATATTATTTTACAAATACCTGGTAACAAAAAGTGTCTTTGAAATTAATCAATTAGCAAGTATTAGCCTTACAACTAACCAATAAGTTTATATTTAGTCATACTTTTTATCTTTCACCTTTTCACAAACAAATAATGATGAATAATTAATTTGTACAGTTTATTTGAAAATACAAATTTAAAAAAACGAAACTTTGTTTAAGACTTTTTTTGTTTAAATAAAGATGTTTTAACCACATTTTGATTGATGATTTCATTACTTAAGCATTAATTAAGCGTTCTTACTTTATTGAAAAGCAAAGATAACACTTTTAATGTATATAACAAATATGATGTTTTCAAAATATTTGCATCAGTATTATAAATACCTATAAGTCTTTGTACCAAACTTTATAGTATCTATTTAAATCAATTTCTTTAAGTTAAAAAAACAATATTCTTTAAATTAGGTTTAAAAGAAAATTTTGTAAATTATTATAATCTTTTAATTTTCGATATTAAACTTAAATATTGTCAGTTTCTGTTTCCAGTCATGTTTATTTGTTTTATTCATATGATAGGTATCAACAAGGTAACTGATTAAAGTACAAACTGCGTAAGTAAACATTTTTGATAAACATGTAAATGTATCTGCTATTTATTAAATGTTTTGCTCAAATTTTCACAAATTTATTCTTAGACTAACGACTATTGATTGTTATACCATCTACAGAATGAAAAGAAACTTTAATTAAAGTATTACAACTTTTTTAACTATAAAACAATTCTAGTCAAATTACCAAGTTGTAATTATCATGATAATTTATCAATACTAATCACAAAAAGACTTGAAAATCTGGACAAATTTATTTTTGCATATATATGCTACATACATGTGATTTAATAAGTAGAAAAATATTCCAGATTGTAAATTCAAAAAAGAAAAAAATTAATCAGAGTATCTTATAAATTAAAGTTAAAAAAAAAATACAAATTCTTAATTGAAATTGGCTTTAGCATTTACCTGTAACATGTTGACCTTGAAGCCATTTATGTAGAGTCCATTATACATCAAGTGCTTTGATAATCTAGAAACAAACATAAATGATCAAGTTACTCGTTTTAAAGTCTTCATTATCATCCACATTTCATGTTCTATTCTTGTTAGAGCTCAACCATACAAAGATATTTAAATTTTTAAAAGCAATGACCTTCAGAAATTTGAAGTGTAACCATCATCAAAATAAAAATAAACTTTCAGCAAATGCTTTTTAATTTATAAGAATTTTAACTCATTTTTCTGACATTTTGTTTTGTAATAAATTTGTTTACACAGTTTACTTATTGATTCCAAGATAAAACTATTTGTTGTAAAAGATAAATAAATTATGAGAAATGTTTTTGAAGTATTTATTGATATTGACTCAAAATTCCTTTGGAGGTATTTAAAATAATTTCCAATATTAAACTTTTCTTTATATTAAACTTTAAAGTTATTACAATTTTACAAATATTTTTAAGTAACTGAAATAAATTTAATAGCCACAGCTGAAAGAACATATAAACACGGTTCTAACCGGAAATTAGTGTAAGTGGCAAAAATGGTGTTTTTAATATCCACATTTAACATGTTAATAAGAAAAGTAAAAGAGAGTTTGCTTTTAATCAAGTTTGATATAAATAATTGAGAAATTCATAAGTTAATTATGCACACGTTAGTTATACACAGCTTAAAGGCTGTAATAAGTTATGTTGATAGGCAACAATTGTTACATGAAGCAGTCTATTATTTACAACAAGCGTTTTAAGCTTAAGAATAGAATTCCATGAAAAAAGATATAAATATTTTATCATAAGTGTTAAAGTTAGATCAAACTTTAATTCGACAAAACCAGGTTAATGCAGTTAAATGCACAGATAAATCAGTTGATAAATTTAACCGAACAATTTCGATAACCAATTGTGTAAGTTATTCCAGAATGGAAATTTGATATAGAAACCAAATACTTGAAAATTCACTGCACTAAAATTCTATTACTAAATTGTGAAGATAAGTATCTTTCAAGTATATTCTGCTTGTCTCAATAAATATTACAAAAATTGTAGAAAATAAAACAATCAATAAAGTAGATAAGGCTTTTGCGAAGTTAAAATATCATAACAAGCCAAATACATACAAACAACATCATTACTCAATTCCACAAAAAAGTAGGTCGTAGAAACTGAAGGATTGAAAGAGGTTGAAGACTTGCGTTTTCAGATTCAATTGCGTTGAAGCTTCGAATACTACACCACCAGCAACCTGTCACTTGGTTTATCAAGTTCCTTTTCTTGTATCTCAGAAAGTTTGGAAAACTCGATATCGTTGTTGTTTCTATAATATAAGATTTGTTAGAAAATAAAAGCATCTTTCTGCTAATAATAGTTAAAAGTAATAATTTATAATTTTAATAGAAAATTTATAAATATGTAAAATAAAGTGTCGACTAACTTGTCTTCTGCAATTTTATTAGACGTGAATTTTCCATTTTTATAGAAACTAATGGCTTCCTCTATGGTGGAAAAAACTGATACACCTTTTGTTTCTGGACAACGATAAGCAATGATTGATACCAGTACTGCTGCAACTCCTACTGTTGCCTTAAAGAACAGTTGATGATGAAGCATAAATATATTAATGATTAAATTAGTTTCAAATTAATAAATCACAACAACACAGATTTAAGTTTAAGCCTAGTACTACTTTGTAAAGTAAGTATATAAAAAGTAATAATCAATTTTGTTATAAGTTTTAAGTTATAAAATGAAGTATACCTCTAAAAAGTCAAATAAAAAACAAAACTAAAAAATTGCTGCAAAAAATGAATCAATTTAAAACCCGAAAAGCACCTTCTCAGTTAATTGCAGTTGACCAACCTTCCAATTCAACTTGTGGTTGCAACTACAGCAAAGGTAGAAAGCTGCATGTGCACAAGTAAATAAGTCTAGTATCAAATATATGTTTGTCTCAACAGCACACACTCATAATTCAGTTTGTAAATTACTTTTTCTACTGTACAAACTAATTTTTTTATTGTATATGTGTTCGCTATTAAATTGTTCTGAATTATTGTACAATCTGTTTATTTGCTGATTGAAAACCTATTCTGACTCTATTATATTTCCAGAAATCTTAACTGAAAAACTTTTAAATATTGAAGTCTTATACTTTAGTTATCAGAAATTTGGAGATACTTAGGACATCGATTTTTACCAATATTAAGTTAAGATATATTTACAAGAAATAAACTGTTCTTATGTACATTCAAAATAAATGAATTTTAACTATAAACTAACTGCTACTTGCAAATGACATTTTGTCAGTAAAATTGTCGCATGCAGCAGGAAAATAATTAGATGACATATAATATAAAACAAAAATATTTTGTCAGGAGCTCACAGCTGAAAAGCTTTTGTCTTAAAAATAATATAAAAATTGATAATAAATATTAGTTTTTAAGACCAAGTCAACATAACAACTTACTGTAACAGTTGGTTGAAAACGTTTGGGCATAGAAATCATTAATGGACTCAGTACAGAAGCGAATCTAGATCCTGTATTTGCAATTCCACTTGCTGTACTCCTAAAATAATATTTAATTAAGCAATTATTTCAATAAAAGTAAAATTTGAACGCCATTCGCTGAAATTGTTTTAAGTTTTACCTGAGACTAGTTGGGAATAATTCTGCAACATATAAAAATAGAAGGTTGAAAGATGGACTTGCTGCTAACTTAGCAACCAGTAGAATAAAAACTTCAGCTGATTTCACCCCTGTAAATGAATAAGATATTTATCATGAGTTTATAAATATTACAATAGATATTCAGCTTAACCATACTTTAGCCGGTTCAATAAAAACAAAAAAGTATTATCTAAACTTGACTTCACTGTACAAACAACTAAAGTCATAAAATTGTTTAATATAAACAATTAAAGAAATTAAAGAAGAGAATTAAAGAATAAAATTATACTTTGTGAAAACTATTCAAATTTCTCGATAAATACTTAAAGAAGAAAATTTATTACTCACACATTTGACCAGGAAAAGCAAATTTAAGGGCTTCAGTGGAAATAAGAAGGCCTCCAGCAATAGACAAGCAAGTTACATTAATAATTCGTCTACCAAGGGTCATAGCTGCTGGTATTGCAAGTACACAAGCCACCAACTCCACTAAGCCACTTAAAGATTGGTTCAAAAAAGGGTCACCAAACCAAGCTCCAACGTTAAAAGATAAAAAGAAGAAGACCAAACTGAATAATTCAATCGATACATTTTACTAAATCATAAATTTCACATTTCGTTAATCAAATTTAAAGATATTTTAATTTGTTAACAAGTCTTTACTAAGGAAAGATAATAAAAAAGAACCTGCTCATGAAATTCAGAATGAAGCAAGCAATTAACATTTTTAAAAGGGGCCAACTTGTAAAGAGTACTCTTGGCGAATAAGTCTAAAATAAGAAAATAGTTAATTTTTATGCAAGCAATATTTAAGGTTTAGTTTCGCAAGCCTGTTCGTTTTTTTCGCTGTAAACTTTTGCTTTTTCCCATAGTGTTTCGTCAACTTCAACTCCATTTAACTTTGCCATTTGTCTACAAACTTTTTGACCTTTTGTAACGTTTCCACTTCTTAATAAATATCTGAAAGAGAACATCTATTTCCAAATGAACCATAGTTTTAAATACAGAATAATGACCAGTACCTCGGTGATTCAGGAATAAAGGGTATAATGAAAAGGAAAGGAAAGAAAGAAAGACCCAGAACCAATTGCAACCTTCTCCAGTGTCGAAAAAAGTAGGCCATAAATGCAAGGTTCATGTATCCAAGACCTGAAAAGACTCCAACTTGCAGTCCTACCAGCGGCCGATGTATATCACCAACAAACTCCATCGCTACAAGTTAGTATTGATTCTTAGAATCTTTTCGAAAGTTCGAATTTTTATCTTACTATGAACACTAATGCAAAGTAAAATACTAGAAACACAAGCTCCAACCATAAACCTCAAAGTCACAAAGATGTAGATGCTAGGACTCAATGAGCAAATACTTCCAAATATTCCTGCTAAAAGTGTGGAAACAAACCAAGTTTTTTTCCTTCCAAAACTGAATTGAAAGAAAATTTAATTTTTTACGTTTTTATTTTATGTTTTGGTATTTCATTAAAAATAGTTGTGAAACTTATAACATATCGTGCAAACAAAAAAACTCTTTGACAAATGATTAAATGATTAGCATTAAAAAAATAGTTAATTTATTAACCGATCTGATAGAACTCCTCCAAAAATTGCTCCAACCAGCATCCCAAGGCAGAATAAAGAAGTAGATAGAGTGTTTAAATTTCTATCTTCACATATCAGATTCCACTGTAAATATTACTTCATCAAAATACTTTACATAAAACCTCAAACTTTACCTCAGTTCTTGTAGTTTGTTCAAAAATCTTTCTAGCATGCCAATACCCTTCATCGCATGAAGTGATGTTATCTTTAGTTAGTAATCCAGCTTGATGCAAGCTTCTGATGCAGCTTGTATTATTTTCTTCACAATGTGCTGTTTTGTATTTACTGCACAAGCTATATGTCTAAATGTTTTAAAAGTAGTTAGCAGCAAATATAAATAATCATTTTCATGGTTGTTGTTTTACCTCAGTCTATATTTTTTTAATTTGCAGTTATTAAAAAAACAAGTATTTTAAAAATTAAATTGTTGATGTTTAAATATTATTCAAGTCACAAAACCCTACAGTTTTGTTAAACTAATACAAAAAGCAAAATGAAAAAAAGTTTGGATCTTATTACATAATTATATTTGTTTTAATATTGACATAAAAAGTTAAAAAAAAATATTATTGCTGTACAAAGGTGTAACTTTTACAAAATATCTAAAACTGAAATAACATTCTCTTTAAACTCATGTGACAAAAGAAACCGCGAAACAACCCGGTTTGAAAATATGCAAATGCTTTTAAATGAAAAATAAAAAAGACAGTTTATATAATACTGCGAGGTCATTAAAACATTTGAAAATATTTTACTTATATAAAAGATTTATTTTGTTTTGAAATATTTTTGAAGCCAATTAAATGCTCTAAGCAGAAAGCTTATCAAATATTGTTTTAAAAACATTTAATTTTAATTATGAATCAAGTGTTGACACTTGGAAGTTACTGAAAGAAAGTTTTATTATTTTAATGAGATAATGTTGCTACAAATGACTTTTGTTACTACTAATATTCAAACAAGCACCTCTGTGGTTCGATCAATCGGCAAATAAAGCATTAGTATGTTCTTAATGCTTTCATTCCCTTGTGTAGCATCATGGTTTAAATCTGTTGGAAGAACGCATCTTGTGGGTTCTTCAAAAGCTGAAATAAAATTTTTCTTAAAGTCTTTTAATCTAAACAAACCTTAAACTCTGCAAAACTTAAAGACTGAAAAAGATATTTATAGAAATTACTTCATTAGAAAAATCTAAACTTTTAACTAAGTTGGTATTATGTGATAGAAGATCTCCAACCAACTTTCAGAATTACTACAAACTTTTTTAAAAGCTGAACAACATTGATGCAGCTAGTTTAATTTCTTTGTTTATTACATTAATCCATCGCAATTTGAAGACACAAATTAATAAAATTCAGATAAACATCTATTACGTCAGTAATCTTAGCTACCGATTAAATTACTTTAGTTTTTTTAAGCTACATATTCAAAGCACTTAAAAAACTCACAAAGATAGACACCAGCAGAAATATTACTGGATCCTGGTATTGTTGCAAAAAATGCAATTAGTACAAGTAATTTTTGAAACCAACCAAATTCTCCAATCTCAGACAAAATTATGTTGAAGTCATAAGTATACTCCCCATGGCTTTTCATGTTTAAAATTATCAAAATTAAATATTTTTTTATTTAAACCTTTATACCACCCTGTAAACAGAAACTAACAAAAATATACAAATAGTTCTGATAACTAAACAAACTTTTAAAGTGATTTATTAACAGATTGGCTTAAATTGATTTAAAAAAATATTTTATCATTTTTTCTAAACAAGCTGAAAACAAAATAAGCTACAAACTAATTAGATTTACAACTAAATTGAAAGTTTATAAGCCTTAAGACTAATTTGTGATCTAAAAAATCTATGTACTTTTGACCCAAATCAGCAAAGTCATTAAGTCTGTGAAAGTAATTTTTCTCGATAAATTCGTCTGTATAAAAAGAGACCTTGTAGCTCATTAATATATCTGAGTCTACAGACTTTTTCTCATTTGATTAAATCCGTTGGTGGTATTTACAGTGTTTTAAAAACTAGTTTAATCGTCAAAGCGGTGAAAACCAATAATCAAATCTTTTACACTGATAAAGTAAATAAATAAAGCAAAGAATTTACAAATCTAATAATTTTAATTTCCTAGAAATCTGTTATATGAACCGAATTGTTTATAATTTTGAGATTACAAAACTTTATATTTAAAATATTTGAATTAAAAAATATAATAAATATACTTTTGAAATAATTAGAATTATTTTATTTACCACCAACTAACAAAGTTTCAAAACTCTATCTTTAAAATCTACAGAAATAAAAGTTTTATTAAAAAAGTATATTAAGGAAAAAAAGAAATACCTGTGCAATAAAAGCCGAAAAAATCAATTTTATTTTGAATATTTCGAATATTTAATTTCAGTTTTGAGTATTTAATGAAAGTTCACAAACATTTTAATTCATAAATAAAAAACATTTAATTTAAAACAATTAAATACCGCTGCTAGGTTTTAAGAAAGAGAGGAAGTGCTATATGATCTGTATAAGTGAAATCCATTAATTAATTGTATTATATATCTAGAATTTAAAAATGTACTATTTATTTAATTAATTAAGACTTATGCAATCGATAAATAATCTTACATCTAAGCAATTATTTAATTCATTAATTCACAATCTATTTAAATGATAACTAATGATTAATTAACTAATAAATAAAGTAAATAATATAAAACAGATTTATAGCTGCTTTTTTATAACTAAAATAGCTTCAAACAGCTCAGGCTTTTATTTATTTGATCTTTTAGTAGCTACAGTATTAGTCACTTTAAAATTATTATTCTTTCGTAGTTTTATTTGCTTTTGTGTTCAAAGTTCATTTAGATTTGTTATTGTAGACTTTATTTAAACCCTCCAAACAAATTGATGAATTTTTGTGGTGAAAGTTTAGTAAAAAAGACTGAATAAAATACTTTTTAACTTGCTTCAGCTGCAAATTTTATAGTTAGCCCACATCTAATAGACAATTTTCCTGTTTACTAATCTCTTCTTTGGTTTAATAGAAAATGTCTTAACCAGCATTGCCACAACGATTTAGGCGTGACAAAAACAAAGTTTGGAGTTAGTTAAGAACTTTCATTTTGATTCAACAAATAAATTAAATCAACTAAATGTTACATAAATTGGTAGATACACACTACCGGCTTTTTAATAGAATTCTTTTGCAAAAGTAAAAATATTGCTTGCGCCATAGCTCAGTAGATTATGATATCAATCTTAAAGTTGAATTGTATGCAACCTAGCAATGCAAAGCATAAACAAGTTTGTTGTCATTTCCGTATCTACTGACACATGTTTTGATGGTTTAGAAATAATAGAATCAACATTTATCCACTATGAATCAGCCAACTTCAATCAATGAAATAAACAATCCTAAATATAGATTTTAGAATACTTAACAAAACTGTTTATGCTTCTTTCAGTAAGTTGATTCAGTCTCTTATATTTCGAAGATTATTTCATAAATCGCTCTTCAAAAATTGAAACTGTTCTACTGCATTTTGAAATAATTATAAAATTTAAACTTGTACCAAAAAAAAATAAATTTGCATTCCTGGAAATACTTCTACAAAATCTGAAGTATCTAGCCCACTAAGGTGCAAAACAAACTGTTTTTCATTAGTAGAAATACATTCAAACTGAGAATTTCCCCAAGCACAAGGCGGTTTTGTTCTCTCGATCTAGTTTCCCTTTTTGTTCTATTTTTTTCCTCAGCTTTCTCATTTATTTTTTCGTTGATAAATAAACTTTATCACCTTCAATAATTTTAACAATTTTCTTTAATAATTATCAAAAATTTAAAAACATTTTTTCTTCAGATTACATCATTTTAAAGAATAAAGTTTCATTTTCATCTTACCCTCAACCAAAAGAATTTCTTGATAATGATGACTATTCTAATCAAAATTGATATTTATATAGTGCAATGGCCCTCTATTAAATTATAGTGTTTTGATTGCTTTAGTAATCAAAATATTTTTTTCAGAATTTAAAGTTTATTAATCTAAAAGAAAATTAGAAAACACAAAAACATCATTAAAAAATATTTAATGATTCTTATTAAATAAATAAAGTAATAAAATGTCTTGGTAAAGCTGTTACCTAGATCTTAAAAAAGACACTATAAACATTTTTACGAACATTATACAATTTATTTTTCAAAACACCTAGCTATGCATTTATAACAACACCACTTGAAAGTATATTACCACAGAATGAAATAATTGCTGCGGCAATTACGTACTTTATTTAAACATCTGTCAAATAAGCTCAAATTCTAATTATAAACTTATCTTTGAAGCATATTTTGTTTTTATCAAAAATCTGTTTTGATTACCTACTGTTGTTTTAAGTGGTATCGTAAAATCAAAGAATTTTTAAAATAATAATATCCTTCATCAAGAAACTTTATTATTGAAAAAAAAACTTGCTCATCAAATTAGAATTTATATATATTAGAACTTTGTGGTTATCTATATAAGGATAAAACTATTTCTGATTTAATAACAAATTAAAATAAACTTGCTACGCTGATTTACTTCCTTAATCTGAAAACGCTTCTCGGCCGGCAGCACCCAGACAAGCAACAACTTATTCTATAGACAGATCTTGAATCTGGCGTTTGAGGATACTTAGGAAACACGCTGCTCTTAAAAATACGTATTTGCTGCTAGAAATACTTTTACATTCTAAATTCTTTGTCAAATATTAAAGGCGACGAGATGGATGAGAAGTTGATTAGCTGCTGACCGATTTTTTAAAAGCGTGGGTTCGAATTCCACCTCGTCGTCAAAGATACGACATACTGTACTATATACTACCATTTATTGAGAGTGGAAAGTATCTTTCCCAACTATAAGTGAAGATTGTGTTGTGGTTGCTTTGAAAGAAGCAAAGAATATTGGAGGAAACTCATACGAAAAATATTGACTTTGATGTCACTGTCCCAGGTTAGCTGTCCCAAAACAGCGGATCTAAAAAGTTCAGGTGGTTCAGTGCACGCTGCATTCTATGCGCAAGCAGGAAGGAAGCATGGATGTAAACTTCCTTCCATGCACTTTTTCTACTTGCAAACTTCAGTAGAAATCAATTATTTGGCAGATTGGTTGATTGTCAGTTGTTTTCTGTAAACAAATATAAACGAGTAAGTATCGAGGTTAAAGATTTAATCACTATAACATTCTTCAATTAGTAATTAAGGTGTTGCATGAAAAATGTTTTGTATTTATCAATTTGAAAGTTTGTTATTTAACCCACATATTATTTTGTAATAAAAAATTTTCAAACTATATTACAGGATGTGAGTGTTCAAAGAGAAAAGGCTACACAAGTCCTACAAATGCTTTCATGATAAGCCTGTACTAACTTTATTCATAAAATTTATTTCAATTCATTCATATCCTGACTTACGTTATGAAGAATATTTTTTCATTTCTTTGAACTTAAAATAGCCATAAAATATAAATTTAAGTATTAAAAGTCATTTTTAGATAAAGGCTTTCAAGTTCTTAAGCAAACATCTTTCTTTAAAATGTTTTTTCATAAATAGTTAGAAATTTGATCTACGTTTTTCGATAGTATAAAACTGACAGCTGACATGATAGCTGAGGTCGTGTAAGTTGAAACTATATAAAAACCTAATTTAAAAAAATGAAATTTATTCATTGTGTTGGAAGATTGAAAACTTTCAAAAGCTTGCTAAAAACAGCTGTGATAAATAAAGTACTTGATCCCCTTAATAATCACTTAAATTAGTTTTGCAAAAATATTTTGTGAACAGGTAACGCAGAAACTGTTAAATATATATTTCTACAAATTTTTACAACTTGAAGATTGACAAGACTTATTTACACCCACTCAACAACATCTTCTGTTTTTTATTTTCAATCGATAACTTTTTTTAGAAATTAATCATCAATCACTGAGCTCAAAGACATCGTAGAAAAAACAAATTTGTTTTAAAGTTGAGACGTTTATTATTCCACTTAAAAGTTTTATAATTTTTGTTTAAGGATCAACATCAAGTTCTTTGATTCAGTTTGCTGTTTTATTTTTGTATTAGAACAGTTATTCAGCATCAATTGGATTTTTTTAGATAATTAACTTTTTTTAAAAGTATCTTTTACGTGAATAAAACATAAATTTGAGAAACATATCCAAAGTCTGTTTTGTGAAAAGTTTTTATGAGTTAAAACGTTGAGTAAAACTTTATTAAATTTTTCTACTCTGTGGGAATTTAAGCATATTTAATTGTAATACAATTCAAAATTGTTCACGCTGTCAGACAAACACGAGGGTAACACGCATCTATGCACGGCACATACCTTATCAAATGCGTGATAAAAAGCCCTGCAAGTAGTAAAAATAAAACTGCTGCATTTTTCTGCATCAACTTGATGACTTTCAGTTTCATTTAAAATTTTTATTTATTAAATCTGTGAGCTCTTGAAAAAGATTGAAGTCTGGCAAAACTCTTATAAACACTCAGAGTAGAAAAAACTTGGATGCTAAGGTACTAATTTGTTGTTTATTAGTAGCAGAGTGATTAAAGTTTCAGTAAAACCGCTTAGAAACTTTTATCAGATATAAATTTAGAACAGAATCAAAGATGGAATCTAGTCAGTGACTCTAAAATCAAAATAAAAGTAAGATTTGATTCAAAGAGTAACTTCGTTTACTCGGTTGCTTTGAAAAAACGTTTTTCGCTGTCTGTTTGTTTCCAAGATATATTTCTATTTGTTAAATAAAACTTTTTTCAAACAGATTAAGTTGGAAATAATCGGTACTATCGATAAAAATAATCCTAAAGAAGTGATGAAGATACAAACTAACGTGGAGCTCAAATGTTTCTAAACCTTTCCTACCTTTTTTGCTAATTTTGTTTTTCTGATTTCAAATTTTTAAGAACTTTATGGAAAATCAAACAACTGAAATTGGAACCAAAATAGAATTCTGAAAATCAAATATTAAAAAAAAACTCCACAAACAGTTTTCAGTTTGTATCTTAATATAATCATCAAAATCTTTTTGCACGGTGAAAAAAGTTATTTGAGTTTTTCATAAAAATCATTTATGAATTTCACGGGTTGCAACCATAATTCAAAATAAACATCTCAAGTTGAAGCAGCTGAAAACCAAAAACTTATCTCTAGTTACTACACTACATTTTAATCTTAGTTTTTCATATCACAAAACTCTATCAGAAGTTTAGAAATATATTAGGAGTAACAAGATTGTTTTCATCGTTTATTTTATTTATTATCATTTCTTAACGACAATTAAGGAAATAGAAAAAATGTAAATCTATCAAATAAATTGTCAAAATATTTATATAAAAAATAAATGAAACATTAATAAACATGAACAAAAAAATACTACTTCTATATAAGTTTCACATTAAAATTATTTTAAAATGAGCAAATATATTTCTAAACAATTAATTATTTTTGTATATATTCAATATTTTGTTTATTTTCTTCACTTCTTTTATATTTTAATGGATTAGAAATTACTAAATAAAGTTGGCAACGTGCCTGAAGTAATTTTTAATTGAACAAAAAGGTTCTGATTTTTACTAATATTAAGGATAAAAAGTGTTAGAATGTCATATATAAACAAGAACCACTTGTAGATTAAAAGCCTAGCTTATAATTAGAAAATAAAACATTTTATAATTTTTAGAAGGTCTTATAGACTTAAATAAATAAAATTGAGATGTAAAAACATATCATGCTGTCACAAAATTTCATCGATAAAACTCCTTTAAGTGATAAAATTATTGAAACAAAATATCGCATTTTAGAATATTAAATTAGTCATAGAAAAATTTTTTAAAACGAAAAGTTATAAAAATAAAAAAACTATCACTAGTTGGCAGCAGAGATCTCACTTGCAATTAATGAAAACCCATAGGACTAAAGCGGCCCATTAATTAAAAAAGTAAATTTTTGTAGCGTGAGCAGCTGTTGGACTAACTTCGTAGAAATAAAGATTTCCTGAGATGATTTTGAATAAGCTGTTCAGTTTAGTATTTTTGAGTCTTATTTTTTTGATTTCTTATAAGACTACCGTCAACTATAGCAATTAACGAAATCTTTCAAATGATTGTTAATCTTCTTCTAATATCTGCAATTCTATTTTATTTAACTCAGATTTATGGTCAAATTATTGGTCAGAAAATTATAACTCTACTTTATATATAAAACATATTTGACTAATTTTTTGTATTGATATTTTTTATTCATTTTTTTGTAGCATCTGCATTACCACTAAATGTTTTTTATTCTATAAAAACCCATAGATAAGAAATTAATTTTTAAAAATTAAACAAACTTTGAATTTTACTCAGATTCTGATTAACATCTTTTGTTTTCTTCAAAAAGAAACTAATTAAAATCTTATTCGTCTAAATTTCGTTAAAATATTTTCTTTCAATGATTACTTTAAAATCTGGTTCATTAAGTTCATTCAGAGAATTATCAGTCAGTAAATGGTCAAACAAGTTCATTCATAAAATAAAATTTATTTTACTATCTGAAGTGTTTGTTCTTCAGTGTTTGTAAGATAAAAATCTTTTTCAAATTTTGTTTACTACTTTTTCTGTTTTGCAAATAAATGTCGTTATTCTAAACTTTTAATTTCTAATGCTGTTTTATTAGCATATAATTTAAAAATCAATATAATATTCTAAACTACATCAATAGAAAAATAATGAGAAGAATAGTTTTACATTAAAGATATAATTTAATGAAAACATAGAAATCAAAAGTGAATTTGCATCTTGTGTCTGAAGAAATAACTTGATATAAATTATATACGACGGAAGCTTTTAAAATGACCAATTTGTTGCTTTCATCTCATAGAAAAATACAGCTGATTTTAAAGTATCTAGTCAGCATTACGTCCTAAAGATTACAATATTTTAATTTTAAAGAATTTATCTTTCAGCTTACGTTCAAGCTTCATATATTTTCGGTGACATTTTTTTGAAATGATTTTAATTTAATTCTTAACCTAAATACGCCGTGGGAAATATCTTCAGTTTTTCTATTATAGTTATTTATGAAATTTGACGAATTTGTTTCAACTGTAATTTCAGAAGCAAGAACATTTTATTGATACAAAATTTGTTGTAAATAACTTTTTGGTTTATCATGAATGTTTGTTTTACTCACATGAAAAAACACATGAAGCCAACAAACTGTTTAATCTGATGTATTTTGCTGAGTGAAAAAAATATTTGTTTGATTGATAAAAAGTGATTATCTATTTACTACTGGGTTTTTATAAACAATTTTTTTGTAATGTTTTTTACTTTTGCTTAATAAATAATAATAATTAAATTTATATCATTTAAAGTTTAGTAAATCTAATAAATTTTATTTGTTTCAACGCTGAAATATCACCAGTTAATTTTATCTTTGTAAAAAGTAATAATTAATGAGATGATCTAACATCATTATATGTGTGATCTCTACATCTTATTTAATGATCTTCAGCTCTTTCTTAAGACCATCTCTACTGTCTGTCTTTTAGCCATTGACCTCATAACGGAAATAGATATGTCTATGTTGATATTTTGTTTCCTAATCTATAAATGTTTTTAAAGTTCTTTATCTGTTTATGAAATCAAGCAAGCGAACTAGATGAGTTGATTTAAAGTATTAAATTTGGCTGTTCTATTATTCTTTCGGATAAAATCGTTGTAATTTCCTTAATCATTGGTTTCTGGTCTACTTCTATGCAAGCAAATGTTAAAAAGGAATAAGACAAGCGATTCTAAACAATTGTAATCTGTAAACTCATACACAGGATTAAAATTAATTAAATTGCAAAAATTATTTTTGTTTTGATAATCTAAGCAGCTTTGGCTGTCTGGCAGAGTAATAAAAACTTTAAGTGGTAATACCAGAAGAAATTCTGCTTAGAAAACAAATTTGAAAAATCCAATTTACTCTAACTAGCACCTTGTCTATCTGAAAAATCAAATTTAGAAGACTTGTACTTCAGATTTTTCTTATTTTGTGGTTAGGGTAATAGAGAGTACTTCTTACAAAATACAATAAAGACTCGAAAAAGAATAATGAAATCTTTAAATATTTAGTTCTTCAATAAATACATCAAATAGACTAAAAAAATTATATTATTATAAAATAATTCAATATTAATTTTTTCAACAAATTTTTGTATATTTGTAAATATTTGACATTTTAATAAAAAGTGATTCTTCCTTTATTAGAAAATGATATTAAATCTTGATCATTACGCCAATCACAATTTTCGACAAATAAAGAGAAAACGTTTGTTGTATTTGTTAAAAAAGTTGCCGTGAAAGATCTTCAAACTTAAAACATCTTAATAATATAAACGTGTCTTTGCTCTTTATCTTTATTACTTCTCTTACATTAGTGATTAGCTTGTTTGAAACTAAAAGTTTGCTGAAGACAAAATCTTCTGACATCTAGATCCATACTCATGTTTCAGCCACTTGGGTGCGCTAGAGAGTAACAAACGCTAAGTAGAAAGAAAAAAAGCGTTTTACAAAAACATCAAAAGTAAGAACCAAACTTGGCTTTCTCTAGCAGTTTCAATTGTAAAGCCTTAATGTGAACAGTTAATTTCCGCTTGGGTAACTTTAGACTGTTGTAGTCATAAAGTTTGCTGTCTTAAAACAGCGATAAATTAAAGCAGCTAGTACTTCTATGGTGAAACCTGCTGGGGTAGTGCTGTGCATCAGTTTAGTTTCATAGATTTTTCGTTTCTCAATTTGCCAGGGGCGTTTGAGATTAGTGAATAGTGAAAACCAATTGATCTATTTTTTCGAAGCTAACAAATTTTACTCCTTTACTTTTGAACTAAAAAAGCTTTTATTGTTTTTTACGTTTTAAAACAGATTTTCGAGAATTACTCTATATTACATGTGCGTTGTTTTTATATTATTTGACATTTACAAAACATTACATCATCATTCTTTTTGTGCTAATTCATAGAAACAGCTAACTTAAGCAAGATTAAACTTATTTTCGATAAAATGTTTAAAAATGTCCTTTTCTTATTACCTGATTTTTTACTTTCTTTTTATTTAGAGGGGACGATATTTGGTTTAGGCGAGCTTACGCTTAAGGAGTAGTTTTATGTAATTAAATATTTGTCAAAATATTCTTAAAAGTTTATTTTCGTAACAAAGTTGTTTCAAAATTAAAAGTTTTTTTTCTTTTTCAGATTTGTGCAGATTGCTTAAGTTAAAAATGGCAAGTTTTACTGCATAAGTATTCAAAGAATTAGTTTGCATCTAACGCAGTTTGCATATAAAAAGATTATGGTGAGCAAATAATAGATTTAATTACAATCAAACGAAAATTCCCGAATAGTAAACTTCATTACTTCTTTATTAACTAAAAACTTTTGTAGCTAAAATTAGAATTAGTTTTATAAAGCAAAAGTTCAAATAGGTTTACAGGAAGTTGTATTTTTCAGAAATTGTCATACTTACTTTTGTTATCTGTTTCCTTTGTGTACGTGGAATGCAAAACAAAAGCACGAAACCGAAAACCGAATATTGTCGTGTTTATGACAGACGATCAAGACGTTATGTTGGGTAATTAGTAAAAGACTTTTATTTGAAAGATGCTTTTATCTAGTAAACGTTTAGGGACTATGAATGTGATGACTAAAACTAGAGAAGAACTAATCAAACCAGGAGCAAGTTTCAAGAATGCTTTTACAACTTCACCTATATGCTGCCCGTCAAGGAGTTCGTTTTTAACTGGTGATTTACTTTAATGTTTCGTAGGCAGTTAAGTTGATGAAAGCACATGAAACGCAAAGCTGAAAGTTTTTTTTTAAAAAAGCTTGAAGACTGGTTTTAGTCAACGTTTCTACAACGAAAAAGATTAAGCGAAAGAAAACTTTGAAGAATTGAATCGTGTTGTTTGAATTAAGATCAACATTTTAGTTCTTATGTAGTCAAGCCTTAATCTCGAAAATTGAATTTGAAATTACTGAGTTACTAGTTATTTACTTTTATGTGTAAGGAATAAATTGCGATGAATAATTTAAATAATCTTTTCATAATTACATCACTAACTTGAATATTTTTCCATTGTGAAAATTTTGATTTAGTTTCATTTATATGTTATGTATAGAAATAATTTTTTTAATTGATTGTAAAAGCCTGTAAAGAATGTTCCAACTTTATACGTAAATAAAAATAAATCTTTTTTATTAAAGAAAAAACTGAACAGTTTCCATAAATTAGTTTCAAATTTTAATCCTTTTTGAAAAACAAATGTAACTTTTTGGCAAAAGATTATTTTGAACTTTGGATAGAGAAAAATGTCGTTTTTTTATTTGTTTGTTGTTGAGGTATGTAGTCAGTTTTTGCTTAATTCATAAATACGACGATTGAATGGGTAAATATGAAAAATATATCTATTACTATTAAAGTTCATTCTATGAAAAACAAGCTTTGCTTTTTATTCCTTTTAAAACTAAAAAACAATATAAAGCTTAGTTAGAAAATGTAACATCCTTTACTAGAATTCCTTCTTCAAATTAAAGAATTCCTTCTTGAGTGGATGTGAGTGTTTGTTCTCGATAATATTTTCAAGATCAAATGTATTCAAACGTGAAGCTGTTTTTGCAACGAAATAGTTCTTGTAATTCTCTAATTGAAATCTTATGGCGTAGGATGTGGTTTGAAACGTTCTTTAATTTATTTACAACCAAAATATTTTCTTTTATGGTTGTAAAAATAAATAACATCTTGGTAACCTAGTTACTAAAAATACTCAAACTAATAATAAATCATAAGATCTAAAAACAAATTGCATAACTTTTTTATCAATAGATTTATATCTTGTTTTTAACACAGATTCAGATAGTACGACTTTTGAATTTTGATTTAAAGATGATATCTGACTGTTTTATTCTAAAACTTTCCTATCATGTTTGAATCTGTAAGCTTATAGCACTTTAACTTTTAGTTAGCTCATTAAATAACGGCTTTTTGCATTCTGCCTCATGAAAGGGAATCTTTACATAAGTAACTTTATGTTATTTGTTTTTGACAGGATTGTATGCACATACTCATTCTGTTTTAACTAACACGTTGCTGTGTGGATCAGAACAGTGGAAGAAAACTCATGAAAATCGAACATTTGCCAAATACTTAAGTGAAGCTGGGTATTCTACAGGTTTGAAATCTAAATTCATTTAAGTAACAGTTCATATACAAACTGCATCTTGTAATTCAACTGTCATTTAGTCTAAAAAAAATCACTTCTCATTCAAGCTAATGTTCAAACATAGAAAATAATTTGAAGACTTTTTTTTCGGTTATTGGATCATTTTTGTATACAATGGTTCCAGCTTTGTGACCAAATAAGATTTGGCTTCTTAAAACGGAAGATATTAGTGATAGAAAATCGTAATTTACTTTAAAAGGTTCGCTTGTGATACTGCTTAGGAAGTTTGTGTCTGCTCCGAGTTAGGAAATAATCTCAACATCTTTTGAATATTTACCAAACATAAAAAATCATTATCAGATAAATAAGCAAAATTGATCAACTATTTTAATCAAAAACTTTTTAATTTTCATTCGATGTTTATACAGAAGTGGTTTGGTATTGTTAGACTTTTTATTTGATCATCACAACAAAGTAAAGCAGAATTACGAATGTTTTGAAAAGTCCTGATGGTTTTGTAACTTATTTAGTTGGAAATTTTCATCGATTTTAAAACCATTTTTATTGTAACTTTTGATTTATTCATTTAACCGTAACTTTTGATTTATTCATTTAACCGTCTATTGTAAACGTAACCTTCCCAATTATTCTTTCTCTTCAACATATTCTTTCAACTTCTTGATCATCTCATCGGTGAATCTATTATAGGTTACTTTGGTAAGTACTTGAACGAATATAAAGGTGATTATGTACCACCGGGCTGGGACATGTGGCAGGGTTTGGTAAAAAACTCGCGATATTACAACTACACAATCTTCAAGAATGGAAAAAGAGAACCTCACCGTAACGACTACTCAAAAGTAAATAAAGATCGAATTTTATAATGAAAACAAAACGTTGTCGGGCTTGTTTGCAAGCGCCTTTATTCACATATCATGTTTATCTACTGACATTTAGTAACTCTGTCATGCTTGAACGCATAATAAGCCTCTATCTTCTTTGAACCAACAACCCTCTTTACTTTGATTTTAAAGCTTTGATCATTCACATAATTCTCCTTTTAACATTTTCAATCAATCGAAAATACTTTAAAAGTAAAATTGAATAAATTTTTAATTAGTTTTGTAAGAAGTCGACAAACGATTTTAAAATTTGTCAAAAATCAAATAATAATCAATGATCAGTAAGAAGACCTTCTAATTTTTGCTCCGAAAATGTCTTCTAGAATATCTTCTGACATTTTTGCTTCTACAGGATTATCTCACCGACTTAGTTGTAAATCGAAGTATGGAATACTTTCGTGAGGCAAAACAATCTGACCGTCACCGCCCGGTGATGACAATGTTGAGTTTCCCAGCGCCCCACGGTCCAGAGGCTGGTGCCCCGCATTATCAGAACATGTTTGCGAACGTCACCTCACATATGTAGGAATATTTTTATTGAATATATTCAATGTAGCATTTTTTTCAAGAAAATTTCAATAGCGTGAGTTACTTGAGATCTTGTAGAAGTACAGCAAACCTCGTCACGCTTTATTGAGCATATGCTCAGTAAGTTTAAAGTAGTTTAAGACTTTTGATGAAGATTACAAGAGATAAAACATCAGCTCACAAACATTCACTGAAGTCTTACAAAAGATAATAATATCGTCACGCTTTGCTGGTTTTCCTTAAGCTCAAAGAGTCACTATATATATTGAAGTATTGCTGCAAAAGTCATAAAACTTGCAAAAGTTTCAGACGCATCAGAAGATGCTTCATTAGAAGTTGGCAGGAACAAAGAAAAACTATTTTATAAAAAAAGATGAATGTTACAGAAGTAATTTCATGTTTATTAATTGAACCACTTGTTCCGTTATCACTCTCATCAAAGACTTTTACAGTTCTTGACTGATACTTTAAATTCGGCGCCAATATGGCGATGACATTATCACCGTTAATCGAATCCATATTGACGTAAATGTCACGTGGTACAAATATTCATGGCTTTGTGTGAGGTCGGCTCAGACTGGTCATCAGTTAGCAAGAAGGCAGTTCAATTATTGACATGGAAAATACATTAAAACTTATGGAAGAAAAACGGGAAAGATCAAAGAAATCAGAAAAAGAACTCCTTATATATGATAGCGCTCTTTGCTATGATGCAAACAGACACAAAACTTACTTCATTATTCGACCTTTTTATAAATCTTTCATGGTTTATTGTATATGGTCTTAAACAATTTTCTGTTTAAAGTTTCACAGATTTAAATCTTTTAAATATTTAATTAGATGATAAAATAAGGTTTTAAAGAATTATAATTCATAAATTTGTTCTTTGTATAAGTCTTAATCAAATCTCAAATCGAATTTAAGTGGCTTAAGTAAAGAAGTGTAATGTAGAAAGATGATTATTGAGAAGTATGAATTTACAGCTCAAAATATTCTATTTGTGTCCGCAGAACACCGAGCTACAACTATGGTCCTAATCCAGATAAGCACTGGATCATCAATCATATCAAAACTGAAATGGATTCAACTCAGCACCATTTTTCTCAGCTTCTTCAACAAAAGCGACTTCAAACACTGATGTCTGTAGATGATGCTGTTGAAAAAGTACTTTTGTTTATATGTAATTTAATCTTAGACATTTTTTTTATTTTCTTTGAATATGCTTGAGTAGTTTGTGTAGCAAACACAGTGTATATGCAACTTGCGATTAAGATTTACAACATTTTGAAACACTGCTTTCCGCTTCAATTATTTTTGGAGAAATTTTAAAGTTAACTTATTCAGCAATTCAAATTGAATGGTGCCAACTGTAAAAATTATAACAAACCCTATGTAATACTAACATACGTCAACAAAACTCAACAAAACTAGTTTATATACAAACTTTACAAATATCAATCTTCTTTATTTAGGCTATAAGGATTCAAAAAATCAAATTTTCTATAACAACACTGTAAGGTTTTAACTCCAAAATCAAAATCAATCTAATTTGACACTATTTATATTTAAGTTGGAGTTTTAGTCTTAAGTTTTATTATATTGTAAAATGTTGTGAAAATGTACAACTCTTTAACATTGAAAGCTTAAGTTTTTTCATTGCTTATATATTTAAAGATAAATTAAACAACTGATTCAAATGATCCGTCTCGCTTTCTATCAATTATCCTGAATAATTTAGTTTGTCTGCCTTGGTAAGTGAACTGAGACAACTTTGGTGCTACCTCACTTAAGTCTTAAGTTGCTGCTTATAATAAACTAATTTCATTTCATTGATTTTGGAATTGATGATATTTTTTAAGTACTTTCACTTCAGAATATTTATTCATCTGATTTAGCAAAGAAGCGTTTCTCTTATGTTCAGTGAAATTAGTGAAATTGTAAAAACTGTAAAGTGAAGCTAGTAAAAGTTTCAAGTCTTTCTTCGAGGAATTAGTTCCAGTTTTAATCTTTTGCTGAATCTATAAAGAAATAGTTTAATAAAACTGTTTCAATGTAACACTATAAATTATTCCAGTAAGTATCTACTTTCTATCAACATATATCTGCCATCTGCTAGGGTTTTATATTGTAAGTATGTACTTTGTGAAAATAAGTTACTCTTGCTTATACTCTTTGCTTCAATCTTCGAAAGAAGTAGTGTAACTGGACTCTTTTAGTGGTGTTGAATTACAGAGAGGAAGCTAGGCAAGGTTTGACGATTCAACTATTGTCTACTTGCTTCATCTCAAAATAAATTAAACAAAAGCAACATAACTCAAGGAGAAGTTAACTGTTGAAGGTTCATCGTGATTTTATTAAAAATACTCCGTTTTCCCTTCTCATAAGAAGTTGATAAATTAGAAAAAGTAAAAATAAAAAAAGTTTATTTAAATTATAAACAATTTTCAGTGATATCAATCATATCAGGCTTGTTGTATATATACAACACTACAACTGACTATCATAAAGTTTGATCAGATTATTATAAAATCTAGAGATTCTACTTAACTTGCTGAAATAGGATTCAATAAAACTGACCTTTGTTATATTTTGTCAGTTTATACAAATGCTTCGTGACATTGGTGAACTGGACAACACTTATGTGCTATATACATCGGACCATGGCTTTCATATTGGCCAGTTTCGACTTGCTAAGGGTAAAAGTATGCCTTATGACTTTGATATTCGAATCCCTTTTTTTCTACGAGGTCCGGAAATACCCCAAAATCACACGTAAGTAAAAGCTAATCTTTTAAGATCACAAATTTTCTTCTATATAATTATTATCAAGTTTCTTGTCTAAAAAAGTTGTAAATATTTGAAAGTTCAACAGCTTTTTTTTAAGCTGTATTTATTTATCACAAAAAGTACAAAACTGAAAATATAATTAAATACTAACTCACCACCAGCAATATTTTAGTTTTCATGAAGTCAGACAAGCTTTTGAAAACGAATAAGTTTACCTTGTCGACTATTATCAGGTTTTGAAGCTGAAATAAGCTATTGAGTTTGTAGGGCTCAATGCTTTATTGACCGCTGATAATGATTGACGATTTGAAAGTTTATCAAACATTTCTATTATCAGTTTCATCAGCTTTTCCACCTAGAACAGATTTCGTCTTACATCTTCATTAGTTCACTTGTACGATTTCACTTTCTGACTTATATTATGTTAAGCAAATAAAGTAGCTCTTTGAAAGAAAGCTTTTCTAAATACCCTCACACTACTAAACTAATTAATAGTTGCTGACACTTCTCCATCTCTTTTCAGATTAAATGAAATTGTTTTGAACGTCGACGTTGCTCCAACACTGTTAGCCATAGCAGGAATTGCTGCCCCTGACCACATGGAGGGCCGGAACTTTTTGCCTTTATTAACAAAGTGAGTTTTTCAGTTTATCAAAAATTCTTCTTTCTACTAATTACTATTTTTTTGGTGATCAAATTTTATGTTTTCAAACGAGTCAAGTTGAAGAAAGAGCAGGAAAAACGAGAATAAAAACAATTTAGTTTAGTTTTAAATATTAGAAATTCAGTTTACTCAAAATTACAACTTTTAGATTTACGTTCAGACGTTTCAAGTTATCAACAAAGAAATAACATTTAAGTCAAAGCCAGCTGTAATAATAACTAACCCACACATTTGTAAAGTTGTAGCAGTATTAAAGAAAGTTGTAACAATTGATGTACTTTTAAGCATCAGAAATAATGTAAATCACCAATGCTTAGGAAATAATCCTTCCTATAATTATTTTGGTATAACATGGCTTAAAATTTATACAAAAGTTTGGGAAGATAGGCGGTTAAAAGTAATCATGTTTCGATTGAGATTAAACTGAAGTAAATTTTAATGTAAAAAATATTAATATTGAAGTCTTCAATAAATTTGATAAAAATCGCATATAAGATTGCTTTTAGTAGAATATCTTATGTAGAGATTTTGATCTTTGACTAGATTCATTCATTTCTTTAAAAGAAGAACATAAAGTTTGTAGTTGAGATTAGAGAGTCATTGAAAACTGAGCTTGATTGGATTCGTTCAAATTGTTTCAGTTGTTGAGTGAGATTTGGTCTTTCGTGGCTGGAATTACATGTTGGTAAACATTTGCCAACAAGCAGAGAGGCTGATGATGAGGTACAATGAGGCGGTGAAGCATAACCCGTTGAAACTTCAACGCGATGAAAAATCAGGAAACCGAGCTGTTAGTTCCTCTCTCGTTTGGCTATATTGAGTTTTAGTGAAAGCTTCAAATTTAATGAATCTTTTTGACATGTTGAAACTCGAAAAAGAGGAAATAATTAAAGTTTTCTTGTTTGATTCTTCAACAGTCGAGATTCAATATCTCCTCCTTGGCGGGATCGCTTTCTCGTTGAAAGAGGAAAGATTCCGAAGAAATGTAAACCAACTGAGCCTTCAAAAAGTACGAGGATACGTCTGGTAATTGATTATTTGTAAAAAATTTGAGACTTCTTTTTAATTTGATGAAATTCAATCTAAAATGATGACAAGCAGCTTCCTGTAGAGTTTCAACAAATTTTAATTTCTTGAATGAAATAATCCAACGACAAATCCATTAGTAAGCCTAAAGCCAAGCAAGTAATAACTTTGCTGATATTAAAATCACATTAAAATAATTCTAGCTGAAATACTTGGCCACCGACAAGCAAGCCACACATTTAAACCCTCGAAAACCTAAAAAGCCTTCACCTAGATATTTAGAAAATTATCAATCAAGATATGATGTTTAAAAGTTTATTTTTTAATTCACTTCAACATTTATTGATGGTCTTCTGACTTTGTTGTTTTATGCAACTATTACTTCATGAAACCAATCTAAATAAAGAATGCAACCAAATGGAAAAAATAAAAAGAGACTTTGTTGAGTAAAAACAGAGCTGTTTATTTAAACTAATACTAAAATTATAATTAATAATAATTGCTAACGATTTGCTTCACTTATAAATTATAAATCTTTTTCAATTTCAATCGACGTAACCGCTCTTTTATTAACAAATATTAAAAAAATGTTAAATAAAGAGAAAAATTATCCAAAAAAAAATGATTTTTTGTTAATCTAAAAATGATTATTTTTCTAATTGACTAACATCAGTACTCTAATAACTCTTTAGATTTGTTTAACGAAACGAGATGAATTTGGATATCCTTGTAAATCCAACCAATCAACGTTTTGTTCTCACAACAACGTTACTGGTGAATTCAGGTTGGAAAGATCTTTAACTGAAATATAAGCTCAATGTCTTCATTAATCTTCATTAGAATTAAGTTTCAAGCAATTTTAATTCTTTGTAATTATAATTAGGTCATGCTTAGTGTATTGCTTAATAATCACAAATAAATTGACTCCTAATTAAAGTAATTTAAATTATTTAGGCATCACTTTACAAGCAGATATGTAAATATAAGTCGAGCTCAATCGATTCTTATCTAAAATCAATTTTTATTTGCAGAATAAAAAAGTGTCGATCGCCAAGGTGAGTAAAATAAGAATCAAAAGAGTTGATTCACTTAAATAACTTTTAGTGTTAACATTTACTACTCATCAAAAAACTTCCAGAGTTTGCTATTTAAACAAAGTTTCTTTTCTCCAAACTCATTAAAGATGACTCATATAGTATTGTAGAATCTTACCTTAACATTTTTTGATTCGAATTTACATTTTGTTTCTGATTTGTAGCAAAAAACGGCAAAAAACAAAATGTCAGTGTCCTGACCAGCTCACCAATAACTCAACATTTAAACTAAACAAAAAAGGTTGGTCACGTGATTTTTTTACTTTGCATTGCGTTTAAACTTAAGTCACGTGATATTGTAAAACAAAGCTAATATAAGTCACAGAGAAGAAAGTTTGGATTCGCTTATTTCATCTCCACTGAAGCCCATCTCTAGTTGAAGTCGCTAAATCATCTCGAACAACTCAATGACTCATTATTTTACCGAACCCATTTAAACTCTTACAAGAGCTTGATAAATTGTAGCGTCTGTATACACTTGTAGATTTATTACTCTGATATGTTCAAATTACTTTCGAAAATTTCAAGTTTTCTTCCTTCAACTAATCCGGTTAAATTACAAAAAGTAAAATCAGAATCAAACCAAATTTAAAAGAATCTTTTTTTAGTTTTGTTGATGATCATTTTATCAGAAAACTTTTGATTCTAATTTGTTGATGAAATTGATTCAAAGAAGAAATAATCTCACTAAGAGATTTGTTTGAACAGATCGGATGCAGAGTAAGGAGCTGTGTAGAAGAAAGCTCTTCAACTTCCAGACCTTAGCAACTGAGTATGCTCTCAGTGAAGTTGGAGTTTATATCAACCGTCGCGCATCAGCTGTTAAAAGTCTCTCGAAACGACGACAGCGGACTGTTGGTGAGAAGAAACGAGTGTTGAGAAGATATGCATCCAGGAAGAAAAAGAACCGAGATCGACGAGGAGTTCGATCTGTGAGTTGATCCGTTGTGATGGAAGGAAAGAAACCTGAGAAAAGTCTTTACAGCAAAAGATGAAGCAGCTACAGACTGCTCCGTGGAAGATACAACGCTATCGTCAACTCTTCTCAACAGATCATTGTAAGAAGCTAAAAAAAGATAGCAAGCGTCGATGCCAAGAAAGTTAGTTGATGATTTGGTTTGAGATTGATGACAAAAATGTCAATTATTTCGTTCACAGAACAAATTTGAAGTAATTAGTCTGAAATTTCGATGCAAATTGCTTTAATTAAATAAAAAAATTTATTTTAAATAAAAGTCTTCAACGATAAATAAACAAAATTTGTTTTGCTTCATCAGAAGACTTTTATCTTTCAAATTGTCATAAAATTGTGTTCAAATTTTGTGAGAAATTCGTAGAATTCAATTTTGTTTATACAACGAGTAATTTTTGTGTTTTAAAATCATCTATCATTTAGTTTTTTTATCAAAACAAAGACCTCATCACTTTTCAATTGATCGTATTTATTTAAAAATCTGAAGAACCAAATTTTTTTTACAAATCGTTTATTAAGAGTTTTTCCATCTTCAAAAGTTTGTCAAATAAGTCCTCAAAAATCTTCAAGTCATCAATTTTTTAAATTTAATTATTTTTAGACGTTCGTCTTGCTCGGACCTACAATCAGAAGCTTCGCAGAGAAGTTAGCAAAGACATCAATAACGCACTCAACCGTATCACTCGAAGGTAAGAGACAATTTTGAATCGTGCAGCTTGCTTCGAATCTTTTGGTTGTGTACATTCGAAAAGTAAACAGAAAACTGATACTCGAGATTTTATCTGATAAGATCTTAATTTTGGAAGTATTTATAGACTGTGATATTTGATTAACAGTTCTTGAAATATTCTGCAGACTTAATAGAGATATCTTTCAACAATGTATTGAATTGTACAAACGATCTTTGGAAACAAATTGTGAATGTTCAGAAGAATCAACTGAAGATTCTACTAATGATCTATCAAAAGATAAAGTAAAATCTTTGTGAGTATCCCTGTTCAAGTGTGTCCTTCTACATCTCTAATCTTCATCTTGTCTTAGACCTTCTCCTGCTCCAGAGGAACATACTGAAGGAGATAATCCTGTTCCTCGGAAGATAAAGAGACGAAAGCGTCCACGAGGAGCTTCTAGAAGCTGTGCTTCAGCAAACTCTAACAGTACAGTCACTGGAATGACATGTTTTCGACTTGATGAGCAGAAGTGGGTTACCCCACCTACCTGGAAAGGTCTTTGGAAGATTTTTAAAATTTAGAAATTTTTTAAATCAGAAACATTAGAATTTTAATTTCAAAATTTTCTGTAAATTCATTTCTCTTTTTCTAAAAATTGTTTTTGTGGTTATTCCAGCTTTTGAAACAAATGAAATTTATTTTTAGACAATTTTTTAAAAGCCTTACACATCTACTACTTTCTAAATTGATTTTACGATTGCTATAGGTCAAGAACGGTGTTATTGCACCAACTCGAACAACAACACATATTGGTGCATGCGTGTTATCAATGAAAAGGAAGATATGTTGTACTGTGTATTCGTCACCAATTTCATCGAATTTTATGATATGAGACTTGATCCGCATCAAGTGAGTCTTAAGAGTATATTTACGTATTTTGAAATCTTTTTAAAGATCACATTTGAATATAAAAGTATAAAAATGATATACAAACAAACTTTCAATAGAAATTCGATTATTTAGAAGCGTTTTCAATTGAAGTTCCCTACGTCACTTTGAATTCATATTTAAATTCAAATTCAAAATAGTTTTCTGCTGCATGACTTTCTATATAGATTATTTTTATTACAAAATGAAAACTTCGTATATACTAAAAAAGTTGTTATTTAACTTTTAACCTAGTTTCCAAATTTCAGAATATAAAAGATAATTGTCATTCTTTCTGTAAAAAAATAAACCCCCCATCGCTTTAGCTTTACTTGATCTTTTTCAAACTTATAGAATTCCACAAAAACCACAATTTGTAACATATCTTATAGAATACAAAAACGGTTTGGAAGAAGAAGTATTATTTTGACACATTAGTTTGCTTGTTAATCAAAAAGCGAATGAAAAACAGAGATTTCTAGAAAAGCAACAAATTTGTTATTTAATTTTGAGTTTCGACATTTATTGAAAGTTTTTTTGATTAAAAGGAGTGATAAATAATTCCATTTAGATTATAAGATTGCTGCAATCATCTTTTTCTTGTTTGTTTATTCAAATTTATCGCTTATATGTAAAAAAATATTATTTTGATGATGTGGTCATTTCAGTTTTTGAAAAATATTTACTATTTGTTGTAGTAAAAAGTATTTTTAATTACTGCGTTCTTCTGACTGATAATTTTACATCTGTTTTGAAGTACTACAGTTTTATTAAGTCATCATATTCATTCTTTCTTCAAACATTAAAGACTAATAAGTCCAAACCAAAAAGCAACTTGAAAACAAAAATATTTTCTATAAAAATATTTGAAAAATGCAAAATAAAAATTTGAAAAAATTAAAAGTTAGGAAATTTTCTGCAAAATTTTGATGTCGTGTTTACTTACTCCACGAATCTTAAATGAGCAAAAATATCTCCAACTACATACTAACACCAGTATTTGTAACTCAATAAGATACATTTGAAGCTCTAACAAAGATCCCCCTACTCTTCCAGATATTATTTGTGTAAAATATTTACAAAAACTTTCAAATTCATCATTATATCTTCAATTTTGTTAAAAAGTTGATTACACAGTTTTAAGCCCAAAAACTTTTTTGGCTGATTCGTAATAACACCTTGAAAGACGTTCACTAATAAGAATCGCTGAAGAATCATTTGATTAATTTTAAAAGCTTGAAAATTTTAATGAATAAAAGTTCACCTTCAATTTGGCTTGTCATTTGGTGAACTAACAATAAACAATTTGTGTTGATACAAAACTTGACTAAATTACAATTTGATTTATTCATTCCAATTATTAGAATTGATTTTATTTACAACATCATCTTTAACATGTTTTAAACAGAAACTAATCAATCAAACTTTCTAACTGACTTTTAAAACAATCTTTTAAATCTTGAAATTTTTTTCATCTTCTATTCAGAATTAATTGAAGACTTTTACGTGAAAATATCAGATGTAGTATTTTAAGATTTGAAACTGATCTCTGCATTTTTTGCAGCTAATTAACACATATTCGGAGCAACCCATGGAAAAAATCTCCATCCTACATAATGATCTGAAGCATCTGAGCAAATGTAACGGATCTTCAGGAGACAAATCTTGCCATATTCCAAGAGGTGGCTTGAATACTCCTTCAACTATAAATGAAAATGAAAACAGTTTTTGTGATCTCAACACCAATTCGTATATTTCTCTTGAAATTGATACTTCTTTCGATAACACTGTTAATGTGGAAAATAATGATGAAGAGTGGGATGAACCATCAGAAGGAGATCTATTTGACATGGATATTGATAGTGCAACACCAGCAATTGGAGATCGGTGGAAAGGATGTAAGTAAAATTGATTGCTTACATTTCAAAGATAAGCTGAGATGGCTTTTCTATTAGCATTTAAACTAAAGTCAAACAATCAGAGTTCAGATAGAAAGTGAAAGTTTAGTAATCAGTAAATAAAATCAAACTAAAAGCCTGTTTGATTTAAAGCTTCAAATAACTAACTCTTTTATATACAAGATGTGGCCACCCATTTATTTATTTACCAACTAAACGCACGTGATGATTGTATTAGTTCAGTCTTTGGTTTTATGATACCAAGAACTAGTGGGTCAATAGACTAATCAGGGTTCTTAGTGCTGGAAGGAAGCATAGATGTAAGGTGGTGAGCATGACACACAAGTAATTGATTTATCTACCTGCTGACAGAAATGTTTTTCACCTTATTTAACTAAGTCTATGATAAAAAACCAAAATATACAACTCAGTCTTGAAGTAAATAGCTTCAACACTTGACTAACCCATTACTACTTTTCATGAAATCAGAAGATTACTTTCACTTAAAAGCTGCAAGATATATTTTTTTCTACTAGCCAAGTGAAATATCTAACAAATTATCGAGAGCTTATAAGTAGATCATTCTTTTGCAAAATCTTAAGATAATTTTTAATCTTATCAAGAAAGGTGTTTTAAGATTAGGTGAATATGAGGTGGAAATTTGATAAAAACTTTTATCTTAACGTTAATTGGTAAGCTTCAATTTCTTGAAATCAAACTTTCTCAACTGTGATGACTGATTAGTAAATGATAGAAATATTTCACGAAGTTGCCTGATAATAATGTCCAAATTGTAAAAATAAAAGAGAAGCTGTAATAAGCTATCAAAAATTTATCATGGATTTATTATTTACTATAAATGCAAAAGCAAATACACAAATTACAGTAATTAAATGTCAAAATATCAATTTTTCAGGTTGTAAAGATTTTTAATGTAAATATTTAATCTAAGTTGAAAGTTTTAAAAATGACAATACTAAATATCATTAGCTTTTGTTGCAGATAACAACACCGTTGTTAGTTCTTCACTAAAAGTCGAGTTAATCATAATATTGGCTGAAACCTTTCATTATATTATTTAAATACAAAATTGAAATATTATTCGAATTTTCACAAATCAAATGTATATTATGTTGTTTATTTAAACTTGAAAAATAAACATAGTTTTCACAACACCATCTTTTTAACCCACCACAAAATCATTTTATGATAAATAAATAAAAGATTTCTATATAATGATGTTTAAATTAAACAAAAGTTTTTTTCATCTAACTTTCATTTGCAGATTTTCAAAATGCACATAATGAGTCACGAAACAACACTTCGCCAAAAGGAAAGAAGCGGTAAGTGACTTTAATTCTAAATATAAAATTAATTTCTCATTCAAGTAGATAAACTGATTCCTAATTTATCTAAATTGAACATCAAGCTAAACGTTGCTTCAGTTATTCGAAAAAATTCGAAATGATGTTTGATGTTTATTCTGTTTATAAAAAGTTTTAACTTCTCTGTAACCTTTGTACATTAAAACAAGATTTTTATGTCCTGGTAATCCGTTAAGAGCTTTTAAAATTGGAAAACGAATTTAAATGTAGACTTAAGCTCTAATGATTCAATTTTTTTAAAATCATTTCGTTGGTGTTACAAAAAAGATCTTTCTGATTTTCACCTCCTTTTAAAGCATCAATTAAATCATCTATCTAAGAATATTTTTAAAAGATTTAGAAAGTCTTTCAATCACAATTTTTCAATTTATAGCGAAGGGACATCACATCCTTCCGCTGAATAGTCAAAGTCTGATCTACAAAAATCTTCCCTCAAATCAGGGCACAGTTGTAAGAGAGTGACGTCATAATTACATCAGGGTCCTATAGATGACTCTGAGAATGAATATTTAATTGAGCGTCGCGTACTTTGACGTCATTTGCTGCCACAACTGTAAACTGCATCATTTGTAAACTTTTTTTTCTTTTTTCTGGCCTCAATATACTTTCAGAGCAAAAAAGTTGACAAAAACGAGTTCTTGCTTTACATCTTGTGACATGACTGAGGCTCTGATTCTTGAACAGCTTTTAAGGACTCATCATCTCTTAGTTAGCTTTCTCTCAGATTAAATTTTTTAACATTCCGATTTAAGAATCGAAAAATTTTGTTGTTTCTTTCAAGACGCTTTTCCGTTTTTGACCACAGCCAATTCAAAACAATTCGAGTCCAAACCACTTATCGAATCCTTTTCTATAAATCATCAACCAATTTATGCGGATTTTGTTTTCTAAAGATGTCAGTCACTTTAATTTTCTTCTGATATAGCAAGAAGAAGATTGTTTATCATCAACTGCTCACGATTACCTGTTCATAACTTTGTAATGACAGAGTAAGTCTTGACAAAAGGAAGTTTACGAAAACTTTAACAAATACATCAAAAGTCAATGTCCATTTCTATCTTGCATATAAACATGACAATAAAGTTGTCAATATTTACAAACTTTTTACCATTTTTCAGCATTTGCAAGCTAATCATTACAAATTAAAGTTTTGACGACGAGCAAAATTGTTACTGATTTGTTGAATTTTTAAAAACTCCATAAAAAACCATTTGTAAGATTTTTGTAAGATAAAAGTTTAATATTTAATTGAAGAAAGTGACAGAAATCTGTTAATAAACTGAAAATGTTAATTTAAAACTGAAAAAATTTACTTATGGATAAGATGTTTAATAGTTTTCAGTATTTCTTCATAGACTTCTATATAAGCATCAGTTAATTAAATGAGCAAAGATGAAAACAAGGAAGTTTTTTATGAAGTCCAATTTTAGTTTGAAAAATGAAAATAGCTGTTAAAAAGTTGAAAATTTATTTGTATATTTTTTATTAATTTGCATGGAGTTGTAAAAAATGATGATTAAACTTCAAAACAAATTCTCAGAAGCAATAAAACGCTTGTTTCCCAAATATTTACAAGAAATTAAATTATAAAAAAATTAACATTTAAAATGCTTATTTTTTTGAAAATATTTTTAGTTTAAAAGAAGAAGTATGAAAATTAAATGCATCCTAACATGAGAGTTATCTAAAATGTTTTTAAGATTGCAATTTTTATCTGACGAATATTTGTTTTAAAACAAACTAATATTAATCGTCTTTACCCATACACATAAGTCTTTAAATCTAGGTAATAATTTAATTATAAACTTCAAGCAGTGGATAAAAATGTTCAGCTAAAATTTGACTGAGATGTGAACGTAGTTAATTTTCAAAAAATCATTTTAAATTTCTCATGAAAATTGTAAAATTAAAATATTTTAAGAAAACCTTTAAATTTATTTGTTAAAATATCTTTCAATTGAAAATTTATTGGAAATTTGAAATTATGAAATATTTAATACAATGAAATAAGTTTCAATAAACTTAGATGTTTGTCATTTGTTTCAACTTCAACAATTTCGATACAAACTTCTGCCTTGACCCTGAAATTTGAATTATACCGGAAATAACAGCATTGACGAAAACTATCAAAAATTTTTATTATTTAATAAACAAACTCTAAGATCTTTCAAAATGATGATGAAGTCTTTAGTATAGTAGAAAAATTGTTGTTGAAATAAATAAACGTTTCAAAAATTCACAATTGACAAATGTGTATTCTAGAAACTTTCATTTACAAATTTGTCAACCGTCAGTTGATTCAAATAAAAGAGTAATAATAACAAATCAAACAGATTTTCTTTTGGAATTCTTATTGTATATCTTGAACCAGAAGATTTCGTGCAAGAAGTCAAATGGTTTTCCCGATTATTATTTTAGTTTGTAAAAAAATCTTTTAATTTTTTTAATTCTGCGATTAAACTCTGCAAGATTTATTCAAAGTAGTTATTTTAAAAAACTCAAATTGCTTAAACGTTTTGACTCATTATAAAATGAGAAAATAATTAATACTTCATTAAAACTAAAACTATTTCAATCTTAAAGTTAGTTGTCAAATAGATAGTGACTTTCATTAACTTGGTTTATTAAGAAATTATCTAAGTTTTTTGCTGAATTTAAATTTACTTAGTTTAACAGAACGAAGAGTTATTTCCATTAAAAATAATCAAGTCTAATTTTGAGTACAAGGGTGATATACTTACAACTTGTTGAAAGCAAATTGCAATCAACAAATCTTTAATAAGATCTGATTACTGAATCACTAAATAAATATTTATCTTTATTTTTTCAAACTTATTTATTTTAGTTTATCAGCTTAAATAATTACGAGAATAAAATTTGTCTTTTAAATATCTTAACATCTTCCAAGTATGATTGATTATTAATAGTAAAGAGCAGTTGTTGGTTAAGTTTCTTAAATACTGCTTATTTTACTTGATTTTTTTGTTTTCGCTGAAGAAGTAACAACAAAACCTTCAACTATCGCTAAGTTGTTGAAGATTAGGCACTTGAGTGTTTTAATCCTTTTATAAGCATCTGTAAGGCATCATTCACAAACAATACTTACATATAACAACTGATAATGCTAAAATATTTCCTAGCAACTGTGCTTGTATAAATCTAAAGGATAATTTTGCTTGAAAAACTTTGTTATTGTGTTTCAATTGCCTTCAACTTTACTCAGAAAACAAAACTAAACGTTAATCTTATGAGATAAAGATCAAATAATCCTTGAAAACCTCTCAAGCAAATTGTAATGATGCCTTGCAATGTTTCTATCAAGTAAAATTTGTTTAGATTTTTAACCGTAAGCTATAATTACGTTTAATAACTAACCAAAAATTTTCAATAAAATTACTTTATTTAAAATCAACTTTTAGTATAACTTTCATCTCGTATTACTTTCTTTACAAACTTTCAGCACTTAAAAGCATTCTAAGTATTTTAAGAGTAATGTTAATCAATCATAGTTTTTATAAATCGAGCTTTTGATGGTTTTTAGAAGTATATTCATCTCTTACGAGTAACTAAAATAAAAATCAATTAGTGACAGGTCTTTAGTATTGAGACAAACATCAAGCTCTCATCACTTACTTAACTTTCAAAATATTTTTGATTAAAAGAAGATATCTCAGAGAGGTGTTGTCAGGTTGATAAGGATGATAAAATATACAAACAAACTTAAATACAAAGATTTTTACCAATGTGTTATGATATCATAGTTATATTTAAACATTTGATTTAAATCATTTTGTTGACAACACAAAAGTTTTCTTCTAATTTTGTTAAAAGTTTTAAAACTTTTTTGGCTTTATTTATCAATTGAAATTATTTTTTTATATAGTACTGTAAGATTAGATCAGAAATTAAAGTATTTTTGAAGTGGGATAAGAAACACTTAATCACTGTCACTTTAAGCATCAATTTCAGTTATTTGTATAAAGAAAAACTGTCTGGAATTTATTCTATTTCAAATATGAAAAAAGTAAATTTTAACATCTCAGTCTAGTGGGAATCACGTGTTACTATGAAAACCACAAAATGGTTTTACTATAAACTGGCTTCAGTCTGTTGATGACGTACTAGGACATGATAAGAAGAAAGAAAGCTTTTACTGCTTAGTTTAAAAATCAACAAGCTCATAGAAGAAAAGACGAAGACATTAGAAAACTTAGATCAATATCAGAGAAAAAACTTCATTGGCAAAATAATTATGTCAATTCATTAGGCTTGTGTTGCCTTTAGCAATACAAGTGTAGATAAGATCGTTTATTACAACTTGTCTAAACAGTTGTCGATTTTTTCGAAAAAAAATCTTTAAGACTATCAAAATAATAAAAAAACTTTTCAATTTGTAACTTTTACAAAATACTATACTGCAGTCAGATGTAAAAGGTTAGAAAAACGAAATTTAAGAAGAAAAATTTAATAATTGACAATAAAAAGAAGTCAACATCTTTATAAGTTTGTTCATAGTTTTGTTAAAGTCATAAATGAATGTTTATTGTAGTTATATAACTAAAAATTAATCAAAGACAGAAACCAAATTGAGAAAATCATTAGATGTAAAAGTTGCTTGATACTAATCAAAAAAGGTTCATTTTGAAATATAAATGAATACAAAGCTCTGATTATTTTGCAGCTTATTGACAAACTTTCAACAAAAAATCTGTTATATAAAATTCAAATACTTATTTCATAAGGGCTGAATTATAAGATGGTAAATTGATATAAACTTATATTGGTTATTAATTTGAATAATTCAATCAAACTACAAACAAAAGAAGCTCTATGTAAAAGCAGAAAAATTAAGAAATCAAATCTAGAGGCGATTTGTATGGAAACAATCGACGCTTCTGTTAAGCAATGACAACTGCACTGATGCTTTTTGTAAAATACATATTTTGTTGCAGTGTTCTTTTAAAGTTCCTATAACATTCTATATCTGTTTTAATTCAATTCAAGAATTATTTTAGAAAAGCAAAAACTCATTAACAAGAGTTTTCTAAACATTCCTTTGCAGATATCTAGTTATTTATTTAAACTATTTTTTAATTGTTGTTAAATGAAATATTTTCAGTCAGAATAATCACTTATAAATCTTTAAATAACTTTGTTTAACATTCCATTCAATACAATCTGATAACATTTATTCCTTCGGTATTATAATTAAGTTTTTAAATTACACATTGGTGTAATTTATTTATTTTAGTACAGATAAATTTATACAAGGTAATTAATTATATAAATCTTTTTGTTATAGCACTGACTTCTAATTTATTATTTTATTTTTTATTTACAATTTACCTAATAGAGATGTGAACAATTTTAGTCTGTGGTTCATATCTGCTTTTGATTGGTGGAAAAACAGAAATGTATATTCCAAGATAAATTTAAAAAACTACTTTTCTAACTTGTGTGAATAACACTAAATAGTAATAAATCAAAAGCTTAGAAATACATTATTATTTTATAAAAAGATCTTTTCAAACAAAATCTTATCATAAGCTCTTACAAATCTATCACTTTCTTTAAAATTTTGTTTTAAAAATATGATTTAAGTAGTTTCGTTAACAAGTGATATATAAAACTGTCATTTTTTTCATTTATTTTTTGATATTTTTTATTGTTAATTCACAATTTATATTTTGTTTATACCTCTGCAGTGTTCATATTCTTTCTAAATGATGCTTAAGACCTTTTCATTATCTTTTAGCTCATCATATAGTTTTGTTTTTTCCGCTATAAGAGCTGCAGAATTTGTGACTCGTTGTCATGCGTTGAGTAAAATAAATAAATATTAATCAATTCGAAATGAATTTCCAAATTTTAGTGAACTGATAAAAAAATTTGCTGTAAAATTGTTCTTTCAGGCTAATTTGGTTCCAAAATATATTTTAATACTCCAAAGATCTATTTTTGAAATGAATTATTTAACAGACAATTTTTTTAAACGTTGGTTAAAATTCAGACAAATTTCACCATTTTTTAGTGAAAGAGGTCAAAATAAACCAGAATTTCAACTATTCTTCAATGACCAAGTGGTAGTGGTTGGTATTTCTGGACCAATCTAGTGCTGAGTATTATCAAGATTATCTATAGAAAGTTACGTTTAAAAAGTGATATATACTAAAACTATTCTTAAATTTCAAAATTCAAATCTACCAAGTTTCATTTGATATAATATTTAAAGAATATTCTTCATCAATTTTCTAGAGTCTGAAAACGTTTTGAGGTTTGGTGTTTGTTTAAAATATCTTCAACTGAAGTATCTTCAGCTTCTAATAAAAAGGACTCTAGCAATTATTTGTTATCTCTCAATCAACTAGTATCTTTGATTGCTAACTTTTAAATTATTCATCATCAAAGTTAATTAAGAGTATTTGTTTTAACTTACGTTATAGTAAGATAAACTTTCTGACAGTTTTTTTATTATTTATGAATTAATTTCTTCTCATTCAAAAAAACCAAAGCCAACAAATATTTACACAAAAAATAATTAATAGTTTCTGATTTATTTTTTCCCTATTTTATTCAGAAGCCAGGAAAAAACTGAAAGTGTTGTTGTTTGATCCAATTAAAATCTAGTTTCAAAATACATCTTTTTATCTTAGTATTTTGATCCTATCTCATTGGGTATAAGCAAATCTATAAAACGATATTTTTATTAATTTCTTTTTATAAAATAACCAATTTGAAATTGAAAGGTAAATATTGATTTTTAAGTTCCTGCAAATTCAATATCACTAAAAACTTTTTTTTAAAAGCTATTAAAAGTTCAGTCTAATATAAAATCAATTAAAGTATAGTTTTGGTGATGTAGCTTTTTAAAAGCGTCATGCTAACCTTTAATTAAGTCTACCCTTTCAAGATATATCTTTTTGTTTGCTAATTTAAATTTGTTTTTCGAATACGCTGATAGAAACCTTAGATTGCTTAAATCAGTTGGTTAATAAGAAAAATTTTAATTTACCAAAATCATTCTTTCCATCATCTACAAAATATTTTAATTTTAAAAGATAATTTTACTGAAACCCTTACATTAATTGCCTTTAAAAGCTTTGTTATGTTCAAGTGTTATCTTTTACTATCTTATCAACAAAATATGTGAATATCCACGTTCTGTTTGCAATAAATATATTCTAATTTTAGCCGAAAGGAAATAAACGTTTTTCTTGTATGACTGTAGATAGATTGTTCAAGGCGTTTGAGTTCTTTTTCATTCAACTGGATGTTGTTATCTGAAAATATTAGGAGATCGAACCCAGGTGACCCACTTCTACAAATTTAATAACCTCAGTGGACTATCAGCTTTTTCTATAGAGTATCTACGGTTTGAAACTTTTTTCACGAATACATCACTACATCAGAATCTGTCACCTTTTTAAAGATGTTGTTTAAAAATATGATTTAAATAATTTCGTCAGCAACTGGGATATGAAACTGTCGGTTTCTTCTTTTTATATTTCCCTTATGCTTCTGCAGTATTACTGATTTCTATTTTAATTATTTATCTGCGGTATTTAAGACGTTTTCATTTTCTTCCTGCAGTCATATCATCTTTTTGTTTGATTTACGTATTTGTAGAATTTTTCACTCGCAGTCATGCGTTGAATAAAATAAACAAATGAATAACGTTTCAAATTGACCTTAGGTTAATTTTTGTAAATTTCTAGTTTTAATCAGGTATCTAGCTACTAAACAGCTGGATATCTTACCAACGAAGTTATCATGTGAAAAGCATGAGACAAAATCCTTAAAAAATAAAAATAATTGATTAATATCTCAATTTTAAAAAGAGCAATCGATCTTGAAGCTGTTGGAAACATTAACTGTTTATTTTTTGTATATTTTGTTGTTATATTTTGTATTACATGTCATTATTTTTTTATACAAACCCCAAAACTGGTATCATTGTGAAATATTATTGATACAAACTAAATAGATTGAAAAAATGTTAAAAATATTATTCCTAAATCAATAGAATTAAATATAAATTTTATAAATTCTAAAAAGTACTATTAAATGATATTTCTAGAAAAAATGTTTAGAGATTTTTAATTTAAATATTTTCATAGAAATTTTTCATACAACATCTGACTTCTTTTTTTATCTGATAAAACGAAAATAGATCTTCAATTTTCAGGAGCTAAAAAAACTTTTTTTACAAGCTTTACATCAAATACTCATTACCAATTCGATGGTTTGTAGTTAAATGGTTGCCAACTTACATTTGCTCAATTATACTTATCAACAACTTCTTTTAAAAGCTTGTAAACAACTATTCAGTTAGATGCTTTACTCCTTGCTATCAAAAGTAAAGAAGTCATGAGTGAATCTCGTCAAATGTTTTTAGATTTTAAGCTTTAGTGGAATCAACTGGTTCTTGTTTTAAGCAAGGAACAAGCCAGGCTGATTCGTACTTTAATTACATAATTCAATGACGATCACGTTTTTCGTTTGAAAATAATCTATCTTTTTAAAATAAGGAATTTGTGTTTTTATTGAAAAAATTAACAAAACAATTATAAAAGCTTTTTTTCTTTAATTAACTTTTCTAGTTTTGAGAACTTTTATTTGCTGATAATTGTTAAAATTTGTTTCTATGATAACAATAAATCTTTTTCTAAACATCTTAAATAGCTTTTACTCCGGTTTTCAAATTAGTGACTATAAATTTATCCTTATTCTCAAAAACTTGAATTTTATAAATTTTATTTTATCTAACTTGTAAATTTGTTGTGCACTTTCAATAAATTATATTATTTTTTGTATCAAATCTTTTTCTTATCAACTATATATTTCTTATTTATTTATTTGCTTTTCGTTCTTTTTGACAACAGTTTGTAGATCGAATAATGAGAAAAATTGTTTGAAACAAATCTATAAATTCTCTTATTGAGAGATTATTAAGGTTTAGTGGATTTTTGCAAGACTAATAAACTTTAACTTAACTACAGACCAGTTTTGCGGACTTCAGTTATCTGCAGAACATATCATTCACAATCATATGACCAGTCATTTGATGGGAGCACCAATCTCACTTTTCTTAATGAGCTTACGTCCCATTATGAAAGTAATACTCCCTGTGACATCATATATCTCGATTTTGCTAAAGCGTTTGATTGTGTCCCACTCAACAAGCTCATTATTGTTTTAAACAATTTAAAAATCAACAGCTTTATCTTACATTGGATTTACTAAGAATCTAAAAAACTCATGTTGAAAGATCTTTATCTACTCCTAATCTAGTCACCAGTAGTGTTCCTCAGGGTTCCGTTCTGGGACCCCTTCTCTTTCTAATTTTCATTGAAGACCTCATCAGAAGACTAGTGGCAGTTGAGTCTGTTCAGGCCACATTTAGGAGATTGATATGCAGGAAACTTAATATTAAATGCGATAGCTATAAACATCTCTACAGCTTCTTCAATTTAGATACTTTGGAAATCCGACGGATTAGATACGACTTAATTCTTATTTTTAAGATTATCTACATTTAATTGACCTTAAATTTGATGACTTCTTTTCCATTAGTCCTTCCCTCAAATTATATCAACGCAGACGACACACATTAAATCTTAATATCACCTGGTACCCATATCACCTGGTACGTTAATGAGAACAAATTGTTTCTCATTCCGCACAATTAGTACTTGGAACCAGCTGCCATCAGACATTATCATGTCAGAATCACTCGTGTTGTTCAAGTAGAAGTTGAACCGTTATAATATTGCCAAAACTGCCATTTCTAAACTGTGAATTTTTATATTATTAACACTCTATGTATTTGTTCACAGTTATATGTTTTGGGGACTTCTGAAATGTCATGTGTTACATCTTTTGCTTTCTGTATTTCTAACTTAATAGATAGTATTTGTGAAAATGTGTGTTAGCGAGAGATGCTCTCTTACCTCGCATTTATTGAAATAAATTAATAAAAATAAATAAACTTGGGAAAAAAAGAGTTTATTGAAATTGAATAATGTGAAATCTATTTTTAAGTTTGTTGTTTATGTTTGAGATATTTACTTAAGGCGATATTAATTACTTAACTAGACTAGTTTAATTTAGAACAACTTGTAATCCTGAAAACAATAAACATTTTATAAGCCTTTTTTGACCTAATGTTTTATTTTACTCAAATTTATGATTAAACATAAAAAATCGGCTTATAAATGTTATTCCTTAATTAGATTTATTTAAAAGTTGTTAATAGTTGTGATATATATAATCCAGTTCTTGTTATAGAGGTACCATCTTTTTATAAAGTTGACTGTCAAAAAGCTTAGATTTGTTTTTTTATGAACTGATTATAAACATATGCTGCAACGTTCTAAGTTTAATCACTCCAAAACTTTTGCCAAAAATGTTGTCCTTGATTATTTACAGAAAATTTGTTTAACGAAATAAATTTCTGGGAAATTAGAATAATTAGTTTGTTTTGAAAAATTGTTTAACATTTTGATACAATCAAGCCACAAATAAAATCTGCCATCTATTTCAAGCCACTTAAGCTGGGAGTATGATTACTTCTTTTCCTACTTAATATGAAATTTTATAATTATATAATATCATTATAAAGTTGTTTGTTGAAGATATAATCTAATTTAATCATTACATTAAATAGTTTATTATTGATTACATCTGCCACATGCTAAAAATTGTTTTGTGTTTACATTGCATACAAAAACCTATAATTGACTTTCAAATATTTTTATAAGCTTTAAAAAGAGAGAAGCTAAACAATAGAATGCTAAACAGAATCTAGAGCTTTTGTCTATGCTTTTAATAACAACTATTTAAACATACAAACTCTGCCAAGGTTGCTGTGTTTTGCAACCAACCATGTTTAACTACCATTGCAAGATATTTTCATTTATTGTTGTAACTGAAGAGTTAAATTTTGTCTTTTGACATTCAGTGTTCAAATTTGTTTTTAATTTAGTTTCATTCATTCACAATCTTCAAATATTTATTTGAGGAACAAAAATACTATTCGCAAATCTGATCAGAGTTTTCTGTGCTACACCCTGGTTACCGAGGCAAGATTTAATTTGTCCTAATGATTGTGGTCAATACAGGACTCAGACTGGTCAGTATTACAAATCTTAGGTCTCAATTGAACTAAATTCAACAAATATTTTGCTTTTTGGGATAAAATCGGCATCTTTAAATAAAATAGTTAAAAATTTCTCTAGTAATCAATCAAAATGTTGTTAATTTTTCTCATCAATTGTTCTAATTAATTATATTATGGTTAAAGAGATCATTTGATATCAAATAAAATATATGATGTTTGCAACTGAACGGTTTAATAGCTCTGATGATACTATTTAAAAGACTTAATTGTTTTTTAATGGAGTTAAAATTCAATGTACATTTGAACTTTACAAATTCTAACTTGGTGTATTTAGTCATTAGCTTGAAAATTAACTACAAGTTGTAATTAATGGAAGGCTTAAATTGTTTGACAAGTTTCTAAATCATTTGATAAATTGTTAATCACATCAAATATTATCAGAAAATTTACATATAGAACATTTGCTTATAAACATCAACGATTTTTTTTAAATCTTTTCCAAATACTAATAGAATACTAGCTAAACAACACATATGCTTCAACTGAAGTTAAATCTTGTTTAGAATGAGTAAAATGTTATTATTATTACTTCAATTGATTATATCTAATGAAGCTATTATAACAAACATTTCTCTTTTTTATCAAACTTTTGTTTACTATTATCATTTCTTTAATATTATTCTCTAATTGTGAGTTTAGTTAAAAATGATCTCCGATTGATGGATACTGTTGCAGCATCTACAATTAATGTACATGATAATAATAACAGGGCTTCACCCGAGAACGGCCATGTGGGATGTGTTTTGAGTGATGAAATAAAAAGCCAGTAGGGTTTTCTTCTTTTCTTTAAAGCTGAATTTTCTTCTCTCTCTTCAGTTGCTTGCAAAGTAGAGAGCGCCATTCGGAGCAATCTGATGCGATATCTTCCCAGTTGTTAGTATTGATGTTAAGAGACTTCATATCGTGCTTGCAGGCATCTTTAAAATAGAGACAGAGACGGCCGATGCTGCGTTTGGCTTAAGATGGCTCTCCATACAAGAGATCTTTTGAAATCCATCAGTCGTCCATCTGATGAACGTGTCCGAGTCAGGGAAGCTTTGAGAGCTTTTTCTGCTACGTTAAACGTAATACGCGGCAAAGACCAGGAAATGTAAAGATGTTGAGTTTATTTTCGTTAGCCTTCGACAAAGTCCAACTTTCATTGGCGTACAATAGCATACTGCAGATAAAGACTTTATAGATGGCAGCTTTTGTTTTGATTGATGGATTTTGATTATCCCAGACCCTGGAGGTGAACTGTGCAAACGTACTAGATGCTTTGCCGATGCGGCTGTTGATCTCGGCTTCGATCGATACTGAGGATGTTATTTTTGAGCCGAGATAGAAAAAATTATCTATATCCTCTTATTAAAACTTATTTTTCTTCTACGGTACCCTTTTGTTAACGTTATAATCTTTGCATCTAGATGTCTTCTGGAATATATCTTTCCCTCCAACATTTGATTAAAACATCGTGAAGAAAGGCAGAAGGCAAGCTTTACATTGTTTCAGTAGATCAGGTGGCATACCTTCACTACCTGATGCTTCTCTGGAACCCATTACTAAAATGGCTTTGCTTAGTCCTTCTTTTCTTGATTCACAATCTATACCGTGTATGATTGGTAGTTTTCCATTTCATCTTACGCAGTCTTCGTTGTTTTGTTGGGAAGTAAAAGAACGAAAAAATGCCCCCCCCCCACCTCTTTAGTTGTTCGTCTTTATTGTACAAGATTTCACCTGCGGCAGATTGCAGGGGAACCGTTTGACGTTTTGTGTGTCTGGTTGCACTCCTTATACCATCGTAAATGGATTTGGTGTCACCCTTGCTGTTGTAGCTTCGTTTTTTTCGCTTTTACAAAACCAAATCTCATTGTTTGAGTTGGGCTAGGTTCATGGTGGTGCTTTGCTTGCGCTTGATACTTCTACTCAGTGAGAGGAAGCAACGAGTCGATGTTTCTTTGAACCACTCTTTGCTGTTATAAGTCTTCTTTCCAAAAGCTTCCAGTGCGCTATCGTAGATCTTGACCTTCATTTTAGATCAAGACGAAAAGGTAGCAGTGTCCTTTCATGATGTTAACTTATCCATTAAAGTTGAGAATTCTACAATTTTTCCGGAACGCTGATGGCGATGGTTTCTAAACTATTTTTGTTTTTGACTCAAACTTTATCTTACTTGAAAGACGCAATTTGCAGAATACTAGTCGCTGTTGCAATCATCATTATGATCGTGTCAGTTGTACATTGCCTAGAAAACTACATCTTACTAGAATGAGATCTTGCTGGTGCCAATATTTAGAGCGTGAATATCATCAGGAAACTTTGCGTTGTGGTTTGGTCATGAAAATGAGCTGGTGATAGGAAGCTCAAGAAGGTATTGTTCGTTAGAATTCATTTTGCCAAAACCAGAACGTCCAAGACACGAAGTCCAAGCCTGGTGATCAGTACCTACTCTTGAATTAAAATTGCCTAGGACTATTGGATGGTCGTGTTTGGGAACATTTCTAGAAACTAGATGAGTTTTTCATTGAATATATCTTTGACGTCATCGGCAAGGTGTGTGCGTGCCGCTGACTAGGGTTGCTGAGTCTTTTTTGGTGTATACGTTCGTTGCCATCCCTACCTACGACTACTAAACGTAGTAAGGTGTTCTTAATAGCAAAACCTACATCATATTCTCCTTGGCAATTTTTCCTTGTCAGAAAAGGGTCTCTTTCTCTTACAGAACCCTGTCCGGCCACGCGCGTCTCTTGAAGGGCGGCAATGTTGACTTTTGGACGAACCAGAACCCTGTCCGGCCACGCGCGTCTCTTGAAGGGCGGCAATGTTGACTTTTGGACGAACCAGCTCTGTGTTGATGATGACAGGTTTCTTGACGTCACGAATGTTACTGACGTTGTCATCTATACCGGCGATCATAGTACAAAGGTTCTAACTTTTTAATTTAAGAATGGAAATTTTATGTTCATTTTCTTCAAAAAATTTATAAAACTTTAAAAGTTGACTTTTTGTGAGAAATTAAAGAAACTTTTCATTCAAATAAATAAGCAGAAGGATGTTTGTTGCAAGATTTATCAATATTACATTTAATTTTTAATAATTAGCAATTACCTCATCAATAAGTACAAAAAAACATGATTAAAGAATAATTTTAATTTGTATCTTTTTATAGAAGCTATGATGACAAATATCAAAAAAGTTATTTTCGGATTTTGCTAACTCTGTTCTTGCTAGAAATCGATTGGCAACATGTTTCTTTATCTTTTAAGGTGCTGATGAAATTATATCAGTAAATTTCGAAGGTGTTTAAGCTATAATCAACAAAATAAAAAATATTTAAAAAGTAGAAAACATTGATGTTAAATGTCTTCACTGAAACTTTTTAAATCAAACTTTTTTATAAATTCTTGAAGCCACACAAGAAGCAGTTGGTTGAAAAAGTATTTTATTCATTCAAATCAACATTTTTAAATCTGTAAGATTTGGACGTGGACCAATCTTCTATGCAGCGCAAGAAGCTACACGATCACATTTTACTAAAAACTAGTAATTAATCATCTTGTAAATGTAGTTCCAATCATTTACTGAAAACTTTGTCTATAAGCAACTTCTGTTGAATATGCTTGTTGATTAAAACAGTTTTTCTTGCAAGTGTATACATCAATTGTCGCCCAATCAATTGTGTCTTCACTGACGGAGGTATCAACATTCATATAAGTCAGAATATGAGGCATAATCTGAAATTAATTTCGAGTTAAGTAAGTTGACGGAGTAGTTTTTATCTTTTTGTGAAATCTCTGATTTCAAATACTGGAAACAAAAAGCTCTTTCAAGGAAAGTAAAAATATTTTATATTTTAATAGAAAACTAGATGATGATCAGTACAAAAGATCTATTTTCAGACTAGTGTTTACAACTTTCATCAAATTAGGTGCTACTCGTACAAGAGTTTGTATATCAAACCGTCTGAAAGTTTTGTGGATTCTAGTAAAATATCCCGGAGCTTTTGAAGATATAAAACTTTATTTTATTAATTGATTGTCATTAAGATTCCATAAAAAGAAGTAGATAGTAAAAAATATGGAATCAACTCACTTGAAACTCAAACCGCCTCTCAGACCCGCATCCACACTTGTCAACTTCTGGGAGCTTTTTTGAGGAGCTTAGAATCGGATCACCACCTCTGCAATAACGGATCACCTGGAAAAGTTTATTTAAATTTGTTGATCATTTAGAAGATATTTGAAAACCTGATCAGGGTCTTGTTGGATTGTTTTACAAAATGTTTCAAATTTCAGGTCCTTGTTTTGATTATTTAAATATTGAGAAAGTTCTTTTGATTCAATCTCTTGTAAGGACGGCAAATTATTTGTCACAATTTGTTCAACTTCAGATTGATCATCTTCCTGAAAGTCATTATCATCTTCTTCATCAGACTCTTTATCTTTTTCATCACTTGAATCAAGTTTATCAAATAATATTTCCATTTCTGTTTGAGCCAAAATTTATTTTAGTGGATAAAAAATATCAAATTTAAATTTAGTGATCTGTGAATAAAAACTAAATTATTCATCACAAAAGTTAGAAAAATGAAACCTTCAAAGAGAAACTTTTGTTGAGATTGAGAAGGTGCTTTGAAACCTTTACAAATTGCTTTATGTATTTTCCAATCAATAACTTGATGCTTTTTATCACAATAATAAACTTGACTACATCCAGAACATTTTAAATCAGCTCGGATCCCGCATAAGTTACAAAGATTACAAGAATCACTTTTTTCACTAAAAGTAGAATCAACTAGTTTAATTAAATTATAAAAACACAAAAATCTTCTCACATATACTAAAAATTAATTAGAAAATATTTGATAATATCGAAATGTTTATATAATTAGTCTAAAAGTTGAAAAATTAAAACTAAATAAAGTGAAGCAAGTTCAAGACTGACATTTTTAGCTTCTCACATTATTTGAATCAAAAAGTTTAAATAAAATAATTTAATTGATAAAAATTCAGTGATTTACTCGATTTGTTTAGCAGCTTCATTGCTCGCATAGTCAGGTGCCTCTGATGAATAAAACTCATTGTTTTTAGGAAGTGAACACCTTAAAATTACAAAAGGTGATACATCATCTTTATAGCAAGCTGCATTTGTGCAGATGAAAACAAATACCATCCTAAAAATAAATGTCATCTAAAATTATATTCATAAAAAACAGTTTATGAGTTTTAAATGTTAACGTTTTTTATTTTGTAATTTTGTGATTAATTACTTAAAAAACTAGATTTTTTTTATAATTGAATAATTTTCTAGAAGATTTTTAGTACAAATTACTTCAGTTAAATAATGTTGAGCTTATTTCAATAAAGAATAAATTATTTAGTTATCAATTATTAGAACAGAAACCTGTGAAAAGCAGATTCATCTTCTTCTATAGGAGCAGAAAGTTGTAACAAAAAGATACAAATATTTGAACAATTTTTACATAAAATCTTATCAACATCTGGAAGATCTTTAGGATTTAACCAAGAGGGTTTCCCACCAAATTTACTTGGAAAATAAGCTCTATGAAGAGACCATTCATACACAGGTCATCTATGAAACCTAAATCAACTATTTTTTAAGTGTGAATAATAAAATAGTTTTATATATATCTAACTATATCAAAGGACACTTCAACACTATTTTTTAAGGTAAGTTCTTATTTATTCATTTATAGATCAACAGATGACTACAGATAACAAATTAGACAACTCTTAAAACAAACACAACATAATATAACTGTAAAGAAATAAAAGAAAAAAATAAGTAATAATAAAAAATCAGAAAAAAGCAATATTTGTATTATATACAAAGTTATGAATATAAAGATAATAAAGAAAATGACAGAACAACATATCAGTTATTAACAAAATTAATTAAGTTATATTCTTTTCTAAAATGTTTAAAAATTACAAGAGATGTTTTGTTATACTTCAAGAGATAATATTTGTCAAATGAACCTGAAAGACTTAATTAAAAGAAAAGGAACAGAATCTGCTATAGAAATGGATTTTAAGCTAAATGCATGAACATTTGATACACATGTTAAATTGTTACTCTAAACTTTATCATTAGATAATTTAATGAATTTTTTTAATAATGAAAAGTTCATATAAATGAAGAAATAAAATTTGTTAAACTAAAAATTTGAGCACTAAAGAAATAATTTCTTCAATTTAGAGTTTTTTTTCAAATAGATAAACAAAATATTATTTACAACAAAACTGGAAAAATAATTTTTAATTAGTTTATTAATTTAATCATGCCATAAATACCGAGCTATTTACTACATAGAATACACTACTGCTTATAGAAAATGATATAACAAGTTACAAAAACTTTTTAAGTCAAAAAGATTCTCTATAAAATAAGAATAAACTTAATATAATTTATATAATAAATATACTGAGCTTAAAAAGTTATAGTTTTAATTTTTAGCAATATAGTGTCGCTTGAACATGGCAAAAAATATAAAATCCCCTAACGTGTACAAATGATTCAAGTACTAATCTAATACTGCAAGTGTCGAATATATTGAAATTAAAAGTTTCAATATCGGTATTACTGCAGAAACTAAATAAAAAGGTATTTGTAAAATACGTTTTAAGTATTTAATGAAGAATCTTAATTAACTTTAGAAAGTTAATCAGTATAAAATTACGAAGTTCTGAGAGCTGCCTATACTTTTACTGAAACCGCGTAAGAGTAATTTTGAACTATCGAAAGTAATTAAATCCACTATTACGTTACTTATTTATAGAGTGTGGTTTTAATGCTGGCTAATTCAGATTTAGCAAGTAGAAAGAAGTAAATTAGAATATTTATATTACGTTACTTATTTATAGAGTGTGGTTTTAATGCTGGCTAATTCAGATTTAGCATGTAGAAAGAAGTTTAGAATATTTATTAGCAAACTCGAAATAACAACTTTAACTTTAAGATCTAAATATTTTCTTACGGGATTAAATCTTAGTTAAAAGACATGCATTAATTCACCATCTACTTAACGAGATGCCACTATTGTCAAAAGCTGTCCTCTGCATTTATCTTAAAATCTTAGCTTAGATTTTTATTCATTTTTTTTCAGTTAGCACTAATCAAGTTCTTTTGTAAGTATTTAAAGAGTAGAAGAAATTAGATAAAAGTCTAACAAAAATCTCCAGTATGAAAAATTTCCCCTCAAATTTTGAAACACTAATTGAGGGTTGCATGAAAGTTTTCCGAGGGACATTATCAGTTTGTAGAAGAATATGGAAGTCTTTACAAGCTTCTTTGTTTAAGAAAATTAATAATCTTGCTTCATTTATTTAAGACTTAGATAGTCGCGGCAAGTACAGTTGCTTCTGTTGTTATTTTTTCACTACTGATGTTGTGGTACTATCAAACTTTTAAATCTAAACAATATTGTTTGGTGTTTGCTGTAAGAGCTGCATAATTCGTTATTTACAGCCATGTGTAAAAAATAAGTAATATGTAAATAAGTAAAGTTATTTATAATTATCATTTCAGCATATATGATTAACTAAGACATTCTAATTAAGCAAGTAAAAGTTATGATATAAATTTAGAGAAAATAATCTTTAACACTTAAAAATTCCTCCTTAAGCAAATGCAAACAACAAAGTCGTCTTTTGGTCGATTTATTACATGTTGACTGGCGAGAAGCTTCGATTTATTTGTATTTTGGAAATTTCATGAGATACTCTAAGCGACTTTGCAGTAGGGAAACTTTTCATCTGTTGGTCTACAAAGAACTTTGATGTTTTTGTAAATGTTTCTAAAGCAGTTAAAATACTCCATCAAACCTAATTAAATATATTTCAGTTTTGAACAAATGATAGACAGAAAGTTTATGATAAAAAACGTTGTTGAAATTGAAACGAAGATATTTATGAGAAGAGTTTAGTATTTGTGGTGATTTTTATTATACAATAAAAACATTTTTACAATTATCAGCCAGAAACATTTCAGAAAAATCTTCATAATCAAAATCTCATTAAAGGCCAACCATCAACCAGATACTGACCATCAACCAGCAGTGACCAACAACCAGATGCAGACCATCAAACCAGTACTGACCATCAAACCAGTAGTAATCAAAAAACGCTTTTTTTCATTTCAGCAACAATCAAACAACAAACCAAAAATTCCTCAAAAATACGAAACTGGGCTTCACGTGGTGTCCACGTCATCAACCACAACCTTCCACAGCAGTGACGTCATCAACTACTTTTAACAACATGAAACAACAACAATCTGATGATGACGTCATCACTAAGTAGCTTCACAATCACGAACTCTCATCACCAAAATATGACGTTGCAAATGATCTTCAATAGTCTTCTTCTTGATGACGTCAAAATACCGCTGTTGTGTGACGTAATCGACCCAGGAGTGGACCCCACCTCCGACCCCGAAATAAAAGGACTTAGAGGCCACTATTACCACCCCGGTCTTCTTCACCAGTTTTTTCATCACTTCGTGCAACTTGGGGTAATTGCTGACTTCGTAGATAGTTTCCGCGGTCAGTATGACGTCATAACGTTCCTTAGCAACGGCAGCGATGTTAGACCAATCACCAGCAAAAAAGCGGAAGTCATAACGTTCCTTAGCAACGGCAGCGATGTTAGACCAATCACCAGCAAAGAAGCGGAAGTTAGTGACGTGATCGATACGGGACAGATGGTCACCGAATTGAGAACCATCAGATGAAGTGGGCAGGGACTGAAGTAGGGCAGATGGGCCGGTCACTTTTAATAAAACTGACTCATTATAGTCCTGGAAATGAACCGATTCTGCCCCGTATTGGTGGGCCAGAAGTCCAGGTAGTCCAAACCCACAACCAAGTTCTATCACTTGCTTGCCTCTGACGTCATCAGGACATATATACGCCATCAGATCGAGAGCTCCTTCCCAGATCTTCATCCCACCTTCGTACACTCCACTAATCAAATCGCTATTTCGCGCTTTCGCGTCACTAAACTCCGCGATTAATTTCTCGGCCGGATTGAGAAGCTGAACAAATCTGATTGGCTGCTGCTGTGATGACGTCATCACTTCTTCGATCGAGAACACCTCATCTTCTTTCCATCCACTCACGATATCGCTGACCGTCACTTCGCGAAACGGTCGCGTAATCGTCGTCTTCTCCTCTATTCTGGCTTTTTTCGCTTTTGGAGCCTCATCCAAGGCGGCTGTGACGTCATCATCGTTGTCAGCGGGAAAAAAATTAAATTTAAAACTCATTTTAAGGAAAAAACAAACAAAATGAAATCTGAAAAAAATTTGGCAACAGTGAGATGAAAACAAGGGCGAGGGAAGGAACGCGCGCGTAATCACTCAAGCGGAACACGATAATAAATCAAGAAGCGAGCGCATCGTTCATAGCTTCAAAGTGTTCAGCGAGATGTCTTTGTGACGTCATAAAGTTGGAATCTTTGATCATGAAATGAAGGAGGAAGAGACGAAGACCTAGACGGACATGTTTTTGGTGTTTGCTCCTCTTTTCGAACACTGACGTCATCTTTTCGATGGATGAAGAGGATTGAGCAAGAAGGATGAAGATTTGTCGAAGAAATTCAATGATTGGAGGACTGATTTCAGTGAATTTGATGCTCTGTAAGATGAAGAGTTGATGAAGATTAGTTAAAAGATTGCTTAAGATCACCTTGAAACAATTGATAGTAAGAGCGGAGTTAAGAAGAAGATCTGAGATCAATTTAGAGAGATTTGTCTTCTTGCGTTCAGACATAGAATCGATGAGCTTGAAACGATCCCAAAAAGAGCACTGGAAGAGGACCACATAGTCCCTAAAAGAAGAGTTGAAAGTAGATGATGAATTATTGATGTAACAAGTTGTTTGTGAAGTTTTCTCGAAAACTTTTCTCTTTCTTACCTGTTACTTTTACAAAATTTGTGGATGAGGAAGACATAAAACTTGTTGAAGTGTCTTTGTTGGATGCAGCATTCCACAAGGACACTCCCAATCTCTCTCAGTTGTTTGCCCTTCAAAGAAATTTGTAATTTAGAAGAAATTTGAAAAATATTCTTTGAAAAAATTCAATTAAATTGAAGAAATTTTTTAACCTTTAAATCTAATCTACAAATGTTATTAAAAGCTTCTTCAAAATCTGTAGATCCCATCACAGCATAAAAGATCTTCTTTCTGATGTCAGTATTCATCCTCATCTTCTTTGCAGCATCTTGTAGCTTCTGACTGACTTCTCCACTGACTTCTTCTACTATAAAAACCAGTTGACACCTCAAATGAACCATCTACGAACCAACTTACCACCAGTAACTTCAGTGATGTCATCACTTTGACGTCCTTTCCATGCACTACCAACCAACCACCATCGACCAGTCTCATCCGCTTCTAACAACTCCTAAAAGCGATTATGACATCACAACTTGATGATAAACAAATAGGCCACTAGGTGACGCTAACCTTCAACTTGACGTCAGCAAACTCCTCGATATCTGACGTCATACAGCTCTTCACTTTTTTACGTCTCTTATTGATCACATCCACGTCATAGTCTACCAACAGTAGTGACGTCATCAAAAATCAGTGACGTCATCAACTCACCTTGGATCTTCTGGATGTTGTTGTTCTTCACTGCACTGATCACATCAAGCATAAATCGCATCCGACTTCCAACAGGAGCATCGCGCGACTGTGACGTCACCAAGGCAACGATCTTCTTCATTTGCATAGGGTCGTCGCGACGAAGTTGAAATCCGATCTTTTTAAAGATCAGTAAGAGCAGCTCAACTTCTTTTTCCTGCATCACTTCCTTCTCGCTGATCAGCAGTTCTATGACGTCATAGATAATCTGCTTCTGCACCGCTTTCAGTTCGTAGAGAGAGCAGAGGGCACGTAGCAGGTTGTTAGCGTTCTTTCCACCCACCGCGTTTGGTTGCCTAGCAACAGAGAGTGTGTGCATAAACCGCTTACAAGTACGCTCCACAAAACTAGCTAGCAACCCGGTACCAGTATGTGACGTCATAATGACGATTAACATCACCGCTTCAGGAGATCAGTCGCTCCGGAAGTGGGTCACGAACATCCACTTCTTCCAGGATCAAAGAAATGATGACGTCATGAACGCGCGCTCTACCTCGTGATTCACCGAGTTTACGAAGAATTGGGATAATAGATGCGATGTTGTCTTCACTTAAGCGATTCAGTTGACCTTTAACTTGACGACGGATGTTGGCGACGCTTTCTTCTTCACCATGCGTCATCAACGCTCTTTTCGATGGTGGGATGTATTTGCCTCCCGTTCCGGTTGACTGCTTCGAGGATTGAATTTTAAGATCATCATCTTTTATCAAATATTCATCTGAAATTTTATCTTCAAATTTCTTTTCTAAATCTTTGTTTTCTTCTTCATCTTCCATTTCATGATCTTCATCTTCTATTTCATGATCTTCTTCATCTTCTATTTCATGATCTCCTTCATCTTCCATTTCATGATCTTCTTCATCTTTCATTTCATGATCTTCATCCTCATCTGATTCTTCTTCAAGCAAATTCTTAAGATCGCCTAGATCTTCATCATCTTCAGAATCATCAACCAAAAGATCTCCCTCCTCTTCTTCATCTACTTCTTTACAATTACTTGCTCCAGACTCAATAAGATCTAAAATAGAGTCAAGATCATCTCCACAAGACCTCATCCTCTTCCCTTTCTTAATCTTTAAATTCTTCTCCATCTTAGCAATGATTGCATCATCTTCATCAGCAGTTGTAGGAGTTCTCATCTGATTCAGTTGATTCATTTTTCTTCTTTTTCTTTTTGCAGCTCCACTTAATTGCCTTTTAGGCTTCTTGTCCTTATCTACTGGAATCTCTTTAACTTTCACTTCTTCATTAAACTTCACTTTCTTAATCTGCTTTTCTTGATTTGAACAATTTTTTCTCTTTTTGTTTGATTGGTTAATTTTATTCATCTTAAATAATTTCTTATAAAATTTGTTTAGATATCTAGAAAAAGAATTTATGAAATAAGAATAAGATATTTTGTTTACTAGCTTCAGTTAAAATTTATTTTTTTAATGAATTTGTCAGATTAACACAAGAAGTGCTTTTAGTGTTTCCAACAAACACAATTACTTCATTTTATAAGTTGAATCACACAAACTAGTCTAATACTTAGTGATCTATTTTAAAATTAAGTTATTAATATTTTGATGTTGAAGTGATAATTACATTTAAAATAATTATTTTTTAATGTTTATCAAATGCAACAAGAAATTTTTATCATACTTAACTTTATAAAGATATTAAAAATATTCTCAGTTTTAATTATAATTTCGTAGAACTTGTTTATAGATTTCTATGCCAAGCTACAAATCTTATTTAATTCCTATTTAATCAAATTTATCAAAATTGTTCCCAATTTATAACCACCAAAAGATACTCAAACACTCTCGTTGGTTTCTATAGATAGATTCTCACATGACAACTAACATTAGATCTTCTGAAGACCATTTTGCACAACATAGACAAGTATTGATGACTGGTCCTCTTATATCAGCTTAGACATAAATTTTATAGAGGTTTCACTGAGTAATTGATGATTAGAAATAAAGTCAAATCTAAAATTCAATTGAAGCTTTTTATTAAAAGAGCCAATTTGTGTATTGAAAATTTTTTAATAAATATAAATTCAGTTACACTAAAGTTGAAACTTTAGATAAGTAAAAAAATCAATAGCTTTTGTCAAAAAAAATTAGTTATAAGACAATTTTCTTAAAAATTAATCCATATCTAGGTAATGATATTAAAATAATATAAGATGTATTTAATGTATAATATTTTTGTGTAAACACTCATGCATACATAATCTTGATAAGACATAACAATTGTGAACAACTAAACATGAAAATCTTAAAACTTTTAGTACTATATAAAGACACTTTTAAAAATCATTGATTTTAACTAAATATAAAACACCTAATCAATAAAGGAAAACAATAAAAAAATTATCAAATCTGATAATACTTGAATAGCTAAAAAATGTAAATCAAATATTCGAGTAAAAATAAAAGAAAAATTAAAATTTTAATGAAATATAAATGAAATATAAAAAAGAGTTGCAACACTTATAACTACAGATTGTTAGAGTTAATTTTAAAGAATTAAGAATTTTACTTTAAATTTTCAATCAATAATAGAAGCTCATAGGAGTAAATTGTCTTAATCAAAAAGTTATAAATATTCAAAATATATTCTCATTTAAAAACAGGAATTTGATTTTTTAGAATCTGTTTACAGAATAAACAATAAAATTATAAAATAAATCATAAAATGATAAAATGAAACTAAAAAAACAAACATTAACTGACTTAAATTTTTAATTTAATATAACAAAATAATTTTAAAAACAGTTTCATAAAAATAGCTCTTCTTAAATAAAAACATGACAATTTCAGTGAAAATTAAGTAAACGAAATGCAGTTAAATGTTTAATACTAAACACAACAACTAAATTATTCTGTTTCTAGCAGCAATTTATACAATTAATAATAAATTTGTAGAATTAGACGTACTGTAAGTATTTGATGTAGCAGCTTCCTACACATGTCAGCGGTGACGAGAAATTTGGACTAATCATTAGTTGGTATCTAACTAAATATTCTTTGTTTAACAAACAATAATTTTTGCTGGTACAGATAATAATTTTTAATTAAGATATTTTTATTTCTCTTTTATAACTCTTTTATAATATCAAAATTAGTTTAAAAGGTAGTTAAGCAAGATTTACACAAAATATCAACATCATTTAAACAACCTTCGACATATAACAGAGCTTATACACTTACTAGTTTAGAATTTCTTATAAATTTTGTTATAACTTTTGTTATTTGTATCACCCCGTAAGATTCTAATAAGAAGTTTTTTACAGAAATTACTAAATAGTTTGAGTTCTTAGAATTATTATTAATTTAAGATTAAGTCTTTTGCAACTCAGTTACCACTACTTGTTGATCAAAAAATATGTAATTATCGGTAAAATTTGAGATGATAATATACAAACACTTTGAAGCTTCATAAGCATGGTGAGGTTTTACCATTTGTACCATCATAATCAAATATTATTAACTATGAATGGTATTTACTAAATCAAATATTTTTTGAATATTTTTCTTACAATTAAGGGCAAATTTATAATTTAAATCCTGTCTGGTTTATTCTAATGGTAAATATCATTTAAAATCAATGATTACATTTCTGCTTAAATCACTTGACTTAAAATATTAAAGATGAAAGTTAAATGTTGCTAATCGCCACTTTTAAAAGTTTATAAATGAATCGTAAAGCTTACTAGACATACTTAATTAGATAATTTACTTTAATAAATGCGAAGGAGGGTGCCTGAAAAAAGCAACTCCCGCTAACACACATTCTCACAAATAATATCTATTAAGTTGTCATATTTTTATTAGTATCATTTATCAGCTTTATGTGAGTACAAATATAATTATCAGTACTTTTACTTAAATTTACAACTTGAAACTTCTTCTATAATTTCTTGATAAATAATTTGCTAAACCATCTCCTTATCTCTTTGTGGCTCTTTCGTACTCAGCTGTTCTCACTCAAAGTCTTATTGATAGTTCAATTTAAGTTTTATAGTAAGAAACTCATTAGTAGAATGAAATATCACCAGTTATCTTTTTGTTAGATGTTAGATTTATTAGTTAAGTTATAAAAAGAAAAAGTAATAAAAAACTAAACTTGCTCTTGAAATTAAAACTGTTGTTAAGTGAAAAATTAAATAAAAATCGTACATAAAAATATGAAAATATTTGTAAAAGCCATTTTCGTGTTACCAAGAGAATTTCTCTTTTATCTATACTTTAGTTTTGTAAACTTTAGGATTTTCCATTAATTTTTTTTTCTACAACTCCCACGTTTTTGTTTTATTGTTTTGATTTGTAAGCTCTATATTCAAAACATGATAATGTGACTTTTTAATACTTTCTTATACCTTTGTATCATTGACAGCAGTAAACAGATTATTGAGAAATCATTTTATTTAGAAAGATTTGTTTTTCTTTATTTTGTTCCAAGTTATCAAATAGTATTTAATATCTAACTGATTTTATATTTATTTTATTAAGAAAAGTTTTCTCAGATTATCTATTTTATTTAGAGAAGAAAGATTACTAAATAATTTTATTAATTAGTAATAAAAAATGAATGTTATTCTCATAAATAGTTATTTGATAATATAGATTATCAAATATTTTTAACAAAGTCAAGCAAATGATCTCAAAGCAAATAACTTTGTTATTTTTTTTCATGTTAGACTTTTATCAGAGTCACATGAGTTTAGTTGGTGATTCTGTTATTATCTTCCATTAATGAAATTTCAAACTACAAAATATGAATCTTTATATTGGAAAGAAAAACACAAATCTGAATTTATTCCATTTTTTATGTTTATTTAATCAAATGTTTTTTGTTTTGACACAAGGTATCATCTTTTATTATTATTTTTAATACTGAAACAAGTTGACAATTTTTTTAATGAAATTTTTTAATATTTTAATAAAAAATTTGTCAAAATTAAAGTTATTTCTACAAATTTAAATTTAATGATTAAAAATAATAATCAGTTATTGAATATTAGTTAAAAGATCTATTATTTGCTTGTATTGAAATTAAATTCTTTTAGAATTCGTTTTTATGACTTTTTGATGAAATAAGTTTTTTATAAATTGAAAAATTTATTTAATTAATCATAAATTTTTAACATGAATTTTTTCTAGTTTCAAAAATTGTTTTTTTTGCCTTTACTTAAAAAAAAGCCTGATAATATTCTTATAAAATTTGTATGAGAAATGTTAAAGATAATTTGATTAAAGTCTGTTTGTATATTTTCATATTTAATATTATTGATAAATATTCTCCTAACTAATTATACTATTTGTAATAAATTAGGATAATCTAATTTGAAATTTTTTATCAAAAGTTAATCATTTATAAATATAAATAAAATCTTAACAAGCAGTCAAGTTCAAAAGATATATTTTTAGATGATCTGGATTCGGAAAGATCATTGAAGCTAAATCCAGCTAGTATTTTATCTTTTTACAATTCTCATGAGGTACAAACTCTTCATTTTCTTCATAATCTTGAAAATCTTTGCTCAGACACCAGTATTTTCAACTCTTATGAAACATTTCCCAGACATCAACCCACAAACAAAGTAACTTCGAATACATAGTAAGCTGGAAGCTTTCATCTCCTAGCAACAAATTTACTTTTCAGGAAACAAGAGAAAACTCTCAATGAAGATGACGTCATCAGCTTTCATCCGCCTTTTCTTAACTTTGGTTCAAAGTCAGTACACTAACTACATGACGTCATCACCTACTAACTATGTCATGCAGATCAGTAGGGATGACGTCATCGCAGCGCGTTTACGTTTTTAATCCATCACAAAAGATCTCGCTTCATTTAAATTCGATATCAGGATCAACACAACACATCCACGCTTCGTTTTTTGAAAATAAAGTGATTTTACGCCCCTATTTTGTACCCTTGTTTCTATCAACTTCTTGTAGATCCTCAAACCTGGTGAGAATACATCTTTTGAGGCTGTGTTCTTGCCACGTCACGCAGGGAACGTCGAAAGTACGCTATTCATCGACACCTCAGAAGGTCGTTTCTCTTACCAGGTATGACCCAACTTAAAGCGGAAAAGCTTGATGTTCAGTGAAGCGGAACGAACCGTTGAAAGCGGCGCGCTGATTGGTTGATTTTGTTGCAGTTGTTTGGGGTTGGATTGGAAAGTGAATTTCGACTAAAATCGATTTTTTGTTCACATGTAAGCCTCAATAGCAGCTGCTCGCCCCTAATTACCCTTCACAATCCCACTGAACAACCGCTAAAGGTGAATCGCGCGGTAATGACGTCATTTTTGTGAATAAATTGATTAATTAGGTGAAAGAAATCTACTCATCAAGTGTGGACCTTCATTTACAGCTACCTAATGGACAAGACAGTGCCCCAGAAAGCTCATGGGTAAGTCCCAGCTTCTTAACATCGTTGTATGACGTCACGAACGCGCGTAGGAAATTGAACCCTTCGAGACGAAAGCATTGATGCGTGCAAGCTTCATGGCGACTCATGAAATTAATCAAACTGCTTACATCAGCATCAACACGAATAAGGGCGGAAGTTTCAAGGTTCCTATGGAGATTCACGTCACTTCAAGTTCATTCGTGCCCTTGTACCCCACTTTCCCCCCTTAACTCTCTCCCCTTTACAGAACCTGCTCTCTACTTCTCCATGGAAACACTCGACTTTGGCACGATGCGAACCAACGGTTAGTAGACGCGATGATGACGTCATCACATCGATTCAAATCGAAATTATAGATGAGACCCGAATGTTGGCAATATTTGCGCTGAATTCCGGACCACGTGACCTGGTGTTAAAAGACGTGAAAGTGGACAAGTCAAACCCAGCAGTTACTGTCCAGTTCCGGTCCATGAAACTTCCGGCCCAGGCCAATTCTTTCACCCTAATTGCAAATGTCTCCTTCACCGGTTAGTTGTGACGTCACAAGCGACAAATAGAAGCCAGAATGTTGTTTGTTGTAGCGGAACTGATGACGTCACTGGACGACTGTAAGGGGCGTGTAGTGGTCTCGATCAAAGAAGATGACCAATTGACCAATTCGCGTCCTTGCCATTTAAAGCACGAGTTCTTGAAGGGTCAGTCATCGAGCGTTACGCTTCACTGACTTCGTCATGCTTCACTGATTTCAGCACACTTGGATGGAACGATTCGTCGACTTCTTTCACGCTTCAGTACCCGAAACGAAGTGATGACGTCACCAACGAAGACTCTTCCTACTTGATCCGAAGAAACATCGAGTTGATCAACTCCTTCGATTTTCCGCTCCTCATCCACAAGATTCAATCAAATCACACTGATCTCAATCCTCTCTTTCAAGTCTTCATCCGATCTTCCTCCAACTCCATTCTGATCTCTTCCTTCTGACAGGTCATCACCAGTGGCGAGTCTTTTCTACTTCCTCCTCAAAACCTCACCACTTGCTTCACTATCGCGTGTGCTGTCTCCAGCGCGCGTGACGTGATGAAGCGTGAAGGCGTGACGTCACTCACACGTCACATCCACGTGTATACAAACGCATCACTCTTCTCAATCCCAGTTGTTCTCTTCACCAACAACCTCCAGGTGCTCCTCATCTTCCAACTCCCTCTAGTGACAACAAATCGCTTTTCAGTACAAAGTAACATCCGAAGATGAATCTTTGAAGGAGGAAGAGACAAGCTCGATCCTTGACTTCAACGTCATCGCTGTTACCCAGCAACGCAGTAAACAAGTGATCCTTCAAAATATCAATCCTTCATCAGTGAGTTTTCATCATCGTGATCCAACGCGATTCACTGATGACGTCATAGGTGACCATTGAAGAGATCAGCTCGACTCTTCCCGGCATCCGGTTGCAGATGGAAGGTTTGGAGGCTTCGAGGTCGATACTACAAGTTAGTGACCTAATGGCATGTCAATGTGGTCCCTGACCTCATATGGTGACAGGTGGTGGTCGCGAGTTACAGTGACGTCACGATTCGTGTCATTTTCGAAGCTCCTGCTCAAGAAGAGACTCTTACAGGATTTGTGATCATCAAATCGGAGTATGAAGTAAGTGCCCCTGTTCGCCCCCTTTTCTTCCTTCTCTTCATCTGCTTCCTTGTTTCAGATCATCAAGATTTTAGTGAAAGCGCAAATCGAAAGTGGATCCATGACCTTTGACCCTCAACATTTGGTTTTTCCGCCCAGTTTTCCGGTCAGTTGAATCAGGTACAAGTGGGTCGACTGACCACTACTTTTCAGGGACGGGTGGTTGGCAAGACCCTGAAGGTCCTCAGCACTTTCACTTATCCGACCAAAATTGAAAATTTCTTCTCTACTGATCCTCATTTTTATCACAGGTCAGTCTCATCTTCCTTGTCACGTGACTTATTTCAGGTGATCTTTTAGGAGGATCAGGAGTAAAGACACAACTGTGTCCAACGGTGAAAATGTGAGATTAGGCAAAGTCCAGTTTGATGCGGGACAGATATGCCGAAAGAACAACAATTGTTATTGTACCCTGCCAAGTGATACAAAAAGTAAAAATTTCAAATTTATTTGAAAAATACGAAAATGGCTTCGAAGTCATTTCGATTCCACTTTTGAAAAAAGCCATTTTCTCCGATTTTCTCATGAACATTTGAAACAGCTGATTAAGATTTCACAATTACTTTTCTTGGGAGGGGGGGGTATTCTACGAAACGGTCCGATGACCTGGGACAGTGGACGGATTGTAAGTTGTCTGTCGGATTATAGTTAGGAAGACTTTTCGCGCTCGATAGATTTCCATCTCGTCATCAAAGACACGATTTGTCGCGCTACATCACTAATCGAGCTTCTTTTATCTTCAAGTTGGTCGTCAATGGTTAAGCACATTGAACTTAAGAAAAGGAGTCTCAAAGATTGATGTAGATCTTTATACGACATTAAGGACTCGTTGGAAGAAGATGATCGCTGATGAAGGAAACAAGTACTAAATAACCAATCACGTGATTCCTATTTAAATATTCAATTTTTGTAAATAGAAGAAATACAACTTTTCAAGTAAAGACATCATTTCATCAATCTTATAGCTTCACTGCATCTTCAACTCTCTACTGGCCCCAAGTGGCTGATTCGAAATCTTACTACTTCCTGCCAACACTAGTTGGCCAACGATCAGTAAGTCCCACTTCTGATCTTTTCATAAATCTAATCTTTAAATCAACAGCAACTTAAGATTAAAATCCAAAATCCATCTGACCACTTTCTCATCGTTCAAATCATGTCCTTGTCCTATTACTCTGAACCTTCGGTCCTATTGGACAGTTTGAACTTGACAGATGCGGTCCACGATAACGACTCGGATGCTTTTCAAATCCAAACTCTACAAGAAGCGGTAGTTGAACTTTTTTGGCTTTTTTCACTTGTGTCATCAAATTGATCTTCAGATGGAGCATGACATGATCTGGTTGAGATATTCTTTCCGTATCCATAACAACGAATGCATCAGTAACGAGAATTGTAAAATCCTTTTTCTGTATCCAAGAGAGATCAAATCAATCCCAATCACGTACAGTCCTCTTACACGAGGCAAGCACTCTTCTATCTTCCTCATCAGGTACCCTGGGACTCTTAATGATCCCAATATAATCATTCCGACCACAGAAACAACCTGACAGTCGTGGAAACAGTGAAGTTGGAAGGGACTGGATTTGTGAGAGAACTTAGTATCGATTCCAGCATCTCTAACACACCCTCTAACTACCTTCAAATGCACTTCACGAGAGAAATGCTCCAAGACTGCCGACGTAAACCTCCATCACTAGTCACGTGATCACCACTGGTCTAATTACTGGTCTTGTAGCTGGTTCAGATCCGGTCATGACCATGGAAAAGAAGTTTATGGTCAAAAACCTCAGCCCTCTTGTCATGGTCATCTTATATGTTTCAATCGAAGACTCGTTTTGTGGAGGATACGGATTCGAAATTATGAATTGTAGTTTAATGAAGTTGCTACATCCAAATGAGACACAAGAGATTACAATCAGGTGCTCCTCAAACCTCGCCAATTACTTCTTTTAAACATTATCTGGTAGATATTCACCGGATTTCACGAGCTCTTTAGTCACCAGAAGCTTCGTCATCGTCACTAATGTCCTCTTCAACTTCGTCATCAATGTCACAATACCTCACGACCTACTAGCCGACTGCCAGGCCCTTGTCCCGCGGCCCACCTGGGAACGACAACTTCATACCCTGGTCTCTATTTCCTTGGCAACAATCTTCATCATCACAATTTGCTTCGCTTATAAAGAGGTGACGTCATCTAGTGTATGAGATCATCAACGTGACGTCATTACTGCAGGCCATATATCAGTGGCAGATCACCGTCCCAAACAACGATCTTCTCAGCACACTGCTTCGCGCGGAAATGACGTCACAACTGAAAGTATTTGATCTGAAATCAATTACCAAGGATTTCGGCCCCCCTGACCCTCGAAGAGCCCCAAAACGTTCCTACTCCTTCTTCTACAAGTATTTTCACCACTAAATGGCGCTGTATCGCGTTGATGACGTATTTGCAGTTTTGTTTCATCGCTTCGTGCGCTCATCACTCGTAGCCGACGTTTCATTCGCTCCTTAGTGATGAAGACATCATCGCCCAGATTATTCACAATGACGTCACTTCGCGAGAAAATCCGCCGGATGTCACCATTTCGACGTCCGCGTCGCCGGAAGTCGATCTCACCTCAACAGATATCGGAGCTGGCCGCTGCGTGCAACACCGCTGTCGAAAGTGATGACGTCATCGTGTCGCCGCCACCTCCACCCCGTCCTAAACCAATCAACACTCAATCATCAGCAAAACGATCTCGTCAACGCACGCCGATGACGTCATCGTCGATACATCATCGCAAGTCGTCATCGCGATCGAAGAAAGTCCGATCGGTGACGCCATCAATAATTACTGATGACGTCACAACGTCGATAACGTCACGCAAGTCTTTGGTGAAGAGTTGCGAAGCGGTTGTGACGTCATCAATCACAAGTGACGTCATTAAACCGAAAAAGCAATCAACGCCGGTGACGTCATCAGTGGAGCGTGTTTCGAGTGAAGAGGATTTGCGAGCAGCTGGAAAGGTCTTCATCAATTAGGAAATTTGATCTTTTAACTATTTGAGACTTTTTGACGGATGCAGAGCGCTGATCATAAGAAAGAATTGCGACGAAAAGCGTCCTCTAGTGACAAGAAGTTGCCTTACAAGATGTCGTCATCTGATAATTCTCATAAAAGCACATGGCAAGCTGTGACGTCATCACCGCCACTTCCAGCTTCCAAAGAAGATTTTGAAGTAGATTCTGGATGTTGGGATCCGGTAAGAAGATCTGTTGATCCACGGAGGAAGCTCTCTCCTGCTCCTTGTAGACGCGAGAACGCTTGGAAAGGTTTGTGGATTTTGATCTTTCTGATCTTATTCTAATCTGTATCTTTAGGAAGATCATTGTCGACGGAGGAGCAAACACCTCCAATTTTCAGCAATCTTCAGATCACTCGTGATGATCTTCATCCTGATTACAACTTCTCCGTCTTTTCTTCTCATGGTTCGAACTCTGAATATTCATCAGAATCTTATCGGAAGACTTTTTTAGATTCCAGTAAAGTTCCTCCGGTTCCTCAGAATCCAAAAGATCGGGAAGAGATCCCGCAATGGAGTGTTTTCGGGGAGTCTTCTTTTGATTTTGTGGGAGGTTTGTATCTTCAATCCAAAGATCTTTATTTGAAAATCTTCATCTAAAGACATACATCGAAGTCGGACGCGGCAACTTCTCGAAATCAGCCAAGATCCTCAGTTTATGAGATCATCAGCATCTCGTTGGGGTCTCAATCCAATCCAACCTCCAAGATCGATCCCAGCTCCTCCGGGATTATCAAGACCCACATCCCAATCACCTCTTTCATCTCAACAAGATCTTCAGTGGCCAACTTCCAACTTTCCAACTCAATGGAAGTCGATCTTGACGAGAAGAGGGACCCCTGAGGAAGCTCTCCTAGAAACAAACCTGAGACGTGATGACGTCACTAAACAATCGTCTACCACTCACGCGATCTGGTCGGTTAGCAACGCGGTTACTATGGACGAGAACAGAGAAGCAGTGACGGTGAGATATAGAGTTGGTTGAGGTTGATGTTGAATTGAATGATTTTAGGAGGATCCGCTGGGACTTCGGAGTATTTGGGATCCGAGAGAAAGATGAAGACCCTATGAGATCCTCTTGCAAAGAAACGGAAATGATTTTGATTAAAAATAAAATTGTTAACTTGACAAGTTGTTGCTAGGCAACTGAAAGTAGACAGCTGTTTTCCAGTTGCTGCTACTTGCTCACTTTAAAAAGATTCAATTTAGTTTCAGATGCTGATAGTTTAACAGGAAAGTGAAAAAAGTTTCATTTCACAATAGAACTTCCTTTTTATTCAAATCTATTTCCTTTTATTAATATTATATCGAAATTGTTCAATAGAGTTAATCAAAAGATGAGCTATTAGCCGAGAATTTAAACAATTAATTCAGAAGATGTAGCTCTCAGTCCTTCTTCAACCGGATGCTGCCAACTAATCTTTCAACAATTTACTTTCGATAATTTTGAATCCAACTTAGATTAAAATTTTTTAAAATTCTTTTTAGTAAGAATCGATGCAAGATGACGAAATCTTGACTAGTGGCGAATAGTTGTTGGCAAATTACATCAAGTTGCTAACAAATAATTTATGAATAATATTTCATTTGAACAGTTGGTATTTTGCTTGAAAATTTCATCATCTTTAAAACACTTTTCACAAAAAACTGATTAGCTGAGTTGGCTTCTGATTTCATTAAAAAGTTATATCATAAAAACCCATAACACGACATTGATTCGAAGAATCTTTAGAATCAAAATTATATTATTTCGAAGGTCATATGGGTCAGATAAATTGTTTTATCTTTAAAAAAATGTTTGTTGATTCTATAAAAGTAGATGCAACTTTAGCTTATGATTTTACTAGCTGTTCAAACCGACATCAACTTATACAAGACTGTTACTCTCACAATACTTTGGGTCTGAATCCTAGATCTTATTCAATCGCCACTACTTCTGGTTCGTTTCCACAAAAGCTGCCTCCGCAACATCTTACACATCGATTTGTTGTATCCTTACAGCCACTGTACTTGTTAGAGTTAAGTTAACCAGCATCAAAAGCATTTTCACGAAATACAGACTTCGCTTGCTCAGTCACTTTTAGAGAATAGAGAAGAATCAATTACTCAAAAATCTATTGCATGAGGGAGATCTCATCTGGCTACAGAGATAGAAGTACTCCAAAAAAAGAGTCAAAGACCTTAGAGTAAAATTCTTCCCAGAAGCAGCTGCGAATACAATCCACTTAGACGTCTCAGTTTGCAACGTATCGTGCAGCATGGAGAAATTTTATCAACATTTTGTCAGCATGTTTTGTGAGTGAAGCCAGTGCCGCCACTACAAAAAAAGAAGAAAGTGCAAGAAGAATAAACACACTAATGTCACAAGTTAATGCATTAACCACACCCCTGTTGAAAGTTCAGCTTTGTTTAAAAATAAGGTTGCCTCAAATTATAACTTATAACCCAAAAGTCTTCACAACAATTAAAAACTTTAAATTAATTCAAAACTTATTACAACAAAGCAGTTGGCAAACAATATTTCATTTCAAAAATATATATTTCTATTATCAGCTTATAATTCAAAAGCCAATTTGGTACAAATACTTCGGATTAATGTTTTTCGTAGTAAATACTGACTCATATTTTTTTGGTACCGTTCAGGCAAATTTAATTGCAAACATATTCAACAATTTATGCAAACTTTTTTCTGATAATTTTTTTCTACTGTTAAGAATTAAATGCTTTGTTTTTTATTATTGCTAAGAAGTATTTACTTGTTGTATATGCAATATAAATAAATATCAATTTAACTTCTTACATAATTGTGTAAAAATGAATATTTTTTTATATCCTTTAAATTAGAATAATCGTTTTTTTTTATTTTTAAAGATTTTAGCAAACTTTTTATTTATCAACAAATGTTATGAAGAACATTTTCTGAACAATTTGATTTAAATTCCATTTTTTTCTAAACATATAGTTATATTACTTTTTTTTAAACAAATTATTTATTTATAATAATTTTATGGTGACAACTTTTAATTAAATTTGATAAATATTTATAAATCCTAATATAAGTAACTTGCTTTCAACTTTTCATCAGTAATTTTTATTGCATTTATTTTAACATTTGTTTAACAAAATATTCTTAGGATATGATTTCCCTAAACTACATTTAATTAATAAAAATTATCTAACAGAAATATTAGCTTCTTGATTTCAAATTTGTTCAACTTTTATTTGTTATATAAAAAATTTAAGTAAAATGTTTATAAATTAATCATTTTAATTTGTAGTTAGTTTTTTGTTAAACCTTCAACATAACTTGACAAGTTTTAATCAAAAATACTTTGAAATATTTATTTATATGTGTTTAATTTGTAATATTATGTCCTTATCAGAGACTATTACTAGCGATGAATTTACGTTCTGTCTTATTTATAAATAAACTTCATTTAAACTTTCGGTTATCTGGAAGCTTTATTAACTCACATGATGTAACCATCAGAAAGTATTCTTTTGACAACAGTAAACATCCATGGATACGAAAGTTTGAAAAGTATAAAGCTAAAACTATTTTTCTTTATGAAAAATTTGTTCCAATTTCAATCAGAAAAATTGCTAATAGATTATCAATTGGTGCAAAAAATGAACTACAAAATGCTAAAGATTATAAAAAAGCGAGGAACAAAACATCACTACAATCACTTACCTATAAAGAGTTGATGAATGCTAGTAGCTTCAAAAGAGATGGATTCAAATCAGCTATCATCTTATTTATCTCAGTGATACCATTTGGTTTTTGGCTATTATGGATTCCAATTATTGTGTTTCCTCGTACAATGTTTCCAAGAAGTTTCTGGTCACCAACCCAAAGAGCCCATTTCCTACCAGAGAATCATTTGAAACGAATGGAACAATATGATGTTGTAATTAGTCATATGAATTATCATACAGTGAATAGAGAAGTGAATGAAAATGAAAGACAACTTCTTTGTAAAATCACAGATAGTATCAATAAAGGTCAACTAATTACAAACCAACAATTACTTCCTTTTAAACTAATGTGTCGTCATCATCCTTTTGATCTATCCAACTCTAATTTTCTTCTTGTCTTCTCTTTCACTCAATTAGTTGAAAGATCAAGTCTTGGAGGTCTCAGATGGATATACCCTCGTCTTCAGGATGCTGCTTTTGATATCATTGAACTTGATAAGAAGCTAATAAAAATGAAAATTGGGAATTTGGGGGTAAGGGAACTTGAAGAAGCAGTTTGTATGAGAGGTTTGAATGGTTCTGTGTTATCATATGACGCAAACAAATATTGGTTAAATAATTGGTTGAAATTAAGTAGAGATTGTGACCAAAATGATGTTTCTTTTATCTTACATGCCATGGTTTTATTGTCATATAATTACACTGAACTAAAATATCAACGAAGAAACTTTGGTTAGCTTTGTAACCAGCTTCTTTCATCAACTACTTCTATAAATTGATCTTTCAAACAAATGTTTTAATTCTATCACCTTTTCTGTTTTCTTCTATTTATTCTTAATTCATTTTTCTGCAATTAAATTTGTTTGGAACTAATTCATTTTGAACTTTTCACTTTTTCTCAAATATAATATTTTCAAAAGCTCTTATATTTCGTTTGTGAAAATATTGGGGATTGGAATTAATAGTCGAGGCAGTAGATGGAAGAAAGTTGACATTCATACTTCTTGCCTGCGCATGCGCTTTTATCAATGCGGAGTACAGATGCTCTGAACTATCTTCCACTTATATTCACTGTCCAGTCAACAAATTGTATTTTTTCTGTTTTTTCTCCCATATTCGACGCAACTACAAAGCAATGAAACTATTTATCTGATCATCTGAAGAAGATGCTTTCTCGCGATGTAATGCAACGCAAGAGTTAGATTGAAACCATCACATTTCACAAATTGCACAATAAACTTCAATAAAATAGTTGACATCATTAAAGAGGTATTTCTTCGAGAAAAACCAAATTATACAAACTAATCTAAACATACAATCCTTCCAAATTTTGTGAGTAAACATTTGCACCTAAAAATACTCTTAAATTTTATGATGTTTTGATATAAGGAAGTTTATTTAATTAAAAGTTTCAGGGTGTCAAGCTAAACTAATCATAAATCAACTTGTATAAATTAAAACCATAAAATTTGTCATTAAACAATTACACAGTAAGTTTAAGTTGTGAAAAGGTTTTCTTGAAGTTAATGAATGATTTAAGGTGGTGTAATTTACTGACGAAAGTGAAGGTTAAGTTTCGGAAACTAACTATTTACTTTTCTTATCAAAACTTGTTTAATTACTTGAAACAATTTGAAGATCGTCATTCAGATAAGAAATTATCTTACAATACTCCGATAAGATAGGAATCGGTTTGAACAAAACTGATAGATTTCGATTATCGTGGTATTCTATTTTAAGAGTTTTACGTAAGTTTGTAATTCTAAAAATTAGTTGAAAATAAAAGATAATATTCGAATGAAATAGTTTGAATATTTTTGTGAATCAGTTTGAAAATGTCAGTTGATAAATAAAAAGAGAAATAAAAAAAGTTGAAATAATAAAAATATCCAAAAACTTCACGAAAAGTTGACAACAGTAAAATTCAATTGAAGAAGATATTTATTCTTGTAAAATAGATCTTTGATACAATGTAGTAAAGTTTCTAGTTTCCTCTTATTAAATTACAAATCAAATATTTGAGCAAAATCAAAATATGGAATATTCTATCTATCACAAGTAAAAAGCAACAAAAATAATATTTTTGTTGTTTACTCATTTAAAAGTAATCCTTAAAAATATGACTACTGTAAAAAGCTTTCACCTTAAAAAGTATCTTTAACTCAAAATAGAAATCTTAACATTTATATCTTACTTCAATTGTAATAATTGATCTAAGTACAAAGATTTGTCGAGTATTTTACATTTATTGTTGAATCTTTAAATCTAAGTCAATACCAAACGGAAATCGGTCGAGATTGTAATTGATGCTTACTGCTTGCTTCCAAAGTAAGTGACGCCAGTAAGGGGATGATAGACGTTTCAAATCTAGGAAAAGCACTTCAAATTAAGATCATAGAAGAGAAGAAGGACTTACAATGTGATCATGATAAAGATGTTTACTTTTGATGTTTAAAATTTGACTGATGATTAATTTTAACAACTTATTTTGTTGCTTCAGATTAATTTTATTTTACTCTCATGAAACTGTTTAATCTTCTCTTCCAATTTCCGTTCAATCATTTTATTAGAATAAATAAATATCCAAGTATCTTGTTTTCATCATAATGAGTCATTTTTTAATAAAACTATCAAATAATTTTATAAAAATGAATATTTTTCTAGATTATCAAATAATTATCTAAAGAGTGTTTTCTGGTGATTATCAAAAAGCTTGAATTGCTGAATCTAAAACTTCAATTCTGCTGCAATAAATTCGGAGATTTTAAAAGTTTTAGAACAAAATATCAAAAGATTTTCTTTAATTGTTGGTAACAGAAAAAGTCATCTAAAATGAAGTTTCAAAATATGAAAGCAAAAAGCTGATTAAATATAAATTGTAGATAATGATCATAGAAGCTAAGGAATCAACAACAAGATTCTATATAACTTTTCAGATTGGTCTCCAATTGGCTAGACATAAATCAAACAAACAAGAGTAAACAAAAGACATCAAGTTTTATAAATCATTTTTCGACAACTGAAAATACTTGATCAAAAATTTCAACTAATATTTCATTTTGTAGCTTTTTACAAAAGCTTTATTTACATCTCTAAGAATTTGTAAAAATATTAAAGATGCATTCCAAAGTTTATTAATTTTTTCAAGTGTGAGTTAAAGAACATATTTGTTTCTACATACCTTGTGTTAGCCCAGAATCAAATTTACTTTACAGTGATTAATTTTTGTAACATATGATTAGACAAATTTTCTATTTGCTTATGATTATGAAGCCAGATAAAAAAAACACCAAAAAATACTTTAAAACTTAAAAGAAATTCTTTGTTAAATTGATTTATAACTTGTAATTAAAGGTTTTTTTCACAAACTTTTTTTTTAAATTGCGAATTATAATTAATATTAAGATTTTATTAGTTTTAGTTTCTATTTGTTTTGTTAATATAAAACAACCATTTACAATTGATTTAATTAATAAAGTTGGCTTTCAAAATAACAGAACAATTTGTGAGAAAGTTACTTAAAAAGGATACAAACAAAAAAGCATAAATTAGACTTTCAAACTAATATTTACTTTCAGTTTTGCCTAAATTTCCAAATTATTGTAAACAAGTTTTACTGATATACAGTTAAAAAATTAGTTTTTCAAATTTGAATTTAAGTCAGATTTTCACAACTTAATATTTATTTACTTTAGTTTTTTAACAATTAAAGAAATGCCAAATTTATTCGAAATTTTTTTAACTTCCAATTTTCATGCTTTATATCAAATCTTTGGTTATTTTACAATTCTAAGAAGGTACAAAGTAATTGCTAAAAGTCACTAAGGTGTTATAATATTAAGAGAAGTATTATGTTTTAAACAGTAGAAATAATATTTGTGATGTAAAATTAGAAGGTTGATTAATAAATTTGTTGTTTGCAAATAAGATATGAGTTACCCTTAAGGTCAAGTTTTATAAGAAATTAATTTAATGGCTCCGTTTGACAGCTACTTAATTCAATATTTACTTACTCAAAAATAGACTTTTAAAACAGTTTTTTAAAGGTTGTAAATTTTCAACTAAAATTTTTTAATCAAATTGATATAAACAAATAAAGAAGATGTTTAAATGACTAGGACAACAGTTAATCACTAATCTACTATTTCAATTACTAATTTTAGAGTTTACTTATAAATATAGGTTTCAAAGTTTGTTTTATTAGCTAGTAACTTTTTTTATAAGTATTTAAAAAATCTAATTTTAGCAAGAAATCAAATATTAACTAATTTACACCAAAATTACTCTGATAGTATTTTTTATGTCACTGTTTTTGTTATTTTCTACTGATAATTTGATATCAAAAGCATATCACAGTCTTTTTTAGCCAGAAAGTTTACCAAACATATTTTTGAAATAAGTAAATAAAACTTAGAATTCAATTAAATTTGAAAAATATGCTTTTAAAGCTCTCTTTCATCTCAAAAAAAACTTTTTTATCAAATAGAGCTCATGAGCTTAATTTTATAAAACAATTTTGTTAAGAATTGATATTTAATATTTCTAATTAATTTGTATTAAATTTTGACAGCTGAACAAAAATCCAATTTCCGCTAGGTGGCAGTAGCAGTGTCTATTTAGTTTTTCACTTCTTTTACATTTAAACTAGCTTCAGTGAAACCTTCATTCAACAAGAAATGAGTTATTGAAACAGTTACAGAAATATAAAAGAAAGTTTTATCTCATTTGTATAGAGCAAAGTATATTAATACAGAAACTGTTTATTTAGCGAAGTAGGAAGTTTTAGGATAAAAGTTTTTTTGACAAGTTCAAGGTATAAAGTTTGTTTTTTTTTTTATTTAAAATTTAGAATAAAAATTTCGATTAAAGTCCAGCTCAGTGAACATTTATTACTTTTCAAATTGAAAATTTTCCAATTTGAAATAAAAATAAAAAGTTTTTAATAAAACAAACAAGTCGTGACGTCAGCAAGTTAGTTGTTGACACTGGCTGAGTGGGTGGGCGGCTGGGCGGTGACTTTGACCATTTTGGACTTTGAGGGCCGCAAATTTAACAGAAAACTTCTCGTTCGATAAGTGACGTGATCAGTGAAGTGTGACAGATTCAAAGGTCTCGGTGGTCACGTGACCAGACGGTGAAATAACCAAAAGTCTTCAAACGCCGACTAATCCTCGGGAGACGGGCTTCGATTAATTGCGCTGTGCTCTTCAATTGTTGCCATGGCAACATATCACCGGTGTTGCTATAACAACGCGAGATGGTTTCCGTTTGCAACCAGATGCTTGTCTCAACTCTCTTCAAATCTTCAAACAGCTCTTTAATCTTTGCAGAGAGTTGTTAAAGTGGTAGGGAAATCCCCTGAATTGATGCTACTAGAGTTTACAAGAGTCAGAAAACGATGCAGAAAGTGAAGAAGATCTGAGAATGGAGTCATCAGATGATCAACTCTCTTCCCAGATTCCACCTCCTCCTCCATTTCTGATCCCTCCTCCACCCCCACCTCCTCCGCCAACAGCTCCTTTACTTTTCAAGTTCATAAAGAAGGAAGGACCAAAGTGAGCGTCAGCGTCAACGCGTAGTGACGACATCAACACGCCAAATTTTTCGCACAGAACTCGACGTTTCGCGTGGCAAAAAGCGGACGTGAACGCAATCAAGCGGAACGATACGATATTTAGTGAAGCGAAACGACTAGAAGATAATGAGCAGATGAAGATCAAGATCGACCGCAAAGCGATCACGGAGTTGTTTTCTGTTGAAGAGAAGTCAAAAGCGATCTCAATCAAGCAGAAGATTTTAAAGACCAAAAAGAAGAAAGAGGAAGATGAAAAGATGGAAGTTGTGAGCGGTAAAAAAGTGAGTCTTTGAGACTTCATTTCATGAATGAATCCCTGCCCTTTATCTCCTCCCCTACTTGAAGTTTTTGTGTAAAACCACTCCACTTGTTTCAATACTAATCCGTCCATTTAACGACCTAATTTCGCTTTTTAATTTGTGATTAAATTTCTAAGTTTTTTTTTATGAATGTCGAATGTTGAAAAATTTTTTGATTTTCATCAAACTAGTAGTTTTTGAAAATGAAAAATTCTTAGTCATCATTTGTAAGATGCAAACGACTGAATAAACAAAAAAGCTCTTCAAATCGCGACGAACTATTGACTACAATTCTAGAAAATAATAATTAATAAAAATATTATTTTAATTTAGTTTCTGAAAAGTCAACAAAAGATAAAAAATAGAAAAGTTGTTGGGGGGTAATAATAATTGTAACAAGTTGTTGAGATAACATTTTGTTTGCTTGTAAAAGTAACAACCTGAAATATCTGAAAATTAGAAACAAACTCAGCTACAATAGTCTATGAACAGTTTATTTAAACATTTACTTTTCTAACTCAAATAATTCTAATATTATTTGCTAAACTCTAATCTTTGAAAACATTTCAATTAAAAGTTTTAAGTACACAAAGTTTGTAGTTTAAACAACTCCCAGAAACAAAATTATAAATTGTATTTTTCTAAAACTATTTCTTTCAGCAACTGTTTATTTGAATGATTATAAAGTTTGATAATACATTTTTGTGTTTTGTATACTCTTCAAATTATTATTTTTTTTAAATGTAATTATAATTAACTAACTTTTAAATTTATAGTTTTATAATCGCCAAAAAAATTCAATGGTTTCTAAATGACTTTTATTATTTATTTTAGGCTTATTGTGAATTTATGAATATATCAAATTAATCATTTTTTGTTTATCAGCAGTCTCTTTTTTAAGCTTAAAAATTTGTTTTTGGCTCTTAGCTTATTTAAGTAACCACAAAAATTCTTTTTCCTGTATCATACCGTGACTCCCAAAATTTCTAAAATCTTTTCTTTGAAACACTATAAACTCTTTTTGTCAGTTTATTTTATCAAACTGTCTGCCAGTTTGAATTTTCCCTCGCCTTAATAAAGTTAATCGGTTTTTACGTTTCGGTTCAGTGCATTCAGCTAAAGGTCTTCTGCCAATGCATTCGTAGAAATGTGTTCCCAGCACATGACTTCTATTTGCTTTTTAGTAGGATTAAATATCAATTAAAAATATTATGAAATTTGCAACCACTATTGCAAGAGTTCAATGCAGCATATATCGGTTTTATATAAGATATAATATATTTCCTTGATCTTAAGAACTTGATAATTATGGATGTAAAATTTTAACGCTGTGGTAAAAGTTTAATAAATCGAAAGATCTGTTTGAAGTTTCCTGATTTTTTGAGATTTTTTATTTGAAATTGTTAATACCCTTAGATTCTACCAAAAGAAAAACATGATTTTGCCTCAAGGCTATCAAAGATATCTCAGTAAGTTTAAGACACGAGTTTAGAGAAAAGATAATTTCACTTGAAAATATATACCTGTCAATAATTGTTTAATTTTAATTAGATTTCAATTTATAAATAAACTATATTCTGTATGACAACGGTGTTTACACAATAGCAAATAACAGTTTGTCATTCTAAACAAATACAGTTGATAACAAACAATAAAACAAACTAAAAAAGCTGGTAGCTGCTAACAAACTGTAATTAGTAAAAGAGAAATATTTCTAGTTTAATCTCAATTTGTAAAATAAATTCTTTGAAAGATAATATCTCTTTGTTTTCTATTTATAATTCGTTCATATAAAATAGGGCGTTTTATTTTCCATATTTTGACAAGTAATATTATTAATTATATCAGATATAATCGTGTTTAGATGAAAATGAAAAGAAAAATGCTAAATTAGCTAAAAATAAGATTTAAATCAAAATAAGATAATCTTTTTTTTTCAGGTTGGGTTTTTGGATACACAAAGAAGCCTTAATATTAGTATTTTTCTTCGGCAACTAAATAGGTTTGTACAAAAGATTTCTAAATCCTTTTTACCATTTTTGTCTTTTTAGTTTAAATTTAAACAATTCAAAACTGTAGAAAATCATTTGAACAAGATAAACATTTATATAATCATGTATCTTATCATGCTTACATATTTAATGACAAGAAGCAACAGATTTAATTAATGAGATATGAAAGAAGTGATGACGTCATCACGTACAAATATGGTCGAATATTTTTTGGTGAAATTTTAAAGTAAAATCGACACAAAAGTGATTTCATGAAAATAATCTTTTAGAAGAAAATTCTTTTTTAATTTTTGGGGAGAAAAACTTGAGAACAGAGTTTTTCTTCCTGCTTTGAATTTATCTAAAAGCTTTGTATTGTGTTGTAAGTTTTTAATTACAAATATTTAAAGGATTCAGCTTCTGTTTGCTTGAATTCTAAATATTTATCTGTAAAAAAATGTGAAAAAACAAAATCTTAAATTGTTGCTCATCGATTTTATAGTAACGGTAGATCAAAGCTTCTCAACAAGTCACGTGGTTACTTGTTGTCACAAGCAAACCAATATTGTTAGCACAACAATACAAATGACGTCATATTTCACTATGATGACGTCATCACTGTCACGGTTTCCTGAAAAGTTTCTCTACTTCCATCCGACCCGCAGCAGTCGTAGAAAACCGAAAAAGTAACAATAACAACTTTGTCGATGACGTCACAAATGAACAAGAGCGTACGCAGCGCTTGAGTGCACACTCGACAAATGGACACGTGTGTTGATGAGTTGATGACATCATCGCTACGTCACTGCTTTGATTTACTAGAAGATCTTCATACTCACGATTTTGCGTGTCACGTGACTGATTGTAAATTAACCAATTAGAATTAATAACGTAACTATAAGAGGTGCATCCGCATGACGTCATAGTTTTGCTTGAACTTTTGTAAATTCTTTGTTTGGATCATTGATTAGGATGCAGATCACGATCTGTAATTGATTGACTTCATCCTTTCAGTGGTAGAGGGAAAAATGGCGTTTTTATGAATTGGTTTCACTAAATCTTTCGGTAATTTACATATTTCAAAACTTGAACACTTTGTCACTAGATAAAAACAACAATTTCAACCCGGTGTGTTAGCAACCAATTTAAAAATCGATTTAAGTTTGTTTATAAAAGAATCTAAAACGTTGAGCTTAAAAATAATTTGTTGTCCTAAGTTATTAAACAGTTATGCTAAATATGTCAAGTTCCACTTTCGTCACAGTTCTGCCGTTGACAAATATTTAACCTTTTTGATAAATAGCAAAAGGGGAATAACCTAAAGCAAACAGTTCTTTATTTTTTTCGGGTTTTTCTCACTAATTTAGGTTCAATGTTCATTTGTTCAATTAAGCGATCTGAAATTCAATTAAAAGGTTGTAAAAGTTGCCAAATCAATTTCAATAGCTTTTAGTGATTTATTCTCCACTAAAAATTGTTTCTGAGTAGGGAAAATTCCCTTAGTAGCTGCAGTAGTTGGCCCGTAACAACCTCATGAATTCAAAATCTTCAAAAACCATTTTAACCATCGATAGTTATCTCTCGATTGTTTCGCTCGAGTGAGTTTTTTCACTAAGGACTCAATTGTTTATTATTTTCTGGAAATTAATTTTAAACCTGAATGGAAGCTTCTGTTACGATGACGTCATCGTCATTACTTTAATTCTCGCTAAATTTAAAAACTTATTTTTTTCCGTCTGATTTTTCAATTTTATAAAATGATGTCATCAACACTTTCAGACCAAATTCATCTCTGGCCCAGATGATTACCAGCTGTGACCAGTCTGCATTCAGTGTGGACCAATTAAAAATGTTGAAAAAATTTCTACCTAACAACGACGAACTGAAAAAACTAAAAGGTAATCAGCAACGACCAAGTTGGTTGCCATGACAACGTTTGTTACTTCACCAGGGTACAAAGGTGACCTAAACTTGGAGCCGGAAAACTTCTTGATGCAACTTATTGCGGTTCCTAACTACGCTCTTCGCGTCCATGTGATGTTGCTAAGGGAACAGCTTCTTATTGATGTTGTTAAGGGAACAGCTTCTTATTGATCTTCCTCAGCTTCGAGAATCCATTTCACTGCTCATCACTGCGATCCAAGGTATTTACAACGTGATGACGTCATCACGACAGCTTCTTACTTCGTGATGATGAGCAGATATATCATCTTGTTACGCTCTTCCCATCATCATGCATCTGATCTTACAAGCAGGCAACTTTTTAAATCGCGGCGCTGCTCTTGGCAACGCAGTCGGTTTCCAACTATCGTCGTTACGCAAACTGAGTGACACTAAAGCCAACAAACCAGGGATCACTCTCATGCACTACGTTGCCATGGTAACCACTCAACAAATTGAAACTTGTCACCGATACTTTTGAAATCGACAGGAATTGAAGAACCACAGCGAGGACATGCTTTTCTGGCCCCAAAAGTTGGTTTCTGTGGACAAGGCATGTCGTGTGTCCGAGACAGAGTTGACACAAGAGTTAGGCAGTCTTCGTAAAAAACTTGCATCTTTGGGACGTTTAGTTAGCAAAGAAGGAGACAAAAAACTGAAGAAAGAAAGTGAAGAATTTTTCAAAGTAAGTTTGAAATTAAACAAACTGAAGAATTAACAAACAAAAAAGTTGAGATTTTATGACACAATTTCTCATCAAGTTAGTTGGTTGTTGAACTTTTGTAAATAGCTGAAATTTTTCACATTTTCAATCAATCACGTGACACAGAATGAAAAACGAAATCTTCAATCAATTACTGATCATGAGGAAGAGTTGAAGAAGAGTAAACAGAAGTTGGCGAGGTATCTGTGTGAAAAACCAGAGCGCTTCGATTTAAGTGATTGTTTTCAAACAATAATTGAATTCAAAATGAAGTTTAAAAAAGCAGTTTTTGAAAATCAAGTTCGAGAAGAAAAACAACAAAAAAAGTGCGTTTTTCAGTTTGTTTTTCAGTTTGTTTTTCTATGTATTTTTCAGTTTGTTTTTCTTAGAGATTTTCAGTTTGTTTTTCTTTGTGTTTTTAGTTTGTTTTTCTCAGCGTTTTTTGTTTTGTTATTTTTCATATTTTTCTTTTTTTTATCAGTTTGTTTTTCAGTTTATTTTTCTTCTTGTTTTTTTTTTAATCTTAACTTGTTTCTAAATTTTTTCTTCCTTTTTTTGATAATATTTTTTTTACTTTTTTAAATTTATTTTTTTACTTTTGATATTTACTATCTTTAATGACGTCATCTCTTCTTTTAGAAAAGAGCTTCTAGCTCCGAAAACAAATCTCTTGCCCCGCTCCTCCTCCGAAGTATGCAAACCGCGAATTTCGATGTCGTCACGATCTCGAGTCGCGCGTCGACGAACCACAAACCTCACATCAAAAGAAGAGGCTCTTGAAGATGTTCTTAGCGTGATATCGACGCAATCTCAGCCTCCAAGTATCCCAAAAGAGTCCTGGATTGAAAAAGGGCAACAGCGGCGACGGCGACGTCTCGGGTCACATCGTCCTTTGTCATTAGTGGATGGATTATTAGAAAAAGGGGGTGAAGCTGTCCACGTACCCTCGCCTCTTATCGCCCCAACCACCGACCCATCGCATCCACCTGAAGACGAACGACTTCACGTCCAGATGAATCGCTTCCTGAATCCTGAGCTTTTGATCCGAAGGACTCGGAACCGAAGATCTTTTGTGAGGAGACCAAAGACCGAAGACACAAGCCTGAATCGGGATCGACCTCCTGATCTCCCTCCAGAAGCTCCAAAAGGTAAATCTCGATTATTTTTCCACTTATGACGTCATCTGTGATGTGTGTAGAAATGGTGGGAGGACCCGCGGTGAGCGGAGAGACAGAGAACACTGATGACGTCACGACACGGATGAGTCTGAATGCTGGGAGGAGGAGTCGGGCGAGAAGGAGGAAGACTTTCATGACTCCTCTAACCGATCTCATCGAAGTCCCAGTTGAAAGATCCGCTGGGAAGAAAAAAGAAGATGGACTCCTGGAGGGAGAAGATACTCCTCAAACAAAGGAAGATCGACTCCTGGAGGTAGAAGATGCTCCTCAAACAAAAGAAGATCGACTCCTAGAGGGAGAAGATACTCCTCAAACAAAGGAAGATCGACTCCTAAAGGTAGAAGATACTCCTCAAACAAAAGAAGATCGACTCCTGGATGTAGAAGATGCTCCTCAAACAAAAGATGATCGACTCCTAGATGTAGAAGATGCTCCTCAAACAAAAGATGATCGACTCCTAGAGGTAGAAGATGCTCCTCAAACAAAAGAAGATCGACTCCTAGAGGTAGAAGATGCTCCTCAAACAAAAGATCGAATCCTGGAGGTAGAGGATGCTCCTCAAACAAAAGATCGAATCCTGGAGGTAGAGGATGCTCCTCAAACGAAAGATCGACTCCTAGAGGTACAAGATGCTCCTCAAACAAAAGATCGACTCCTAGAGGTAGAAGATGCTCCTCAAACAAAAGAAGAAGTAGAAAATACTTCTTTAACGAAAGATCACTCCCTGGAGGTAGAAGATGCTTCTTCAGTTCTGCCTGATTCAAAAAATCTGTCAGAAGATCCTTCGGACACAACCAGAAAAAATCCCTTAGAATCCAATCCTAATTCAAAATCAGATCCTCGACCGCCTTATGAAGACATCACTACAATTGACAACGGCTCAAAAGAGCAAGAAGATGAAAAGACGACACTAAGTAGTCAAAAGGAATCAAAAAAGAACACTGTGGGGAGAACAGTGGCCCAGAGAGTCACTTTGATCCGCTCCAAGACACAAATTGCCCCTAAGCATAGGATTTATAAGATCAATTCAAAATCGCGAGCTCTTGAGGACACTGGAGACGCTAAAAAAGCTATCGAAGCACCAAAGAATCCAGCGTTAGTTCGTCACACGCGTGTGACGTCACCACCGGTCACTTGTCGCGGCAAAACGCCGGAAGCAGTCGAAGTAAAGAAAGCCCCACTTACGAGGAGAAGACCAAGAACGGCGCCTACTCCTAAATCAGTGAGGACGACGACAAATCAAAACTCGCCACCTGATGGCAGTAAAGCGCGGATTAATAGGACAGAAACCAATAAACTTGAGACTCGATCTGCTAAAGTGCCCTCTAGTGGCGAACAATCGAACATGACGCCACGAAAAGTAGTGCAAATGAACCGCGCTGCTCGATTACGAATGGTACAGAAGACGAAGTGACGTCATCATCGCCATCTCCTCCTCACACTTACACAAGTTTTTTTTTCGGTGCTTTTTTTTTTGTTTGAGACTTTGTTGACTCTTCATATCAATCGTAGTAGATCCTCAAACTGTTTCCGACTTTCTCAGCTGATTTCAGCCGAGTATGAAATTATTCACATGATTGTGACGCAACGATTTGATGACGTCATCCATAGCAGGTTTTTTCTCCAGTTTTTTACTTGTTAAAAATAATTTGAAATTTTATTTTTTTATTTTTTTTCATATTTTATTCGAAATAAAAATTGAAACATAAAAATTGGAAGAATTTTGTTGAGATTTTATTAAATCTCAATTAGTGAGAGAATTAAATGGATTGGTAATTAGTTCTATTTATTTTTTCTTTGTTGTTTTTTTCATTCTAATATAAAACAAATCTTAATGAGTTTATCTAAGTAAAATTTAGAGTTTTGGTAAAATGCTTTTTTTTTAGATGGACATTTTGTGTTCACATTTTTTATGAACTTTATGACTTGCAACTAAAAAAAGAAGTTGTAAAAATTTCAAACTGAAACCTTTGATAATTCCGAAAGTAAAAGTTATGTATCAAAAAAGTTTTATTAATTTAATACAGTAAAAATATTTCAACTTGTCTTTTTTATAATACAGAAATTGTTTTTTAACTTATAGTGTGGAGAAAAATAGGCTTAACGAATAATTTTATAAAATCATTTATTTTCGACAAATTATTCAGAAATATGTAAATATTATTTTATGGACAAATAAATAGTTTTAAACAAATAAACAGTTTTATTCTTTGGTAAGAAACAAAAAATATTGTCAGCGAAACTATGGTTATCATTAAAAACTAGAAACACATTGAAAATTTATTGCAAAATATTTTGAAAAATTATTGGAAAGTAAATGTAAAAATGAAATCATAAACAAGTGCTGAAGCAAATAATTATCAAAAAGAGTTGGTTAAAGTTGACTGTTTCAATTATTAACATTTTTATCATAAATAAGTTTATAGTTTGAGAATTACTTTTGTTTATCTTTTATGTTTCTTATGTCAACAATGCTACACCATATGGGTAAGTTTTTTTTTTATTTATATATTAATTCTTGATAAAATTATTTATTGGTGGATATTAGTTTTATTATTTTGTGGATAATTTGTTATTAGAACCTTTTCTTACTCTGAAAATCAATTTAGCATTTTAAAATATTACGTTGAGCATCATCATGTTCCAAACTTGCAAAAAGGTCCTCAAACCCTTTAAAAATTTAAACTTTACAGCTGTATCAATACAGAGTACTTTAAACTGTGGCTGTGGGTGTTATTAACAAACGATTAATTCTAATCAAGCGAAGAATGTAGAAGAGACAGGTTTCAGCCAAGACGATCAAACTTTTGCAATGACTACAGCATTTGAGAAAAAAATGTCTTGATTGATACCATAGTTTGGCATTTAAGACTAGGCCAATACAAACACAATTTGCAAGGCAACCAAACTTGTCTTAAGTTAAAAACAGCTTTTGTTATTATTGGTCGAGGGTTTTAAATTCCTGCTCGCCTTGTGTTGTTCACAGTAAACTGTAATATATCTGCATTGATGATAGTATATATCATTGTAAAAAAACAGAATTTATCTTTCGAATACTTCTGAAATGTCACCAGTAAGATGTATAAAAATTTAGCTCACAAAAGAAATTTATTTTTGTTACTCACAAATATTTCTCATATTTCATTTTGATTTTTAAAAGCGAAAATTACCAAAAAAGGTTTTTACTTGGTATTTTTTATTATGAAACCCACAAAAAAGTAAACTGACTTAACTTGGAAAAGATTTGGAACTGTAAAATCTTATAAATTTACTCGTATTTACATTACTACAAGATGTTAGAGGATTTTTGAAAAACTTTTGTAATTTAAGATTATTTTTCTATTGTAAAAGGCGGCTAATAACAACAGTAAGTAACGACAAACAACCCAAATGTCAGCATACAGAATGAATTATCAACAAGCGTGAATACTAGAGTTGGAATCACATTTACATGTGCGGTAAAATAACCCAATACATAGAATTACGCAAACAGTTTTTACTTTAAACTTAAGTTCTTACCGTGGTGTTGGAGTGCTATAACTACACAAGGGAAAATGATTAGGACAAATAAACAATCTTACAACAACTATTGACTGTTTATATCAGATAAGGTGCCCAACAAAAATACAAAACCTCATATATTTATTTACTTATTCAACGCATGGCTGCAAAGAACAAATTCAACAGCTCTTATAGCGGACAAAAACTAAATATTACGAGCAAAGAAGTAATTGGAAGGTCCTAGAAGGTATATCGTAATTTAAGATTGATACAGAAAGAATAGAATCACTGTAGAAGCATTGGTAAAGTGTAAATTATAAATCAAAAATTTGATATGATAAAATAGAAAAAGAAGATGAAGAAACCTATCACTTGTTAAAGAAACTACTTAAATCTTTTATTTTTAGCAAAATTTTGAAAGATGCGATAGACTTTGATGTAGTCATGGAATCAGGAAGGGAACTCCAAACCTTAGTTACCCTTTTGAAAAATCTGTTACTCCACTGGGTGGTCTTAAAGTTGTTGAGCGGTTTAATTCTGATTGAAGAGCCTCTGAGGACATATAGGAGATTGCAATCTGTAAAGTAATCTTTGAAGTTAAGATATATTGAAGGTTATAATCAATTTTGGAGCAATCTTTTCCACAATCTTAAAGTTTGTGAAAAGTTACTGATACTTTGAAGATGTAAAATTCAAAAAAATAATATGAAAAATGAACTTTTCGGATTTTAAGAATATGAGAAGAGTCACAAAGTAGAAAAGGCGTTTTTGTATCTACAAACTAATCTGGAAAATCTTCATAAGACTACACTGATAAAACGCTGATTATTAGTTTTTGGCCTCATGGCAAAATTCGAACTTGTACTGGTCCACCAGCTCAGTAAAGTAATAGGGTAACATCTACTTCAGAAACTGAAAAATTGAAAAATTATTTTATTTCTTTCTAGAAATTGTCCTACAGAAGCTGCATATTGAGGGAGTTAATGAAGTTGTAATAAACTGCTTTTACTTTTACTCCAACAATTTCCTAGATTTCCAATACCTAAAAAAGATTTTTTCTCTTTAATTTTAAGGTTATGTAATGACCTGCAGTAATGATCTGTCTGCTCAGCTCCAAGTTTTCAAAATACCGTCAAATAGAAAAGCTGTGCTGCAGAAATTACTTTATAATTGTTGTTCAGTAGAGAAACACAACAGTTGACAAAACATTGAGTTCTGAAACAGTTTAGAAGAACGAAATTAGTAGTTGAGTGTATCATACTAAATTGCAAAATGTGATTATGAACTTAAAAAAATTCCAAATTTTACAAAAATTTGCTGCTTCAATCAATTTGGATTTCAAAATATGTTTTGTATTAAAAAATTCGTTGGAGGATAATTTATTCTAAAATGTCTCACCTCAACTTTTTTATACATTCAGTAATGTTTTAAGAGCAGCAGAAAGTTTGGTTTCTCAATACCTCAAACTAAGTTATGAAATCAATGCCTTTTATTCAAATTATTTGCATTCTTTCTTCTACTCAACAATTTCACTATAACTTTACTGTTATGTTGCAAAATAGCAACCAGCTAGTAACTAAACACCTACAGCTATTAATTTCACATTTATGCAGAAATTTCTCAAAAATTTGACTTTTTGAAATTGTTTGTTGTAAAAAAATAGTTTCGAAAAATTATGTTTCGACTTTTATAGAAAATTTTGCAGCTTTTCGACAGAATGATTTTGAGTTCTTTTAAAATAAATTAAAACATTTTAAGAGATGTTTCGGTGAGGTAAATATGATCATGTATAAATACTTGGTAGTTTTAAATCGATATAATTATATTCCCTAGTAGCGTGATTAAAAAATTGATTTGCTACACCAGTAATAGTGGGTTAAACCTTAAATAGAGACAAGTTCAATAAAAACCAAATTGATACACCGCATTAACTTGTAAACACCCCAACAACACCTAGTATAGAAAAATGTTTTGTGTAGACTCTCAATTTGTTATTAAAAATCACTATCTTTAATTTTTTTAGATATAAAAAGCAATTAATCTAGTCTTAAAATATAATTTCTTCTTTCACACTTAATGAAAAGAATTTTATCAGTCACATGACCACTACAAGTTACTATTGATGTTTTAAGTTTTTTTTCTCTTTTATGTTAGAAAGTTTTTTTTTCTTTTTTTCTTTTTTCAGGTTTTTTTTTTCATTACTAGTTCTGATTCTTCGTATTTTTTAATATAACTGTTTCTCATTTTTATCCGATTTTTAAAACAACTTTAAATATTCTAACTTTTAGTATTTTTGAAAAATTTTCAATATCGGGAACATAACTAACAGTTTGCTTAAAGTAATGTTAAAATAGTAAAATATCGCATAATAAATATTATCGAGTTTTCAATTATTCTTGCAACTTTTTCAAATACTTTTTTGACTATTAAAAATGTAGACACGTTATTAATCAAACTCTATAAAGTTTTCAAATTTGAAATCAAAACCTCACCACGTTTGCAGTGAAGTTTTCGTAAAAGGTTGCTTTATCGAGATTAGTTCTAAGAAATTTTTATCAATTTCTTAAATAGAAAAAATTTCTTCCGAGTGAAATCAATTCAGTTAAACGGTAAGGAACTTTTCATCACTAGAGGCGCAATATTCAGTGCTACACCCGTTGTCTGATGGTCTTAAGGTGATGTCACTTAACTAATCTACATCATATTTTATTTTGCTCTTCCTCTAGTTAATTTGTATTTGTTTTTAAATACTTAAGCTTTTAAATAATCTTTTTTAGTAAATTAACCATTTTTAGTCTTCATTTGCATGAATGTCTTTCTTCAACTTATATTTATCTTCCAAAAACTTGTATAGATTATAAGCTAAGTTGTATGGACACGTTTTTCTCACGTCTTTCAATATTTTATCCTTTATGCTGGCTTTGGTTACAAGAATTATATGTTGTAAAGAAATTTATTTTTAGAATGATTTTTCTTTGTTAAATGGGAAACTAGTTTTTCGTTTTCATAAAAAAATCCATTTTACAAATTTTAAATGTAAAAAAATGCTTTGGAAAACCTTTTATTAATAAATTATTTGTTCTAACTGTTTTTAAGTTTCATCAATGGCTTCCAAGTATTTTGCAAATTATTCATTAAATTAGTTATATTTTTATATATTTTTCTTAAAGACTAAAAGAATTATAATCTGTTTCACTCAGTATACATTTATTTCTAGTTTAATTTCTTCTCTGCCTAATTTTGATATTTCTGAAATGGTTGGTTATCATAGTTATGTTTTAATTATTTTGAAATATTTATAATAATCATAGATATCATTCTTTTTTATTAAAATTTAGTGTCCTTTAATTAATTTTAAATCATTAAATTTACAATAATTATTTTTATCTAAGGATATTTCATTTATAATGGTTTGCAATTATTATATACTTTTTTATTTCAATCTTTTGTACTTAAAAAATTATTTTTCTAGTTAAAACACTATTGATAATCTGCTATTAGGTTGAAATTTCATCAGTTGTTAGTTAGAAATGAAAATCTTAGTTTTAAAATATGTTTTTAGATCTTATAAATTAAAATCATAGAAACTAAGATACTTCTTTATACATTTTATTAGTATTAAATTTCTACTTTTTTAAATAATGAATTTGATAACTATTTGGGATATTCTAAAAAATTTAATTTATCATTTTAATAATGTATTTTTAAAATCAATTATTTCCTTTTAGCTGAAAATCAAAAGTCACTTATAAAATTACAGAAATTTTTTAGTGTACAAAGGTATTTAAAAATATAAAACTCAGTAATAGTTAAATAATAATCATAATACTTATGAATAATTTTAGTTATTAAATTGTTCAATTTAATTTTTTATGAATGCTGTAACTAATTCAATAGTCTTGGTCTGCTTTCCATTCTGCTCTTTTATATTTTTATAGGTTTTATAAATTTGGAAATTGTTTACTGATGTTTTAGAAATAAGGAAAGTTCTTGAAGTTTATTTATCCCATAATATTCAAACATAAATATTAAGCTGAAATTTTATGGAATATTTTGAATGTATGACTTAAAATTAAGATGATTAAGATAAAACTTAGCAAAGTAAAAATAAGTAAAGAATAATACTTTATAAGATATGTCACTGACTTTAGAATAAAATATATAATATCAGAATAGTTTTTCTAAAAAGTTTAGTTATAAAATATGCAATTTATTACTGTTAAATTTTAAATATGTTGGAAAGTTTTTGGCAAGTTATAATAATACTTGTTATATTATAGTCATATTATAATTTGTAAATATTTAATAAATTCATCCATTAAATTTTTTTCTTCTATTTAGTACTAGTTTAGATCAAGTTAAATCTAATTAGCATTAAAAACCATAAATAATTATGGAATATTCGTTTATTATTAAGATTCTTAGAATTTTGATCAAAATATCTTATTATTGTTTTGATTTATTGTCAGAAATTCTATATCTAAATGATATAAAATTTCTTCAAGTTTTCTATTTTTTAGTTCTAAAAATAACTTCAAAATACTTTGGTTTCTTTTTTTTGTCTCTAGTTTTTGTCAGATTATTTTCTTGCATAGATTTAAGTTATAGTCAAAATGTGTAATTTATTATTTACACAGAAGTAATTAATAATTAGCTACTTGTGTTTTTTTGACATTTTTATATATGACTTCATGTATTTTCATCTATGGTTAGCTTTAGAACATTAAAAGCTTCTGTGACCTAGTTTTAGTTATTCATGGATTCAATTTTTTATATTAACTTTTTAGCTGCTGGTTAAGTTGTTGAATTAAATAATTTATTAAGTATTGAGATTATATAATCCAGTTTAATATTCATATTTATATAAACTAAATTACAAAAACTTGTTTATAATTCAGCAAATTGTTAAATAATTGTTTACAAAAAAGAAATTTTGTTGGGTAAAAATTCCAAAAAATAAAAATAATTTCGTAATTACATTTATTATTCCTAAAAACTATTTTGTACTAAGCAACAGATTAAATAATTCGCATAAACCAATTTTGATCTAAAAATCATTTTTCCAGTTATCAATTATTTACGTTTTTTGATATTTTGAACTCTCGGAATGTCGGACTCTGAAACAAACAATGATTGCCCCCTGTGTTTGGAACCTCTCGAGATGGATGATCGCAGTTTCTTTCCATGTCACTGTGGTTACCAAATTTGTCGATTTTGTTGGCATCGAATCAAGGGGGAAGAAACTGGCCGCTGCCCTGCTTGTCGACAGGTCTCCTCTTCATCCTACAACATCATTGAAGATTTAATTGTTGAAAATTTTGCAGACTTATCCTGATGATCCTGTTAAGTTTGAACCTATGACTGAACATGATTTACAGAATATGAAAATGAAAAAGAAAGAAAGAGAATATCAAAGAAGGAAGAAGAATTTTGATAATCGTCGCCACTTGTCCCAGATGAGAGTGTTACAAAAGAATTTAGTGTTTGTGATAGGTCTTCCACAATACCTGGATGATATTGAGGTTGAGTTGATTTCAAAAATTCAACTTTTATTAATTTTTAGAAACTCTTTGACTAATTAAACGAGTATTTAGAAATTGAAGGAACATGAATACTTTGGACAATATGGTAAAATACTCAAAGTTGTCGTTAATCACAATTCAACTTATGCTGGTTCACAGGTTAGTAGAAAATCAATTATTTATCATATTTCAGATTTAAATGTTGTTTTCAAATCTGAATGATTTGATTTTAGGGACCTAGTCTCAGTGCATATGTTACTTATTCGAAAATGGAAGAAGCTTTATCAGCAGTGAATGGAGTTAACAATGTTTTAATGGATGGAAGGATTTTAAAAGGTGATAAAATACAATTTAAAATGTGACTTCTTTTCCACATATCTGCCAACATTTACAGAAATTTCATTAATTTCAATTCCAGCTTTTTTATAATTTCTTTATTTTCAATCCATATTTTTTAGTTTTTTTATATTTTGGATTTCGATAAATTGTTAAATTATATTATAGCTTAAAAGAAAATTTAATTAAAAATATTTAGATGTTAGTTAATATTAGAATATTAAAACTAATATTAGATATTTATTTTTTTAATTATTTAGATATTAGTCAATACCTTGAAAGGTATTTGTTTGAATTGCTGCATATGTTTTATACTAAAACTACTTTCACATTGATTATAATTTCAAGTATTTGATGTTTACAAAGTGAAATGTGAACAATTTTTAAGCTTTTAAATTGTTATGAACGTCTAGTTAAAAATTAAACATCATTTTCTCTGTTAGCGTCTTTGGGCACTACCAAGTATTGTAGCACATATTTAAAAAATCAACAGTGTAATAAAGTTGATTGTATGTATCTACACGAAGCAGCAGAAGAAGAAGCAAGCTTCACAAAAGAAGATATGCAAGTGAGCATTTTGTTAATTGATTCGCTAATAGTTTAGTGAAGTTAGATATACAATCAACTGTTGTGTTTGGTGAGTATGTTTTTGTAAATTGGATGTTTTATGTGAAGATCGGTAAACATCAAGAGTTTGAAAGAAAGTTGATGCAAGAAATGCTGGCAAGAAACGAAGCACATAGACTGGAGTCTTTAAAGAATAATGAAATTAAAACGTAAAATTTAAATCGAATTTAAACCAATTTTGTCAAGTTCTTATCATTCCAAGTTACCTAAGTTTAATAATTTAAGGAAAACTTAATTTAACAAAACTGTTGATTCTTTATTACGATGATGATACAGGGAACCACCAACAGTGTCCCCACCACCAGCTACAAAGGCATTAATACGAAAAAATGATGAAGGAATTTCAGATCAACCTTGGCGGAAACAAACTAAAACTCCAGATAATCAAAAACCAATCAAAGATCCGTTTGACGATTATGAAAGCGATGAAAAGTCGACAGAACCAGACCTCGTTGAAACATCAAAAACAGAAAATCACACAGAATCACAAATCCAGCTACAAACTTCATCATGTGTTTCAGACACGAAGATATTTGATGAACTTGCTCATGATCCTTATCAGATTCATTCAGAAAAATCAAAATTTGAGTTAGTAGAGATCACTAGAAAATGATATTTTCTTCATCAATCATTTTAATAGAACATTACCCGGTGTAAACAATCCTCTGTCCGGACTCAACAACATAATTGGTGGACCGGACTTACCAGGTACGTCTTGGACTGTTTCATATACCAAGTTGTATTAACAATTGTCTTTTCAGTGTCATCAGCAAGCACAAGACCTCGCCACAACAACTTTACACCATTCGACACCTCACAAGGTCTCTTTTCTTCTCGCTTTCCTCTTCTTCATCTAACCTTTTTCTACTTTACAGTAAACAACAGATTATTCGATCCACCAGCTGATCTCAAGTAGATGACTTCATCTTTCATTCACCACATATATTCCTAAACTTTTTTATCATCAGATCAACTATCAGAGAACCCAGAAATTATTTAATTGCACCCCAAACCAACCCTATAGGATGGCCACTCTCTGTCACATCCAACGACTACAACACAGGTTTAGTGAGCTTATCAGTTGATTGAATTTTAAAACTCTTCATCAACAGGCTTGATTAAAGCTCCAAGAAACTCTTCCAGTGACTGGCTCACCAATAATCATCTACTCCCACCCGAATCTGGTTTCCAAGCTGCTTATAGAAACGAGAATTCAATAATCAACCAACCAAAACGCACTGATGACGATGAAGATTTAGATTTTGATGTCTTTCGAGAAGGCGAAAAGGAATTTGCAGATGTTGTTAATCGACCAATCCAGCAAATCACTCACCGTTCCAACTTTATATCTCCAGTAAACTTCCTAATTCTTTGAAAGTTTGCAAATTTTTCTTGTTCTAGGTATTTGAAGCAGTTAAAAAACCATCTAGCTTACAACAGTCCCCTTCAACACAAAATTCCAGTTTCTATCGCGAGCCTCCCCGCCCCTTCAATGGCTCTCATAACTTTATCAACAAGAATCAAGTAAGTCTCTCCTCATCCATCAATTTTGATCTCACTCAAAATACTTCCAGATCACAAATCAAAGTGTCTTTGGAGATTCGTATAGTTCAAATGGACTCGATCACAATCTACTCTCATTAAATTCATTACCAGATTATGAAAACTCCAAACTACCTTTTCCACAAGCTCCTCCAGGTGCTGGAGTAGTTAAAGATCGTAGAAATATGTTTAAACGGCTTCTACCACCTTCAGTCAAAGTGAAGTTCACCACACAAACAGATACCATTCATAGCGCTATTCAAAATTCTGATTACATGGATATTCATCGCCAACAACAACAACAGCAGCAACAAAATTCTCGCTTCGTCCCTTTTATGTCTCCAAGAAATGACCATTTAATCACCAATCAAAATGCTCAAAGTTTATTTTCAACATTGCCAAACTGGGCCCCAACACACCGTACTAACGCACTACAAAGCCAACTGTCCAATTTAACTTTATCAAATGACAGGAACGGATTTAGTAATTCAGGTTCATACACCACCCAAAGATGTAAAATTGATTCAAATAATTTTACCCCTCTGGGTCCCCCACCTGGGCTTGTCAGTGGTAACAATTCATCATCTTATGATCCAGCTATAATAGCAGCAAGTAGCCAAGCTAATAATCTGTTGAGACATCAAGATCAGATGTACAGTTCAGAAGAACCACACTGGATGAGATCTTTGCATACGTTGACAGACACAGATGGACCGAGTACTCCACCACATAAAGTTGATATTGATAAAAATAAAAACAGTAGCAATAACATTCATGACTCAAGAAGCAGCTATTTTACACCTCAATCATCTTGGTCTATAAATAAATCTGTTGACACATTTAGCTCTCTCCAACAACAACCACCTCCTGGATTTCATTGATGCTGCTGATAATTCCTTATCGGAAGTCACTTGGAATATTCCTTATATACTCAAGACGGATAATTAATGATGTAGGCTCAGCAGATAATTTATAATTTTCCTTCTACGTTCTTCATAAATGCTTGTAATATTTCGGTTATCTTTTCTGGGTTTTTGTTAAAACAAATAATATTTGATGATTGTTTGCTTAAACTGACATATTCAAATCTTGAAATTTATTTTGTGACTTCTGAACGATTATAAATGAGGTACCTACTTCTAATTTGTTGATATTCAGTGGCTGTTTAGGAAGATGTCAGTTTAAATTCAGTGACAAGTAATAGATTTGAGCCTATTTTTCTTTGACGTTTTTCATATTTTTGTAAATCAGTCAGCAACTTCACTTGTCTTTTATTCTTTATTGGCAGTTAGAGGTTGTAGCAGCAGTTTCTTAAAAGTTTTCTTTTATTTATCGCTTCATTTATTATGAGGGTTGCGCTACATTTAATTCATTTCAACAAAGTTTTGAAGATATCAAATTGTTGATTTTCTACTAAATCCCTAAATTGATAATTAACTGCGTAAGAATTTACACCTAACTAAAACTTAAAGGTTCTTGACTTCAAGTAATTTATAAAGTAAATTTGTAATATTTTATTTATAAACTCAATAACATAACCAATACTTTGTATTTTAATTAATTACATAAATATAATATTTCGTAATCAACTGCGTCGCTATAAACTTTCGTGTCTCAAATGTTCAGTTATTCAAAATAGTTTAAATGTAGCGAACTAACACTAAACAACCAGAATCACACTAATAACTTAAATGGATCTAATATTAGCTTAGATTGGTATCTTGAATTAAGTTACAATTCAAGTTTCCACTATTTTACCATATCTGGTATTTCTGCATAAATCCTTCCACAAATTTCATGCTGGTTGTTTATTATCAAAGTTTAGAACACCTTTTTCACTATTAGTCTTTTTAACTAGGAAGACACTTTTAAAAAGCGATGGTTATCTATAAAAGTTATTACTTATGATATGGAAATTAAAATTCTGTTTTTGAATTCTTTGTTGTTTCGAACTGCTTACTCTCTAACAACAGTTTCTACTTTTAATTAGATGAAAATATCACTGAACCATTACTAGTCATTTACTACTATGGTACTTTCAAGTTAAAGTTATTAATGTCCTACTTACTGTCATGAAACACACAAAACTAGTTTGTTTTTTAGTAGAGCACAAAAATAAATGAAAAACTAATTGGTTTAATTTAGAAGTTTTACTTGTAAAATTGGATGGGAGAAACAAACTTAATGATCTATTTTACATCTTATAGTCAGTATTCCTACTTTGATACTCCTAAATACCTGCATCAGCAAGATTATCTAAGTTTTTTCACTAAGATTTATAGAGGTTTTTTAAAATCTCACAAAGAGCGCAATAGTTTTTCCAATTTATAGTAATAAAGTAACATTCTTACTACAGCTATATAGAGTGTTAACTCCTTAAAATCATATAAATAGTTAATGAAATAACATTTGAGCGCAGAAAAATACAAATGACAAGATTTTGTATGACTCTTTAAAAATTATAACAAAAAAATTCAGAATGTTTACTATATTCTACTTCTAAATACTATAGAGATTGTTTTTCTTTGCCGTTATTTAAGTATGAGCATCCTTGAAGTATATGTTTATGTATGAAGTCCTTAAATTACAAACGCGCTAGACATTTACAATACGATACTTAAGGCAGACAGTTGTTAAGTATTATCTATCACTCAGAGGACATTTTTAACAAGAATTATTATATAGTACTCTTTGGGAGGCACAGAATAAAATAGAATTACAAGTTTATTTTTTCTTTCCTATAATTGTTTTTGTATAAACCTATGTGAAAGCAAAAATTTTAAATAAAGCTGTAGTATTAGTTGTTAAAGTATCTAGCAGTATTTTCAGTGTTTCTTTAATTTATAGTAAATACAATCTATTTTTCATATTTTATATTTAAGTCAAACCTTATCAGTTTCCACTTGATATTTTTTAAGTACTTCAATTAAGGCTTATTTAAGTAAACACTATACGTCGCAAAGCCATTATCTCCACCTGTGAAACTCATATATTCGACTGCTAATCAGTTTTAACTGCGTGTTGTAAGTTAGTTTTAACTGTTTATTCTGCTATCAATTTAATCATGATTCTGAGAACATTTTGTAAAATTAGTTTTTATAGCATCAAAACAACTTTTAAATGAAAATATAATTAATGATTGTGATTATTTTTTTACTAATTAGTGATGTTATAGGAAAACCTTTTTTGGTATTTTAGTAAATTCTTTGTTTTTTTTCCATTTTAGTATTTTTCAAATAATTTATGATTATTTTTTCTATAAATCTATATTTTTGTATTGTAGCTTATGCTAGTTGGTTGTGTTCATTTATTGTTATATATTAATATACATTCCTAATTATATAAAAAGTTTACTTAGTTAGGTGTTTACTGTTATTAAGCTATTTCCTTTTTGACTGATTTCTAAAAACATAAATTTTTGTGTTTGATTTTTTATAAAAACGTAATAAATTAATAACAATAATAAATGTATGAAGGTTTCATCTGACAATCTTCTTTATATAAACTAAATATTTATTTATCTTAAAATATTAAATTTTTTTAACTTCATAAGTTATAATATTATTAAATTTTAATTTGTATAACTTTCTTTGATAATGTAATAACTGAATGTAGTAGAATGCTTATTATAGTGGCTATAGATGATATAAATAAGTTATATATGAGGCTGCCAGTTTCTTCATTTTCTCCATTTATTATTTTATACTTTTGATTCATAACTTTTATTTGATTATACCTTTGTAGTATTCCAATTTTTTCTTCATTCATTTATTCTAAACTGACACCTAAGACCTTATTCTTTTTCTGCAATCATACTGTTTTGTGTCTAACATGAGAGCTGTATAATTTGTCGTTTACATCCATGTGTTGAATAAAATAAATATATAAAATATAGTGATCTATATTAGAAACCTTAGTTTAAAGATTTTTTATAATAGACTTATTGTTGATCATCAAATTTATGATTTTTGAAATGATGCCTTGGTATATTAAAAACTGCTTTTAACAAATAACCAATTGAACTATAGTTATTAACTGTTCAAATACTGATAAATTTATTGATTTATCTATTCTGAAGTTACATATCAAGAGGTTTTATAAAATATAATATTCTAATAATAAACTCTGATTTAAGTTTAATTTTAAAGAAAGTTTTCAAATTAAATAGATTGAGTTAAAAATATTGTTTAGATAACAGAAACAAATTCTACATTTTTCTTCAACTTTTGTGAATAATTTTTATTTGAGTTTTAAATGAATTTGAAACTTTTTCTAAAATGTTGCTTACTTTCAATCTCTAATATTATCTATGACTTGTGCGTTGTACTCAGCAACAACTCTTAGAGTCATGAAATATTTCCATTCTTTTACCTTTCTTGGTTTATAATGACTATCCGTAAACCAATCTTTATTTTCATCGCAGTTTTTTGTAAGCTTTATGAGCCTACATTATCAGTTTGGGGGAAAGCAGGTTCTTCAACTTCTGAAAAACAAATAATCTGGCAAAAATAATTCAGTAATTAAAATTAATTATTTATCAATTAAAAAAGTATTTTGTTTTTAATTATATTATTTTAATTAAATAAATTGCAGTGATTTAGAATTTATTTCAGTAGTTGTTTTTTTTCTTATAAAAAATGGGAAAGAAAAAGAATAAGAAACCACAAGAAGTGATTGAGAATCAAGGAACAGGAGATGATGCTGCTGGAGTAAAAGATGTAAAAAAAGCTGGAAAAAAGAAAAAGCCTAAAGATAATTGGGAAGATGAAGTCTTTAATGAGATTCAAGCATTAAAACTTAATGATAATGGCGGACAATCAAATGAACAGAATACTAAAGAAGTTTTAGATGAAACAAAATCAGCTAAGGATAACAAACAAATTGATGATTGTAAAAATGAAAATTGTGCTGAGGATTCATCTCAAAAAATCAAAAACTTAGATGAACCTACAGAGGAAGCTAAAGAAGTTGAAAAAACAGAAGGAAACAAAAAGAAAAAAAAGAAGAAACCAAAAAAAGTTGAAGAACAAGCTCCTGTAGCAGATGCAAAAGTTGAAGGTGAGCCTGCAACTCTTAGTAATCGAGCGAAGAAAAAGGCTGAAAAAGAAAAGAAGAAAGAAGAAAAAGAGAAACCAAAAAGGAAACTAAACAAAGCAACTTTAGCATTAATGAAAGAGACCCTGAGGAAGCAAAAAGAAGAAGAAGAACGATTACAAAAGGAAGAAGAAGAACGAATAAGATTAGAAAATGAGGCTGAAGAAAAGAGACTAGCTGATCTCGAAAGAGAAAGACTCAAAAAAGAGAAAAAGAAGCAGCAGAAGAAAGATAGGATCAAGAGGCAGAAACAAGAAGGAACTTATTTGACTCCAGCGCAAAAAGAAGTAGCGCGACGAAATAAGATCTATCTTGAAACGTTAAGGCAACAGGGGATTGTTCCAGACCCTAGTGCCCCAGTATCTAGAAAACCAAGATATGAAAATAAGAAGAAGAAGCAAACTCAAGTTAGTACAAAAAGTAGTGAAGAGGTTGTTGAAAAAGAAGAAACTAGTAATGAAAACGAAGAAGTTGACGACTGGGAGAATGTTGTTGTGGAAGAAGAAGAAGGAGATGAAGGAAGTGGTGATGATTGGGAAGCTCTAGCAGAAGAGAAGACAGAGGAGGCTCGTAAAGATGAGCAAGTCGAAAAACCAGTTGTGAAAGTTGAAGGGGAAAAAGTGAAAAAGTCGTCTCGAGAGACTGCTCTTGATCGGATTTCTAAACGAAAAAGTAAAAATGAGAAAGAAAGAAGTGTCAACAACTTACGAGCACCAGTGATTTGTGTAATGGGACATGTGGACACTGGCAAGACTAAAATCTTAGACAAATTGCGACATACAAACGTTCAAGACGGTGAAGCTGGAGGAATTACTCAACAAATTGGTGCTACTAATGTTCCTATAAAAGCTGTTCAAGAACAAACTCAAATGGTTCTGAACTTTTCAGTCAATGATATGAGGATACCTGGATTGTTGCTGATTGATACTCCCGGACACGAATCTTTCAGTAATTTGAGATCAAGAGGTTCATCTAATTGTGATATGGCTGTTCTAGTTGTTGATATTATGCATGGTCTTGAACCACAAACAATAGAATCAATTAAAATGCTGAAAAAGAAGAAAGTTCCGTTTATTGTTGCACTAAATAAAATTGATCGATTATATAAGTGGGAGGCAGATGCCAATACAGACATCAGTAAACAAATGAGCAAACAAGCTAGCTACGTCCAAGAAGAATTCCGTAAACGTGTCAATGATATTATCGTTGAATTTGCTAAACAGAATCTCAACGTGAAGCTATTTTATGAGAACGATGATCCGGATACATGGATCTCAATGGTCCCTACTTCTGCTCACTCTGGTGATGGTATGGGTAATCTAATGGCATTAGTGGTTCAAAATTGTCAGAATATGCTCGCTAAGCGCCTGTCGTTTTCAAATGAGGTACAATGTACGGTTCTGGAGGTGAAAGACACACAAGGTTTGGGAACAACAGTTGATGTGCTTCTTGTAAACGGAAGCTTAAAATACGGAGACACTATAGTGCTGGCTGGGCACGATGGTCCCATAGTTACCAGCGTCAAGAGTCTGTTGATGCCGGAACCCATGAAAGAGTTCCGTGTCAAAAATAGTTATGCCACATACCAACAAGTCAAAGGTGCCCAAGGAGTTCGTATCTGTGCCAAAGAATTGGACAAAGCACTAGCTGGTACCTCTTTACTAGTGGCTGGTCATGATGATGAAGTTGAGATCTTAAAAGAAGAAGCAGAGCAAGAAGTTGCAGCCGCTCTTGGAAATATCAAGGTTTCAGATCGAGGTGTATTTGTACAAGCATCTACACTAGGATCACTAGAAGCTCTTCTAGAGTTTCTAAAGACCTCAGAGATACCGTATGCTGGGATCAATATTGGACCAGTTCACAAGAAAGATGTGATGAAGACTTCAGTGATGCTTGAACGAGATGAACAATGGGCAGTGATTCTGGCGTTTGATGTAAAGATTGAACGCGAAGCTCAAGAGTTTGCTGACAGCGTTGGAGTTCGAATATTCTCAGCTGATATTATTTATCATCTCTTCGACGCTTTCATGAATCATCGCGAAGAAACGAAGAAAGATAAACAGCTGGAATTCCGCGATAAAGCGATCTTTCCTTGTCAGCTCTCTATTATTCCTGAGTGTGTTTTTAAGTCACGTGATCCTATTGTAGTTGGAGTAAAGATAGAGGCTGGCCAGTTAAGACTCGGGACACCTCTATGTGTACTCTCGAAAGGTTTCGTTTCAATCGGAAAGGTTACTAGTATCGAAAGTAATCATAAACCTGTCGAATCAGCTGGAAAATCAGAAGAAGTTTGTATTAAAATTGAAGGTCCTCCGGGTGAACCTCCTAAAATGGTTGGACGACATTTTGAAATTTCTGATGAAATTTTCAGCACAATATCGAGGGACTCTATCGATATTTTAAAGAAATATTTCCGCGAAGAAATGACAAGATCTGACTGGCAGCTGATTATACAGTTAAAAAAGAAGATGGAAATTATTTAATAAAATTTTACTTTATTAGATTTTTAGTCTGATCTAATTTCTGAATTTTTCTGTTATTTCTCATATTTATGCATAAGTGTTGATTCTAAGTGTTTGGTTTTTGTGGTAAATAGGAATGATAATTTATTCAGTTTTCAATCTAAATCAGCTTTATAATAAAAGAATGAAATAAAATAAAGATTTCTAATTCATCTCAGTCTGTTGTTGATTGATAATTAGAGTCCTAGTTAGCTGTTTAACTATTTTTTGTGTAAATATCTGATCTTGAAAAATAATAGAGTCTTTACTCTCAGACTAATTTGGTTTGTTGACTTAGTATTGATAGATTTTGTAGCTTAATATAGAAAATGGATGATTTTGAAAATCCAATCTTCACTTCACCATTGAAGGAAGTATTGAGAATCCAAACCAGAGCCAATTGTCCACAAGTAACGAACCATCTACTTTGGATGAGCCTGTAAGAGTCACTATTGTAAGTTTAGTTTGTTGATGAAAACAAGTTTTGATTATTAAATATACAGATGAGAGATGTAAAAGCAGTTTGCAGGAAGTTCACTCATATCTTATATCCAAGAACAAGCAGCGAGCTTCTCAAAGATTGTAAGTTGAAAGATGAAGATCAGGGTCTCACTGTTAACATGTAAACTCCTTCTACAGGGGATTTATGGGGACCATTGTTGCTCTGTGTCCTGCTCGCTGTGCTTCTACAAGGTTTGTACGAAGAAGATTTGATAAAGAAGATAACTTTGTTGTTCAGGAGGTAAAGATGAAGCTACTGGGAGTATGGGACCCCAATTCACGGAGGTCTTTGTTGTGATTTGGGTAGGAGCAGCCGTCGTCTCCTTAAATTCATCTCTTCTGGGCGGAAAAATGTATTTCAATCTCACTTCCGGATCAAATCTAAAAAGTCTTCTTTCAGATCTTTATTTCAAAGTATCTGTGTCCTGGGATACTGTATCTTCCCTCTGTTCATCTCGATGATAATTAGCTGGTTAGTGGTTCATATTAGTGGCCAATCATCTGCCTCTATCGCTATCCGGATAATCGCTGCTCTGATTGGTTATGCTTGGTCAGTCTATGGTAAGATTTGTTATTTGAGTTATTCTTTTACTAAATTGTCTTTTTTATTAACAGCTTCTATCGTGTTTCTTGGTGAAAGCCAGCCACGTGACCGCAAAGCGCTTGCCGTCTATCCAATCTGTTTATTTTACTTCATACTTGCTTGGATGGTTGCAACATATTCTTAATGAGCTATTTCGAAAGTTCAAAAAGCTTACAACTGAAGTAGCCTCGCGTAACACCTTCTATTTATCTATCTAACTTATTTCATTTATATGAATTTTCACAAATTATTGTAAATAACTTACAAGACTTTGATGTATCTGATTTCACTTGTAGCAGTTATTTTCTTTTTATATTTATCTTTTCAAAATAAAAATCAGTCTTAAGATGTATTTGTTCCTTTTGTGTCACAAATCAGTGTTTATTACGCTGCTAGGCGATGAGTACAAAACAGATTCTAAAAGATTCTTTGAATGAATTTTATTCAATATGAATATTAAAAATCTTAAAAAAAAACTTTCAAACAAATAATTGAAATTTGTGAATGAAAATGATTCAATAATCTGAAGTGTGGCCCCAGTCTAGACTTATTTGAACACTGTCATCATTAAATACAAGTTCTTCAGATTCATCAGCTGAAGACAAGGATTCTTCCTTATGCTCAGATTTTTGTTGAGGCAACGATTTTTCAGTTTTTGGTAACACTTCTTTTGCAACCGTTGGTTTTGTGACTTGTTGGTTGGAATTAATTGGCGTTTTCAATTTTTGGTCGAACCTTTTTAGTTTATAACCATTTTGGCGTCTATAAATAAGTTAAAAAATTGTAAACATCTATTGGAAATACAGTTATCGAAAAAAATAAACTTTAAAATTTGCATCATTAAATTAATTGGATTTGTTCATTGACCTGATCTTCTCATCTTTCGCAAACTTCTCATAATCATGCAAACCGATCCTCCAACGCTTAATTTGAGCATCCCAATTCTTCCTGCTGTAAACTCTATTTCTATTCGGAGTTCTTGGATGAAACTCACTTCTTTGCGCTCTAAAATTTTGCAAAATTAAAAATGAAACATTTTTTTAATTAGAAACAAACTTTGGAATATTTTTCAGGTAAGTATGATAAGCAATAGTGTTTTTACCATAACTTATTTGTTTGTCACGACGTTTTAGAATCACAGGATCTGTTTCAACATCGTACCTACCTTTTTTCTCTGCAGAAAAAAGTATTTTTTTTAATAAACTAATTGTTAAAGTTATGATTTTTTAAGAAACAAATAAGTAGAATTGTTTACTGTAAATTTGTTCACTGTTTTTCATTGTTGTTGCTGTGCAGTCTGTTTTTAATTTTGCTGGATTTTCATCAAACATTTTTTCACTTTCTTCGGCCCAATCTAACTTTTCATCAGGATTGTTTGAAAAACTGAAATAATTTGAAAAATTTGAAGCTTTAAAAAGTAATATTTTTTAACTCTGATCTAAATAATTAAAATGATATTTAGTAGCTGTTTAATGATATTTATGATTAAAAAGAACTGAAATAAATTAGTTTTAAACCTATTTTCTTCAGTTTTTCTAGAAATTCTCTGTTTCCATCTGAAAAATGACACAAAAACAAACTTTAAATCAATAAATAAAAAAATATTTAGCCAAATAATACATAACTAACTATATGTGAAGCTATTAAATAACAATTAGTAAATGATAAATAAAAACTATTAAACCAATTTCAAAAAATATAATTTTTTATTCAATAAATCAAATTAGAATTAGAAGATATTTAATTTAAAAAGAAAATAAATACCTTTCACTAAACACAGTAGTTGGTTCATCAGATTGTTTCATTTTTAAACGTTTTCTAAATTTTTAAAAATGAATTAATTTTCATAAAATATTTAAATAAAGAAATACTTACCCTGGTGGATAATCACTCAAATTTTCTGAGATGGAAGTTTTAGGCATGTTTGCCTGATCACTTTAAAATCTTCTAAATTAAGAATTAATCTGAAAAATCCTAATTTTTTAAATTATTTACTTTAATTGATAATTTGCCTTTTTGAAATAACCATATGTCAAAACTTATAAAACTTCGTAATAGAAGGTAGACAAAAAAGTTTTTAAAACAAACAATTTTTTATTAGTTTAATGAATCATTTAAAATAGTTGTAATTTTTCTACAAAAATGTATAATAATATATAACAAAATAAAAACTTAACAAGTAATAGCACTAACAAATAGTTTTAAAGAACAAAACATTTAACTACACAAAATTGTAAATTAATTAATGTACTTGGCAAGTATTAGATCATGATTACTATAACTGGTTAGTGAGCAAGTAAATAAAACAGTTTGCTCATTTCCTGCAGATACAAATCATCAAAACAGAATTGTCTAATTTGTAGTATTCTATAGCAATTTAGTTAAAAAAGTATTCAATGAAAACTGAACAAAAAATCTAAATAAAAAGAATCTAAAAATTATTGATCTTACACTTTTAGAAATAAGTTACATGAAATTTTTTTCATTACTGAAATAAACATACAAAAGCAAAAATGTTTCAAAAGTTAACTTAATCATCAAAATTCATATAAATATGAAATAAACTAATTGATTATAGATTTAATTAATTTCCCATTTAAAACGTTAATAAATAAATAAAAGAAAGTTAATTTCTTGCAAGCAATAAAATATCGTGAAAAGTTATGTTGCCGCTAAAGTATAAAGGGTAAGTCCCGTTAAAGAAGCTTTTTTCAGAAATTTATTTTGCGGAAAAGTTTTATCATCGGCGGTAATTAAATGTAGATTAAGGGTAGAGAAATAGAAAATGTTTATTTCAAACCATGAATCTAACACTATTTTTGGTATTTTAAACTATAAAACTGTATTAAGTAAAACTTAATACGATTTATCATTACTAACTCAAACAGTTATTACAATAACTGCCAAATATACCTTAAATGAACAACCAATTTAATTTAAAGCTAACAAAGATACTAATAAAACGATAGGAAACCTTGAACTGCGCCTATTATTTTATAAGGATTCAAGTATAACTTATGACTTTATAAAACTTTAAAAAATTTTTATAAAGAAACATAGAAATAGTATTCTTTGTAAGCATGAGTTTTAAATAATATTTATAGTTATGAGCACCTACAAAAATAAAAATTTAAATCATTTATCTAAGAAAAGATTTTAAATAGTATCTAATCTTCTTTTCTTACTAAATGGAATTAACGAAAAAGTTAATACATTTATATTGAAAAAGTTATCACTTTTACTTTGTTTTCTTCAATTTGCGTCTTAAAGTATTTTCACACTAAGAGAATTTATGTCAATAAGTAAAACAACATCTAATCAAAGGCCCATTAAAAACTAGGTAATATTTTTTGAAAATTGGAAAATAAATTGTACTTGTATCATTAAAAGTATATTCATCGCTAGTTTTAACTAAATGATCTGTACACCCAATCTAAGTTAACACAGTAAACTAAAAAAAGTTTTTTAGATTAAAATTTTATTTTTATGATTGCTTATTTATTTATTTTTGATCTTTAAAGTGCTAAAACCTATATTTAGTTCAAATTTTACACATATGTAAAAAATGTGTTTCTAAACCCTTTTTTCAAGATAAACGTTTGATACTTAACGAGTGGCGCGCATATTAATTCAGTATCAACATATGATGCTCTTTTTTTTCTAGAGATTAATTAAGTATAATAATAAAGGCAATAATGTCTAATGCCCCTCCTAATGTATCACTTTTTGTAAGAAATATTGCCGATACATGCAGGTTAGTTTAATCTTTTTTATTTTCTTTATCTCCAGTAATCTAATTTATCTAGGTGAAGTTCTTAAAAATTATCGTTGTAACTTTAGGCACTTTATTTTCAATTTAAACTAAAGCTTATCAAATAATTTTCAAGATTTATTTCTGCCTTAAGAATAATTTTTTAATTTATATTACCAATTTATTCATGAGTGAATTTTATATATAAAATATCTGTATATGATTTGGTTAACAGTAGCTAACTTATAGCTTATTATAAACTAATTTCACTTGTTATAAATAATTAAATTTTATCTATTTCCTCGTAAATTATTATTTCTAAACTTTAAATTAGTTAGAATATTAATTTTCATTAATATATAATTTAAAATAAATATAATATTTAATATATTTCTTTAGTTTTGGAAAAATTTGGAAAAATATTTTATATATTTATTGGTCTTTAGACTATTAATAGTTCTAATATTTTAAAAATATTCTTTCATAATACTTCAAATTTACTAATTTATATAATTTCAGAATAATATACGTTTTAATATATTTTAAATTATTTGTTATAATAACTTATAATTTTATATACTTAAATCTAAAAATGGTTTCTATATATTTTTTATTGCTTTGTTTTAGTTTTTACAATTTTCTTCTGCTGGTTTTAAACTAAATTTTTATTTATTTTTTTTTTGATTAATATGATTTATTTATTTATTATTCAAACCACTTTTGTATATCTTATAATTTTAAATTATTGTTTCTCAAACTTGGTCATATAAAAACTTCAAAGGTGAAAAAAACATTCTCTAAACATAGTCTTTATATATTTTTCAAAATGTTCTGAAAAATAACTCTGCCAGTTTTGATTTTCTTTTAGCTCCCTAAATGAGTTTGCCCAAAAGTCCATTTTATAAGTAACATAGTTGGTGGTATTAGAATACATTTAATGGAATCTTTAAAAGATTTTGTTGATGTAATTGACACCAATGATAAACTGTTTAGATTATATTTAGTAATTATAGCACTCTGATAAAACTTTGATTATTCTCTAAAAAGATTTGATTTTATGATAACAGTTTTAAATTAAAATTTTCATGATTATAATGTGAAAGAACCGTTTTAAATGAGTATTTACTTATTGTTATAATGGTAAATAATTTCTTAACTGAAAAATACCAAAGTCTTAAAGAATGTTTATTTATACTACTAATTCAAGTCATATAAATGAATAAAAATTAGTATAAACTAAATAGTTTGTTTGTTTAATAATTTAAATTTTTATAATTTTTAAATTAAGACTATATTAACCAATAAGATAAAAGTATAAAATTTAATTTATTTAAAAAGTTTGTTAATTTTAGCAAGATTGAAACTTCCATTTTCCTATAGAAATATAATTTCTATGCTGTATGATTTGTTTATGAATTACACATGGCTTTTTGATTGAATTAGCTAAAATGTTTTAGGTTAGAGATAGAATACCTAATTATAGAATTGTTCAAAATGATATTTCAGTAATTTTTCATTGATTATATATTAAGAAAGCTCTAAAAATTTAGTCAACATGCTTCTCTTTGAATAATATTTTATATAAGAAATAGAGAAAACTGTTTAAATTTTTGAAGTTTTTCAAATTTTTTTTTGCTTAAATTTTTTTATTTAGATTTAGTATACAATTGACTTTTGCTATGGCTCTATCAAATGTTAATATTTCTTATTCTTTTTAATAAAAACTTGTTACCTAACAGTTTTTACTACTATTTATGAATTTATATTTTCTGAATTTGTTTTCCTTAATCATCTTGTTTAAAATATTTAATAGAAAAATAATTTTACTTAAATTATAAAATATTTTTTACAAGTTACAAAAACAATAGCATCATTTTGATAAATAAATTTTAAGTTAATCATTTAAATCAATGTGATGTACATCAGATATTTATTTGTTGCTTTTATTATTTATCTTTATAGATCTGAAGACTTACGGCGAGAATTTGGAAAATATGGTTCAATTAGTGATGTGTATATCCCTCTTGATTACTACACAAAAAGATCTCGCGGTTTTGCCTACATACAATATCCTTTAACTTATCTTAAATAAATATTTAATTCAATTTATCTCACTGAAATTATTTCTTAACTTTTGAAATACATTTGAGCATATTGAAGAAGCTGAAGACGCACTGAAAGCTATGGATAGAAAATACGTTTGCGGCCGACGAATGGAAGTTCAGTTTGCTGCCGGTGATCGTAAAAGTAGGTCTTAATCTCCTCTATCTTCCTCTAAAATAATTCTTCCGGCAGCTCCTGGTCAGATGAGGAAGAAAACTCATCGGGGTAGTTCTCCTTAGTAAGTTTCTTGATGCTGTATAAAGATTCAAAGATCAAATTCCGCATCCAACAGTAGTAGAAGAAGATCGTTTACTCCCAGTCCGCAGCGACGCTACTCCCGATCGAGAAGCAGGTCTTACAACCGATATCCGAGATCACGATATCAGTATAGTCGAAGCAGATCGCGAGATCGAAGGTGAATCCGCCTCTCATACTCTCAGAGTTTAATTCGGACTCTTATAGTCGATCATGGGATCGTCGAGGTTCTCCTAGAAGATTTAGGTATAGACGAAGTTATTCTTATGAACGAGAGGAGCGACCTCGAGCTAGCCGACCACATCACCGACCCAGCAATTACAGGTTGCTGACCGCGTGTTCAAACTTATTATTTATCATTAAATTTGTTTATCTTTGACAGATCTCTCCATGAAGATCCTTATAGATCAGAAAGTGATCATTAAAAGATCCTGATTTAAAGAAATAAAATTTAGTTTTGTTTATTTGTTCGCTTGCAAAGGTTTCATAAAAAAAATAAATACAAAATATTGGCTCCGTTGTTTTTTAGGTCTATTGATCAGCGGGATAGGGGTAAATATCGGGTCATCAATGATAGTTGAAGCAGTTTTCAAATAAACCGTTTATGAATAAAACACCTGTGTTCAATTTCTTGCTTCGCCTACCTCTTCTACTTCTTAAAGCCAAAATGTGTTTTGACCAGTTTGTGTGGTATAAAAGTCAATCTTTTCTTCAAGTGAAATAAGTTTTATTAAATACGAAAGTTGTATCTCAATAAAAGTTAACTCCTAAACCGCTGACTTTTTTCTTCATCATAGGAGTAAGATGGTTTAATTGCAAGATCATGCTTAAAAGGAATTTTTAAAATTTAAGGCAGTCATTCACTGGGGCAAGAAATATTTTTTCACGTCTTAGAGATTTAAACACTTATATTTTGAAATGGGAAGACGATTATTTACAAAAAAAATTGTTAGTCCATAAAACCAGATTTTTATCAATCGTAATTATTTTGTGAGTTTCTTTTATTCTTCCATAAAACTGATTTCAATCAAATAAGCATTTTGGTCCATAGAACTTTTCAATAGTATTTTAATAAGCTGTTTACTTCAGAAGCGTACTTCTAATAGTTCTATTTGAAAAATCTACTAATCACCTCATGTAATCACAGTATGTTCGATAAAATTGTATATATTTGCATCTTAAGAAAAGTCTTCATTAAGATAAGAGAATTTTTTATCATGTTGAAAATGCAAATATAGAGATAGGATATCAAATACTTTTTTTATCAGCTTATCTAAAAATAACTACTTGTCGGGTTGAACAGGGTAAAAAAATTTTGGTTTAGCAAGTTTTAAATTTGCAATATATATTACTTTGTCAAAAAACTCTTTTAGTGTAGTATATATCAAGGATATTCTTCATTTTCGTTTAGTACTGATATTTTTCCTAATATCTTCAACTGGAATTAAATACTAAGTTTGTATAATAAGCTACCAATTAAAAATTATTTTTCATAGTATTTTTTTAAGTAATGAATCAGAAACTTGAAGCATCTGAAGTTTTTAGTTGCATTTTATAGTTTATACAAGTTCATAATTTGGCTATCTCCATAAAACTAAATTTAAATCTTTATAAAAACTAGTCAAGCGTGAAATATAGTTTACCATGGCAAATACTAAACAACATTTCCTCTTAAAACTTAAGAAGTTTCTCAATTCTGGTTTACCTTAAAATCCAACTAATATCTTTGATTAGTTATTAATAAACGTATTTGTTATTTATTTAAGATTTAATGAAAAATCTTTTTTGTAAAATTTTAAAAGTTTTTCTAAAAAATTTTAGGATTATAGAAAAAAGTTAAGATTTTCACTTTTTAACTTTATTTAGCTTAAAAAAATACAAAAGTTTATTTCTGTTTTAAAATATTTATAATTATGATATCAAAAAGTTACTATAATATTACTAATTTACTTATTAAAAATTATTCAAATCAAAAAGTATTTCAAAATAACAATACAATAAAAATAATTTTTCAAAATAGCTATTAAGTTAAGATAGTCATCTTTTAACCAAATTATTTTAATAATTCATAAAATAGGTTAATTATAAGATAAAAGAATCAATCAATATTTTTATATTTAAAAAAATAAGTTGCTAATATCATTTTGCAGACTTTGCTAAGCTAAAATTAATAATCAATTTGTTTAATGATGCACAAGAAAGCGCTAATCGTTGTAGATATGCAAAATGATTTTTTAACAGGAACTTTGTCGTTAAAAGAATGTCCTGCAAAACAAGTTAAACAATTAGTAAAATATTAAAAGCTTAAACTATTTTGATGTATTTTAGGATGGTATTAAAATCATACCAACAGTTAACCGACTTATATCAAAAGCAGAATGGGATTTAATAATTTATACTCTGGATTGGCATCCAACTAAACACATTTCATTTGTTACAAATGCACACAATTACCAACAACATGTTGATTCAGAGGTGATCATAGCTTTTAAACTATTTATTTGATAGTAGTACTACTATTATAAGATGTTTATTAAATAAAATTGCAAATACTTTTTCATAACGTTGGTTAAAAACCTGTTAAAAATTTGATGAAATAAATATGTTAATTTAAGTAGAAACACGTTTGTTAATTAATACTTACAGATTGAAACAAGCAAAGCAGAGGTTTACAACAAAATAGTTTTTGATATTGATGGGAAAAGTCGAGAGCAAATTATGTGGCCTCCTCATTGTATTCAGAATAGCTGGGGGTCAAAACTTCATGAAGATTTATTAGTGAGTGAAGTTCTTTTACTATTTGAAAGTAAAATTTTATTTATTTGTAGATTAAAGAAAATTCCAAAAAAGTTTACAAAGGCGTTAATGAAACTGTAGACTCATATTCTGCTTTCTTTGATAATGATAAAATAAATGAAACCAGTTTGCAAAGTATTCTTCGTGAAAATGACATTGAATCGACGTATATATGCGGAGTGGCAACAGATGTATGTGTTAACTACACAGCTACAGATAGCAACCAGCTTGGCTTTAAGGTTTCCAACTTTTGAAAGCAAGTTAAGATTATTGACTTCAATATTTTACAGACAAATGTAATTCTTGATGCTTGTGCTGGAGTTGATCACAATAACATACGCGAAAGTATTGAAAAATGGAAAGATTCAGGAATCAAACTTACGTCTAGTGATGATGTATGTCATTAATCATATCAATTTTGTTATATTTCAAAATATATTTTTCCATTTTCATAAATTTACTTTCAATGATTTGTTTTTATATTTCATAAATTGTTTTGAATCTTTCTGCATAGAGTTTAAACTACATCAAAACATGCTTTTACTATCAACAATAATCTTACAGAAGAATAAAACTTAATAGAAATAGTAACAAGTGTACATTTCTTGTAGGTAATAGAAAAGATGCCAGTGAAAGTAGTTAAATTACCACCTAAAATAGAAGCTTCTAGACGGTCATCTCGCAGAAGAAGACCTCCAGTTAGATATACAGACACCTGGGTTAAAAAAACGAGAATTCACATCTAATTAACATCGTGAAATTATAAAGATATCGACCACTGTAATACTTTTGTAGAAAACAGTTGTTACATGTTTGTTTGTTTTTGTGACAAATGTTTTGAAGTTTTTGTACAATAAAAATAAGTTCACATACAACTTTTTCATAATTTATGATTGTCTAAAATTTGTAGCATTACATATCCTCAATAGATAAGAAGTTAGATAATTAGTAAATGTTTAACAAATACCTTTTGAAGGACTCTTTAAAGCTATTTTCAAGTCTTATTTATTTCTTGTATATTTAGCAAGAATGAGATCTTTGAAATACTTGACGGAGTTTTGTTGAAGTTAAATTAATTAATTAAAACATTTTAAAATTGAAGTTGCTTCAGTCATCAGATATTAGCAGTATATAGCAAAGCATATAGTCTGCTTATGTGATGCAGCGGTTATCACACTCGCCTGCCACGGGCAAGTACCGGGTTAGGGTCCAGGTGGACACATATACACGACAAGGAAAAGTTCATAAAACCCCGGGGGAAAGGAGCTTGTTAGGCCTCTACTCAGCATCGTTCTGGCAGCTACTGAAACGCCAGTTGGGCGTAGCTGCATCAGTTTATCTGTTCCACTGTACAAACTTGTTGGCTAGAGTAGATTATGCTGCATCAGCAAGTGGATATTCAGAAGTTATGCCCTGGCTTACAGCATGGAGTACTTTGCCTAAACATCCCATTTCTTCTGCTTCTTATGTATTGGTGGTAACAAGTATTTTTGTTTACTAAAAATGAAACACTTTTACAAGTGTATTATAATAATGGATTTTAAACAAACTTTTCATTTACTACTTCCTAATAACTATTGACAGATACTTTGAATAAAACAAAAAACTTTGTAGTTGTTTCTTTATTCAGAAAACGTACAACACCTATATAGGATTAAATTGAACATAGGATAAGTATATAATATTTAGTGAACTGAACCAGGACAAAAACAAATAAAATTAAATATTTAACAAAAAGATAATCTATAAAGATTGTACTTTAATTGCATCAACGAAAAGTCTTTACACAAATGCGTTTTGATAGAGGCAAGCTAATTTTATAAAGTAAAAAAAGAAGATAGTTTTCCTTCTGCTCCACACTCATCACTTTGCCTTTAACTATCTACCAAAAATAACTTTAAATATTAAAACTCAATTTACTTTGATCAAATAAACTCTACAACAATCATTTCAATATAATAAAAATATTAAAATAAAAATTTGTAAGATATGGTAGGCAGGCATGGTAACCGCTTCACCACGCAGATGGACAATATCATTATTATAACTAATAATAATTTACTTTAACTAATAATGTAAAAAAGTTCCAAACTTACTATTGTTGGGGATCAACCTTCATTTCTAATGGTTCTGCCTTGCATGGCTACACAAAGCAAATAACAAATACAATTAAATCTTAAAAAATGAAAGTTAAATAGCTGAATTATTCATATACAATTACAAAAAAGTATAAGAGTAATTTGACAAATCATATATTAAAATTTGTATTATTATTCACAACAAATAAATTTATATAGAAAAAAAAACTTACCTGACTCTGAGATGAGGATGCTGAGGTCTCATTTTTTACTGATGTAGAAGGAACAGACTCAGAAGCAGACTTCTTTACAGAAATATGATCACTGTGATGTAAATCAACTTTTCTGGAATCATTTTCAATATTTTCTTTAAGGCTATTGCGATGTTCTAGGATTATAGCTTTTGCATAATCAATTTCTGCAATGGTCCAACTTATGTTATTTTCAAGACGTTTCTTTTCAAACCAATCTGAAACTTGTTTTAATGGAAGGCCATATTGCAGAGATAAATTAAGGAGTTGTGTTTGAGTTGGATATGGAAAGTTACAGAAAGATTTCATAAACTTTATTTCAATTGAAGCAGTTATAAAATTATCTAAAGAGCTACTATGAGCCACAGCATAATTGTTTTCATCTAACCACCGTTCTAATGGAAAGTTATTCATAATTCTTAAACTATTTAACCTGTTTATAAATAGAACAGTTATAACAATAAACAATAAGTTGCAACAAAAAAAAGTTGCTTTATAGAACTTTAATATAAAAAAAACTAAATTTTTTGCTCTAACAAATACAATCTAGATGAAAAAATATATTATTTAGTGAAAAAATGTTATAATAAGAAATAATAAGTATTCTATATATATATATAACTAAAACAAAATAGTTACTATATAAACCAAAACTTATTATAATATAGAACTTTTAACAAAGGCCAAACAACTCGTAGAACTTTATTTAACAATCCTAATGTAAAGTACAATATTTCTAATCGAATTTTTAAAAATATGCCTTCTCGCTAAATTGGTGAATTTTTCTATTAAAAGTGTTTCCAAACAATAATTATTACATAAAACCTAAAAAAATTGACCTTTGTTTAATTTACCTGAAAACACAAATGTAAAATGTCAAAATTCTACAAACTCGTGTAGAAAGATCTTTATTGACTTCTAGTCAAATCACTAGTGGTGTTCTTGGGTCCCCTTCTCTTTTTACTTTTCATTGAAGACCTTATCCAAAGACTAGTAGCAGTAGATAATTTCACTGTGTTTGTGTTTGCAGATGACTTTAAGCTATTATCTTGCAATCCTTCAAAACTTCAAACAGATCTACACGTTGTAAAAAACTGGTCTATAAACTGACAGCTCAGAATCTATCCCACAAAGTTTGAACTTATAACTTTCTCTCGTAAACCAGCTGCAAATTCCTTAAGCAAATGTTCTGATAGTTAGGAACATCGTCTCAGCTTCTTAAACTTAGATACTTTGGAAATTCGACAGATTAAATACGACTTAATTCTTATTTTTTAAATCATCCATAATTTAATTAACCTTCAATTCGATTCTTTCTTTTTTATTAGTCTTTCCTTTAAGTTATATGAACTCAGATGACAGACATTACATATTATAAGCCCATATCAACTGGTAGGTTGTAATACTAATAATTTTAGTTAAGTTGTTTTTAATGCCGTAGACGGCAGTGAACATTTCAAGATCATTGATTACTAAATCACCCATAATATTTGAACTTTTGACTTTAATATTTATCGATTCATTTGTGTAGACCTTGTGAAAACTGAAGTTGAAAAGTTCAGCTTTCTAAATAGTTCTCATTTTCTACAAACACTAAAGTTACATAATTTCATGTTAAATAAACTGCATTTTACGTTCAACTTGTCTATTTATCTATATAATAATTGTTTCAGTCAGTGTCGACTTGATTAAAAAACTTGGATCCGATTTTTTGAAGTTAACTGTAACTTACAGTTTTTAATTGTTTCAAATTTACGCAAAACTAAATAATTGACATTAATTAAGTTTTTGCGACGCCAAGCAGCTTGGTGTATTTTGATGGTTTCAGTTTGTAATGCCTGCGAAACATTGTCTGCATTGATTTATGTTATTTGTTAACTTCACCGGCTATATCAAAAGATTTTACTCTCTGAAACAAGCTGGATAACGTGATCTTGTATTACATAATATTTCTACTTTTTTATATTTATTACTATTAAGTAAATAATTAGCAGTAAAAATTAGTAAAAATTTACTTTTGATAAATATTTTTTTAATTTGAAGCTTTAACTTTTTATTCTAAATAAAGAAAAGTTTTGATGTTTTTATTTTATTTCAGTTTTCTAATAAAAGTTAATAATAACTTGCTAATTGAAAGTAAGTTTTTTTACGCTTTTTTGTAGGTATATACATTGTCTTCTCTGTTTTTATTACACCTTTAAACTTAAACTATGGATAAATCAATTGGTAAATAGTAATAACCAGATGAAATTTAAGTTGGAATAAGTTCATACAGTTTTTTCAACGTATTCATGAAGAGGTAGAAGGCGTCTGATAAATAGTTTTTCTGGTGAAGCAAAAAATTTTACTTTATATTTCGAGTTCACTTCTTTAAATCCTACTTAATTGAGAAAAAACTGTAAAATGTTATTTGAATCGGTTAGCTTTGTCGAAAAAATACTAAAAAGCAACTTACTTTGTGAGCTGACCCAAATTAGTGACCCCAAATTTGTAGTAAGAAGCCTTGTAAAAAATGTCTATCTTCTTTTTCAAGCAGTCTATGAACCTTCTACAACAGGTTTGAAATTTTAAGTTTTTAAAGTATAGCTAAAAGTTTCATGACAGCATAAACCAACTTTGTTATTTTTACAAATCATCGTTTTCATTTCCTTCTCTAACGAGGATAACGTAGCAAATTCCATTGCAAAATTAAAAAAGTATAATATAAAAAACAGAAAAATCACATTTTTATGCAAACCTTGTTTGCATCAAGACTAATAGAATGGAATTTCATTAAATCTCATATCTATCATAAAAACTAGTCATCTTGAAATCAATATAATAATTATTTTTATACATTATTTTATGTTCAGCCGTAGTTATTTTTTGAATATATATAATGGAAAATAATTGATAAAAATATTTCTAAATTTTGTAAAAATAATGTAAAATTATGACTCAGATAAAAAAATGATCAACACCTACCTTATCTCGGTGGTAACTGAATAACTGCCTTTTTTACTATTTTAAACTAACATAAGACTACTGCTCATGCCTAGAGGAAGAAGAAAGAATCATAGAGGTACGTTTTAACTAATACCAAATTAGTAAAGAGTTTCATCTTTTGTCTGTAGTGTCTTTTAAAGAAAAATTTTGTAAACAATTTTATATTTTATCTGTATAAATATTAACTATTTTGACTGATATTTTTTATCTATAAATTGCTTTTAATGTTACAAAAGGATTCAGATTATCAATAAGTTATTATTTACTACCTAAATAAATATTTTATTTTCATGTAAATCTCATTAACAGCTGTTTATGATTATTTTATGATCTGTTTAAGTTGTTAATTTTTCACAGTCTTGCAACTTATACTTGCAAGTGGACACATAAAACTAAACCTATTTTTAAATTGTAGCTATTATAATTATTAGTTCTATAAATAAATTACATAATTATATATATTGTTTTTTAGTAATGTAAGATATAAGCTTAAATGATGCTAGCAATGGTAGTTATGATTTTGTTGATTTCTAAAGTTTATTTATTTGGTTTATTTATATTTCATGTTTATGTTTTTAGAAGAAGTATCAATTTTCCATGAGCACTTGATGAGGTCTCTTGAACCTCACTTGGAAGTTAAAGAGCTCTTAGAAGAGGATTTGTATAAAATTATTACTGAAAAAGCCAGCAGATTGGTATACTGTATAGGATCTGCTATATTTAAAAATGATACCTGGTTGACTGATTTTATTGATAAATATGATTTATTGAATCATAAAGCAGTTTTGAAACTAAATGCTGAGCGAAAACCTAAGAGAATAATTCCAGCAGATTCCAACAAGAGATCTATGTATCAAATTGATTTGGTAAGTTGGAATTTCTATATTTGTTGAAATAGTTTCATGTTTTCTAAAATCAACTGATTATTTGTAGCAAAGAGTACAAAGAGATTATAAAAAAAATTGTTACTTATATATTTTGCAAATTATTTTTTTTTGTTTTTTTATGCATGTGTACTTGGTTTTCTTAAAAGTTATTTTTATCAAACTATTTTATTTTATTGATAAAGTTTTTTTTATGAAATGTTATATTCAATATTTTAAAAGTTTAATGAACAAATTTCACAATAAAAAGATAAAAACCTAGAATATAATATTATTCAAATATCTTTGCAACATAGACATTAGATGATGATGAAGAAGAAGAGAAACATGAAGAGATACAATCACTTCAGGAGGAAGATATAGAAGTACAAAGAAGAAGATTTATTTGTGACCAACTCTATATAATGTTTGTAAAAAAAAGAGAACGGAAAATCCCAAATCTTCCAAAATCAAAACCCCGAATAATTGATATGAAAGTGTACACATTTGAAGATCAACAAGAATATGCTCTAAAAAGTTCTTTTGATTTGACACAAAATGGAAATAGAGTCCCTGACCAACCTAAATACATTGGTGATGACTTTGAAGTTCCAGACAGAGTAATGGAGTTGTACAATAAAATTGTAACCACTAGAGATCCTAAGACATTTGATGAACCGTCTGCTCACCAGTTACGGATAGAAATGGTTGAAGCAAGCATTTTGTTGGAAATTGACTTAAGAAGATTTGCCATGTGGCAGGAATTAACGAAAGCTCGCAAAAGAGCGTTGAAGAGAATGAAGAAAAAAGCAAAGTTGAAAAAAACAGCAAGAATGAGAATTAGTAGACGGCTTTGGTGAATTGTTGCTTCTTCTAGAGAATTATTTTTGTATATTCATAGTTTTTCTGTGATATTGACAAAATAAAGAAAAACAATTTTTTGTTTTATAATTATCGCTCTTCTATATATTCCTTTATAGAGTTGCTCATCATATTGAACGATTTCATATCGCGCTTATAAGTATCCTTAGGGCAAAGACCAGAATTTCTAAAACTTTCCTTTAAACTTATCACCACATAGAAAGACGTAAACTTTTTACTTATTATAGTGATTTAGAAAATAAACTAGTTGGAAGATACTCAATTCTTTTTAGAGCAGCGTTAGGACTGGTCTTCATCAAAAGCATTTCTGACTTTCAGATAAAGAAGTTAGATAAACTTTTTCATCAAACATAAAATTAAAACCGGTATCAGGAAATTTAAGATTATTCTTATTTACAGCATCTCTTTTTGTGTGATCTTTATGTGGCTTCCACATCGCCTGTAGATTGCTGGTTGCCATAGTAACGTAAAAGTCGTTTTAAAATACTGATCTTAAAACGATTTGAAAAATGTTGAGTTGATTAGAGGCAATGTGGAATATTTATTATCCAAAGTTTATTATAAAGACAATCCCAGATTTAAAATAAAAACTCTCAAAGAGATTAGTAAAAGTTGAATGAAGCCTTTTCAGTCAACAAAAAATTGACTACAAGATAGAATTATTTTTTTAATAAACTTATAACTTTTCCTTTTGAATTCTAAAACTTTCTTAATCTGTATAACCATACCTTTTCTGATGACGTTAGCACGTCCAGCATGGTCGTTCTCAGCCGAAGCAGTCTCTACTATGATGAGGAAGGTATAATGGTTTTGTTGGTAGCCAGATACTCGTGTAAGTATTATGACTACTGACAATTATAGTGAAGCGAGACACGATTGTCCAAGGTGTGGTTTGTAACATCTGCCTAAGGTATTTGTCAATAATTTCTTTAATAATCATTCTTATTTTGTTAATTTCACTAACAAGTGATTCATAAATGATGTCGAACCAAATACAAAAACAAACTTTTAAGCATTTGATATCAAACTGGGAGATCGACTCCAAACACACAACAATTATTTATTTTCCACCCTTTGTTTTTGCTTAAAATCTAATTGCTTATCAAGCTATTATAACTAAATAAGATTCTGATGTTGCAATTTACAAATAACTCAATTTAAGGCAAAAATCTCACCTACACGGCAATTTAACTCGTCAACCAAGCTGCTAATAAGCTTTTTATATGAACAAAGAGATCTGTTCTAGTGATAATTTTCTAAGGCAGGAAAATGTGTTGTATATTGTGTTTTCCAAAGGTAAAGATTCTTAATAATTTCAGCAAACTTTTGTTACATTTAATTCTGAATTTTATGTCGTAAATAACTTTTAAAAGATTTAATTTTTGGTGTGGCTTTTAACTTTATGATTTTAGATAACATATCTTCGATATACTTACTAAAATCTCAAAATACTTTAGATTTTCTATACAACTGTGGTTATATTTTAGGGAATTTCCTTTTTTATAAGCAGGAAAATCGAACGTAAACATATGTTTTGTAGTAAATCTGTTGGTAGACTTTGAAACTTGACGGCCAACAGCGTGGTGCTTACAAACTATGATAACAAGTTGTTTCTAAGAAGATAAGATTTATAATGTGGAATGATGTGGTTTTTATGAAGTCTTTGAACTTTGTTAATTTTGTTGTTAAACATAAAAAAACTTTGAGGAATACTGCCGCTGCATCAACTGTATTGATTGCTGCTAAGTTTTGTTACAAGTAAGATAAAAAGTTTTATAAGATTAAATTGCTTAGATATTATTTAAAAAATTATTTTGTTTAAAGTTTATATGCTTGTTTTTTATACTAGATATAATTAAAAATATCTTTGTATATATTTATGATATACTTGTTGATAAAATTATTTTTTTTATCTTTTTATCAATTAAATTGTGATTATTAGATTCACTATATAGTTGCTCTGGTAATATATTATTTGATTAAGCTATCAACTAAAACTTGATACATTTTAACCATTATTTACTTTGCTGATATTTAATGAAATGTTATTAATATTGAATTAAAATCACAGATTTAGTGATTAAGACTCTTATATACATAATAAAATTTTGCAAAATTTCATAATCTACCAAACTTAAAAAGTTGATGGTTTTTGGTTATGTAGATGTATAAACAAAAAGAATTTATAAAATTTTAAACATTTTTTCAGTTATCAAAGCAAAAAATACCTTCAAGAAAAAACTGCTTTAAGTTTATCAAAAAATGTTACCGAAAAAAATAAAGTAATTTTCTTTTATAATTTAATTTAAATTCATTTTTAAACTTTCTTTCTTTAATTCGGTTTTTTATTGATTTAAAATATAACTTTCAATCTTATCTTCAGAAAAAGAAAATCCAGGTTGATCTTCTATTTTTCAAGAGATTGAAGTTTTTGCTCAAAATTTTATTTCCAAAAATATTAAGCAAACAATTTCTATGGTTGGTGGTCCACTCTACTACACTTGTAATCAGGACATTTTTGTCCATTTATATTGCGGACTTAGATGGCAGAATGGTGCGATCTATTGGTAAAAACTTTTTTACATATTTGGCATCATTAAACACTTTTTATTTTCAGTTAGAAAAGATATAAAGAGTTTTATCTATGAACTAAGCAAGTGGGTGGCTGTAGCTATTCCTGCTACATTTACAAACAGTGCTATCAGATACTGTGAAAGTAAACAAGCCCTGGCTTTCAGGACTAAACTGGTCAATAAAGCCTATGAGCTCTACTTTAAAAATCAATCTTACTACAGGTACTTACAATAGTCTCCAACATTTCTGTAAGCTATTTTTTAAAACTTTTTTTAGAATGAATAATATGGACAGTAGAATAGCAAATGCAGATCAATGTATGACTGATGATATACAAGACTTCACTAACTTACTAGCACATCTTTATTCACATCTCACAAAACCTGTTTTAGATGTTCTGCTTATATCTAGAACGTTAGTAAAACGATCTTTAGAGAAGGGAGCAGGCTGGAGGTAGTTGGATTAATTTAACTCTGAATGTTTATCTTTATTAATCATAATATTTTAATTAAATAGGTTTTCCAGCATGGTTTCCATCATCACAACATTTATTACAGTCAATGTTCTGCGAGCTCTTTCACCTAGATTTGGACAACTTATAGCTGTAAGACAGCAACGAAAAGGTCATTTGCGTTACATCCATTCAAGAATTATTCAAAATTCGGAAGAGATTGCTTTTTACGGCGGTGAAAACGTAACCAAAACATAAACTCACAAACTACTTAAATTAAGTCTTAAATCAATCAAAGGTAGAACATTCGCTGTTGAAAAAATGCTACAAATCCTTATCTGAACAAGAGAACTTGATCTATATCAAGCGTCTTTGGTATATTATGCTGGAACAGTTTTTTATGAAGTATGTTTGGAGTAGTGCTGGGATGTTGATAATAGCTGTACCTTTGATGACGGCGACTGGTTACTCTGCTGATGGTATAACTCTTCTAACTTTTCTATTATCGATTTTAAAGCTGCTGTTTTAAGCTTCTGATGACGTCATCCAATCCTGGGAAAATACAAGTAAAGAAGAGATGATTAGTTTTCGAACTGAGACATTTACAAGCGCGCGGAATCTGCTACAAACTTCTGCAGATGCGTTAGAAAGGATTATTAGTTCGTATAAAGAGGTGATTTATAAGGATTTTGATAAATATCATTTTTTGAAATCTTGTAATAGATTACAGAGTTAGCTGGATATACTTCTAGGGTTTGTAACATGTTTGAAGTGTTTGAAGATGTAAGTAAAGGAAAATATAAACGAATAGCTGCAGATAATATCTCGCCGTCAATAGAAGATGAAAATAAAAAATTAGTTATTGCTGAGATCAAAGGTTAATTATATTTTTATTTGTTTTCATTATTACATGATACTTTCAAAACAAAATGTTCAACCATTGTTTGATTTATGAAAAAATTAAAATTGAAAAAAATATTTGTAGGACAATTGACAGAAAGTGAACGAGATATTGAACTAATGGATGTCCCAATTATCACTCCTAATGGAGATTTTGTTGTCAATTCACTTTCTTTACAAGTTAGTTACTTCTCAGGAATTTTCAAAATGTTTTCATTCTTTCACTCTAAATTCAGTTGAAACTTTTAAACTTTTTGAAAATTGGAAATAAGAATTAAACAAAAACAAATTTTATTTTTACTAAAGTTACTTTTTCTATTAAGATCATTTTCGCTTTGAAACAATTTTTCAGTTGCTTACGATTTGATTATCTAAACTTTACCCCCTTATAATGATTTATTTAATATTAATAATTAATAGCAAACAAGTGAATTAAGTACAAATGAAAACATTTTAAACGTTGTCTTTAAACTTGAACACAAATCATCAATAAAATTCTTTCAATATTTTTGTAGGTTTATGAAGGAATGCATTTACTAATCACTGGTCCTAATGGATGTGGAAAAAGCTCTTTGTTTCGATTACTTGGAGGTCTGTGGCCTGTGTATAACGGACGGATGAGCAAACCTGACCCTTCCACAATGTTTTATATTCCTCAAAGGTGTTGTAAATAATTTGTTTCTTCAAAGTCAATTTTTTGTAGCAGTAAAGTTAACTTTTGATGGGAAGTAAATAACTTTTCAATTCAAAGTTCAACTTTTCATCAAAACAAACTTTTTAAGAAACTTATTTAGTCGATTTGACGATTAAATCTGTAAAAACCGTTTCGATTAGTTCTAAGATTTTGGGTTTATAGTTTTGGGAGTGTATACGACTCGATAAGATATTAAATTTAACTCCTAGATGTCCTTATACAGATCTCATGATTGAGATTTTAGCTTTTTCCGATATTTTTTTCAAAGATTAAAGAAGTTTTTTGTGAATTGAAAACTTCAATTTAAAGATCAGAAAAATTATTTTGTTGCAAAAAGTTTAAAAGTTATTTATTTGATGAAGACCTTACATGACTATCGGGACGTTAAGGGAGCAAATTATCTACCCGGACACTGTGACAGACATGCATAGAAAGGGTCTTAATGATGAAGATCTTAAGGAAATCTTAAAGACTGTTCATCTTTATCACGTGGTACAAAGAGAAGGAGGTTTGTAGAAGATCAAAATGATGAGAGGATTGCTAAAGTGTCTTGTAGGATGGGATGCAGAGGCAGATTGGAAGGATGTCCTCTCAGGAGGAGAGAAGCAACGGATGGGAATGGCGAGACTCTTCTATCAAAAGTAAGTCCTGGATGTTGAGATCTTTTTACATTTGAACATCTTACAGACCTATCTATGCTTTATTGGATGAATGTACATCAGCTGTTAGTATTGATGTAGAAGGCCGTATCTTCCAAACTGCGAAAGATGTTGGGATCACCTTGTTGACGATTACTCATCGACCTTCTTTATGGTGAAGTTTTGATCATCTCACGGATCTGTGTTAATTGAAGTTTGATCTTTAGGAAGTATCATACTCACATCCTACAGTTTGATGGTGAAGGAGGCTGGAAGTTCGATAGACTTGATTCTGATACTCGCTTGTCATTGAATGAAGAAAAACAGGTCTCAATCCATCTTCTTTACTCTTCTCTCAATTATTTTTCTTTATTTAATGATTACAGCATCTCGAAAGACAGTTATCTGGCATCCCAAAGATGCAGGAACGTTTGAAAGAGCTTTGTGGGATTCTTGGGGAAGGTACCTTGCATAATGATCATGAAATGGATGAGATTATTTCTAAAGATTGATTCAGTGAAAATTGATCTTAAATTATTTAAAAATTATCTTGATTTATGATTTATGAAAGTCGTTTTCTATACTACCTGCGTTGTTTTATCTGCTGAACTTCAAGAATTATTTATTTTATCTTTATTCATTTATTTATCAAATCATTCCAACTTTCAATTCCGACATAGTACTGTTTTCTACACCAAATAAGTTTATTTAAACTTAATCAATTTTATCATACGTGTTCTGTAACAACATCAGGTATTTTACTGTAATTACTCACTAGTGAAAAGCTAATTATTGATTATTATTTGTTTTTCTTCGTTTACTTTTTAGCAGTTTACTCAAATTTAATCAATCGTTTCATTTATATAAAAATCTTGATAAGCCTTAAGTTCACAAAGCTCAAATTTGAATAAATCATAAAAGTTATAAATTGTAAAGAGTGATGAATTACCGGAAACTACAAAAAGCAGTTATTAGAAGAACAGTAGGAGTTTCTTTTGATTTAATTTCTTTTTTAATTTAATCAAAATATCTTTTAAATCTCTAAAATTTTGATTTTGTAGGTTATATTTGTTCAATAAACAAAAGCTACAAATATTAAATGTCAAAATATTTAAAGCTTTTTGTTTATTTATTTCAATAAATGCAACGAGGGTGCCTGAAGAGAGCATCTCTCGCTGACACACATTCTCACAAATATTACCTACAAAGTTAGAAATATAGAAAGCATAAGCTGCAACACAAATGACAATGTTGCTAATATTATAACGATTCAACTTCTGCTTGAACAACACGAGTGATTCTGACATGACAATGTCTGATAGCAGCGACAACCTATCAACACACCATTTAGATTTGTTCTAAAGATTAGTTTTTGAAGTTTTTTACTGAGAAGTTTACTAAACGTAAAGAATGCGTACAAAACTGTAACAATTGGGCTAAAGACTTACTCATGATCACCTTCTGACTGGGTTATAAGCCTGGTCCACAAACAAATACTCTGTCACAAACAAAAGTTAGCGGTTAAGAAAAAAATTAAAGCTGCCAAAAGATGCTGAAAAAAGCAACTAAACATCATTAAAACTCCCTAAATATAAAAAAGACATCTTCTTTGACCAAACGCTTAGAGGCAAAACCACTTCACGGGCAATTCATAAAAAGAATGAAGCAGATCAATGTGTCCTTGAACCACACATACAGATAGTTTAGCAGTGCGGGGCTTAAAACAGAAACAGAAGGACTACTAGTAGCGGCACAAGATTAATCACTACCTACCAAAAACTTTCAAGCAAGTATATGAAAAGCCACACAAGATAATAAATGCAGAATTTGTGAAACTAAACGGAAAACCATCGACCATATCCTATCAGGATGTTCAATAATAACAGGAGCAGAATACCTTCAACGCCACAACAAAGAAGCTAAATACCTTGACTGGCACATTTGTAAAGCAACAGATATTTCTGCAAATAAAAAATGGTACAATCATATTCCTGAAGCGGTTATGGAAACGAGAAGTTACATTATTCAAATTACTTTGGAACTTTGGCATTAAAACAAAACGAGAAATTAGAGTCAACATACCAGATATTGTTGTAAAAGATGAAATAAATAAATTGTGTTACTTGACGTCGTAGTACCAAGCGACACAAATGTAAGTATCTGGGAATTTGAGAAGAAGTCTAAATACAATAATCTAGAAACCCAAATCCAAAGAATGTGGAAAGTGAATACCTAAATACTTCCAGTTGTGATTGGTGCATTACGAATAACATCAGATTAGTTCGAGAAGTTCATTGAAAAATACCAGGGAAAATTCAATGTGCTAAAATTTAAAAGATAGCGATATTGGGAACAGCGCGCATACTGCGTAAAGTGTTGATGCTCAGTTGAACCTGGAACCTTTCTTACTTGTTGCTTACTTCCACTGTTTGATATCACCCGCAAAACTATACATCGCACCCTAACCAAATTTTTACTGCCACATAGTTTTAACCCCACTATTAAATAAAAAAAAGTTTTATTTAGACCTTTAATCAGATTGAAAAACTCTTCATTTTGTTTTCAAATTACTCTTGCAGATAAGTCCTATCAGTTTTATGTTTGTTTTGTTTTTTGTATCGTTAAATCTTCTCAGTTTTCTTGATTGATTCGTTATAAATTTATTTACTTATTTAACGAATGCCTGTAAAAATTAAGTCATAATCAACTTTTAAACCGAATACTACACAAAATGACTACAGAGAACTTGAAGAAAGAAGTCAAATACCACAGTTTAACATATAAATATAGAAAAATGCATAACACAGTTAAGAATTACCAGAAATATAAAGAAGAAAATGAAGAAGGTGGCAGAATAGAGTATATCTTGTCATTTAAGATTAGTGAAACTTCATAAGACCCCAGCAGTTATCAAATTTGATTACAGATTAGGCAAATCTTAAAAGAAAAATTTGATAATAGCTTGATGATGAGAAAATAGAAGTATTTAGATGAAGAAAAACGTCAACTAATAAACATTATGTTTGTCGGTGTAATTGATGATATATTTAGTAATATTTTCAAATGATTTTATTTCTAATATATGAATTGTAAAAGAAAATAAGCCTAAGTAAAAGACCTACAACTTCTAGAAATTGATCTTTGCAGGTTTGCTGATGTTTAAACATTTTGTTACTTTGCTCAACTTAAAGCTTTATAGATTAAAAAAAAATCAAATTACCATTTTTTATTTGAATATTTTAAAAGAATACTTTTAATTATGAACTTCAGCTTTATTATTAATTTTTTTGATGAAGTCTTAAGAAAAATACAATTATTTCAATAGAAGTTTGTTCATGAAACTTTTATTAAGTAACCTAAAAAAGATTTTCCAATAAAAGCTACTAAGACTATAAAATAGCTTTTAAAATATAATATCTTGTAAAAGAGTATATTTATTTCGTTTCGAAAACTGAAATTTAACAACTAATTATTTTAATAATTGTAATTTTAAAAGAAATTATTTTCTTTAAATAAATTTATTACAAAATTTGATGACTTTTTTATTCTACGATAAATAAAGTTCAAAAAAGTTTTATAAGGAAATTTTTTTTTGTTTCTAACTCAAAGTAAACATTTAAATCGACAAAAGTTATAAAAATCAATAAAGCATTAGCTGAAATTTGATTTTGATAATTTTATTATAAGACTTTGTTGAGTTTTCCTATTTTAATCGCAATAAAATCTTATTTCATCTTTTCAATGAATTTTGACAAACTCAAATTGGTTTTCATTGCTGTCAGTGAAGCTACTTATCCATTAGTTGTTATTTAGATTTAATTCGAAATTTCTCTAAATTGATTAATCATTGACAATTTCAAATTTTATTATTTGCTTATAATCGAAACCAACAATTTTAACAAAACTTTCTTAGATGAATTTAAGATAAATTTTAGTTTAAAACACCTTTTTAAAAGATTTTGAAACAAATTATTTGGTCTCAAGTTGTTTTTTCTGATATTTATTCTACTGTTGTCACTAACGTCGGATGAAAAACGGGAACATCCGAAGGATCTGTTGTATGAGGAACTCTCAAAAAGCAAACGAAACAGTCGCCGTCGTTTTGTTCAAACTTGCAACTCGCGATCTGAAATCAATACCAGCAACTGGGAAGATATCGCTCCGAATGGCGCTCTCTACTCCATAAACAACTGAAGGGTATAGAAGAAAGATCAACATCCAAGAAAAGAAACTTTATTTTCTAGTTCTTTTGTATTTTACTGTCTTTTCGTCAACAGCTTTCGAACACAACCAACCCACAACCCATTCTTCGTTATCTTATATAAAACATATTCTACTTTAAACACAAATTATAAAAACTCGATTAACAAGCAGCTCGTTGACTGTAAAAGAAGATAAAAGTAGAACTATCAAAATTAGTAATTTAATCAACTAAAAACTGTAAGAGAAAGATTTACTTTCAGAATATAGAGATCGTCTGTATTCAACAAACTAACAAAATCTTTTGGTTAAATGTAAAAATAAAATTAGTTTGAAAATCTGACTAATCTCTAGTAGTAGTCACTACATAATCTGATAGAGATTCTTTATTCTCTCATTTATCAAATAAATATCTTTTTTCTGATTCTTACTTTAAATCATATATCTGTTATAATCAAATATATTTCAAAAGTTCCCAAAAATGAATAATAAAAACAGAAATTATGAGAAAGGAGCTTAGGGGGAATTGGAGTTGTGATGTAAATGAAAGATGTTTAGAGCTGTTGGATAGACATTTGTACAAGTTCCACCCGGAAGTAGCAAAAGGTGGACAAAAGAAAAGGTTCAGATGTAGTATCAAAACCTTGGAGGATATTAGAAGGATTTGAAGAGAACCAAGCGAAAGAATTCAAAGTAGCCAAGTCGAGACGCTGATGACGTCATCCTTCCATTCCGAAGTCTCGTGTAAAATCCTCAAAACGTTTCAAATCGTCTCTATTGACGGTGGGTCGCGTGCTTTCTTTAGCGCGCAACATATCACCCTATGAAGACAGGAGATAACAATTTGGTTGTCATGGCAACCGATGAGGTCAATTACCATGCACAGAATAGGTTCCCGAAGTTTTTCGCCATCAACAGTCAACCAAGACATCTCCATGGCTGCCGGATCACCAGGAGAACAAGGTGTTAATAAGTCGTCCACAATTACGTTTGGGTCTTGTCGGCTAGGTCCCCGGACCTGTAGGTCACGTGGTGAAAAGACGAGATGGTTTTAGAGGCACGTTTGAACCTTTTTAAAGTGAGTTGCTCGTTGTACTTTACGGACAGGTTCCATGAGGGCATCACGGACACAAACACCAATGTCGGCGCCAGAGTATCTAAAAAATAGAAGATGAAGATAGGAAGAGAGAAGAAGATCTCTTACCCGTCCGTCATCTCTGAAAGAACTTTATAATCCGCATCATTAAGACTACTTGGAGTATCTCCCATGTGAATTCGGAACATTGTGTTTCGAGCTTCAGCTTCAGGTAGAGGGATATAGATACGACGCTCGAATCTGCCTCAAGATTTCGTTTATAAATATTCAATTGTAGTTCAATACTGACCTCCTTCTGATAGCCGGATCTAAAGCCCATGGGAGATTAGTGGCTCCGAGGACCAGGACTTGATCATTGTTTTGGCCAACACCTGAAGAAGATGAAATTGAAAAAGAGTTTGTAGAAGATCACAAGTTCTGTACCTTGCATTTGAACAAGAAATTCCGTTTTTACTCTTCTGGAAGATTCGCTCTCATTGTCACTTCGGGAGCTACAGAGAGAGTCTAACTCATCGATGAAGATGATGGAAGGTTTGTTGTCTCTAGCCATTTGGAAAAGAGTTTTGACAAGTCTGAAAAATGACAAATTTGATGTAGATCACCTCAATGTTGTAAAGATTTATTTTTTGTCGTTTTATATATTTTATCACGAATTTGAATCTTTGAACTCGTTTATCATTCGAATAAACTTACTTCTCACTCTCGCCGACCCATTTAGAAACGAGATCAGATGAAGAAACTGATAAAAATGTTGAATTATTTGCTTCAGTTGCAACCGCTTTTGCCAGATAAGACTTCCCTGTCCCAGGTGGCTAGATACAGTTTACAGAATTAATAAGAAAATTTACCCCTAAAAACCATAAAGAAAATGGAAAGTAAGAAATAAATATTCACCCCATATAATAAGATTCCTCTCCATGGTTGACGTTTACCTACAAATAAACATTCAAATATTTAAACTATTCAAGTTGTAACCGGAAAACTATAGTGATAATAAAAAAAGCAAACGTAATTACCTGTGAATAAGTAAGGGAATTTAATAGGTAAGATAACTGCTTCTTTCAAAGATTCCTTTGCATCATGTAAACCAGCTACATCATTCCAACCCACATTCGGTTTTTCAACAACAATCGCCTCTAAAGTGGCGAAGTAAGAAATGAAAGAATCAAATCAACTGTTTAGTTGTAAACCTGCTAGCTGGTTCTTTAATTGTTTCTTTTGAGGATCATCATCACTATCTTCATCACGGCTATAATTGATCTTTTTAAATATTTGAAATTGGAGATGAGACAGACTTACTTGTCAGCACCTTCTGCTTTCTTTTTCTTTTCAGGTTTTGGACCAGATTTTTTTTCATCAAGATACTTTTTGATATGTTCAGCTCTTTCTATATAACCTCCACACCTTTCACGAATATTTCTTTTAACTGCTTCATTATTTCTATTATCATCTGAAAATATCACAACTTGTACTGTTATTTCAATAAAAGTCAAACTAATTAAACTTATATAAGTCATTAACTACAAATTATGACTCATTTTTTTTGACAAAAACTTTCAGTGTAATTTTCGGTAATTTACATTTCATTGAATGAAGAAAAAACTCAATTCCTGTTTGATAAAAGCGAAGAGCTTCTTCATAATTGTTTTTCTTTTCTTCTTCTGTAGCCTTTTTCACATAATCTATCGCTTTCTATAATCATAAATGAAAATTTATTCGAAAAGTTATTAAATTTATTTAATTAATATTTTATGAAAATGGCTGGTACTCAAACAATAATAAAAAATGAAAACTTACATCTAGGCTAGTCATACTTGTAGCTGAAACATCAACTAAGTCTATAAAAACCTAAAACAATAATTATGTTTAAATAATATTTTAAAGTATCACTTGTTACTAGAGAGAATTTTACTTTCTATTCAGCACATAATAAAATGAAAACAAAATTGTGTCATTTAATTTTGTAAAAATATAAAAACTACTTAAATTACATAATAAATTTTCAGAATAATTAGAAAATATAATAACATTAAAGATAATATAAAGTATTCATCAAATATTAAATGGTATAGTCAAAAAATTATTAAAGTTTTACAAACTTCAAAGTTTTTTTTCTTGAATAGAAAGAAATAGTCTTAATTTAGAATAAATATAGAAAAGAAAAATGAGATTGGAGTATAAAAACTTTCAAAAAATGAAGTTTATCACAAATAATTTATTATTGTTGCTTTATATTCATTGAAAAAAATAAGCAAAAATATTTTTAAAATTGAAGGAAAAAAGCATTTTTAAATTTAGTGAAAATATGAGATATCATATAATTATTATTAAAATAAGTAAATATAACTAAATCAGTTGCTGATAAACAAATTTTAAGAAAAAGTCTTAGTTTTTAAAAATGATCATCTTATCTTTAAACTGTTTAAAAGATTTAATAAATTAAACAAAAAGTATCTTCTAATGTTGTAAATGATATTTGAATATTTAGAAGATAAACATTACACTTAATTCAGTAAATCAGATATTTCTTTATTAGAAACAAAATTTAATTAAAATAGGGCGATGATGTATAAAAATAATTTAAATGAAAGTTTCTAAAACCAAGTTTAACTCGATATTAAGGATAAATAATTTTGATTTAAACTTTTATATTTGCAACCAATTCTTTAATCAGAATAAGTTTGTGATCTATGATAAAACGGTTGTTGATAAAATAAATAATGACCAAATCATCTATGCTACTTCCTGCTTCTTATAATTTATTGAATAATATAAATGATCAATTTAGCGAACTGTGATCAATTTAGCAAACTGCGATCAATTGTAAATTTTTTCAACTCGAAATATATCGATCAGAAACAAAAAAATATAAGTTACAACATTCGCAGTCCTAGAAAACAAACTAATATTTTTAGAACTATTCTGGACTTATTGTGATTTTGTTTTAAGTTACTCAGAAGGAGAAATAAACAACTTAAAAAATTAGAATAAAACTTGTTTAATAAAATTCACTTAAAGTAAAAGTTAAAAAAAAAACTAATAAACTTCAAGGATTTTATAAATTGCCCTTTCATTTATCAAGTTTTTTTTACTTTAAACTATTGAAAGTAAATTCTGACTTACATCCTAAACAATTTATTAGATGCTAAAAATTACAGAAACTACTCTAACCTTTGATGACAAACAAAATTGTTATGCTTAATTTTATTGAGTTTAGACTAAGTAAGTTTATCTAACTTTGTACTTATACCTATAAAAACGTTCAAATGCAAGTAAAAAATGTTTGATTTATAAATTTGTTTTTATATTTTTTGAAGTATATATAAATAGTTCAAATTTTAATAATATGGATAATATAAATCAACTTATAAAATGTTCTAATCCACATTTTAATAATATAATATGGATTTACTTCTAAAATGTAATTACAACAGCTTAGTAAAGTTGAAAGTATATTTTCAATTTAATCGAGCATAATATCAAAATTAAACTGTTCTAAAATAAGGCTATTGATCTTAGAATGTTACTATCAGCAACTATTTCGGGGTGAACGACTGAATATTTCTTATTAGAAATATTTCCTACTGTGTGCAACACCCCAACTTTTACAAGTATCTGTATTTCCGATTGAAAATTTAAATTAACTGGATTTGAAACTTTCACCATCTTCTTCATCGTTTCATTTGCTTCTTTGAAGAGTTTCTCTTCAGAAAAATCTTTTTCTAATAATTTTTTTGCATCAGCTTATCACTAATTAGATACTATTAAGTTTCTTAAAAAAACCTTTTACACTTAATCGTAGGGCTGTTCCGTAAATCAAAACCAATTTTTTTAGTGTACGGTCATGCAAGCAGTAGGAAATTTTTGAAAGTAAACTTTTTGATGTTGCAATACGTTTGGAATACAGCATTTGTCTCCATTGAAGCCTAGACGAAAGCTTGCATATCGAGAATTTGGTAAAAAGACTGTAAAGTGACAAACTATAAAAAGCTAGATTGAAATTACAAATCACTTACTGCACAGTGTAAGCAAAAATTGATGTTGTTAATGCCACCAGAGTAATTTCATCAACAAACAAAGAACTTAAAGAAAGTAAACCGACTCCAGCTAAAGATTGAATCCTAATCTTTTTAAGGTGCTTTGGCAACGCACGCACCCTTGTCGAACAGTAAGAGTTGAGTTAAGAGAAATTTAAAGTATTTTTTACTTATAATTGAACCTGGTTGTTGGTATGACACAGTGAAAATCATCTTCAGCAATATCTTTGAAACTATTTAATAATATTTCATCTGTTTGTAAATTTTGAGCTGCTACAATTACATCCTGATAGAAATATCTAAATAAAATTACTAATTAATCATCTGGTACAAAATAATCTTCTTATACAAAATGTAATAGTAAATCACAAATAAATTAAAAGATACTTTTTCGAGTTTGTACCAGATTCATTTTTCTTGTTTAAAGAGTACTGAGGTTTTTGTAACTTTCCTGAAGTCCAAATTTTGAGTGAAAGATGATCACCAGAAGCAACAATTACCTTAATAATTATAGTGTTTTTACCTCAAAATATAAAGCTGTTTATAATACACCTCACAATAATCACAAAGAAAATTCTTCTTTAAACACTCTTGTAAGGTAGAAGTTGACACTTTCTTATAATCTGCTTCATTCAATATATCGCTTAGCTCTGTAATAAAACTTTTTTCTTCCATTGTGCAATACTTTAGAAATATAACTGAGTCAGAATTTCTTTTTAATTGTTTCAAGGAAGTTTTAATTCTGCTGTAAACTCTACGATGATATCCTGGATGGTAATCTAGGTAAAGCACTCTTTGTTGGATAATATGATTAAATTGGTTGATTAGATGTTTTCTCCTATCAAGGGAACGTATTAGTAAATAATTTTCTATAAAACTAAGTGTTTTTTCAAAGTTGTCAGCCCAGTTTTCTTCAAGGTTTTCTAGAAAAAAAATTTTGTAACTTGATTAAAAATGTATTCATATAAAAAATAGAATTGAAAATATTTTCATTCTTGTTAAAAACGTAAAATATCTTTGTGGTGTCTAATTAATTGATGTATTTTTTTTATTTTTAAATATTTCAATAAATCAAATACTTGGATCAATACTGCTGACATAAAGCTTTTTAATTTCTTCTATCAAATAGTTTGTTGGTAATATTAGAGGGTCAGACTGAGCTGGAAAAATAGCTTCACTTTCAACTTGCTGCTTGTTTTTAACCACGCTAGACTTTAGAAAATCAGCTGGCTCAAACTTTGATTTGAAATCATTTTTCTTTCTTTTAAAAAAAGGCTGTTTCACAATTGAGTTGAAAATCTAAAGCATACAAGAACAGTAAGTTCAGAAAAAATATTTCAAGCAACTATTTTTGAAGAACAATTTTTAAATAGATACTTTCATCAATAGGAAAACAAAATAAGTAATTAATCTTTTGAAATTAATTTTTTAAGGTCTTTTAATTTGCTTCATTTAATTAATTCTCAAATATTAAATGTTTTAGTCACAGCAACAAATTATTAATTAAACTATAAATTGCAAAAGGAATAAATTTCAAAATTTAATTTCTAATCACTACTATTTAAACAAATTCAAAATATCAATATAGTTTAAAAAAACAATTTATTAAAAAGTTTTAAAACGCATTTGTGGTGAAGATAACAAGTGTTTAGTCAAATCAAAACAAAGAAACAAAATAGAGCTTAAAAAATTAATACAACAAACTAGCATCTTAAAAATAAAGTACCTTTTTCATTTTAGGTGATTAATTACTGGCTTGATTAAACAAACTTGCAGATTCTATACTTTAAAAATATTTGAACATTTTTTTATGATTTAACATATTTTGATCTGTTAAATTAAATTCTAATGAAAACTAAATAAACAAAAATCTGTTAGAAATATTAAATGTAGCAATTTTACAGCTAAAATAAAAAAAATTTATTTATTACGGGTATAAACAATTTCGCATAAATTTTAGAAAATTTAAGAGCTTAATGTTCATTAATTTTGATAATCAAGAATTACTAGCTAGTATTAATTGTGTTTATTAATTTTTTATGTTTCTAATTATTTTTCGTAAACATTTTTTATAAAAAATTATTCTAAGAAAACTAAATTTCCACTTTTTTTAATCTACTTTTACCATACAATCATTTTTAAAATACTATTTTTGCACTAAAATTCAAGTAAGAATTATTTATTCAATCGAGGAAAAAAATTTTATTAGTTTAAGATGCTAAATTAAATTTCATCAAATATTTTTTTCCATCAAATTTTTCAAGTTCATAAGATTTGATATCTTTTGAAATAAAATACAAAATAGAACTAATGTTAATGTTGTTTTATGCTATGAGTTTATTATTTTAACAAATTGTCTTTAAATTCAATCGTTCGTTGAACAAACTATATTTTGACTGAAGTTTTTTAATTTCATATAAGACTTTTTTTATTATGAAAATAATTTTTGCAATTGTTTAACATTAAAATATTTAAATCTTATACTTTTATTATTTTAATATCAAAATTTTACAAAATTAAATAAAAAGCTTTCTTGAAGCCTTATGTGAATACTTTTATAGTTTTTAACCTTTTTTGCCGCGTAATTATTTTCAGCCCACCAGAATGTCTTGCAATTCATCATAATAATTATAAATTAATAATTCAAATTTCATAAAAGATTCCTTAAATTTATACATAAATTTATATATTTATATGAGAAGATATTCTTGGATAATATTTGTAATTTCACAATTTAACAAATTACAAACAGTACGTATGACTTTAATGGACTCGGCCGGTAAGTAATGACATCTTTAAACCTACCTTGATGTGTTGTCTCTATGCTCGCTGTCTATTGACAAAATTAAATAAACGATTTATTCAAGAAGATATTATAACAAAATAAATAAACTTTTTTGTTGGTTAGAATTGACTTTACGCGTTTGTAAAAATATAAAGAACAAAACTTGATAAAAAGTTTGATATGTTAAATGCTTATGTAACGCCATTATTTCAGATAATAAAAATATATTTCTTCAAAACGAAGAAATTTGAGGTTTTGTAGTTTTGTCTCCTTTAAAAACAAGTTTCAAGACATTTACATTTATGGATATCTCATGACAGCGTTCCTTTCCAAAAACTTTTTAGAATCATTTATAAAGGGCTGTGATGAAATTTTATTCAATTTTAAATCAATATCAAAGTCTTGTCTATAAATTGAGAGTCACAGATGAGTGATCAAACACAGGCGGCTCCCTTTGTTGTAGATGAAGAAAAGTCACATGGTTCGATTTAATTTATTTAATTTCATATTCAATGAAATTTTAGCCAAGTGGTTGGTGTTTTTTTTTATCGTTTAAGGCTTAAAAATTTGAGAGAAAGTAAAAAAAAGAAGTATTGGCGTAACAGCTTAGGTATATAAAGTTAAATCAAATCTATTTTATAATAAAATTAGATATATCTGATGCAGAATTCTCAGAGAATGCAGAGTTTTCATTTTATAAAGCTCAGACAAATGTTTTATTTTTAAATTTATTAATGAACAAATTTAGAGATCTGCAACAAAATTGGATTTTATTTTAAACTTTATTGAACCTAAAGGTAAAAGTGAGAAACCTCGTTAAAAAATAAAAGAGATTTGTTTAATATTATAAATGTAAAAACAAAACTTAAACTGAAAAGATGAGAAATTTTCAATTCAACTTTTTTAAGTCCGATTATTATTCTATATTTTTAAATCGCCGGAAAATAATTAATTGATGATTAAACATAGATACTCTTCAAATAAAATCTTCTTATGTTTTAGAGATTGACTCAAAGTTGATAATTGACGTCCACAGTTTTTAATCTCTCAATGAAATCTTCTTCCATTCTTGTTCTTGTTATTATCGTCATGATGACGTCACGATCTTGTGCGACAAGAAGAAGAAACAGTAAGAAACTGCGTAATCAGCATTCAAGCACAGATCACAAAAAACATCACAACAAATCCTTCAAAGAAACTATTAATCCAAATAATCGAACTTACGGAAAGATAGAATTAAGTATAGACGATGATTTAAAGCCTAAACAGATCTTTTTTGGGGTTTATGGGGCACACAGTCCAGAGTATACTATCAAAGCAACCTCACTAGTGTTACTATCAGATGAAAACGACGGGAAGAAACCAACAACTCATTTTGGCTGCACTGCTTATTATTCAAATAGTGACCAACTATTGAAACTGAAAAAGCTTGGACGAACATGGGTTGGTGTTGTTGACAGGGGCAAGTGTTACTACTACCACAAAGCGAGATTTGCTTTTGAAATTGGAGCTTCTGCTCTTATAGTTCGTTCTCATGAAGACAATTTAACAGTGATGAACACTGTAGGTGAGTTCTATTTGTTTAAAATGGAAATTTAGTTAATTTTAACGCTTTTATAAGTAATCAATCTCACTAAACATTTAAACTGTTTAAGACCAAACTTTCAGATACTTTAATCAACTTCTGAGACTTGTTTTTAGCTACCCTAAGCAGTAAGAGATCTAGAAATCTTTCTGATAATTTACAATTAAGTCATATGCGATTAGAAAATTAGAAAGAGCTAGTTAGCACAAAAGCTAGATTTTCATTAATCTCGATAAAGAATTTTTTTAGCCATATTGTCTGCGTCGATAAACGTTTTACTTTTTAATTGTTCCGTAAGCTTTATTTACTTGGCTCAGAATAACTGTTTTGAATATTAACAAAATTGATAAATATTTCAAAAAAAGAAACTTTATAAAAACAAATTCCTTGGTTGTTGAACAACGAATATAGAAAAATGTTGATAATCATCTGAATCAAAACAGCATCATTGAGATTTTCATTTTTTGATTTTCTAGAGTTTCGAAACATTAAATAAGAAATCAAACTTTTCCAATCAATTCTTTGTAGTCACTGCGTCATGAGGAATATTTTACTTATTAATAATCTGCAGCTTTTAGTGAAGAATTTTCGAGTAAATTAGATTTACTTCTCGCCATCAAAACTTCCAACAAACTTTCCAATCAAATTATCTCTCCGATAACGGATTGCCCTCACCAGGAGGTGCAGCTTTGTGACGTCATCATCGCGCGGTTTCAAGAAGATTTTTCAAAGACGATTTAAACATTTTGATGGGTCGCTATGATAATTGAAGCCAAAGAAGCTAACCTTATTAGATGCAGAACTTCGAATACAAAAAGTGAAATAATATCTAATGATCTCAGTTTACTATAGAACCTCAGAATCTTTAATTTACTCCAAATTTTCACCTTAAAATATCTGAATATCTCAGAAAAGAATTGAAAATGTCACAAAAGTATTTTAATTTCAGTTTTTTTCTTCTTTATAGCTTGAAACATGTGGTAAGAAATTTCGTTTCGGAAAGCGGAAAATAAACGCGAAATTAAACCGATTTAAGAAACAGATGAATCCTTTTATGTTTTAAACGGCAGCTTGAAGTACAAAGGCGGTTCTTTTACTGGCTGAAAACTTTATTAGTTTATGTCAAATTGGTTCCTAACTATCTTCTATCTTTCATCATAAGATAATTTGAGGATAAGTTTATTAAATCAATCGTTAGTTTGTATCTTAGATAATGATCAAGACTTTTAAATTCCAATAAACAGTGCAATAAATAAATCGAAATAAGATATGATAAGATGAAGACATGTGATCAGTTTACTATTTAATCTCTGCAACTGCCTTAAAAAAAATAAATTTTCATTGTTAATAAAAAAGCTTCAATCAAAGGATAAACCCAAAGAAAATAGAAAACAATAACTTCAGTTGTAAGTTGTTTGATACGATTACCTCTTCGACTTTTCATCAGCACTTCGTGATTTATTAGAAATGATCTTTCTAAAAATGGTGATATAATTTGTGAAAAATTGGTAAATTAGATACATAGTGCTTAACACCACGAAACTGCAGATAAAATTGTCTCCTCAGTAACCCAACCGTAACCCCTGGCAACACCAAACTCATAACTTGTTTTCAATCAATCAAGCATAAAAGTTGAGTTTAAGAAAGAGATTAATACTAATTATATTTGTGTATAATAACTGAGACTACTTTGAAAATCGGAAGATAAATTAGAGCAAGATTGTTGATCGGTTGTTCATCACTTTATAAGACCTTGTGATTGGTTGAATAATTCTCAGATGATGCAATCTCTGATGACTTTGTTGATCTCTCTATATCTAATTAATTCAGTTTGTAACAGTTAAATCTAAAATTGATATTTACGTTGAAATGTAAATGATATAAAATGTAACCTTATCCTACGGAACGCTTAGAATAGATTTTAATTTAAGATATTTCAAATAACTTATTAAATTTTTCTAATTTTTCTTTAACCTTTTCAACCTTACAACACCCTTTAAATCTGATAAAACTTTTTTTTCTGTACATAATTAACTTTTGATGTTTAATTTGAAATTAAATTGAAATTGTAAAAAGTTTTCTCGTCAAATTTCAGCCATCTTACAGTTCCAGAAAAAATTGTATATCGAATAAACCCAATTTGATATATTAATCATATGATAAAAATTCTATTCAGGTTAGATTTGGTTTGACCTTGGCTACAGTAATATTGGTTTACTTACAAATATATATCCTAATAGAAGTATATAAATTATTTATTTGGTGAATAGATTTACAAGGACTTTTAAATCCAAAAATAAAACGTGAAAGGAAACAGATATGAACATGAAATTATTTATAATAGTTTATTCCTGTATCTAAGAGCGTTTTTTTATTTAGATAATATAAAAAAATTATCAAGAAAGCGTTTTTTAATATTGATAAGTTCGTCTCTGTTTTTAACAATCATATAGTTTTTTTTATTAAACTATTTTGTTATTGAAAGGACAAACTTGCAAAAATTTAGGAAATATGAGATGTTAAATGCTGTATTTAATTGCTTTTATTTCTGATAACTTTGCTAAAAGCAACCAAGCGATTAGCTTTTTGTTTGGTGTTACAAAATTCCTCCACCTTAAATAGCTATTTCATGAACATTCAATGAACGTTTTCTAAACATTTCCTTTTATACACATCCACAGTTCGACTTTAGAATTGAAAAGGTGGTGAAATAATGATCTAATGTAAATACCACAGGTTTATTGTAACAACTTCATATTTGTTCGTAGCTTATGTTACTTGTCAAAGTAAACTTTGGGTTAGAAACCAATGACTACTAACCACATTTTTCGGTTTTTTGTTTTGTGATATTTCTATATGTGAAGTAACGGTATTTTGAATTTGTACGTTTACTTAGTTATTTTAAATTCTAAAGTGACTTTTTTGTTATTTCATTTTTAATAGAGAAAGATTCTTTAATAAATCGTTTGTTGTTTTCTAAACAATTGAGATAGGTGCTTTGTGGTAAGCTGCACCTTTACCACCAGACACAATACGTGTCGTATACAGTTACAAACAGATTAAAAGTCAGGCTGTCACTTCAAATTATTTCTCTTTTGTTTCATTTAAATTCCAATCAAGGTCTCTGGATCAATTAAAGATTCCATAAATGTTTGGCAAAACTACATAGATACGACGTATAGAAGAGATTCTAGGAATTTAGTCAGATAAATTCTGACCGAAATATCCTTAACAACTTTAAATTAAATTTGACTTTAGCAAGTCTTAGTCTTCATCCAACAATGACAATAATGGATTGTATCTGCATCGGTAATGTTGGTTGTTCTTAATGATGTTGCTAAAAGTAAAGCACAAATAAATACAAAATAACAAACAAGGCAAAACTTGCAGCTAACTTACGTCTTCGATAAAAATATGTTAATGAATAGAATTTAATGATGTCATAAAAAACAATTATCATTAAGCTTAAAAGAAACATTGAAATATTAAAATGTGAAGGATTTGGTAATTTTGGTAACTTTTACAAAGACCTATAAACGTGTCTGTCAATAGGTTTCAAGTCTGTGGGTGCAAAGGAATAAAATTAAAGATAAATTTGGAGCGACTACTATAAAGCTTCTTTTGTTTTCTTATAAGAGGTTTCAGATAAATTTAAGCTGAAATTATAGAAATGCAAAAGCTTGAAACCACATGAATTGAATTTTTATAGCAGATTAAAATTTTGAGTCTCTTAAAACTGATTTTCTTGTTTTAACTTCTTTTGTAGTATAATAACTTCTTAATTGCTTGAATAATACTTTATTATTTTTTAGGAACACATATTCCTGTAATCTTAATCATGAAAACACCTGGCGAACAAGTTTTTGAGAAGATTAAACAATTTGGGTGTGACAGAATCAATACGACTATATCAGTAGTAAGCAGGCAGGAAATGAGAAAATCTAAAAATACCAAAACCCTAGTTCGATCAGTGGCTACTAGGTCAATTTTACATTTTCATTCTTTGTTTTGTACTGCACTTATATTCTTTATCATCTCATGAAACATACGTATGAAAGTTTTGTATTTTGTTTATAAAACTCTATTTGTATAAAGTTGTTTAAAATGCAGAATTAATTTTACAGATCACATTTTTCTATTTGAGATATTATGTAATAAACAGCATCAACTATTTAAAGTTTCTATCATTAAAATCCTGAAGACTTTGGACTTTTAATTTTTAATTTCATCTTCACTATTTTCATATGATCTAAAATAGTTTATTGTAATTTTTATAGATTTTAAGTAATCTTGTAACCACAGCAAATATCGGTTTGCTAAAAACTCTTCTATACAATTAGTATTTTGGCTAAGACAGAATTACATTAGACAAAATAATTAATTTAAATAATTTGGAGTCAAAATGTTAGAATAAGTTTGCTCTAGTTTAAATACCATTTAAACTTATTTAGAGAAGAACTAATAATACAACAACATTTGAGGAAAAACTGCAGTTATTTTTGATTACATTAATTTAGTTGTTACTAAACTCTTAAATCAAATATCAGAACAAGTTATAATCTAATTAAGTAAACTTTCAGATGCCACAGCTTGATTTGATGTTTTCAAGATATCAATAAATATAGAAGTTTATAGATGTAGATATGCTTGATTAGTCATTATTATATGCAAAATAACTAATCAACTTAAAACATTTAATATAGGTCATTCAAGAGTCACATTCTTTTATTAAGGTTGTTAAGTTATAGTCTAGAACTTTGAGGGAGGTTCATTTTGACGTTTTAGAAAATGTTTTTCGCTAAGCAGGAATTAGATCAAATTTTAAGCTTACTTTACAAAGTCATTAACAGTATAAAACTTATAAATACTTTGAAGTCAAAAGTAAATTCAATTTTTTTACTTTGTTAATTACTAAAACTTTGATTTGTTAATTACTAAAATTTTAAGTAACCTATTTTTTAACATAAATTTAATGCAAAATATAAAATTCTCTAAATAAAATCTAATTTAAACTGTAAGATAAAATCGACTTTTAGATTTTCAAAAGTTTGTCAAAATTCGTTGCATTAAATTTTTTGAGTCTGTAGTAAGTGTTTTCCACCAAAACTAAAAGTAAGAAGCTAAAAAAGAACCTTTGGAAAAGAACTGTGTTTACTATTTTCATAAAAATATAAATATTTGCTGTTTAAGCCATTATTGTTTAGTAAGTAAACATATAAGATCTTAGCATCCTTATTACCATATACATTACTTTTATTTTCAGCTCAGTAAACAGAAAAAATTTGAAACCGGACACCTTCCAAAATTAGGTAAACTTAATCTTTATTTATTATCATTGAGGTATTTAGTATTGTGAAGAATTCAGGCTTAAATAATTCACAACAAACAGAAACAACAAAAACCTATTTCACTTATCTTACATAATGATGACTTAAATTCGTTTAATTTAATTAATGACAGTAAACAAAAGTAAGCTGTAAATGTAGGATTCATTAAAGATAGTTGTACTGTAAAATATTTCAGATTAGTTTATCTAGTAGAAGATTTTATTCAATAAATAATCTTTTTGTTATAAAACAAGATTACATAACAGAAAACTATTTAAATAGTTTAGTATAAAGTGCTATTAAGATGAATTTATATAAACAAAATAATCTTTAGATGTGTTTTTACTGTGGTGACAAAGTTAATGAGTTTTTGGTGTTTTGTGTTCGTATATAATCTCACTGATAATAGTAAGAGTTTCATTTAAGACCAGCTTTTCTTGAGTTAGTTTTGTTTGTAGTGAAATGTTGACTGTGTAAAATGGTTTTTCAATTTAAGTGTAATTTTATTAAACTTTTGTGCTCAAGGTAGAATTCAAGACTTTTGTAAAAATTTAATTTTAAAGATTCAAAGCTTATAAGCTACCAAATGAGCATACAAAGCTGTTGTAAATAAAAGTGAAAAAATGAAATTTAGGTTAATTATTTAGTAAAAAAACATTTAAAAAATCTGTTTACTTCAAAAGGCTTCACAGATTTATTTTTTATCAATTTGATTTAGCTTCGATGTTTTAAAATAACTTCAAACACTTTTTAGATAATAATTCATTCCAATTTTTTCAGATATTAGGTTTCTGGGTTTATTTGTCAAATAAATAGCATTTTAGCATTTCTTTAAAACGAAGCTGTATGAACAACATAAAATGATGAAAAGAACGAAAGTTAATTAGTTTAAAAATACTTTTAGAAAAAAATAAAGTTACAAATATTTAAACGTGTGGATGAACAAATGTGAAATTTCTTCAAATATTTTATCATTGAATTCGTAAACAACATTTTTTTCAACTTTTTTATGCCTAGAAATATTTTAGTAATCATTCATGAAGACTTGTCTGTCAGAGTCGAAGTCCTGATTCCTGAGCTCATCGATCGTGTCAGTGTGACGTCATCCAGTTTGTGGACAAGGTCACAAATTATCTTTTTTCTTGCTGTCAAGCAAGCTTGATCATAATCACATCAAAGCATGTTTACCATATAACTGCCAGATACTTCTGAGACATTTTAAAGATTGTTTTTTAGATCCTCTTTTAGACTTCTCCAAGTCTTGTTTCTTGATAAAAAGTTCTTTCCAAAAGCTTTCTTTCAAAATCGGTAACGATGAGTTTCAAACGTTTAGATAAAAAATTGAATTATGGAAAGTTACAAACTATTTGATGCTTTTAAAGTTTAATCTTTTCTAGCTTTATGAACATCTATAAAAATTACATTCTGTAATATTTAAATTTGAAAAATAAGTTTAGCAAATATTTGATAGTCATCAAACAATAAGTAGATCTCTAAGTTTTCTAGTTTTGTAATTTTCAAACTTACATTTAGTTGTACATGAAATAAATGGTAAAGTTTTTTTATCTTAGATATATTAAAACAGAAATAATCTTAAAACAGAAAGTATTTTGAAAAACTTGTTAAATATTGTAACAAAATATTCACTTTCAATAAATTTAGTAGAAGCTTAAGTATCAAGTTTTTGTGTTTTTAATTTATTCAAAAAAATTTTATATTTTCTAAATTTAAAGAGAAGCTTATTTTAAAAATAGAATATATTATTTGTGTGAGCAATTTATTTACCTTGAAGAGGAATAAAGAAAATGTTCTATTTAAAGAACCAGTATGTGTCACAATAACAGCAATTCTATCTCAATAGCTATTTACTTGATAAGTTTGTTAATTTAGAAAGCTTCAAATTTTGTTTTTAAAAGCTTGCAGCGCTTGATAATTTTTTTAAGTTCTAAAACTCAAAGTGCATATTCTTTCAAAAACAGATTATAAATGTTTTAAACAGTACTCGTACCAAAATATAATTTCTATACGATTATAACTTTCACATAAAACAGAGATATCTTGCTAATATTTTCTACACTTTTATTTATTTGATACTTTTGCAGAATAACTTTATCTATGATTAATATTCACGACTTTTTACTTGATAAAAAATAATAAATGTTTTTAATTTATCAAATCAAAATAAATTTAATCACTTAAAACTAATCATCATATTTATTTCTAAATGGCATAAGTTGTTTTGAAAGTTTATAATAATGTTTTTTGAATTTTGGTTTTAAAATCAAATTGGAACTACATAACAGGCGTTTGATATACATATATACAGTGGTTTTTTGGAAGGTCTATCTTTTGTTATAGAACAAAAATTGTCTTAGCTGTCAGAACAAAAGAACAACCCGAGTAGGTTTTGTAAACACAATAATTTGGGCGTACTATCTGATATTGATTCATAGACTTTTTCAGGCTAAATGATTGTTCATAAAGAAGACGATGATATTTATCTTTCGAAAGCATCATTTGCTTCCATAAAAATAACTCTTAGGTAAAACATAGTATAAAATATTTTATTTTTGTATGAGCTCAATATGTGGTGGCACGTTTACTATATCGCTAAAATCAGAAAAAATCAGAAATCAATAAACCATTCAAAGACTATTCGTTTAAAGCTTTAAATGAAATTACATTTTTCAGAAAAAAATCATAATAACACTTTTACCTCTCTAAAAAAGCACTTAAAATTTTAAATTAATTACTGAAATACTTAACGATAAAGATGAGCCAAGTGAATTAAAAGTATAAAGCTAAGGATGAAAGTTAGTATAAAGCTAAGGATTTAAAAGTATACTTAAATTGCTTACTTTGTTTGTATTAGTAAATCACTTTTTAAATATAAAATATAGAGGAGGTAATTTATAATATTCAAAAGCTTTCTAAAAATGATTTTCAAGATTAAGAAATGAGTTTTTCAGATTAGTATCTGAAAAGTCTATTATATTTGCATTACAAACTCAGTTTAGATGTGTTTCGATCATATACTTGATACTGAAAATATTTATAAAACCAATAGCAAAAAACAACTAATTAAATCAAATAAACTTTCATAAAATTACAAAATAAACCTAAAATATTTAAAACAATCTAGCAGACCTCACAAAAAATCATTTGATAATATCTAAGTTACATTTAGTCAACAAAAATGAATATTTTTTATTTCAAAAGGCAATAAAGCTTATAATACTCAATTAAGATTATATATTTTAGATAAAACATTTAATAAAATTAGATTTAAAACTATTAAATACCAAGAACGCTTTCATCATTTATTCGTGATGATTTAAATCTCCTTTTTGTTCCTAAAAACCTAATACCAGATTAAACTTTAAGTTTAACAAACTTTGAGAAACATTAGAGTTAGTTTGCAACTTTATTAGTACAACAATCTAATTCTCAAAGAATCACATTTTAAAAAAGTAGTTACCAAACAGTCATGAAAATAACACTCAACAGTTTCATGCAAAGTCATCTTTTAATGCTAACTGTAAGCAATTGTTTGAGGAGCAGAAGAGGTTGGTCAGTTTGTCGGCTACCAAATATTTAACTTATCTTATTCTAATCATTTCACTAAGAAGATGCATTTTCAACAAATGCGAAAGTCTTCTTCTGAGTATTGAATATCAAATCAGAGTAGTTCTCTGCAAATCTTGACCCGTACTAGTGTCCTGACACATGAGGTAAAGACAAACCCTGCCCCGGAGTACCTATAAGTAGAATTGTGACTGTAACTACCAGACATCATTTTCCGCTACTATCACTATAGGAATGTTAAAGGCTTATGTTGGCTAACCCTTAATTATAAATTTCTTGTCTGGGTTTACTCTAATAGCCTTTGCTTCTCCCGTGGCAACCATAAAGCAGTGGCGATGTTCAGCCATAGTTAGGGATAATACTTTTGGTGCTCAATAAATGGAGAAACAGAATCTTTGACGACGATGGGATTCTAACTCACTACATAAGCAGCCAATCGATTTAGTAGCAAGTTCATCTTGTCACTATAGATATCACATTTACAAAAGTAACTAACAGTAAATGGAACTGAAGAGCTTCCAGTATTTGTGACAGATTAACAAGAGATATGAGTGTTACTTGAGACAAATGTGAAAAACTGCTGAAACGAAAATTACACCAGCAGTGGCATCACATCACTTGTGCTGAGAAGACAAGCATCGATGAGGATGAGTTGCTATTGTTTGTAAATAATTGACTGATGTGATGGACTTTTAGTAGTTTTTTTAACAGTTGGTGGTTTAATTTCAAAATATTTCCGAATTGGTTTGTGGGCTAAATATTTTGGTGAGGAATTAGGTTATTACTATACTCTATATTTGGAACAAATACAATTCAAAATTAAATGAACAAATCTATGGAAATAAAGCACAAGATTATGATTATTACAAGATCTTTAAAGTTTGTTATCATTAGTTTTATATATATTAGACCTATGTATTGTATGTAATAGTAATGACTTCTTAAGAAAGCTTTCTTTTATTATAAAATGTACTAAACCTAACAACAGTAAATAATAATTAGCGACCCAACATACAGAAAGAGCTATAAGTAAGTAGAGCAGAAATACCTCTTATGAGTGATCTTTACGTATGCGGTAAAATAATCTTTAGTTTAAATATAAGGCATTCTTCTCAATCAAATAGTTAGATTGTAATCTACAAGGCCTCACTTGCTTCCAACTGTAGATAACAATTATATCCATCAATGGAAATTAGTCTGATTTGGAGCGCTCTCGAGATACACCTTAAATGATCTTGTGGACTGCCGAACGTCGACGGATCTACTTCTCGGATCGATATCACAACTCCAGCTACTTTGACCAACAAAGCTTGTTTTTATTTTCTTATTGGGAAAAGACCCACCAGATTCATCTAACTCTCTATAATCTTCCATTTATATCACATAAGCAATTAAGATTAGTAATTTGTATTAAAATGATCATTATTAAAAATGAATAAATGTTCAGGCATTAGTATGTCTTCTTTTATAATAAAAATATATTATAAATTAATCAGAATATACAATCAATGGAACTATTGATGAATGTTCTAAGGCTCTCAGAGCTGTAGTTGGGAATCTTTGAATCTTAAAAGTCATACGTCTAAACTTAGCAAACTTTTATCTCAAATTTTAAGCAATTTTGAATTAGAGGATTAGATTAGATTATTATGGCTAGTAAAATCATTTATAATGATTTACTTAGTAGGATAAAATTTTATTAATTGCTGATACTATGTCAGTACTGAAAACTAAAAAAATATATTTAGTTGAGTAATTAAGTACACAAATAGTTTTAATGATTTGTTAAAGCCATTTTGTTGCAGTGTTGTAAGAATTTTCTCTTCGCTTGTTTACTTTCTTAGATTATTCATATTTTATATTTTGTTTTGTCAATTAGCTCATGTTATCTGATGATTATATATTTAATATACTTACTTCTGCTTTAAAAAGTATTTACAAAGAAAAACTGTAGTTCCGTTTTTATATGAATAAGTATTTTCATTTATTGTTTCATTATATTTTAGTTTTATATTTATTAAGATAATTTTATATTTTGATAATTTATTTAAATTATTGTTTAAGTTGAAAATTCATTTATTCTTAGCTAATCTGATAATATATGATTTGAAAAAGCTCTTTGTTCATTTAAATCAATTTTTCAATTGATTAAATTTAAGACATTTTTTTAAATTAGAGGAACTATTTGATCTTAAATTTCTCATCTAAAATAATTCATTTCATTTTTTCACTTTATGCATTTGAAAAATCGATTTAATTACTTTTAATGTAGTATTGATTTTGTTAAGAAAGAATATCACTTGGTGTACTTTAGTTTACAAAAATTAGGTTTGAAGTTGATGTACCAAGAATGTCTATAAATAGAAGCCAAGGTCCAGCGGTCGTTTTTTTGAATGGTGAATTGTAAGTATGATCTTTATTAGACTTTTAGGACTGATTATATTTAAGTAGCTGATTTATTAAAACATTAATCATAAGTTCTATTTAAAAACAAACTTATTGTTGTAATGAAACATTCAGATTATTATTTTATGAAATATTTTCTTTTTGGTTCAAACTTCTTATAAACTTTGTATTTTTATTGATAGAATTTTAATTTTTATTACATTTACTTGATTTAATCTCATAAAATGTATTTATAGTTATAAGTTTTTATCATTTTATTGAAATTATTTGATCTTAGGGTAATGCAAGAGCATAACAATGTTCAAGTTGTATTTAAGAAAAATACTCATTCAAATGAGCATCTAAAAGGAACAAAATCTGGAAAAGTTTATCTCACCAACTACAGAGTATTTTTTTTCAAAATTATATTTATACATAATAATTATATAGAAAATATTTCTAACAATGTAAACCAATGTAATAATTCACAATTTTCACATCAAAATATTGTTTTTTAGCTAATTTTTCAAACTAAAGACTTAAAAGATATGTTAAGAGAGATTAGCATGCCTTTTAAGCAAATCAAAGATTTCGAAATCAAACAGCCTATGCTTGGTGCAAACTATCTATATGGTCGCCTGATAGCTGAATCTAATGGTATGTCTTATCAGTTTTATTAAATATCGTATAAAATTGAATTCTTCATTTTCTTAAGTGTAAAGTTTGTTGAATAATTGATATTTAAAACAGTAAAATTTTTGAACTTATTCAAATTACAAGATTGTTGTTGAAAATAACTTTGTTGTGAATTTACATATATTTGTTTGCTAATTATATTTTTTCATACTTATGAACAAACACAAAAGTATTTAGTGTTTATTTTGAGTAAAACTTTCAATGAATAGTTTTATTTTTAATCTTTTATTTTACTTTAGGTGGCTGGGAAGGTTCAGTTATATTTGAAATCACTTTCAAATCTGGTGGAGCTGTAGAACTAGGACAGGAGTTAGTAAAGCTTGCCACAAAACGTAAAAATAATTTCTTTTTAGTATTCTTTAGTATTTATTAAGCGTTTCATATAAATACCATTTGCTAACCATTTAGATTTTAGTTTAACTTTTTTGATCTGTTTTAAATTTTCCATTATTTGATATTCTTTAAAAATAGAATCAAATATATTGAGAAGTAATAGATAACTTCAAATTTAAAAAAAAAGATTTTTTTTCATCAAAAAACCTCTTTAGGTCTTCAGCCGATGTATTCAGCAAATATTGGTTGTTCTCATGGACCTATTCAAGGAACTGCATACTACTTTCCTAATCCTCAACCAGTTCCTGGTGTTAACCAGCAACCACCGCCTGTTTTCAACCAGCAACCACCACCTGCTTTTAACCAGCAACCACCACCTCCACCAGCCTACTCTTATCCACAACAACCATATCCACCAACTTATACTGCTAACCCGCAATATGGTTCGTATCTATGTTTTATACTTAGCTAGAAACTTGTTTTTAGCTATTCAAGTTCTATATTGATTATTTATATTTCAGCAACTCAACCTGGAAACTCCTTACCTCCTGAATATGATCCTTATCAAACACCTCCAGCTTACAACCCTAATTACCAAAACTAGCATCTCTCTTTTCACTTTATATCTATTTACTTTCATCTGTATATTATCAAAAACATAAAACAAGTTAATAATAAGAAAGAGATGTTGTAACAAATTGTGTTTGTAACTATCTGATTGTTTAAAATATCCCAAACTTGTCGAATAAATCAGCTTTTGCATGTTAATAATCACCGTAAGAAAGATTGATTTCTGATTGCTAGTCTTAAATCATTGGTTAGAAACTGTGAAAAATCTAACAAGTAAAAGATATTTATTATATTTTTGTCATTGAATAAATTCATGTGTGTAAATATATTTTGACAAAGTTTATTTGTTTAATGATCACTTTTACAAATATTGGTTATTTTATGTAACCCTAAGTTAACTGATTGGTGAATGCCAGTCAAGTTCTATAATATCTGAGAAATGAATAGATGAAGTTCCTGTTATTGATGATTGAAAATGATTTGATTGAAGAAAAACAGCTTGATTTAGAATTTTTGAATTTAATATAAAAAAATTAGACAACGAAAAATTGTTGAACTTTTGTGTTTGATGTTTTAGATGATGAAAAATCATTTGAATCTTTACAAGATTGTCAACTTCTAACAAACTTTTCGACTTTTGTAGGAGAAATATCTGGTTTGATTACCTATAAAAAAGTTTAGAACTAGTTACTAAGCTTTTAAAAGATATCTTCTATTAGTTACAAGTTAATCTTAAAAACTCTACCTCAGATATTGTAGATATACTAGACAAACTTCTTAAATCATCAAATCGTCTGTTTCGAGAAACCACGAAAGTTAATGAACTTAGAGCTCGATTTTCTCCATCTTTTATCTGTAACACTTTTCTAGTTGAATATTTTGCAAGCTCGCAAATAACTTACATCTTCCAATGATGACATGTCGTTATCTGATGACGTTGATGATGTTAAATATTCGATTTCATTATCAAGCTAAAAAAGATTTTGATTTAATAAATAATTTTAGTAGAATTGGAAACTTATAAATACAGTTTTTATCGAATTCAAAGTTTTTAAAAAGTTTTAACGTTCGAAAGATGTTTTGGTGATATTTTGTCGAAGTTCAAAGTTCTTGAATTAAAAACTTTAGCAATTAAGGTTTTGGTTTTATACATTTTCTAAGTTGACTATGTGCTATGACTAAAAAAGCTAACAGTTTAAAAACCTCTAAAAATTTTAATTTTATCAATTATCCCAATATACTTCTAAAACTGATTAGTAGTTATCAAAATCATCAATAATAAATAAAAATCAAATATCACAACTTACAAAAGTTGATACTGTATCAACGGGTCTTGTAGGCATACAGCAAAATATTGTCCTGAAACTTTTCGTAAAATGAGGTTGTAGATGTGGTTTGGAAGAAGATGGTTTGTATTTAAGCAAACAAAAACATTTTGGAAAGCAAGTCATTGCCAAATACCATGTTAGACTTTGTGAAACTCGAATCTTTAATATTTCATTATTACTAGAATACTAGTTTTGATTCATCACTCAACTAAATATACTTAAACTTGTGATTTTTTAAATGTTACGGAAAATAACAAATAATATAAATTATAATAAAAACTACAATATGTTTAATTGAAACAATTAGTTTGTATAAATATATTAAAAACATTTTTTTAGACTAAACATGTTATTTGATAAATTGTATAACCATTTTCTCGACAAACAAAAATTGTTAGTTTAATTGACAAACTTTTAAGTAGCAAGTATTTAAAATTATAATGCTTTAAAAAAAAAGAAGCTGAAGATATAAACCAAAGAATGCTTAGTAAAAAAAGCTCCTTATAAATTCTAAAAATTAAACTTTAGTTAGTGTAAAACCTAATTATAAAATTACAGCAACTTTTTTATACTTGGAAATCTCCAACTTTAACAAAACTTCATTAAAAGTTGCTTTTTACTCAGTAAAAATGAATAATTATTTGTAAAATATTACTAAAAGAAAAATGAAAATTTTCCGTCAATTAAGACTAAGAGCAAAGCAAACTTTGAATTTGCTGATTAAGAATGTCAAAAAAATATCTGTTCAACAAAAACTTTTATAGCTGGTGGCTTTAAATTTTTTCTTCTTAATGAAATAATTAAGTGTGAATCTACAAGTTTTCCCCGATTTGAAAAAAATTAAGTCAAACTAAAGAATAAAGCTGTGTCTACAATATGAAAAAATTATTTGAAACTTCTGAAACAAAATTAATGCAGAATATATTTTATGTAAATGTTTAGAGTCATGTTATGATGCAACAATTGAAAAATACTTTTAGATAGAAAATCACTTATAGCTTTTGCTTAAATTGTATTTGAAATTATTATGTCTTTATAAAACGATTGAAAGTTAAATATATATGTCAAGTTTTGTCCGTTTTTATGTTATTTTTGAGCAAAAGAAATTGCTCTACTAATTAAATATGGAAAAAGAGTAAGTTTTGAAACAGATAAAGTAAATTAACATATCTTTTAAGAAAATCTAAATGTAACTTTCATTACTATAACTTTGTTAATTCTAAAATACCATGTGTTACATCTTTTGCTTTCTATATTTTTGACTAAATAGATGTTATTTGTGAGAATGTGTGTCAGCGAGAGGTGCTCTCTTCAGGTACCCTCCTTCGCATATATTGTAATAAATAAATTCACTCTGATTTTATTAGTTTGAATATAACTTGCTACAATTAATTTTTTGATTTATATGTAAATTACAAAACTTTATTTTTAGATCTGAGTCACAAGAAGTTATTAATTTGAAAAAGCTCACATTCGGACGCTTTACAAATGTCTTGGATGTTATTAGAAAACAAGTTAGTCTTAAAAAATAAACACACAAATCTTAATATACTTTTAAAAGATTTTATTTTTTTTTTAACTTTAAGTAAACTATAAACTTAATTTAATCTTGTCATCATTTTTTTAGCTACTGATATTTTTATTTACTTTATACCATCTTAGCAACTCTACCAGTAAATAACTCGAAACTAATTTGGATGTAAAAAAATAACCCCAAATATATCAAAACAGGATTTTACTTTAAATAATAATTACAAAAAATAAATTTATTCTAAAACATAAGTTATATCAAATTAAAAGTACTTTTTTACTCCTAACATATTAACAATTACATTTATGCTTTTTAACTTGAGCTTTTTATATTAGATTCGATAAATTTTTGTTTTTATTTTAAAAATCGGGAAAGTTTAATATCAGCAAGAATTATTCTACAGATTAATCTAGTGAAATAACAAAGTTAGCAATTTCTAAGAACTTAAGATTATATTCTGAGCTTAACTGAAGTAAACTGTAATGAAAAACTTATTTTGTTAAATATATCTACATTCTCACAAATATTTTTCCAACTTTTTATAAATTAAAAAAGAGTAATTATAAAGTTTAAGACTTGTTCTTTAAAAAGTTTATTGTCATCTTACACTTGATAAAAAGTAAATTTTTTTTGAAGGAAACCATTAATGATTACTTGCTTTAAAAAATAAATCTTTTATATTACAAAAAGCTCAGCGTAAAAAAGCTTTTTTATTTTAAAATTTGAAGTCGTTTATATAAATCGATGGTAAATTATCGCAATTAAATTTTATTTCTTTTTCTGTGTTCATCTGTAGAGCTTACAAATACTTGAACCAAGTACACTTGTATGTTAACTTTATGGTTTATTTATAATTACTTAATTGCATTTTATGAGAAACTTGTGAATAATTTTACTCGTTAAGCTTCTTACCAAACTTTTGTACTAAATCTAAAATACTTTCTTTAGGTTTGAAAACAAATGTTTACATGAATAAATGCTGCATTAACTGTATCGACTACCTAGTATATGTGTAGTCATCGTTTTCTAAACTACAAATCAGTAACTGATTGACACAAGCTTTGCTGACAATGACAATTTTGATGTCTTGATAAACACTAATATAATCTGATTAAGCTCATTATTGTGAAGATTTTTATCAATTAAATGACATTTATAAAAGTCATCTTTGTTTTAATTAAAAGATTTTAGTTCAAAAGTTTGTTTTAGTTAAGAGTGAAATTTTATTGATTTAAAGAAAATGCTGAAAGAATTTTTATGCTATTAAAAAATAAAACTTTTCCAAATTGTATTGATAGATAAAATTGTTATTAAACCTTTATTAAATATTGTTGGAAATTAAAATGTCTTCCTTTAAACGCTATTATCTGACAGAAAAGGTTGAAAGTGAATGCCAACCACTGCTGACTAGTCCAGAAAATCCCAGCTTTTTGGTATATTTTAGAACAAACTTTGTGAATCTAAAAGAACTAAGTCATATATTTTCAAATTTATTTAAAAGCTAATCATAATTTCCTCTCTAACAGAGTCCAGGTGCTCGGTATCAGGGTAGCTATGAAGACATTGAAGAAAAAGAAGGAACACCGGGAAAATTGATTGCAGATCTCGGTAAGATGCAACCAAAAGTTCCGAAGACTAGTGATGAAGGGTTTGATGAAAAATGGTCGAATATATCTTCAACTTCTGACTGTAATAATTCAAAAACTTCAAAATCTCAAGTTCTGCGAGATGAGTCTTCAAAAAGCTTAAAGAAGAGATTAACTCAGTACTCTAAGAGTCAGTGGATGGCTTTGTTCATTGTCTGTTACATCAACTTTGCTTCTAACACAAGTTTATCAATGTTGTCTTCATTCTTTAGTGGAGAGGTAAGATCATAAAACTCAGCAACTTTTATCGATTATTTCATTAAAAAGTTTCCTTGAAATAGTTGATTGAATCTAGCTTCTAAAAGTTTCAAAACCTAAATCCATTTACCTATTTTCTTATTTGAATACTTTTTGATAAAATATTTTATTGACATTAAATATTTCCAAAATGTCATTCTGATTAAGCAACAAACTTAGAGCTAAAGACTTCTTATAATGACTCAAAAAGACATCGAAACATCTAACTTTAAACAACGAAGTAAACTAAGCGATGATTGCAGGCTATAAAGCATGGAGCGACACAGTTACAAATCGGTTTAATTTTCGGCTGCTATGCGATTATAAACGCAATTTCATGTCCTATACTCGGCTATCTGTCTCCTTACATAGGAGCTAAGCTCATGCTAATGGTCGGCTTACTAACAACTTCCTTCTGTTCGTTTGCTTTCAGGTAACTCTCTATCAATCAAACAATTCAAAATTTTCGAATTTAAATTGCCTTTTTTCAGTCAACTGACTAAAATAACTGCTGGGAGTTTGTTTATTGCAATGTGTTTTGTTATTCGAACTGTGCAAGCAGTAGGATGTGCTTCATACTACATTGGAGCAACTGTGATAATTGCGCGGGAATTCAGTACCAGCCTCACTTTTGCTTTTGGTATGGGAGAGATTTTTACTGGTCTAGGAATGATTGCTGGTCCTTTGATTGGTGGTTGGCTTTATCAGGTTTGAGTTTTGTAATTTTCTTAATTGATTATTAAAATAATCTTCTTTTTTGTCAAATAGCTAATTATAAAACTGATTATTCAATTTTATTATTAACAGCAAGGTGGTTTTCAACTTCCATTTTTAGTAGTGGGCGCAGTTATGTTTATCGGCCAAATTTTCGCTTATTTTGTCATCAAATCGTCACCAACAACAACATCTCCCGGAAACTTTTTAGCTCTCATAAGGTTTTCTGATTCAGACTGAAACATCTAAAAGATAAAATTTTTGTCAATTTTTATAGAATTCCAAATGTAGCTGCAACTTCCATCTTTATGTGTTTTATGTGGTCTGCAATGGACTTTAACATGCCTCAGTTAGAACTCCATATGTCAGATCTAAACGTTTCTCCTGTTCTAGTTGGGAGCATGTTTATGATCATGGCTGTTGGATACTCAGTAATAGCTCCTTTGATAGGATTCTTTGCTCAAACTAGAGTATGTACAGCAATTAATCGCCATCAAGCATCTAAAACTAACTAAATACAGACCGCTGAGAGAATTACTATGACAATTGGCGGGATTTTTGTAGCTCTGAGCTATCTCCTGATTGGCCCGAGTCCTTTCTTTAGTGTATTCGGTTTAAGGAAGCCTAGCATTACTACAATCTCAATTTCGATGGCCGTCCTTGGTCTAGGACTAAGTGCCGCTCTTGTTCCTTGTTTCAATGATTTAAATCATTCTGCGGTGTTAGTTGACGTCAACTGGAACTCTACTCAAACCTAATCGCCTCTTATTTTCAGTGCTGGTGGTTTACCTGATGATGACACTACTGCAGCGTTAGTTGGAGGATTGTTTAATGGAGTTATCTTTTTTGGGTTAGTTTTAAACTGAAGTAAAGCAGTTTTGACGCCTTAATTTTTAGTGAATTTATTGGACCGACAATTGGAGGTGCTTTAATGGAGAAATTTGACAACTTTCCGCTCGTAAGCTCTTCATTTTCAATATTACTCTTGCTTGTTGTAAGTATAAGTGAAGGCGACGAAATACAATCACTAAACATCACTTATTCAGGTGGTATCAGTCGGGATCTTTTACATCATAGATGCAAGAAGATCGAGAAGTCATGATAATATTCCTTGAAGTTTATGATAGAGTTTAGTTTTGTGGACTTTTTTGACAAATCTATTCTAAATCAGCTATCATTTTGCAATTGTTGTAGTCATTTAGTACGTTTTAGTGCCACTAAAATAAAATATTCTAATAAATGGTGAAATAACAAGAAGTCAATTGTATAAGTTTGTTGGTAGAAGCTGGTGCTAAAAATCCTAGTCAAATGGTTAATTACTTGCTGATTGATGATAAGGTGGTAACCAGCTTTGTCAAGAAATGCAATTTAGAAAATTTTTCTTAACAGATAAGCTGTTTTGAACTAAGTCATCATATAACCAAAAAAATGACCTTAAAAACGATGATGCTAGCATTTTTTACAATTTTCTTTATAAATGATAAGTTAGTTTAGTCTTTAGGACTTATATTTTGTATCTATTAATAAAATTTTTAAATATTTACAAGAGTAATACTTTACTTTGCATCTGAATCATTTTCTATTTTTTTGTTTCTACCAAACCAACAATTAACTGTTACAGTCAACAAACTTCAAAAAAACAGTTTGAAATTTGTTGTAGCTTTATTTGTACAATGTTTTTTGCATGTATTATTGGATCCTTCTAGTTATAGGTTTTCTTATTAAACTTAAATTTAAATCGATGAGATTCATTAGATCACAATTAAGTTAAACAATCAGCATATAACGTCTTATAAACTTGACTTGTACCGCTAGCAACGTTGACTCGAGTACCAGGCTTGCTAAAAGGTAATTTATTTGTTAGCTCTAAACATTGCTCTACATCTTTGAGAAGCTTATAACATCTGATTGAAGATTATCTCTTATTTTACGTTTAACGTTTAGACATCATAGACTAGCTAAAAGCTGATCATTGCTAAAATCTTTCTAGTTTTTATCATTTAAGTGAGGAAGCAACCATTTTAAATCTCTAATAAAATCATCTATGTTTCCACCACAAACAAGGACAAGAATTTGTTTCTTGCACTATTTTCTATACATTTTCAGCTTCTAAACAAAAACTAGATAGACTATAACGCTTTACCGAGTTTTTTATGATTGATCGGCACATTTTTTAAATTTTCAAATATTTACATCATAAACAATGCTTACACGGATTTTTTAATTTAAAATTTAATTTCTCAATATATACTTGACGATTTTGGTTTAAGGATCTGCAGTGGATTTAGCCTAGAGTTAAAAGTCCTAGGCTAAAAGATGTGCTTAAACTTTTATTGTTAAAATTAAGAAAGACATATTCTTTATAAACTTTATACTTTTTCAGTCATATAATTAACTTAACTTCTTTTATAAAGGTAAATTTTTTCCAATAATAAACTCGGTGATATGTGAGAATTATTTGAAAGCAATATAGTTGTGTTACAGAAAATGGAAATGAAGAACAAGTATATATAATGTTATAACAATAAATATCTGGTTTGATTTTTAGAAATATCTAAAGCTTCTGATAAAATAATTTTATAATTTAAGACTTAATTTTTATTTCTAAAATTATCAACAAACATCGACTGGATGCTTTTTTTATTAGTCCTTCCCTCAACTTATACCAACTCAGACGACAAACATTCCATCTTAATAAGCTCATATCACCTGTTACGTTGATCAAATCAAATTGTTTCTCATTCCGCACTATTAGTACTTAGAACCAGCTGCCATCAGACACTGTCATGTCAGAATCACTCCTGCTGTTCAAGCAGAAGTTGAACCGCTATAATATTGTCAACATTGCCATTTCTAAACTGTGAATTTCTTTTTACTTCCTATATTATCAACATTCTGTGTAATTGTTCACTGTTATATGCTTTGAGGACTACTGAAATGCGATGTGTTGCATTTTTTTCTATATTTATATCCTAATTATATATAGTAATATCTATCACAAATCATTTAAGAGAATGTGTGTTAATTATGAAATAAATGTAGAAGCAAAAAATAAATATTGTAAAAGCTAGTTTGGTGAGTTTGTATTATATAAATGATAATAATTTTCTAAAATTATTTATATATATACTATTTTTTTCATTCAGAAGCTGTTCTTGATCCCTGATTAAAACCATCAGCAACTATCCTATGTTATTTAGACCGTGAAAAGCAGTAGCTCTTCTTCTGTGTCTCTTTTTAAATTTGTCTACGTCATCATAACTCATCTGGATGCTTATCATCACGACACCCTAAAGTCTTACTGTTTGGTTAAAGGCTTCCTCTAATATTAAAGTTTCGCGCTCTTACAACCGTTGCCGCCTTATCTTTGATGAAGATAATCTATCTATAAATGAATCCCTGATCATACCATCTTTGTATTATGCTATCGTGAGATTCTTATAATCTCTTTTCTTGGTTAGGTCTACCAAAGTACATCGGAAATCTTCTAGCAGTTGACCTGATCTCTGTTGGAAGCAAATGATACCCAACAATTTCATTAGGTTTCTTTACATCTAACCTTTCCAGTGCTGCTTCAGCTTCTACATAAGTCTGACAGCTCTCAAAGTACTGGTCGGTTTTGCAGTTAACCAGATCTGTTAATTTCATCTCATCAGTTTAATTCGTCCCGCATTGTTTAGGTATTTGGTAAAAGTTTTCTTCCAGTAATGCCGTTTGCTAGTTGTTCACGAACTGTTCAAGTATATAGACAACTTACGTGATTTTAAAAGTTCATTTTTATTTTCTATAAAAAAGGACATTTCGGTAAGAACTAATAATACTTATTTAAATCTTCACTAGATGTAGCACAAAAACGTTTTCAACCGACGCTAAACTTTAACTGTGCCAAGGTCTAGTAAAGCCAAGAAAACTGGCAACAATTAACTAAAAAAAGTTATAAAGTAAACTAAACTGTAATGATAAGAACTCTATAAAAAAGCTTTATTCCACTGTAAACTGTGCACAAAAACAACAAAGAACGCGACCATGAACAACCTAACTACAAGCACATAGAGAGAGGATCATGCAGTAATAAGCGCGGAATTAATTGCATTCTAATAGATAAATAAATAATGACATTTACGTATGCGGTTAGTTACTTTTCTTACATAAATTCCATATTTATTTATTTACTTATTACAATAAATGCGAAGAAGGGTACCTGAAGAGAGCACCTCCTGCTAACATACATTCTCACATATAATACCTATTATATAGAATTAAGTTGAAAATATAGAAAGAAAAAAATGTTACACATGGCATTTCAGTAGTCCTCAAAGCATATAACAGTGAACAATTACATAGAATGTTTATAATATAAAAAATTAATATAAAAATATTCCACAAGCTCCAAGCATCTTTTATTTATTAAGAGGTTAAAGTTTTCTAGAAGATGCTGCTTTTAGCTTCACCTTATGTCTGAGTTCAAAATATTAGAATCTGTTTAACTTAATGTACTTTACAAGCCAAAATATTATTCTTGAAAAAGCTTGTTTCGTTAAATGTTTATTTAGTTTTCGAAACTTTTTAAATATTAATTTCAGACTAATTAAAAGCGTATAATAAGTGTGTAAAAATATTTTGTATTCATCAACTGATCGATACTGCTAAAACTTCATAAATATTTGTAAAAGTAAACAGTTAAAGTTCACTTTGTAATTCCAGATGCTGTAATTCAATGTTTTAGTTTTTCCTTAGTAAACAAAAAAAATACCCTGTTATGAAACATAAATGAGCTCAATTAACTTAAAAAAATATTTAAATAGTCGTTATTAATCATTATCTTAGTTTTATTAGTTTAAATGAATGAAACTGTCATTTCAATATTTAACTAGCTCATTTTTTTAAATGCAATATTGCTTAATAGTTATGTTTATCAAGCTTTGATTAATTAAGTTTATTTTTTTTTAATTTCTTATTGCCAATAAAGTCAAATTCAAAGTTAGATTTTACTAATAAAAGTTTTAGATATTTGAATATCAGTATTTTTAGTAACTTGATTAGTCTAAGTTTACAAAAGTTTAATTTTTAACTACCTATCTCTAATAAAAGTATAATTATTTATTTAATATCAAGCGTAATTTTTAAATACTATAATCACAATTGAAAATCGAATTAATTAACTTAATCATTTTCCATTCTTTAAATATAATGATGAAAATTTTCTTTTTACTCAATAATAAAAAATATAAGATAAACATGATTATTCAAAATTTGTAAAATACAAAAATTATGTTTAAATAAATTTTTAACAGTTTTGAAAAACTTTAATTTTTTTATCAAAATTATAAAAATGGGGTCTGAACAACTACTAATGAAAGCAGAGAGGCAAAAAGCATCTTTTGATGTTGAAGAGTTAACCAATTGGCTTGACGGTGGCAAATCGATAACTCAACGGCGAAGACAATTTGGTAATTAAGTTTTGTTGGTTTATTAGTCACAACTAATCAGTAATTTGTCTGCTGTTTACTTAATTAGCAGTAAGAATTTTATTTTTATATATACAGCGCTAACTTGAATTCTCATAGTGCTTAAAAGTTGTTAAAAAGCTTATTTGATAAAAGCACTTTGACCTGATAAATTATTTGATTAACAACAAATGTCTCTTCTACAAAAGTTGATTTAATAAACATATTTTTACTTTTGTTTTTTGAACTATTAATGTTAAAATGAATATTTAAATACTATTACCTATTAAAGAACTCACAAAATATGTTTTAAATACATCAAATGAAGGTTTTAAAAGTAAAATTTGTTCTTCATTTAAAGTATGACTTGTAATTTACATCTAAACTTTTTAATATTTGCAGAAAAGATTTTCCAATCTGACCCCAACTTAAAAATATCAAATGTTGGTGAAATGACAAGAGAAGAACGTTTCTTGGATTCAGTAAAAAGATCTGTTTATCTTTACAAAAAGTTTTTTCAGAAGAATAGCTGGAAGATAGACTCTCTAGAAGGTGTGATGGTTACTAGGTAAAAAGAAGTTTATCTTTTAGAATCATTTCAAGATTGATCTGATGTGTCTTATAGAGCAGGGATCTCGGAATACTGCTTTGCCTTACACTTTGGAGTGTTTCTTCCATGTATATACAACTTTGGGTCAAAAGAACAAATTGAAAAGTGGGCACCATTAGCTGAGAGTTTGCAAGTTATTGGCGCATACGCTCAAACAGAACTTGGTCACGGTGGGTTGATTCATTTAAGACTCATTTTATGAATAAGATTTGATTAAAATTGTGGTGAACCTGTTTCAAAACATGAGTTTTTGATCAGGTTCAAATCTTCGTGGCTTACAAACAACTGCAACTTATGATGCAAGCTCTGAAGAGTTTATTATCAATTCTCCTTCAATCACAGCAGCCAAATGGTGGCCAGGAGACAGTTAGTCTTGATTTAAAAATTTCAAATTAATTTCTTATTTAATAATAATTAGTTAAAAACTACTTGATCTACAGTGGGAATACTTGGGAATCACGTGATACTAATGTCCCGTTTAATTGTTGATGGACAAGACCTTGGAATGCATCCTTTCATGGTTCAAACACGTGACTTTAAGACACATCAAAGTCTTCCAGGTTTTTCTCCAGATTAATAATCTTCAAAATTTAGCAAGATTGATCTTCTGTTACTACCTCAGGGATTGAGGTTGGGGATCTAGGGAATAAGATGGCATTTGAAGTGATTGATAATGGATACTTGCTATTTAACAATGTTAGAATACCTCGCGAAAATTTGCTTTGTAAAAATGCCGAGGTAAATAACTCATAAATCTACTGAAATTTATCAAAGTTGACTTTTACTTGTCTGCGTTCCGATTAAATTAAAAATTAATTTTCAAACAATTTAATTAGTAATTGTGCTTATAGGTTTTACGAGATGGAAGTTATGTAAGGCATGCTGATGGTAAAATGATGTATATTTCGATGACAAAAGTCCGTGTTAGTCTTCTTCGTAATCCAATCTTATCTATGTTTTCAAAAGCTTGTACTATTGCTGTTCGTTATTCAGCGGTTCGTCGACAAGGGCATTCACCGTTAGTTACATCTTTCACTACCTTCAGTTGTTGATGGAAACTTTTACAGGACATCAGAGCCAGTGATACTGGATTATTTGATTCATCAACATAAGATTCTACCTCAAATTGCTCGTGTGTTTGCCATCGATTTTTGTAGTAAAAAATTGATGAAATTTCAAGATGCAAATATTGGTGATATGCAAAATGGAGATTTAAGTAAACTTGCAGAGGTTTGCAAGCTTCAACTGGCTTCATTTCCTCATTTATACTTCGTTTCTTCAGCTTCATTCTTTGTCGAGTTGTATAAAAGCGATTAGTAGTGAAGAAGCAGTGAAAAGTTGTGAAATTCTTAGAAGATCTTGTGGAGGACAAGGATACTTGAATGTAAACTTTTACTATCAATTTTTTACTCCAACATTTGACTTTAACTTTCACTAAACAACTGGTTTGTTTACAGGCTTCAGGACTACCTCGCTTGTACTTGAACTTACTTCCTTCTTGTACATATGAGGGAGAAAACACTCTGTTGTACTTGCAATGTGCTAGGTTCGATAAATTTTTTAATATTATTTACAAATAATCACCTGATTTTGTAGATACTTATTGAAGAGTTTCACTTCAAAAAATTCAAATGATAACAGTGTTGCCTATTTATTTAATCAGAATGACAACTTTTATTTGAAGAAAGAGAATTGTTTACAAATAGAATCGCTTCTGTTAGCGTTTCAAAAAAGGTTTTTTTAAAATTAAACTAATTGACAAATGATTGACTAAAATGGCTTCTAGGTCACGTGAAAACGTGCGACGAGCAGTTTCTAAGTTGAACGACCTCATATTAGCTGGTTTGTCGCCAATGAAAGCTGCAGAGTCACTATCAATAGAATTGATCTCAGCTTCACGAGTAAATCTTCTTCAATTTCCTTTTTCCTTATTTTCTTTTCATCTTATTAATGTTAGGCTCATGGCTTCACTTACATGCTAACTGCTTTCATCGAAAATTGTCATGAACGAAGTTTCAGTTCGCAACTACGTCATGTGATGACGTCATTGTGCTTGTTGTTCGCATTGCATCATATTAACGAGAATCAGGGTGAATTTATTCAGGTAAATCTTCTACTTTTTAACTTCTCAATTTATTGGAGTTGGAATTGTAGTTCAGAACCATGAAGAAGAGTTCTTGTGATGATTTGCTGGAAGCTGAAAAAGAGATGTTGATGACATTGAGACCAAATGCAATTCCATTGGTTGATGCGCTTGACTATGGTGATGAATGTTTGCAATCTTGCATTGGTTGCTATGACGGTGAAGTTTATGAAAGATTACTTGAAGCAGCGAGACAATCTCGTCTTAATAAGAACAATGTAACAAATAGTTTACCATCTCAAAATGATTTCTTTGATAAATTGCTTTTTAGGTTCATTTGAAGTCTTATAAAATAATCCAAGAAAGTTTAAATAACGGCGGAGTATCAAAGCTGTAAAGTGATCTTATGATGAAGATGATCTGAAAAATAATTATTTTATTAATTTATTCTCAAATTTTTATCAGTTAATTTATTCGCAATCATTCATAATCAATTAACTAAAATTTAAACTATTCAAATTTATTTGATTTATTAAAAGAAATTGAAAATATCTCTTTTAAGCAATTCGTTCATCAAATTAAGATTTATTAGTTGATAAAAATTAGAATAGAACGCAGATATCTGCCTCTTCTCAAAATTAATTTTTAGAAAAGAGTTTTTAGAAGAAGAACATTTAATTGTAAAGTTCTTACCACAAGACTATTCTATTTGATTAGCTTCCTCATTTTCATTTAGTTATCTTTCAAGAGAAACCAAATTCATAAATTTATTTGATAATTTTACAACTTTTTCAGTCTTTACTCAAAATTATTCCAAAAAATTTGACAACATTCCATTAAATTTTATTTTCAAGCGATAATAACAGCACAACTAACAGAACATCAACAACTAAATAATGTTATACGTATGCTTAGACAAGTTGCAAAATAAGAAAAAAATGATTCAAAGAAGCACTCAAGGAAAAAAAGGAGTTTTTGGATTGAAGAGAAATCGATTCAAGCTTAATTTTAATAACATTGGAATTCCGAACCCAAACTTTTTCTTCTTAGGGGTTTCCCCATATCGGTTTGGTACTTCATGATAGATTTCGAATTTTCGGAATTTTGCCGACAGCCGTAAGTTGCGGATTGTGTAAGAGGGACTTTCCCACTATCGTAATAAGCTTCGCTTGTTGGTAGTTCTTTGGCGGGTTTTTTTCGACCATAATAGTCGTACTCGGTTAAAAAAGACCAATTTTCTTGCCTGAAAAGTCATGAAAATGTTTTCAACTCGAAACACAATCAAAAGAATTTATAGTTACTCCGCTTAACACAACAAGAATAGAAATTGGAACTATTTCAACCCACAGAACATTTTATTTTGTTTTAAATAGCTAAAAAAACAACCATAAAAAGTACTTGTGTCTGAAAAGCTTTCTTATCTACTCTTGAGTACAAAATCTTTTAAAAACAGTTTAAATAGGTTTGAAAAATATTCACCAAATTTTAACAGCTTTCCATTCTCTATCAATTTGTTTCGTCAAAATTTGATTAATCTTCACTGCATCTGCATCTTTGATGTTCAATATCTTCCCGCTCTCAGTCGGTTGTCGAGCTGCTGTTTGTCTGTTTGGATTGAATAGTTTCTTTTGATGGGGTAGACGGTATCCTGCGGAGGTAGTCCGAAGATCCATCAGAATGTTGGGGTCTTTAGAAGATTTACTTTTTTAAACAAAAATATAAAACTAAAAAAAGAATTAATTTGATTTCGTCATTTATCAGTTAATGATGAGTTCTTTGAACCTTTGAAAGATCTTTTAATGTTTTTACTTTTATCTGACTAAAACTCGCTAACAATAAATCGAAATATAAAAATCTAGAAGTTTTTATAAACAGACATAGGAAGCTAAAAGAAATGATTGAAAAATTAAAAACAATTTCTTTCTACATCTTGACTAAAACTTAAAATTTTTTTAATTTAACCTTTTTATCTAAAAAACAAAAAAACAAAATTGACGTTAGAATTCAAATAGTTGTCTTTAAGAATCGATCAGATCTTCTCGTAGTACTTTTGTAAAAATATTGACATCTTATCTAAACTTTAGAGCTTTGATTAATTTGCACTAAAAGAAAGTTAAATAAAAACTAATGTGATTAAAAATAAGCAGATTTTGGTCAAATCTCGTTTGTTTACTTGCTCTTGTTTGAAGTGAATGAAAGTAGGAAAAAGGCAGTATTTCAAGTTGAAGCCTTTCCTAAGCTGTTGTCATAGAAACCGGAGCGGGAAACTGATCAATGTAACACAAACTCATGACGTCAGCAAGTAGTTTTAGTGAAATCTTGAACAAATACGATTCACAAAAAAATAAAGTTTGAAAATGGGAGCGTTATTTGTGAAAGTTGTAGACATTTCAACTTTGTTCATTGAAGCTATTTTTAATTAAATTTTAATTTTGTATCTTGAACTTAACTGGCCTCAAAATAGAACAAACTAGTATTGATGTGTTGGTATTTTCGAATATTTACAAAACAAACGAAAATAAGTAAATATAATCTTAAAGTGCAAAGTCTTTTGAAATAGCGAAATCCTTCAACAATAGTTCTGTGGTTATACTTTGCAAGTCATTTTGTTTGCTTTGCTCTTAGACTTCGTCATCAGCTACTTAAACACCCTGATTTGATTTATCAGAAGCTCAAGTAACTAAAGAAAGTAAATCCTAAAGAAAATATTGTTATAAATCAAATCAAACAAGATTCTTGTGAAAACCTTGTTGTAGTAGTCATCGTACTCAAGTGACAACTGAAACAAGTTCAAGTTAGTTAATGCTAAAGTTGACCTTCAGAGGCACAATAACAGCTTCTTAACCTTTTCTCTGGATCGAGGACAAAATAAATAAAATATTTTTGAAGTTGTTCAACGTGAAAAAATGTTGGTTACATTTTCATGACATTAAACAAAATTATTGTAATTTGATAATAAGATTTTTTTATGAAAAGTAGAAGACTAATTTAGATGAGTACAACTATTAAAAAATGTATTTCAAATATTTAAGCGATTTTTAAATCATTAGAATTTGAAATTTACAACTAAATCAACTTTCTAAGTAAAAGTAATAAATGAAATTTTGTTTTAAAATTTAGATTTCTTATAAATTAAATTCACAATTTACTTCAAACCAATAACCTGATTGAATGACAAAAGAACAAACATTTTCTCTTTAAACTTAAAAGCTAATTTCATACATTCGATGAATTTTGAACAAGTAAATGTCTGACAATGTTTATCAAAGAGTTTTACAAATCTACTTAGTATCTTATTTACTGGAAACAAAGAAAAATTTTCTGCAGTCAAGCCTCCTTAAGTTCACCAAATAAATAAACATTTTAACCATTTTAATTTTCTTATTGGAACAAAGATAAAATAAACTTACATAATTTATCAAAAAACGAAGATATTTTAGAAAAAAATAAAAATCATTGTTTAAGTTATATACTTCTTAAATTGTAAGAGGTATAAACTTTAACCAAACCACATTAGTATTATTAATTTCTTTTATCAATTTTCTTAATGCTTATCTCAAAACTATTATACAATTCACCTTATTTCAGAGCCTGTTCTGCAAGCTTTAAAAAATTGTAAAGGTTTTTAAGTCATATATTTAAGCTAAAAAGGCTGCTTTAATTAATTTGCTCATCTTAACTTTTACAAATGACTTTAGAAGCTTATAAATAACTAAAAATTGTATTTTATTGATAGCTCAGAACATTTTGTTGATTCTTCAATCACAGTTATGTTTGTAATAGCCGGTCTTCTATAGTGTGATGAAAGTTTTATAAAAGTCATTTTTGAAAAAGTTTTCTTTTCACGTAGGTAATTTAGTTTAACTTGTTTCAGTAGACTTCAGATCATCAACTTTCAAGCGTTTAATCCTTTCAAGGTGTAAATAAAAAAGAATTCATCGATATCTTCTCTGTTAAATGCAAAACTCAAAAAGGCTTTACAAACAATATAAAGCTTTCTGATGATGTCAGATGTAAGAAGAAATGGCATCCTCCGACTGAACAGAGACATGCTGTGAGCAAATATGTCTGGGCTCGAACTCAGTACCTTCCGCTAGTAGGCGAGTGTGGTATTCGTAATCAAAAGACAGACAAAAAATGTTCCTACACCGGGAATCGAACCCGGGCCGCCTGGGTGAAAGCCAGGAATCCTAACCACTAGACCATATAGGATGTGTTGTACAAGGTCGGGTAGACAAATTTAAATTTAAAATAATTTGAATAATTCGTTATTATAATCTTTTTCGAATAAAAAGCAATTTTTTATATATTTCAGATGCACCATATTTAAACAAGCTTAAAATTTAAAACACTTTCTGTAAAGAGTAAGAGATAAACTATTTCAAGTGTCAACTTTTATTAGATTTTAAATATTTGAGTTTTGATAAACTTTTTTATGATTCATTCAAGAATTATTACTTTATATTCTACTATTAGTTGTGATTACTGATTTAAAGATTAAAACTACAAAGAGAAATATTATCTGTTGAATACAAACAAGAGAAAGAATTCTAAAAAGAACTTTTTATTATCTGCTCTGTTAAAAGTCTGAATGACAAATTGAAAATAACTTTTCTAAATCTTATTAATATAATAATCCGAAAAAAATTATTAAAAAGATGACAAAAGTCTTTTGAAAGATCGCTTTTATATCAAAGAAGATGTATCGTTGAATGCGACTAATTGCAGAGCTTTATATTAAGATAATCTTTTTTTTTTACTTTATGTCACAATCTTTGCATCACTGAAACTTTTTCAGCACGTTTTATTGCCCTGAACCTCATTACGGTTCTAAAATTTGATTAAATACCTGAAATATCACATAACCAACATTGACTTCAAGTATTTATAAAGTATTTGGTTCATTGATATAAAAAAGTATAAAAATAAGCAAGTCAATCGTTAGAAGTACAAAGAAGATGTCATCACGAAGATAACTTTTGATTTTATTCAATTAACTTCACTTTTCAGTTTTCACTTCGTCATGTCACTCATGTCAGCAAACAACTGTTGAAAATAATCAATCAGCAACATTAAATTTAATACTCACAAAAAATATTAATTGTTTCAAGCTTCTTGTTGATGTCAGATCTCTAAAGAAGAAAGAAGAAGATGAAGAAATGATTTATTTTGATGGAGAAGAGCCATGTTGTGAGCAAGTTTATGTCTGTCTCGGTTCTATCTCTCAAATCTCTCGCTTGGTTGGCGAATATGATAAGCGCTACATCGCAGATAAAAAAATGTTCCTACACCGGGAATCGAACCCGGGCCGCCTGGGTGAAAGCCAGGAATCCTAACCACTAGACCATATAGGATGTGTTTGTAACATCGGGTAGATAATATTTATTTAAAAATAATTTGAGTAATCTGTTATTATCATCTTTTTTAAATAAAAAGTGATTTTTTATATATTTCAGGTGCACGAAGTAAGAGATAAATAACCACAAATGTTTTTCTATTTGTGCTGATAGTGGCAGGCTGAAAGAGTTACAGTAACTTAGTTAGTTTGGCTTTCATTAATCACGATAATCACTTTTAAAATTTATTCATTTACGTAACTAGCATTGCTGCAGAAAACAAACCAATTAGATTTTATAACGTACACAACAGAATATAAAATAACTATCATTATGTCATTAAAAATATGCTGACAGTGATTTGAACTTTAAATTAGAAAATGAGTATCTAGCAAAAATTTGAAAGATATTATTAATTAAAATTTAAAGAGTCGCACAGCTTTCAAACCGAGACTTGCAGAACTTGACAAAAATTATAAGATCATAGAAAACTGTTTGAAACTTAGTATTATGTCTTTTTCTAATCGATGTAAAAGTTTTCAAATCAAGGTTGTAACAAAACATTTAATATAAACGGATATTAAAACCACGGGTTATTACAAAAGCAGTACCACACCAAAAAGAGGACACGCTGTTTAGAGAATAAATCTTATCAAAAGGATTATATTGAATTTGAAATAATCGTTTCAAGAAGTGCTATAAGATTAAAAGAATAATAATTCGTTGAAGATGAAATGTGTACCTCTTGAGTGCTAGAAATCATTTGTTTACAGAAGAAGCGATTTATTGGAAGTAAAAGTTATTAGAGGAGTAGTTACAGGCAGCAAGTGAAGAGTTTTTCAGTTTGGGTTGGATTTCTACCTTACTATAATGAATCATAATCTAAAGTAGGAAACCATTTCTAAATTTAAAATAATTAAATTTAAGATATTATCATTTGATTTTTTTAATTCAAAGCTTTATACTTTTTGATTTAAAACAGACGGAAATTTTAAACCTAATTATATTTTCTCTTTTTAAATCAGTTATGTAAAAGTTTAGCATTCTAAAACTAACTTTGATTAATTCTATTTACATCCATATCTTTAATTTATAATAAAGTAGAAAATGCTAATAGTTACCAAACTTTTATTAAGTTTATAGTAATGATAAGTAGAGATTATATATAGATCTTTAAATAACGTTTATTATTCAAAAATAACTGAAATAGTTTCATTAAAATTATCGTAAAAAGTTTCTAAAGATAAACTTTATTATATAATCTGAAAATAAATGTTGAGCTTTTGTAAAGGATTTTTCTTGAAATGAGTAATGAATGTTACTAGTTATGTTTTTATCATCTCACGTAAGTGAACGTCACCAAGTATAACATTGAAAGTACAAAACAAGCTTTCTGTTTATTTTATCATTGAAACATTCAAATTGTAACAAGCTCATAAACTGAACTTTCAAAGTTCAAAATAAAATCAAAAACTTTTGAATTAAAAATACTTTGAGGAAATAGAAATTACTTCTAAAATAGATTTGTCATTAGATTAAAATAATCTTGATTTGAAGAAGCAATCATTCTGGTTTTGGCGTCAAATATGGAGCCAAAGAATTGATTTAAAACCAACTTGGTGCCTTAAGCTGCAAAAACTCCTCAACCACCGAAGCTTGAACGACTACTTACAAAATCATAAAATCGAGATTGCTAGAATTGTATATTCTGGTGGTAAACGGTTTATCAATATTGATATTTTGAAAAGCTCATATCTTTACAAAGTTGAAGTAAATATTTCTAAACAAACTTCAAACTTTTTATATTAACTTCCGAGAATCAAAAGAAAAAGAGATAATAAAAAAAACTGGTTTTAATGTAATGCAGACAATAAATCAAATTTCAATCTTCAAATATAAAAAATTTATTTGTTCGGCTGCAGAAAATTCAGTAAGAAATTCATAAATACATCAACAAGATGTTTTATTGAAAATAAAAACAAAATAATAGCAGCAGTAAATAAATGAAGATAAATTTCCTAAATCCAACCAACTAGTCGGACTCTATCATCAGAAACATTGAATTAATTTGAAGATTTATAATCAGTGAGGGATTTCTAAAATAAAAAATCAATATCAAAAGATGTAAATGAAGGAAAATGTAATTTACAAACTTGGAATTTATTCAAAACTTCTTCAGAAATTTTACGGAGATTTTCTAGACCTTCTCTTAACACTTCAGTTGCTGGTACCCCTGAAAAAACAATTTGAGATAAATCAGAAGTAAACAAACACCATCTCAACTACCTCTTGTTTGAATTCTTAATGTAATTTTCTTTTCTGCTGGGTGAGGTTGCCCATAAGCACATAGCTCGACCTGTGGACTAATAACTTGTTAAAGATCAACTTCATTTATCAAAGATTTGAAAGTTTATCTCATTTGAATGATTTCATTTGGAGATAATGAGTCCGTCTCTGTAGTGTACCAGTTGTCACACCCACCTAACAAGCAGAAGGTACCTGTAGCTTAAGGAGGATATACTTGGGACGAGGAAAACCTCGGATAGAAGGGATAGTTTTATGACAACACTTCTAGAAGACGCAAATTTCTGAATTTAAAGTCGGAGTTGGAGCCTCGTAGGTAGTTGGTCACTATACTCAGTATCATTTCGGGTGGGTTCTACAAATCCAACTAGTTGTAGCAGCATCGTACCTTGCTGGCATGGAGAGTGGAAGATGATGGATGGGCAACAACTGGACAATATCTGTCCTGGCTTACCTTACTTCTAGCCCAAAGCGGGACATATCATTCTTTTTATAAACAAATTGCCTTATATGGCTTTATTTTAAAGATTGAGAAAAGAAATTTGAAAGCATCAATCTCACTTTTTGTTGATAACGTATCTTAAAGCATTTCCAAGTGTATGATCTTCATTATAAAGTATATAAGAACAGCAAGTAACATCATCACCTTGAATCTAAATAAGAAAATTGAACATAATTAGATATTTTACATTTTACAAATACCAAACATTTCAGATTTGATTCATATAAAAAATAATTTCGTTAAAATTGTAAAAGAATTAATAAAAATCTCTGATTAATAATTTATATAAGATGAATTTTTTATAAAACAAAACTTAAATATTTATTATTTTAATAGTTAATTTTTTAAAATTAAATCAGTAAAAAGATTAAAAAGTAACAAATTGCTTACTACAATTTTAATAATTTAGATTAATATCAATTACTTAATAATCAATTTATTTAAACCAAATGTTGCACTTTCATTACTATCAAGAATAAACTTTATTGTCTCATCAAAAGTTTTATATTTATAATAAAAATCATTTTATGTATAAAAATAAACAATAATTATGTTTAGATTTATTTACCATGCACCACAACACTTATTATCATTTAATTCATTAAATATTAAATAAGTTATATATTTAATATAATTATTATATATTTACTTAATATAAACTTGTTATTGAAAATTTGTTATTGAAACTTGAAACAGATAAAAGACTTACAACTTCAATAGAATTGTTCTCAGTTTTTGACATTTTAATATTTAAAAATTCACCAACTATTTATATAATAAAAAATCTGAAAAGAAGAAATCCATTTAAACATAAAAGATTAATCAAAAAATAAAATGTCATAGATAAAGTATTTATTAAATACAACATTTTTTGAAATAATCAATTACTTTAATTTGAATAGAAGATTTATTTTCTTAAAATCATGAGAAAGCACATTTATAAACAGATCATAAACTTAAATCACTTTCATAAAAGGTTAGTTTAGAGGATAATCTCAACTGCCAATACATTTTCTAAGATTATATAGCATTTATACTTCAAATACTAATCATTATTAGCTTACAAATCATAAAACATTCTTTTTATAAAATGATTTTCATAATTAGATTAATTTATAGCCATTTTTAAAGCAAGAATTTATAAAGTAGCAAATCACAATAAAGAATATATATGAACAAGTATAGATTAAATACCAGCAAATTATTGAAGCTAAGTAATGCTATAAAAATCAAACCATCTTTAACTTAAATGAAAGTGTTTTAAAGAAAATATCTGTTATAATTTGTACTAATATTTTACTTATAAAAATTATAAACACAGATGATGGTTTGCATAACTATTTCAAGCAAATTTAATGAGATAATTACCATAAATGGAAATGAATAAAGCAATGATATAAGAAACAGCAGAAATATAAAAATAAAGATGACTGAATATCAAGAAATTCTCATAAAATTATCATAATTATCAGAGTTTTGCCACCAAATAGGCTCTATGTGAGAGATATCGATTGAAAGTTACCAATTATAATTTTCTTTTATCATATTCATCAGCGAGCTTGAAAAGTTTTTCCAGTGATAGTTTTCTTTTCCTTATTCTTCTCTTCAGGTCTAGCACGGTTCAATACTTTCAGAAAGTCACTGGTCTTAGCCCTCATTCTTTGGTGCATATAAGCCTTGCTACACTTGATATGATAATGAAGATAGTTTCTGAATGTATGGATCAAATCAATAGTATTATCACGAACATTAGGAGAGGTATGTCTTGGGAAAAGCACAAAAGTCACATATCCAATATTATCTCCAACAGCAGCCTTTTGCCCTTCAAGTTCTTTTGGTGGGTTTCCATGACAATACAACACTTGAGGACCAGTCTGGTTTCGACGTCTACCTTCTTTAAACTCTTGCATAAAAACCTTCCCAAAAGTCACATCAGACTCATCTTTAAAAACTGTACTGAAGATAACAGTGACTCTATCCTTTTTAGCCTCAACATACATAGTTTCATCACTTCTGTATGGGATTACAGCTTGCTTGATAGATTCACCTTTAGCTTGAGCTTCAAAAAAAGTTTCAAAAACTGAAGCGAAGCAATTTCTTTTCAGTAAAGCAGCATCTGAAGCCAAAGCTTTTAAGTCTGAAGGAAGAGAAGTTAAATCAAAAAGTAATGAGACGCTATAACCACTTTCAGCGTTATTTTGTAAATAACTACCATAAACTCGTTTTAATACATCATTAGCTCCATGTTCTTGCAATTGCTTCCAGAAATTAAGACTAATACTGAGTAAAAGCTTAGATTTATCACCATTAGGATTAGACAAATGGTATGTAACACCATCAAAGTCAGCTAAATTCATTTCTGTTGTCTCATGTTTATTACCGGCAGCAGCATTTTCAAATTTATACATTAAAGTATCCTGAATTATTCTATTTTCAGTTTCAAGTAGTATCATTTTCTATCTTTTATGTCATAAACCAAACACAAAACTATTTTTCTAAGTAGCGTTTGCTGGGAGTGCCAAACAAAAATAAATCTATTTCCTTAAAAATTACTTAAGCGGTAAAGTAATTTCTTAATCCAAGCTAAGTTTTGTGAAAGTATAAAAATAATAATAATAACATTTATCATAAAAATAAATTCTTTAAATTTTTTTAGAGTTTTATTTTAAATTTTATTTTAACAAAATTGCCGGATTGTAGGAATGGTACAAACATAGCTTTCTTCACATTAAAAATAACAAAAAATGGCTCATTAGCTAAAAGTAATGTAAAATATAATTAAGTCTATTTTGTATTTAAAGTTATTTTATTAAATAAGAATTATAAACGAAAACAGAAAGGAAATTTTCTCAAGCTTTTTCATTCTGTAAATTACGAAAAAGTGAGCTTTGAGAAACTGTTTAAAGATTGTGAAAATAGATTTTTTAGCAGACAACGATTGTAAAAACTTAAAAAAGACGTAAAAATGAAAGAAAAGGTTGGTAAAAAATCGCGATAAGTCTAATAAGATAATCTGAAAAACAGTAGCTAAGATTAAACAGTTTAATAAACTTTCCAGCCTAAGTTACTAAAAATATTTTGTCGCTATTCTTATTTTTTCAACTAAATTGTTTAACAATCAGACATCAAAGACTTATTTTCTCCTTCGTTTTTCCTTGTACAACAAGAAAGTTATTCTATTTTTTTGAGAGGAACTTTGCTTCAAATAAATTCTAAGCGCCTAGCTACAAAAAAGAAGGTATTAAGTAAAAATTATCCATTTAAAAGAAAGTATGGACTTTTGTAAAAAAAGGAAGTTATCCATTCAAAAACATTTCATTTTTATATCTCTTGATTATTAACTTTGAAAATTTAAATAAAATTATAATGAAAAGCCTTTTTTTTGCGGATGAATTCTGATACACTACTTTGCCTGCTGGTAATTAAATAATTTGTGTATAAAGATAATTGTTATACTGGGTATCTTCTGCTTCAATTTACTTTTGGTCATTTAAAACACTCCTTAGTAGGTATTTGATTCAAAACTAAAATTTCCTTTCTTAATCTGAGTTCAAAACTTTTAAGCTAATCTGCTAATATTTAAGGCCAAACTATTTCAAAACTTTTCTCCAATCTCTTTATGAATTTTTGATACTACTACCTTTCGCCAAAATGAATTAATCAACCCAGATTCTAGTTATAATTTTTTAAAGTTGTCTCCGTCAATAACACTACTGGTGTTCGCACTAGCTTGATTATATCAAACATACTTTGTAGCTAAGGCTTTGAACATACCAAACATATCAGCAGTTGTAATTTAAATAGTAAATTTGATGAATAAATGCAATGAATCATCACAAACTCAAAAATTCAAGATCTTGAAGGAAAAGATCTGCAAAATGTTTTTGAGTAGAGTTCCCAATTCGACATCAAATACTCAAAAAAATTGCTGGAGTATTTATTTCTACTTTTTCAGTAAAATGCTTCAAATAAAAGATCGATATCTCAGCCTATGATTTGGAAAACCTTTAAATAGTTCTTGTTCTGAATGCTCTAGAATTAACTAAGTTACAAGGGTAAATATAAATATCAAAATTTTGATGTAAAACAACTTTGATTCTATTAACAAATTTTTTTGAAGAAGTTTCTTTTGAAGTGGATTTATTTTACATTTATTTTTTTTACTGATGAAATCTAAGTCCCTCAATTAATCGATCTTATTCAAGAAGAAGAATTTTAAACTTTTAAGAATCAATCAATCATGTTATACTCAAAATATTTTTATTGTTCTTAATGTGAATTTTAAAGTTTTAAAAATGAACAAAATCATTTTTCAATTTGCTTCTAAATATTTAGTATAAAAGAATTTAACATTTCAAATATATCCAATGATTTATTTATATTTTTTATTGAAATCACAAATTTTTGTCAATTTTATATAAATTACATTTATATCATAAAGATCTTATAAAAAATTTCCCAAATTATGAATTAAATATAATTTTTGTCAGCAACCCAAACTTATAACAACTTCAACTAAAAGATCTTCAAATCTTCATTATTCAGTTTCGTAATAAAGATAAAAAAATAATTTCGAATAAAACAACAACAAATTCAATAACAAAGAAGCTTATTCACAAACTATAAACAAAAGAACATCACACCAAGAAAACAGTGTCGTCTGAAACCATAACCTGATTTTGTTCCTGCATTTGAGACAGACACACATTAGCCTCCTCCAAACTAAAAGGTTCCCCAGCAGCTTCATTGGCTCTTCTCAAAATCTATAAAAATCCCAAATGGCGTCAGACATCATAAGATCAAGAAGAAGATTAAGAAGATACCTGATCAACTGGTAGGTTTGGTTCCCTTGTTTGTCTGAAAATGTCATGGACAGCAGCTTTAAAAGCGGTCAGACGTTCTTGGGTCAGCGAAGATAAGTCAGCAGTGTCCATAGAAGACGCAGCAGCTATCGAAGAAACGCGATGATGACGTCATAAAGTCAAATCTGCATTGTACCTGTTTCTTCAGTGTCGCCCGTAGATGGTAACAATTCTTCACTGTCTTCGACCGTATCAGTCCTCCTGTAACACAGATGTGGTCAGTTGTGGACAAATGGGACAGCAAGTAAAACTGACCTGGTTTTTCTAGCTGTCGAATCTTCGTCATCATCATCACCATCTTCCTGATCTTCATCATCATCTCCTCGTTTCCTCTTTTTTGCTCTCTCTTCAACCTAAACAAGACCCAATAAATCGCGCGCTGATGACATCATCAACGCTACCTTGTGGAAGTAGGCGAATTGGACCAAGTCAATAGCGCGTTGGGCATCTTTGCCGCTAACTTTGGGACATAAGCGACCTCTAGCGTGCGCAGTGGCCAAACGAATAAGAGTCTCGAGAGTTCGCGCGGTCACCGGCGTCGTCTGCAAAAAGATGACGTCAGCACGATGACGTCATCGCTTCGAACAAACCCTGGCGATATCGGTGCTTTCGCGATCTTGGTTTCGAAGTCGCGCGTATTCCTCGGCGATGCGTTGAGTTGCTTCCTTGGTCAGGACCGGCTTCATCGATTTGGCCAAGTGGACGTACTTCTTGATGAAGTCCAATGTGACGCATCTATGACCCACATCGCGACAATGACGTCACTACCAGCGAGAGAACTAGGCAACCTGTTTTCTTTCTTTTTTTCTGCTCCATGTAGAACAGCGTTGTGCTTCTGGAAGACTTTCATCTTTTCATCTTCAGCATCTGTGTTGTTGGTGGAAAGAATTTCGGCTCCCACGTTGATCGGAAGAGCTGCAGACGCAATTACGCGATTAAAGAGGCGTTTTAGGTGAGTGAGGGGTTACGTTTGCCGTCTTGTTCATTTTGGTTTCTGTATCGATGCATCCTAAGGACATGTTCAGATATTCGGCGATCATTTTCAGCTTCCATCTCGTCGAGAACGATGAAAAGAAGATCAAATCGAGACAATAAAGAGTCCTGCATGCCGATGTTGTCCATGGGCGGTTTGTACTGGTCATACTGCGGACCAGACAGTCATTTGGTGGTCCTAGTACTTATCAAAGACTTACTCGTCCATACACGGGATTAGCGGCCGCTAAAACGCTACATCTTGCGTTCAGCTTCGCGTGAATTCCCGCTTTAGCGACTGTGACGCGACCTTGTTCCATCACCTACATCGGATTAATTATAAAAATCAGCCGGAAAATAAGCGTCAAAACTCGGCACCTCGTGAATTGCTGTCCGATCGATATCACTCATCTTATCAAACTCATCGATACAAACAACACCGCGATCAGCTAACACCATTGCACCCGCTTCTAATCGTCGCTCGCCCGTCTCGTCGTCTTTCGTCACTGCCGCCGTCAAACCGACCCCAGTGGTTCCTCGTCCAGTAGTCGTGATCGCGCGCGCCGCAGTGCAGAGAACGTATCGAAGCATCTGGGACTTTGCAGTGCTGGGATCACCAATAAGTAAGATGTTGATGTCTCCACGCAACCGAGTCCCATTGCCAAGGATCTATAAAATCAGTTGTCAACGTTTTATCGATGATGAAGATCGCGACCTTTTCTGCTCCTCCAAGGAGCATACAGAGTACAGCTCTTTTGATGTAGATGTGTCCGTGAATGGAAGGAGCTAAAGATTGCGCGAGAAGATCAAACGCGTCTTTACGCTTCGAGAACTTCCGGATTTCGTTAATATCAGCAGCTGAGTAGACGGGCTCCTGGTCCTTTTCAAGTTGCTTGACGTGGTTGGCAATGAGGACTGTCCTAAATACCCCGGACGTGTACCCATTTCTCTTGCCAGGCAGACAGCGATAACTGCCCACAACCTGAACCCTGTCCCCAGGTTTACAATTGTCCACCAAGTCATTGTCTACTATAATGTCCACAGGACCGCGGTAATTGACCAGCGGGTGCTTTTTCTGGCATTTCCTGGATGGTTAGGGTCTGATGGTCCTTGTACACTGAAAGTCCATACTCAGTTTCTAGGGGATTACTGTTTTCATCTTTAGTGGGGTAAGTGTTGCTGGCTGGGAAAGCGTTGTACGATGTGAGGTCCGTGTAACGTCTGCTGATTGTTTTGGCGGTTGCCGGGCAGTAGTGGAAGCTTCTGACCACCTGCACGACATGTTACTAGTGGTTACCATAGAAACAAGATTGTGGTTACCTTGGGACGAACTAGAGAACATTTAGTAACAATTCCTTCGACGCAGACTAACCCACCAAGATGTGCTGCAGTTAGAGTGCGAGGGGTCACATGTTTCGACCCAAAACTATCAATAGTCAGGAATATCAAGATATGGATTAGGATGATAGTTGACAGACTAACCTTCCTTCTAACCCAATAAAGAATTCTTCAAATTTTTTTCCATACTCTGTACTTATAGAAATTACAAAACTTTTCAGAGCATTTTGAAAAGCAAACATCTCCAGAAAACCAGTCCCAAGTAATCTTGATATTCAAATTTGTTTAGAGTTGAGTTAAAGAAGTCAAAAAAAAACGAACTTTTTGGCACGTTCTTCATTTTTCTTTCTTAGATCATTTATATTTACAATAATACGACTTTGTTCTTGATCTATCATATTTCGAACGAGTTTATTATACCTTCCATCACCAGTTACCTATAACAATAAAAAAAGCTTTCAGTTGAATAAAATAATAAAACTAGTAATGTAGTTAATAATATAAATTGTGTTTAAGTTTGTCAAATATATTGTAATAAATAAATATTAAAATAATATTTTTGAATGATTATTCTTTGTGGCAAATAAGTATTACTTAAAATAATTATAACTTAATTATTTTATTCAATGCATGGTTATAAATAACAAATTATACAGCTAGCTCTTATAGTAAATACAAAACAATAGGACTACAGTAAAAAGGTCCTAATTGCAACAGTTTCACAGAAGTGTAGAAAAATAAAAACATACAGAGACATAAGTTTGGAAGGTCAAAAAATGTGGAGAAAATAAAGAAATTGGCAACATAAGTCATTTGTTTACAAAATCAATTAAATTATACAAAATCTAAAAAGATATTATAAATTTTGATGTAGTGATGAAGTTAGGAAAAAGATCTTAAACTCTATTTAAAAAGCTGTTGATTTATCAGTTGTTGAGTGGGTTAATTTTGACTGAAAAGTCTTTAAGGATGAATGAAAGATAAGATGACAAAAACTATAATTAATTTTAGATAGTAGTTTGAAGTCAAAGAAAAGGTTTTGATATTATAAGTATTTTATACTAAGCTTATATGTCTTTGTATGAAGAAAAGAAAATATTATAATAATCATAAGATAAGTATAATGATTTTAAGGTAAGATGAATAATTATCATAATCAGATAAGAACAATCTTACTGAATCATCTAAAAAATCCATATATTGTTTTTCTGCTTCTTTTATTTCCCTTTCTTGGTGAATATCCTCAATAGGATTTGCAAAACCATCCATTTTAATTTAGTTCAAAACAAATTAGATGAAAAAAAACTAAAAAATGTTTTAATTAGTAGTAGTATATAGATTTCTACCTAGTTATTACTCTTATTGAAATTCATGAAAATTAATTTTAGCCAAATAAAGAAATATAATTTTTATAAAAATTAATTTGAGAAATCGGAAAAAAAATTAATAAATGAAGAAAAAGATTGAAAAGTATTACCCAAGTATTAGGTAGTACTTAGTTCTGGTATATCGTAATTATAAAATTATAAAACAAGATTTTCTTAAGAAAAAAGTTTCATAAAAGAAGTAAAAATCTATAACAAAATCTAAAATTTTAACAAAATAATATTAGTTTCATCATTTGTAAATATACATAATTAAAATATTATTAGAATTACAAAATTTGCTAAATCAGTAAAACTTAGAAAATAAATTTAATTATTCTTGAAATCTGACTAATTACTTTTCAAGTTTTATAGAAAACTCTACAGGCTACAAAACAGTAACTTCTAATATTATTAACTTTATTAAATAGATATGCGCTAGACAATTTGCCGCCATTGGAAGTTAACTTTTTTGGCTTTTTTTAAATTAAAACGAGTCTACCTAGTAAACTTTTTTTTAAATTGTTTGCTATTTTCTAACTTACTAAACTTATACAACCTTGAATAAGAATAAAGAAAATGTAAAAACTCAAATATTACTCATATAAAAAACTCTTTTAAAGACTTAAATTAAAGTTAGTTTCATTGTATAGTATAAATCTAAATGAAATTCTTAGTATTAAATTTAAACAAAAAAATCAAATCTGCAGATTTATTTGTTTATGAAAGTACAAATTTTAGCTAAGAAAAAAACAAACAAAAGCTGAACAATTTATATAATTCTTAAGTTAATCAAGTATATTGTGTAGTAAACTTTGATATTAAGAATATTAGTTTATATTAAGACATATTTTTTGTACTTGAATTGATTGTATGTTTTGTAGTGAATTAAGGAATTATGTTTTCCCCTGATTGTTGTTAATTAATAAAGAAACTGTATGATCCATTTTACCTAGCATTAAATCCCTTAAAATATAGATTTATCTTGCAAAAGTCAGATGTTGTAAGCAAAGCTGAAACTTATTTTCGAGAATTCAAATTTCTAATAAACAACAGTTTTTACGAAATTTGATGTAAATTTGATTGAATTTTGATCAAAGCTTATTTTAAAATAGAGTTAACCAAAATAATTTACATAGTGATACTTTTTACTAATACTCTATATAAAATAACCTAGCCTTATAATTTCATTGGACAAAGAAATAAGTTATTATGAAAAATAAGTTTACAGAAAAAGCTGAAACTTTTATTTGATTAATTTTTCTTTTGGTAATATGATTGGTGTAAGAGTTTAAAAAGTTAGTACTATCTTGTGAAAACCTAAGCCTATAAATAGTCCTAACAGTGATCTAAAAAAATATTATATATAAACATGTCAGCCTCTAGTAGTTTTGATTTACGTATAGCTAGATTACAGAAAAGGATTGCAGACGCTCTTTTGTCTAGTTCAGAAACGAGTTCATCAGAATCAGAACCAAGTGATTCTACATTAGAAATGCAGTCATTTGAAACAGATACAGGTGAATCTAGCACAGAAATGACTTTATCTAAGCTGAAGAGAAGACTTTTTGGAGAAATGGCAAGCTCAGCTGATGAACTAGGCTATCAGTTTCCAAATATGTTACTTGACAGCAAAATATATTCATTGAAGTTTGCAAAAACCTGGGAGAGTTCAGTTTTAGATAATATTAAAGGTTTGAAAAATAAACTTAAAGAAATAGTGAAGGATAGTGGTGAAGTTACAATTCTTGATTTATTATCAGAAGATTTTAAAGAAATGGAAAGTCATATGAAAGAAATTAAAACCTATTTTTTTGATAATGAAGAAATTAAGGCAAGCTACGATGATTTGGAAGAGAATTCTGATTCAAAGGACTCCAAATCTTTGATTCCTTCAGAATACCCTGAAATAGAAGGACTTTGTTTGAATCTATTTGATTTGTTACAAGTGGAGTGTAATGAGTTAACTAAAAGTAAAGAATCACCTACAGGAGGAATGGATTTCACAGATTTAGATTATGTTCTAAAAGCAGTTGATTGTGCTGTACAGCACTGCAAACATTTTCCAAATATCTCTGTGACTCTGATTAAACGTGTATTAGAAAGTGTGACTCCAAAACTAAATGAAGTAATCGACTGCGTTGAGTTTTTAGTAAAGAATAGATTCAGCTCTCCTGTAAGAGACACCAAGCTCTACAAGACTTGGCATTCTTTTATCCTACCAACAATGCAAATTCAGTGTTTTTTGAGTTACTGCAAACGTGTTTATGATGAATTCGATACTTTTCCTCAATTTAATGAAATCTATCAGCAACTAATGGAGGCTTTGGATAATATTAGTTCAGCAACACATCAGTTTCGAGTAAAGCTTATTAACCAGCTCAAGTCAGCTAATCAATTTAAGAAACTGACGAAAGCGAGTCGGTATCAAGAAATTGCTTTAAACATGCATGAGTTGGGTATGCTGATAAAGAAAAAGCAGGTCTCGATGGACATGGTTGTGAATTCTATTCAAGACTGGGAATCTGAATCATGGAAACTTCAGAAGAAGAACTTCAGTTATTTTTTGCATGCATATCGATTTATTGCAAATAATTCGTTGGTGATCTCTACTTTACTGAAAGATAATGTCATGCTATGCTCTAATGAAAAAGAGAAGTTGAAGATCTTCTATAAGATGGTGCGGTGGTTGAAAGTTGTATATGTGACCAACATCGAATTTTCTTTCATCATTTCGAAAAATCCTTCTGTTCAAAGCAACAAAGAAGTAGAAGAATAGATTCAATTTTCTTACTTATTGACAACAAACTTATTTCTATGACTTTTTAAAAGATATATTCTGAGTCAAAAATATTTAAAAGAACTTTATTTAAATTAACTTTAATTGTTGATCTGTTCTTGAACTATTTATCTTTTCTGTCAAAAAAATATAAAAAAATGTTGTAAGCTTCGTTGTAAGCATTTACTTCAGATATTGAGTATTTCATCACTTCAACTATTTCTAATTGCATAACATAAGTACTTGCAACCAGATTGGTGCATATTGAAAATAAAATAAGTTGGATCACTTTTTATACAGTTTGTTAAATTAAAAGTAAACGAGTAAGAGAAAATAATAAACAACTTTTCTGTTATGTAATGGTTTTTAGACGGTTTATAGTTTATAATTACTTTTAAAAATTAAATAACTTTTTCAAACCCCAAAACCTTACATTACATTGAACATTTTATTTCTATAACTTTACTGCAACAAAAAAAAGACTTGTTTAAACCATTTTGGAATTTGTGATATTAAAAAGTTTAAAGATAAAACTGATATCGAAACAATAAATAACAAGTTTTCAGAAATGTAGAAAATATATTTGGTAAACTCACAAAATGTTTTTGGCTTCTAATTTTTTGTTCTACTGATTTAAATTTTCAGTAAATTTTTTATTAAATACTTTTGAAGGTTTAAATATGACAGTTTGATTTAATGACTCATTAAACTCTTGCTGCTCTTTAAAATTCAACAGATACTTCATTATCGGTTGTAACCAGATTACAAGAGGGCTAGAAGCAGCTTGAAACAAAACTCAAACTTTTTGCCATTAACTTTGAATCAATCTCAATAAATGTTTCTTTGTGGTTTCTTCTTGTTAAGTTTAGTAGTCTAGACCTTGATTAACCTTTGTGATTAAGTCGCAAAGTGGTCTTGAACAAGCAACACAGATCAAAGTTTTACAGCAATATGTGGTCCTTTACTTACCCATGCCCATAAAGCCCATACTCGGGCTAGCTATGTGTCCCAGATCACTTCCTGTTACTGGCTGGCTTTATTGTTGTTGTGGTAACTTAGAGACTGAAACAATACTATTATACGCGAAAACCCCTTGCTTAATCTTGATAACCATCGCGAAATATTTCTAATTTTAATAAAGTTTCTAGATAGTTTTTATCTGAGAAATTTTTTAATAAAAATAATTTCACTAATCTTAAAATTGTCAAATTTATGGGGAGCTTTACTTTCAGCCTTCAAACATCAAAATGAAAAAAGGAAGTCTGTGAGGTGTCTGTAAGTCTGTTGCTACTTGTTGATAAACGATTTCAAGCTTTTTACCTGCAAGCATATCATCGATGTTCTATACTACTTAATAGACGCATAAACGCGCGCAACAAAATTAACAGATGTTTGTGTTTCTACTAAATAAAATGATGAAATTAATTTTAGTAAATTTGAAATACGATTTACAAGTTTATAAAAAGTGGGTTTTCTAATGACAAAGTTTTATTCTAGTCAATATTTACTTCAATAAAATTAAATAAAAATTCCAGAATCAAAATTAAGCAGGGTAAAAACCCTTTTTTTATTTTTAAACAAAATAGTTTGTTTCAAAAATAAATGATAAACTTTTTTTAAAATACTTTCTTTAGTATAAATAAAACTTGGGTTTTTCGTTTTAGATTGTTTATAATAGTGGAAATTTTTAAGAACATATTATAAGAAAACTTTTAGTTTGACATTTGAAAAACCTTGGAATTGATTTTAAAGAAATGCTAAAAACCAAAATGATTTTGAAAAGCCACTGATGACGACAATCATTAGTTGTCATTTAGTCTCTTGTAAAAGAAACCACTGATTTCAGCTTCCTATAGATTAATTAACTTAAATTTTGAAAAACAAATCTCTAACAATCAAGTTAAAAAAAGTATTTAATAATTTTGACAAGTTTAAGTTTAATTTCTATGTACTCTGTATTTTGTTTGTTTATTTTATTCAGGATTTTATTCAAAAAAATATCATTAACCTTTTTTAACCCTTTAGTAATTCTTGGCAAAGTAGTTAAGTAGATGATGAAATTTCAAAAATTAATATTTAATCCTTGAATCAATACTAGGAGCTGTTTACTTTTAAAGTCACAACAACTTTTGTCAGAATGCTAATTACTTATCGACCTTATGTCTTATACTTATAATTTAAAACAAACTGATCTCCTCTCAAATATTAGCATAAGACATCATTTTAGTTTAGATTTCTTATAAAACTTAGAATTAATTATAACAAAAGTTTATAAATCATTTACAACTGCATGACTTTTTAAGCAACAGTCTACAGAGTAAGTTTTATTGACAATACAAAGATGATTTAAGACAATTGATTGATAAATAATCGAATATTTGAATTCTAAACTCATCAACATTTAATCTGATACAAAACCTATTTGCGAAAAAGTTAAAAAAAAAATTATTCTTTGAAATCGCATAAAATTAAATTAAAAAGAAAATTCACAAAAATAGAATTTATTCGGAGAATTAGTTAATAGTTCGATTTATTTATTTTTCAGTTTTCCGAAAACTATTTTAACTTTTTTTTTTGAAATAAATTAGTTTTAATATTTAATTCTTTTTATAAATTCAAGTTTATTAAGCTTTATAGTGTTGATACTTGTAACGAGATAAGGGCAACACCTCGACAGGTCCCCTTGTCTAAACACTAATTAATTTTCTATATTATTGATTTAAAAAATTTTATATCAAGAACTTAATTTCTTTGTTAATGTGATTAAAATTTAAAAAACTTTTTTTGTTTTCATAGAAATGTCAATTACACTTATAAAAAATCCTTTAAGTAATCTGATAGTTCTAAAGATTATAAAAAAGCTATCTTAGCAAATACTGAATTGGTAACGTTCGTTCACTCTGCTTATTTAAAACTAAATTTTAATCTCTTCTCTTTCAATTCTGTATTCGGTTTCAATCATTCCTCAACGGTTCACATGGGTCAAAAAGCAGACAGCTTTAAGTGGATAACTGAACAGTAAACTTGGACTTATCCCAAACTTTTTCGGGACAGACTGCTTTTATGGTCTTTAAAACTCAATTTTCCATCATGAAAAGAATTTGGTAAAAGTATTGATTTATTTTTATATGAAAAAGCAATTAGAGCTGAAAACTCTTTGAATAAATGATGAAAAGCTTGTTTTAAAAAAATTAGTTTTAAATTCGTGAAATTTAATCTTCATTACCATAAATGTCATTTTTTTAATTTCTTTTTTATTTTGTTTGAAGCAAAAAAAAATGTCTAATCTATCATTAAGAAGATTTTATCTTAAATTTTTTAAAATTATTTAATCTTATTTTATAGTTTCATTACTTCTTAACACTTAAAAATTTCTTTATCAAAAAAATATTTGTTTTTTTTTAATATTAACGTCAATAATGTTTACACGAAAAGTTTTTCTAAATTGTTTTTATTCAATTATTTGTTGCATGGATTTCATTAAACATTTTTATAAAATGTTTGTTTAATAAATTGAACAGTAGCTTGACAAAACATAATTTATTCATAATCTTAAAATATAATAAAAAAGTTAAAAAGTAATAAGATGTACAGAAGCAAAGAAAATTACAACAAACATAAAGATGACCATGCTTATTATCAATTAAAAATGATAAGCTAAAAAAGAAAGATAAAAGATACAAAAATCATGATGATGATGAATATAATCTAAACATCAACACTCATTCAACAATTTTGTCTTTGTTTTTCATTTCAAACTTATTTTCGGGTCATCATTCGAACAAATTCTAAAAACAAATGATAAAAAATCGATTAAAATATTTGATGTTCGTTATTAATCACAAAATATTGAAATTAAAAAGTTCTTCTTTATAATCTCGATTAAGAAAAAAAGCTGAAAATAAATATAATTTTTCTAATTTAATGATTGATAATTTCTAATAAAACTAATAAAAAACTGCCGCAACATTAAATACTATTAATAAGAAATAGAAAAGATATGATAATAATATTGCTATCAATAGATAGCAGCTGATAAGTAGAAAAACTACAAACTACGTTTAACGCGTTAAAAGAAAAATAAATAAAAGACTGTTTGGTTTCTGTAACAGTAGCAATTTTTTTACAGAACTTAAATTATAGACATGCAATTGTAAGAAGGTTAACAATAAAAAATGCATAAGAAAAGTTTCAACATTAAAATTAATAGGAAATTGAAGTCATAACGAAATTAGCAGGAACCCCTTTTCTATTCAGTCTGTAAGTTATTATGTTGGATCATAAATATTAAAAATAAGAAAAGTAAAGCCTAAAGATTTTGTTTAAAAAGCGTGTCTTTTATCTTTTTTGTTTACTTATAAGTCAAGACAAAACCTGAGTGTGTTTACTTAAGTCAAAATAACTTGATGACTTTTTATTTTACCTTAAACGAACCCCTAATAAACTTTGCTAAAGGAATAATTAAACATTTGAAAGATGAAGTGAGAAAATTAGAAGCAGAAAAGTTTGTTCAGATAAATATTTGCACAAGACTGGCTTATAATCACAAGGTGTATTAGTAAGCTACAAAAATTGAATACTGTTCTTATCAGTAAGACTTTTATCTCCTTGAAATTGGCTTACCTTCATAATTGACTTGTCCGTCATCATCGATATCTGCTTCTCGGATCATTTCGTTAATCTCCTGATCATTCAATTTTTCTCCGAGATTCATCATCACTTGACGAAGCTCAGAAGGTGAAATGAATCCGTTGCCATCCTACAACAAGTAATCAGGCATTTTAGGCTTTAAATGAATTCAATTTATCATCTTTAAAACATGAGAAGTGATCTTTTCAAATTACAACTCAAACTGAACCGTGTTGAAATTGAGAAACTCAAATAACTATTAAATAAATCAACTTTAAAAACCAACTAATTCAAATTACATAATTTTCAGCTTTTTAAGTTACTTCAGTTTATTCGAAAAATTTGTTTTAAAGAATGCTTTGAAGATAATCGACCAAAACAGTCTGCGTTTGTATTTAAAGAAAAATATATTTAAACCAACCAGATTATGCTACATCGAATTCATTAGTGTTTGTTTACAATTCATTAAGCTGAGATTTAAAGCTTTTGTTCGCTCATTAGTAAATAGCAAAAAACATACAAAGAAATATCTAGAATGTCTACTTCAATTTTAAAAGAGATTTCCTTCAAAATTTGAACTATTTGGAAAAGTATTGATTTATGAAAAAGTCGATTTTTATATAAAAACTAAATCATGAAAAATATTTTGACATTTAAAATGTAAAAATAAGAGCAAGGAAAAGAACTTATTTTCGTCTTAATATTTATTTCATTATTTTATGAGCTACATAAATTTGACTTTGTGGTCTTATATCAACATGCGGAACAATTGGTAATTATTTTTTTGAAAATTTTAAACTATTTTCAGCCAGTATCTCATTTAATAAATTTTCAAAATCGTCAGTTTTGTTAATAATCTGAACAACAAAGTATGTGAGAAATCTCATCCATTTTTAACCAATAAAAAATATATTAGAAGTTAGATTTAAACCCGAAATATTTGGTGGATATCTTATTGAAATACTTAGTAGAGATACTGAAAAAAAAGTTAAAACTTTTTTAATTAGGACCTTATCAAAAACTTTAAAAGCCTCTCTTATATCAGCTTCAGATTCAGGTTCATTGAGCTTTTTCGACATCATGCTTATAAATTCATCAAAATCCACTGTACCATTGCCATCTACATCAATTTCATTGATCATGTCCTAAAAAAACATTTCTACTGTTATAAAACGAGCTTTAAACGAACGAAGTATGAAATATGTAACCATAATCACTTGAATAAAAGCTATTTTCAGTAAGGTATTATAAAACTGAACACTTAGATATTGATTGATTTTGTTATATCTCTTTTCTTGTCTATTAAGCAAACACATATATCCTGGAATCTTGTGGTTTTTTCAAACAAATTGGTTTTGTCAGACTTTTTACAGCTATATGTTTAAGTGCTTCCTTCCAATTTGCTTAAGAAATCTGTTTATAATTTTTCAAGTTTCATATAATTGTATCAATAATGTTAAGTTTTTACTCATAACTTTCAAAATCTACGAATACTTTAACAATTTTTCATTTTATAAATGATTTTCATAGCTAATATCTCTTTTTACACCTTTATTCAGTCACATTTTGAGACTAACTAGAGATAGTTTCTTCTTTACAAACTTTAGATCACTAAATTAAACAAGATGAAGTTATTAAGAACATCAATGCGTGTTTTGACTAAAAGTTGAATTTTTTGTAATAATATTTTACTTTTAATGACAAACCTTAGGATATTTATTTGGTTATAAAAGATTAGATATTGAATAAGGAAGAAAATAAAATCAATTGAACTGGAAGAAAGTTGTTGTTGATTTAAGCTATAATCATCACAATTTATGTTTGCTTATCAAGTTTGAAATGAAAAATTCCTGTGTGCCAAACCTGACTTATCCGATGCATTTGATTAAGCCAAAGTTTATTTATTACAAAATTATATAAAATATTTAATTTAGATTTTGCTGCTTATTACATTTTAAAGAAACTTTGTTATAATTCCTTTTTTATTTTGTGTTTTTTTAGAAAGTAATGTAAAACTTTAATGAGAAAAGATAGTGTAACAGATGTGAAGTTTTTTTCCTAACTTTTATCTATGTAGTAAGACAAAAGCTTCACCAAACCATAACAAAAAAATCATCATCAGAACTGAGTTTTAATCATCTCTACAATATTTTGGAACTTATATGTTAATTAAGGTCAAACAAACCTCTGAAAATTTCGCTGATACTTCTGCAGGATTTTAAATCTTCTAAATATTTTAAAACAGACCGCTAATGATCATAAGCGAACATAAGAAGATGCTTTATTGGAATTTTTGTTATTTTCTGATTATAGAGCTTAATAGACATAAATTTTGAATGAATAAAATAACCTTTCGATTATTTAAAGAAAGAAATTTTACACTAACTTTTAGTTCTGCTTCTGTTGGATGCTGTCCTAATGAGTGCATGACAGTTCCTAGTTCATAAGAAGTAATCCTACCATCTCCGTCTTTATCGAACAGACAAAATGCTTCTTTGAATTCTATAAAAAACAGCTTTTGTCAATATAGTCAATGAAATAAGTTCAAGCATTTTCCGATATCTATTTTCGAAAACCCGCTTTATATTTCCAACAGTTTTATTATCAAAACATTAAAATATTGTTGGTTTTAATGAATCAATTTAGGAAAGCAACAAATTTTTGTTATGTTTAAGTGTGTTGGTTACCGATTTCGACAAGTTTTGTTTATCAACAAAATAAATAAAACTTTAAAAAGATAAATTCACAGCTAATGAAATGCTTTAGGTGTACACCTAAAAACTTAACTTGATCAAATATTTAAACATCATGTTTACAAAGCAAAATATAATTAGTAAAAAATGATTTAATTGAAAGGCCTGTGTATTTAAGCTATCAATTATTATAATTATAAAATTAATTTCAAATATTAGACAATGAACAATTCAACTTTCCGAAAATTTTAACAAGAGATCCCTTAGTTTAAAAATTGTATTGTTAGATTAAAAGTATAAATAAGCTTAAACTAACTTTAAGTAATTGTTCAAATACTGAAATATTTACTTTTACTCAAGTTTTCTCTTAAAATTAAGACGAGTTAAATCAAGCATCAACATGTTTAAAATTTTATTTTTCTTTAAATTTTTAAATAGAACTTTCAAAGCACCGAAAATATTTTACCCAACAATTTTACTTTTTCAATTTTCATCTTTTTGCCTAAATATCGATTTTTGCCAAACAAAAATAAGTCGCTGAAAGCTAGTCACCTTCAGAAACATTAAATTTGTTGTTTGGAAACATTTCTACCAAATGACATATATTTTATGACATACTACAGGATAAATCTTACAAAGATTGTAATTCTATTTTTAAATTTCACCTGCCAATTGTTCGCTTGTTAGGTTTTGTTTATTGATAGCCTGAAAAAAAAATATTCAAATTTAGTTAACCGCAAACATCTTTAATATTTTAACTTTTGTCGTATGGCAGAAGTAGACATAGAAAGCTGTTTAAACTTACCATTTCAAAAGTTTGGTTAAAATATAGAAGTTAGCAAAAAATTTTATCTCTGTAAAACACAAATCTTTTACTTTTATCTAATCTACCGAACGTTGAAGTATATTGATCTTAAAAATTATCTCCCTCAAATTTATCTCAACTTATCAATATTTTCAGTTTAATAGATTTTGATAAAAATAAAACTATAGCTTTAAACACATTTAAGTATTATCATCAAACAATTAAAATCTAAAGAGATTAAATTTATTTTTTTTCACTCATTACTACGCGAGCTTAGATCAAAAACTTTAGTTTTGAGCTACAAATAGAAGAGCAAGTTAATAGTCAAGTTAATAAAGCTGGAAGTTTACATATCAAGAAATATATATTTATGCAAACATCATACTTAAAGTTCAAGAACAAATATGAGACACACACAAAACCAGATTAATTTTATATTTATAGTTTTCAAACAAAAGAAAAAAAAGTCAACAGGAAAGCGAAAGCAGAACCAATTTGAGAGAGAGATACAGTGGCAGGAGAAAGGGCAGAACTTCAACGTAATGGACAACTAACTTCAAAGATTCACTTGTTCTTTATTTTAATGTTTTTCTAAAAACAAAGCAGGCCATTCATGATAATCCAGATTTTTTAATTGAATACACTTTTAGTTTTATTAGTTGACTACTTTTGGGTTAAATTTACTTATAATTTTTAATAGACATAACGATTAAACATGAAGTTAATTTCAATGCATTAGAGATGAAATTGATGACAAAAAGATTAAAATATATTTAAAGTTTACATAAAATTGTTCATACTTTATTTATAAATCTAAATTTCAAGTACTGATTGGAAATTTGGGTTTCATCGTGCTTAGAGCTATCCTTAAGGCTTTCCAAAACAATAAGAGCTTAAAGATTTTTGGAAAGTTTGTATTTTTCAATCATGCATCTTTCAAGATGTTTTAAGTTAATGGATTACCTCTAAAGTGTATTAAGAAAATTTTATTGTAGAAAATTTCATAATGTTAATCACATAACAGAAAACACACCCCTAAAAGAAAACAATATATTGAAAGCCAACCGTTTAGTAGGACTCCATTAATAATTATCAGTAAATAAATTTTTAAATAGAAATTTATAAGATTTTTACTTCCAAGACATTTTTTTTACTTATGATGTAATCATTTTTTTTAAGTAGATCTTGCAAATGTTCTGCAGGATATAAAAAAAAGTAAAAATGAGAAAATACACAGAAGCGGGTTTATTTTCTGAGAATTATACAAAAATAAAGCCTAATATTAAGAAGATATAAAGAAAATAATTTAATTGAAAAACAATGGATAGAAAATTTAATAATTCTAAATATAAAATGTAATCTTCATGCTTCTGTCTGTACTTGACAGACAATTATACCAAAATTAAATACTTGGATTATTCTTTCTCTTGAAAACCAGCATTTCCACATTCCTCTCAACTATTTCATGTTAATGAAACTTTAGGAAAATATTTTTTAATTTTTTGCTTTGAACTTTATGTAATTTTATTGAATCATTTTTACAATGTTTCTTAAACTGGAATTTTATTTTGATGAATACTTTTTATAGAAATAGAAGCTATGGTTATTCTAAGACATTTCATAATGACAGTCTTAAAGTTCTAAATAATTTTATAGAAAGTTTTGTCTGAAAATTGTAGAATTTTCTTTTAAGTTACAAGCTGTTACAATATTTATTACTTGAAGTTTTTGGAAATAGTTCAACCGTTTATCTATTTGAAAAAAAAAATGTTTTTGAACACAATCTTTCCTTTGAACACTTATCATAATTAGAAAAAAGGCTGTAAGGTTGAAAAGCGAGTATATCTCTGACACTAATTCTACGAAATAGTATCCACTGTGACTTTGCTAATAAATTATTAAGAGGTACTGCAGATGCTGGTGTAAGTTAGTTATCAATATAATCACTACAGCTTCATTTTGCAAGCTTGCTTACTTACATGTGCTTTGCAAAATTAAACTTTCTGCTAAGCCAGTATCTAATGAGATTTTGACTAGCTGTTGATATTGACGTTTACATGACCCATACAAGTTCGATTAGATCAGAATTTATAAAATAAGCTTGTTTTCATTAAACAAGTAAGCTTGTAAGAGCTTATCATCATCTGTGTTCAATATTTTTACTTCAAAGTCAGAATGATACATACCATTATTGAAACTAGAAAATTAGTTCAACTTATTCGTCACTTAATTAAACTCTCTTAACCAGTTTAGGGTAAAATATATTCCAGATTAAATTCAATATTATTCAACCTTTTAATTTTTAGTTTAAAACTATTCCATAATTAATTTTTTTTTTTACTTTATAACTAATTTTTCCATTTATTTTTATTATTTATATTTTATAAGATTTATTTATTTTATTTATATTATTATTCACTCTTTAATTCATCTTTTTAATTTGATAGTTACTACTGAACGCTCTGCGTATTTAAATAAATTTTAATAAAAGTTCAAATAAGAAAAAATGTTTTAACAAATTGATAAATTATTTAATTTTCATTCTTTACAACTAGTAGAAAAATATAATTAATTTGTTTTTGTTAACTAAACGCTTTGAAGAGAAATAACAATTGATTTTAGCCTGAGACTATCTGGTGATTTGGATAATGTGATTAATTTCAATTTTAAATTATTTAACTGAAAATTTTAAAGAATTTTATTTACTTCTGCTAAAATTGTACAAACTCAAAACTAATCTCTTTTTTTGACCTACTTCGACCTTAATTTTTTGTCATGCATACATATTCCAGGGCAGAAGTTATGGAGATTCAGTAATTCCCCTTGCAGCAGGGTTCACCTTTCCACAAGTTATGAAGAAAAACAGGCGGTCTGACTGGCGTCGAAAGAGCTACCAAAACGACACTGAGTACAGCCACAAACTACTGAAAAATCAGAGTTTTGCGTCTCCCAGAAAGTTTTCATTTACCTGACTAACAAGGTCCTTCTACCAGAGTCTTTATATAGACTTTTTCTTGTGGCTATTACTGCCAACCTGAGACCGAACCCAAAACCTCGCGTTTCGTAGGCGAGTATAGTAACCGCTACTACACAGAGATGGACAAACTTAATTAACGACTAAAAATTCAAATTGTGCCTTTTACTAAGATGTGTTTGCATTTTTTCTTTACTATTTACAACCTTATTCAAAAAAATGATTTTACTCTGACATCTGTATATTTTTTAAATGTTTTTAAATAGCTCAAATAGCTGACACCACAATGTATTGAAATAAATGAGTGTTTCTCAATCGTTGAGGATGTTTACCATTTGTTAGCTTCTGATATACAATAAGTAATTTAGTTGCAGAACAAATTCATTAATAAACTTTACACCTTGCTGAATCACATAATGTGATTACATTAAAACAGATTTTATGATAAATATCCTCTGATGTAGTCTTTGCATTCTATGGTTTGAAAATCATTTCTATAATTAAATCAGATAAACTAACAACGGTATATGCTTATATAGTCAAAAAGTTTTTAATTTTATGTATTTTATATTAAAGTAGAAACTATTTATTGTGATAAAATATAATTTCAGTTTGTAAAATTTTGCAAGAAGTTAAGTTAAAAGACTTTTTATGTTGATGGCATAAATACACTTGGATGTTTTTTCAGTTGTATACATATTCAATAAACATTTTCTATTAACCTTAAAATGTGTTATGCTCAACGAATACAAAACAAATAAATTTTTTAAAAGGAAAAATATACAAAAATAAAATATATTTAATCAAACTAAAAAATTTACTAAACCTTGCATTATACATCTTGGCAATACATTTAACATAAATAAATTTATCTTATAAATAGATTATGTAAATTGTTTATTTTTTTAATACTAACTACAAAATTTTTTACTTTTTTATATAGCTAAATAGGCTTGAAACTGTTTACTTTGCAAGATACAACAAAGTTTATTAAAACTACTTTAAAGATGTCATGTTTTTATAAAATGTTTCGTAACAGTTATGTTGATAGAAAAGACTGATTATTTTATTAGTATTTGATTATTCGACTTTTTCTTACAACAATCATTTTTTCAACTACATCATTGAATAATTATTTGAGGGCTAATGTTAACATTCAGTAATTTAAAGACTTTGGTTATCGAATTTTGGCTGAAAAAATGTTTTTTTTCCTAAATGCATACTGATTGTAAATGAAAATCGATAATCTTTTAATCAATATTTAGGTCAGTTTTTTTTTCAAATACGAAACTAAATTGTTTATCAAAATTAGATATCTAAAATATTTTTGTTTGATTTAATCTTTGCTTTTATTTTACATTTAGTTGGATTATACAAACTCTTCCGATTAAATATAACAACAAATTTGCATAGTAGAAAGGAAAGCCAATATTTTTTTAATCTCTCTTAAATTTGAATTAAACTATTTTATGAAAATATTTTCGAAATTTGCAGAACTAATCGAAACTGAGAAGAAATTCGATTTTAGTATTTTGCAACAAAACAAACTGACTTGAAATGGCTTCGTGAAAAATATTTACAAAATCGGATAATTTCGCAAAAAAATCATTTTATATATGATCATTTTTTGATTCATGATTATTTCTAAATTTATTTACAATTATTAAATTTTTAATTCGCGATATTTTTTAGGTTTGCTTCGAGAAACATTAAAATTTTTGTTCGATATTCACAAAATAATATTTGATTTGTTCATCCATTTGTACGAGGAAGACTCAAAACATTTTTATCAAACTGTGTTTTTTACAAATCTTTAAAATATAATCTTATGAAAATGTTTTAGAGTTTTTGCAAACTGCTATTTCATACAACGAATTAATCTGCCTAAGGCAATCATATTTTTGTCATTTAATTGATTTAAAACCAAAGGAACTAAAAATTTAATTAAAAAACAAACCAAAAAACTTTATTAAAAAAACAACAAAATTGTCGGTAGCTTGATACAAGAGATATTTTTACCAAAACTTTTGCAACCATTTTTCCTTCAATTTTTCAAAGTTTTACATTTGGATTATTGGAATATGATTTTAATAATTTTCTATTTCTTACGAATATTTTTTAGCTCACTGAATTTACCATTTTGTCGATAAATAAGTAATTAAATAATTTTAATTCTATGAACAAATTTCAAAGATTTAAATTAACAAAGTTTTATTTAAGTAAAACCTTAGTTTAAAAAATATTTAAACTGTTAATAATAGGAATTTTATTAACTATCAAATAAACACATTTCAATTAAATTGAACATTTGTCAAATTATTTCAGTTATTTTATAAACATATTTGAACAATTTTGGGAAAAGTTATAAAGTAAAACTCTCCGTAAAACGCGGGAAATTACTAAATCTTTTTGAGTATTTTGAAATAATGGAATAAATATGACTATATAAAAATTTAAAACAGTAGTATTTGTATTTGAACTACCATAATCGACATCATTTATTCTATAAATATATAGTATAAAAACTATTATGATAATTTTTTAGAGATTAAATTAATTCGTTTTAGTTTAGAGATTCTATTTAGTTTTCTAAACTAAAACTCTAAACCAAAGTTAGCTTGACATTTTTACTTGTTAATACATCAGGCGTAGGTATTTGCTGAGTCAAATGAAAAGCAGTTTTGCTGACGTGGTCAAAGTAATAAAACCAGAAAATGCGGAAGTAACACACTGATGAGAAAAAGGTGCTTCGACTTAACAACCAAATCGTGAGGTGTCTATTGAGAAATACAAAACTGGGAAAAACTCGCGGTAAAATGCTTTTTCTTTAAATAAATTTTGAAAAATAAAATAAAGTTTGCAAACTGAACAATTTTTTAATGACTGTTAAAAGTGAGAGAATAAACAAAATAAAAGACATAATCGTTTCGCAAATTGATATTTCTAATTATATTTTGTAAAATAAAGCAATATAACTACAACGAAATAGAATTGAAAATCGCAGTTTAACACAAACAATGTAAAAAACAAAACACAATGAAGGCATAAGTAGAAAGTTACAAAAAAAATATAAACACAAATAAAAAAGGGCAGCCTAATATAGATCTTGTCAACAAAGTTACCCAAATCATACTTTTTCACTTAATTTTAAAAGAAATTAAAGATTTTGATGTATTGAAGGAGTGGAAAAGACACACTTTTAAAAAAGCTATTAGATCGGTGGATGATGCCAAGATGTTTATCCAATTGATTTTGAAGAAACTATTTCTGAGAATGTAGAAAATATTCTATAAAAAAATCGTTAAAATTTCGAAAAAATTGTCGAAAATTCATCAATAATTTTGAATAGTAATTCAAAGGTAAAAGGTGAGGCACTGAAGCTTCAGGAATTTAATATAAAGTCTTGAGAGACGGTCATTATAGGAAAAAAAAAGTTTATCTTATCCAAGGGAAGCTTTCTGAGTAAACGATTTTTAAATGGTTTTAAGCTTAACATTATTTCAAGGTGAAGACTCAATAAAGAAAAAGGAGTTTTAACTTGGGACGAACATATGTGGTGTGGAATTCTAACAGTGCCCTGTTGAAATTAGTTGCTAAAGTTTATAGTTTATAAGGTAGATACAACAAAATGTAAAATAAGTATAATGGTAAAAACTATTTAAGAGAACTTTATTCTATTGTAAGATGTTCCTAATAAAAACAGTTATCAACTACCAACAAACTAACTGTGAGTACACAAAAAAACCTAAAAATAAGCAGGCGAAAGTAATTTACATCTACAGTAAAATAATCTACTGTAATGCAGTTCAAATATACCACAAAAGGTAATTAGGATATGCAATCAAAAAGATTAAATATCATTGTTTTTAAGTTTTTGAAGATTAATCGAACAATCAACTGTTAGTAAAAATTGTATATGAGACAAAAGAATGCAAAAGTGAACTTAATATAATCACATTGTAGAAAGTTTTCTTACCGGAGTTTTTTGGTTTACAAAAGGCAAGTAAAGAAGTATCGTCTAAAATGTGAAAACATTTATAAAAGACATGTCTTGCAGTATGTAGGTTAGTATGACTCACTTATTATAAATGTTAGTTATGATTTATTAGTTAAGTTTTTAATTATAGAAAAGACTTGAAAGAAACGATTGTTAACAAATGTTGATATCCATTTCTTACATAAAACTATTTTAATAAATTCAATGTTGTTTTAAGACTATCACATTTCCTTTTACATTCTTTGTCGTTGAATTCAAAAAATACAACTGAATCTTTTGAAGAATTGAATTTAGAATAACTTTTAATGATTAAATTTTCGGGACTTTTTATAAATGTAACAATTAACATTGCTTCAAAGAATTAAAACTTATTTTTTATCTGTTTCAAGTCTTGAAATAACATTAAGTTATCGACCAAATGCTGTTTGTTAGTTCAAATAATAGTATAAAGGTTGAAAGAATGAGGAGTCTAACAGAAGATTTAGTTTTTTTGCTACCAGTTGTTGCTGTCGCCTACAAGTGAGACGAAGACGATTCATTCACTGGAATTTTGATGTAAAACTGTTTTGAGAGTGTATAATGGTCAACATACTACCTTCATAAATACGTATTGGCTTTGATTTTAATGGAGAAAAACAATTAAAAAATGTATATACACTTGAAACTACCAACTCATTACTTTAACAACAATTAATAAAACAGCTCTAAGGAAATAAGAGAAAAAAATCAAACACATATGCGAGATATAAAAGGATGATAGATTTTGATATCTTAGATCAATATTTAATATTTAGATTAAATTTAAGATTGATAAAATCTGTCTCAAATTTTCTCGTTAATACTCAAAATAAAACTTTCAGAAGACTCATCACGGAGCAAATTTATTAACATAAATAGAAAAATCACTTAGATACGATTCTAATATAAACCTTCAAAAACCAGAAGATGTCATAAATAAAAATTTGCTGGTTTACGAAGCTGGATATGATGAATCTATCCTGATGCTAGATTTGAGTGAGTTGTTTTTACAAGGCTTATTGGAAGAAATGATATTTTGTCAAAACTGAATGTTTAAAGCTAAGCAATAAGATATTTTCAAAGTATAATCATGACTAACAAGATATCAGGGCAAGATATAGTAAAAAAGGATTACCGGTTTATAAAAGGTTACATGCAATCCAAGAACACATATGAAACAGAAACAACAAAACACATTTTAGTCGTTATTTGCAGTTTCACAACCCTTCCAACTTTGTTCCACAATTTTTGATATCTTCTTTTCATACTCTCTTCTGTTATTGGTATACAACTGAGCAGCGCAGTTGTTGGCAGGACTATTTGGGTTTGGTTCGTCTAGCAAAGATTGTATAGATGTTAAAATAGAAGAAACATCATAAGTGGGACTCCATCTATTCTGCAAGATATCAATACAGATGCTGCCATCAGCATAAACATTAGGATGAAACATATCAGAAGTAAATTTAACAGAAGGTGGCCTATTAGGATACTCTTCAGTAAATATTAATTTTAATTTAAATGTCCCATCTTCAAATGGTGTGTCTTGTGGACCTATGATCAATGCTTTCCAGATCATGATGTTATCATCAGAAGGAGCTCCGCTTACTCCTGAAGGAGGATCATCTTGCATCTTTTTAAAATCTCTCATCAATCTTCTTCTAGCAGGTGTTGACATTTTTTTAGTGAAACTTTAGCAAATTTTTTTTATTTGGTGCTAATTTCTGTCAATATGAAAAATAGTTTGAAGTTAATGAAGAAATGACAACTAAATATACGAGTTTGGAAAATTGAAGGCAAAAATTAATTTAATCAAAAAAATAATCATTCAAATCTTCCAAATATAAAATACTCTTAAAATTAAATTATAACAAGGCTATCAACTAAAATAGAAACCTAAAAAATAAGTAAAATAATGAAAACTTATTATTTATAAATTTCAAACTTAATATCAAACATAAAAACTAAATTAATTTTATTAGAAAATTTATTTTATTTAAATTTATCTTTTCAAATAAAACTGTTAAGATTCTTAGTTACTTTAAAACAATTCAGAAAATAAAATTGAACTTCTGACAAAAACTTTGCCAATTAAAGTTTAATCTACTATTGAAGCAATTAAATAAATAATAAGTAACATAAGAAATATACTGATGTAAAAATTACTTAATTTTATTAAAGAAAATATAAAAACACAATTATATCTAATCAATTGTTTGAAAACATCAACAATAAATTAAATGTAAACATATTTATAGAAGAATACACATTAAAAAATATTATTGACCCATATAATTATACTTGAACAAAAATATAAAACAAACTTGCTTTAAAAACTCATATAAAGTTACAAGCAAAGAAACTATATTATCTAAAGTAAAATGTTCCATTTAAAAAATAAAAAAATAACAAAGATAGTACAAACATTATTAAATGTAAAAAATGCTTTTTATTTTTAAAGTAAAAATGTTACTGGCGTTTTGTAATATATATAGCCGGAAAAGTTATTAATAAAATTTAATTATTTATATTGGTGTGTTAGTTATAAAATATAAAAAAGAATGAGAACTTTTAAAACTAAAATTATATTTTAATAAATATTTATTGAAATCGCCAATAAATAAATTCAATAATTTCAAAAGATAAGTGCTAAAAGTAGCTTTTGTTTCAAAACTTGAAAAATATTACACAATTAGTCTAAATCTGTTAAATCATAATAATAATATGTTACATCACCTTTTAATTATTGAAGTTAATAACAAATGTATAAAATATTAGATAAACAAAAGAAAATATTATTAGTTGAAGAAAATTATTTGTAAACCAGAATAACAAAATTAAATAAAATGGTACTTAATCTAGAAAGTATTGAAAAGATTTATTTATTACCCTGTTTATTCTAAAAAAAACACTTTAAAATGAAAAGAGATAAAATAAAAATTATTAAATTAAAAAGACTTAAAAATGTATTTGTTTATTAGTTCAGAAAAGATTTCTTAAGTTAAAAAATAAGATTTTTTGTAGCATTTTTCAGAAGCCTAATTGAAATTTAAAGAAATATTTTAACAAGCTGAAAACGATTAAAGTGATTTTCTCATTAACTTCTTTATACATGATACACCAAATATGAATTTGAGAAAACGGAAGACTTACAATGAGGAGACAAAGACAGAAAGAAGTCATTCAATAATATTTTACATTTCATAAAATCATAAGTAGCAATTAGATTTGAAATGAAAAATCCGAATCTTGAGATTTATGTAAATAGTACTTTTTTAGTTTCAGCATTCAATGAAATATAACATTGAATAAAATAATCATAGTTTTTACGCCATTATAAGTACTAATTTTATCGAATAAATATTGAGTTGTAACAAGTTTAGTATCAAATAACTAATGATGTTATAATAAAAAATCAATCTTCATTAAATGTCTTTGTTATGCAACTTTTTAAATTGGTTGTATTAAGAATGTATAAATATGCCAATAACCACGACAAAAGCTTTGGTTTTCAAATTACCAGCCCTGGTTCAAAGTCCAAAAAGAAAACGTTAGCTTAATTAAATGAAGTTAAGTCAATTCAGTAGCTTAATCTACAAAACTTCTCGGCTTTGTATCCTGATTCCTTTTTAGTTGACGGTTTTTGTTAATTTTTGTTGTTTGCGATCTCAGATGGTTACTTTTCCAACATAAGTTATTGGTAATACTTTGGATCTTCTTATCATATCAAATCCCCCAAAAAAATATTTTTGATCCTTAAAAATATATTTTAGTTATCACAATCTAAAACTTTTTCCACGTATTTCACAGTAGTTTTGATTTTCATAAAAGCATAGATGTCAATAGTCAAAAGCAAGCATCACATAAAAGCTAATTTCTATGAACTTTTGGTTATCTGTAGGATAATTACAATTTCTGTTTTAATCGCAAAGATGTTTACTAAATTTAATTTTTTTAACAAATTATGAGAGCGAGTACTTCGAACCCACTGGTGAAGATGATACTTAAACAAAAACTTATATTTTATCTAAAAAACTTTTAGGCAGTACTAATTTGTTCTGTAGATGTATATCGTTTGAGTTTCATTTTCTATGCTGATCTACTGTTCTAATAGAAACTAATTAAAATTAAGAAACTTTCTCCAGCAAAAATTCAGAGATAGTAAAGTTACAAGAAACTGAATTTGTAAACTTGATGTTGTCAGATTTTATTTCTTACTACAATTTACAAACAACAAAGTCTGTAGAAAACCAAAACAGATTAACGGGCAGCTCTTTTTACATTCCGCAGTGGATCATCCATCTGCTTGCGACGTTTCAAATTAGCTGAAGACTTTTTCTTTTTACAATCATGGCTAGGTGCCTTTTGGTTTCTTTCAGTTCTAGCCACTGGTTGACCGGTGTACATCTCTCTGATAGTGGCTGGAACTTTGAGGAAAATATTTAGAGGATTAAAGATTTACTACAAATGTGAAACTCACTGAGGTAGGATGGGACATTTTTCATGTGACGTTGGATCTTACGAGGTCGAAGAGCCGTGTCATGTCTCAAGACATTCAAATCATTTGGATTTTCTTCAAAATATGACTTTAGCTTCTCTGATTTCAGAATTTCAATTCGGATTTCTTTTAAGCGAGCATCTCTAATCGATGACTTCGTCACTGATCTAATAGCATCCTGAAGATCAAGACATTAATCTCAAAATTCTGTTAAACATCTCAAGTTTTTACCTTGCATCTGTACCGAAGACCGTCTATCTCGTCCATTTTAAAGTGGTAGGGCTTGAGAGGTTCACTCGCCTCATTAGAGTCTTCTACGCAGGCTGAAAGTTGACTCTGTGCCTCTTCAAGAAGTTCTGCTTCCTCTGGAAGAACAAGGGAGAGAGCAGTCCCAGTTTTATCTCCACGAGCAGTTCTAAATGAAGCAAGTTTTGTGAAAAGAAGAAAAAAATAAGAAAATAGAACCTTCCAACTCTGTGGATGTAACTATCAACAGTTTGAGGGAAATCAAAGTTGATGACGTTCTTTACATTCTCAAAATCAATTCCTCTTGAAACTCCGTACTCTTTGGAAGCATTCATCTTCTTCTTTCTGTTTAGAAACATTTGATGTGTCCCAATCACTTGATTCTAGGCAACTTACTTCTGCTTGGCAGCTTTTTTCTGGCTTTTTGTAGCCTTATCAACTTTTTTTTCTTGAGTGGAAAGCATGTAGCTCTCATCTGTAGCGATGATGTAATCGTACAAGCCCTACAAGTAGTATCACAATTAGAAACTTCATTTATGGATTTACACGATAAAAAGTACCTGATTAAACTGCTCGACCACGTGACATCTAGAGTTTAGGGGCAACTCGGAGTTTAAGACTGTAGGAAAAATAGAAAATTGTTCCAAAAATAATTTCAATCTGAGAAAAATCTTCATCAATTTCATTCAATAAAATGATCTTTGTGTACTGACCTGTAGCATTTATCTATGGAGTTAACAAACAGAATACTTTTTCCTCGAATTAGCTTCAGTTTCATCAGTGCATAAATCAAAAGATACTTGTCATTATCATCTTCACTCATCACGTGATACTGAGTCAGCTGATCGGTCAACGCGAGGCGCGATTCTTCTAGGTTCAAACTGACAGGATTATGCAAAATCAAACTTTTTAAAGTATCAATATCCTGAAAAATAGAAGTTGTTTTCCATCAATCAACAGAAACTAGAAACTTACCTCACTAAGTGTTGCTGACATTAAAAACGATTGGCAACAATTAGATAACTGAGGCAGAAGATTTGTCAAATCATCTTTATAACCAAATGAAAAGAGCAAATCTGCTTCATCAACAACTAGAAATTTCAGAGATTTATTTAATGTGATCGTATTTTCTCGGATGTGAGCAAGGACTCTACTAGGAGTTCCAACAATGATATCTGGTTTATACGCAAGAAGAGGTCTGCGACAAATAAATATTTTTCATAAAAAATTTCAACAAATTGATTTTGAAACAAATTAATGAAAATTAAAAAACTTAAAAAGTCGTAATGTTACCTCAACGCTTTAGCGTTATTATGACTTGAAATATCAACGCAGTTAATTTGTCTCGAACAGAAAGCTGTTATTTGTTGTATCATTCTGCATGCTTGAGAAGAAAGCTCACGAGACGGTACTAATACTAACCCAGAGATTTCTTGCTCTAAATTAATAGAAAAATATAAAAGTTTCTTGATAAAAACAACAAATTTGTTGATGTAGTAACAAGTCCATTACTAAAAATTTCTAGATAATTAGTAGATAAAAGGTTTTATACAAAGACAGCTTCTCTATAACATCAACTAACCAAACTCAACTACATTTTTCTTCAACTGAAGTAATTGTTGTACAATTGGAATAACAAATGCAGCAGTTTTTCCAGAACCTGTCCTAGCACGTGCTAAAATATCTTTCCCATCCAGTGCTAGAGGAATTGCATTTTTTTGTATAGACGTTGGAGTAGACCATCCTTGTTTAGCTATTGCCTTTAAAAAAATCACTTTTTAAAAGATATGAAAACTTTAATTATTTTTTATTAAAAATACATTTAAGAGGTTAAAATATTTAACTTATATAATTCTTTCAATATTTAAAATCTAAGTAAAAATTAAAGGTTTAAACATAATTTGAAGCTTTTGAAGAAAATACAAATTTCGACTGTTGATAAATTTAATTAAACTTTTAATTTTTGATTATAAATTAATAAATTCTATATAATTAAACTACATCAATAAAATCTAAAATATTTTTAACTAAAAATGTTAAATAAAAAAGTGTTTTTGTGCTTAAAAAGATTTTTTAAATTACTTCATAAATCATACAATATTATCAATATATTAATAAATTGAAAATGATTTTATTTTTATATTTTGAAACAAATACCTTTAACAGAAATTAAAAAATTAAGATTTAGATTTGTCACAGGTTTTATAATTAGTAAAGTACAACAAAAAATTAAATAGACAATTACTTGGATGAAAAACTAAAGTTATAAAAATATTTGATTATATTTAAAAATTTTATGAAAAAAATGTAATTATCAGAGAAAATAATTTTGTCTATTTTTATAATATCCACACAAAAGTTAAAATTTTTATATAAAATGAAATTCAAAACTTTATAAAGCTAAAATAAAAAGTAAAACTCAAATATTTTACTCAACTTTAAGTTAACAAAATAAATTTTAATAAATTTTAAGAAAATTAATCTAAAAAAATATAAATTTAAAAATCACTTTTAAAATTCTATCATCTAAACCCATTTCATGAAATTCTAGATCTTCTGTTTCCAATTTAACTTGGGACTCCTCAGAAACAAAATCATTATTTTCAGGAGAAGGGATCATATCCTCAACAGTTTCACCCATATTAAGAAAATATATATATTTGAAATACCTAGGCAATGTGTTCAACTTTAGATGGAGGCTTTTTAGACGTGTTGGGAAATTCCCTTAAATAAGAGTTTAATTTGGTGTTTTTTTTTAAAACGCAGAATTAAATACTTTAACATTAGAAGTAATAAAAATTGTTTAGTTACAAAAATTATACTTATCTGCTTCGGCTACAAACAGCTGTGCCGGGTGTGCTACAAAAGTGTTGTAAAAAACAAAGAAAAACACAGTGAAATACAGAACTAAAAAAGTTTTCAAAGTTTCTTTCTTATTTGTGATGTTGATTTTTCTTCTCCATCCTTCAGTTATTTGCGGAGTAGAGAAACACATTTGGAAAGATCTGCTGCAATATTTTTTTTATTTGCTGCTATCATTACTAAGCGATTTCATATCATGCTTGCTTTTATCCTTAAAACGAAAACAAGGACGACCGATGTTAAGTTTTAATAGTTAATGGCACAGAACAGCTTCCATCATACTGGACTGTTGCTGTAGTGTTTGTATCGAGTGATCTCACTATGTTAAAGAGGCTTGGTGGACCGCCAATCTTCAACAGTATCGATAAAAGACTACTGACGAGGTCCAAGAAATTCGGTAAGGTCAATAAACGCAATATACAACGGCCAATGTTATTGCTTTGGGTTTTTCCTGTAGTTGACGCACACAAAAAGCATGCCCATCGTGTAGTGTTTTGATCTAAAACCGTATTGTGGCTTTGGGTATATTCTAAGTGTTAATGTTTACATACGAGAAAGTAACACACGAGCAAATGCTTTGCCTACAATACTTAGAAAGGTTGCTTTTCTGTAATCATTACAATCAGACCGAGTATCCTTTTTTGTATGATGTTATGATCCTTGCATCGCACATGTCTCCTGGGACTTCTCTTTATTTCCAAAATTTGATTGGAATACCGTGGAGAAGGGGGCAAAAAACAGATTTTACTTTAGAAAAGTAGTAGGCTATAATATAACAATAAAAATTTTGTATGGATTTTTTTCCTACCTTAAATAATAGTCGTAAAAAATATATATGTTTGAAATATTATCAAAAAACTTTGGTTAGATTTTAAATTAGAAGGTTTTTAAACTATAAGAAGTAAAAACTAGCAGTTATTAGCTATAGAAATTTGAATAGCTCATTTTATGTTTTCTTGAGGATGATATTTTTATTACTATTTTATATACCAAGACATATTTCTTGAAATTCTTGTCGTATCACCAGCTGTAGAACGTAAACATCGATGATGTTTTTTTGGTGATATTTTTAAATTTTGATATTTATTACTTATTTGAAAAATAATAATAGAAACTTACAAGCTAGTTTTAACTTAGATATTATTTTTTTCGTTCTCTAAGAAATTTAAACTCTGCAATTTAGTTTAATTCTGACAAATATTGTGGGAAATATTTTTTTACCTTATTGTTAATAATAATAAAAAATCAAGTTTCATTTATGCAAATTTTAGTTGTGTGATAAATAAATATTTTTCTTTTCAACTTTTTATTTCTAACATATACCTTTTAGTTTTCGGTTAATTTTTAGAAAGAAATTTTATCTACACAAATCTACTTTGAAAGAACTTTAGGGTATCCATTTAAATGACAAATGTGTCTCTTTCTGATTTAGTCACGAACGTACCAGCCAAGCGAAAAATAAACTTTGATTCCATCCTTATGTTCTTTCTTCTTTTGTACATAATTCCTTTCGTTGTATCATCATTTAGACCAATAACAATTCATCTTTGTTGTCAAAGCGACCTTGAACTGCAAAGCTGATTCTCTTTATGTGCTCAGCTTCAGTCTTCTTGAGAATTTAAATGTAATGCATTTTACCAATTTGTTTGTTAAAAGAGCAAGACTTGCTCTGAAGTCAGTAATCTTTCAGAAGATGAATAGTTGATTTGATCTTTGGATTTGTTCACTATTCTAATTTGATAGAATGATAATAACTCTTTGGCAGAGCTTTATTTTATTTAAATATATTATTCAAATTTATAATTTGCAAACTAACATTTACTTTTCATTTATTCGTAATCAATGCTTAAATCTAAATTTATTTTTTCTTGTATTATTTCCACTGGTAAATGAGACAACAAACTTTAATTGCTGCGATTTATTTACACGCTATTTATAGAGTTTGAACATAAAAGTCAACGAAGAAATAAACAATTTATATCAGCGACTACCAAACACAGCATTTAGAGAGTTGGTAAGTTTGCTGGAATTTCCAGAAGCTTCAACGTTATCCTCAAACTTGCTTTCGACTGGTTCGCGACGTTTTAACAAATCTGTTAGAAATCAGATGAATATTAGTCATAGAAACCTTTTTGATTATTTGTAGAATGTGTAAAAAGCGTTATTGTATTAAGTTTACAATTTGTTACTATTTATCTGATGCAAATAATTTTGTATTTTTCTTAATAATAAAAATATTTTAGCTTTAAACTAATTACAAAATTAAAGATTACTTCTCTGTATTCTGTTGTTGATTATTTGAACGTCTCCCATCTAAACAAGATTCAATTATTTTACAGTAAACACTAGTTTCAGTTTGAATTGATTTTTAAATTATTCACTGATAAAATATCTTTGAATAAATTTAAAAAGTTAATTTGAAAAAACCAAGTTAAAAAACGACCAAATTATTCCAATATCTTGTAAGACACAAAACTCAGACTCTTACTTCGGCTTGGACTTCCTCTTTAAGTGATTCAACTCTCAAATATTTATTATAATTTTCTTCTAGTTCATAAACATACTTGTCCAAAGCTTTCTGAAGATTGACAATATTATGACAAGATGATGTCTCCAACTCATCTGAAAGAAAAATTATATATTTTTTGAGTTCTTCGCTGATACAAAAGAAGAATCAAGATCCAATGAAGTCTTACAGGGAAGTTTTGGAAGAGGAATCTCTTCTTGACACAAAGGAACCGTTTTGTTGCTGTACTTTAAAGCTGTAAAGTAATCAACTCGGAATTATAAAAAAGAACCAATAAGTGATGACCACCTTTGCCAGTTAAGTCGATACCAGACCATTTACTAAACCTCTTCAACATGAAGTCAACAATCTCATGTTCATTACTCTGTTTACTAATATCTTCTAATGTCAGAGTATAAGACTCATTAATGATAGAGATGAGGATGTTGAGAATGATGAAAGCGGCTGTAAAAGAGAAGATGAAGTAGAAGACTGGTCCAAACCAACGGTAAAGGCCCCGAAGATCCTTATAGAGAGGACGGCCTGAATGAAAAAAGCATTCAATCAGAATCTAGGGACCTTAGAAGTTAAACTGACCCATTGTTGTTGCCATGATTGTCTCTGATGACGACAGAAGACTTTTGAAGTCTTCCATAAAAGGCGAAAAGATGACGTAACTGTAGATGGAATTAGTCACATGACTAAATCGAAGCTGATTGGATGATTGTACCCGATGTGAATAAACGCGATGTAGAAGACAAGGGCGAGAACGAAGAAGCCAGGCCACTGCTTCGCGCTGTTTTTCAGCACTGACGTCAGCATCCCGATCTTGCGGTTGAAGCGGAGTAGTTTCATGAACCGGATGATCCCGAAGAAGGCGGAAGTTGCGAGAAGGGTCGCGACGATTGAATCCACCATCATCAGTTGCTGGAAGTTGACGTAACTACCTGTGATGGGTCAAAGGAGTCAAATTGAGGCGAACGGGGCGTGTGGGGTACGTTTATCGCGATGGAATTCGTCCATTGTAACTGAGAGTAGGCGTTGTTGGATGATGTACAAAATGGTCACAGACCAATCTGTCACCATGATTACAAAGTCGTAGTAATTCCACGCATCACTGAACACAGCGCGCCTAATTCGATAAATCCGTCGAAGCTGCTTGAAAGTAAAACTGATCAAGTGGATGACGTAGATAAGCTGTGGAGAGTGACGTCATTACAATGCGTGATGGAGCGGGGAGGTTGTGGCACCTGAGCAAGGAACATTAATGTCCCGTAACCACCGATGGTCTGGTATGGTCGATACGTCATAATTGATGACATGGTAACAGCGGCACCTATTGGTGGAAATTCAGCGAGAATTTCGATTCCAGTGAAGAGATTGATGTTGGGATTGTAGAGAGTGAACTCGACGAAAACCGCGCGCGTTTGCTCATCGATCCACGCGTCAGAGAAGAGTGAATTGATGATGAAAAGACCTGACTGAGTCACGTGTTAAATGAAATCGCGTTTTCGATGTTGCTTACGTCATAGTTCACCCCTAACTCAGCTGAGTATCCTCCACCAGGGTATAGGGCCAGGTTTCCAACATAGGGCACGCCCCGAAGCTGTTTCCAGGTTTGATACTTCCATGCAACCTCCAGTGGATCGTCATCATCGATATCAAGATCTTCTTTCATCTGATCTGTCAGAATCCGAGGATTTTTCCATTTAGGAGAGTGGCTTGAAGTTGACTCCTTAAAGATGCTGAAAGCCCCACGACATTCAGTCTGAACTGACCCAACATTTGGACAGGACTCTGTGGAAACAAAGTCTTCAAAGTGTGGGACAAGTGTGGGACAGGTAGTTGAAACAGATATGGACAAAAGTAGAAATGTGGGCCACAAATGTAGGAACCTGAATTGATACGAATCTGTCGTAATCTCGCTGGTCCAACTCGATATGATTGTTCATCGATGATGAAGCTTCTTTCGCGCCAATTCTTCTTCTTCCCATTGTACCATTGATGTGAATAAATATTTGGAAGTAAAGTCAAATTGAGAAAACGCCAAAAATGTGCAACTGACGTCACCTACAAATTATCCAATCACAACTCATTTTGCTGCTTCTTTATCAACCAACCGTATCGAGTCCATATGATGACGTCACAAAAGTTTTCTTAATGTTTGCGTTGATTCGTTGACCTCGAGAATCGCGCGTTCCATGACACAAAAAAAGCAACGTCATGATGTACAGAAAGTAGACAAAAACTTCCCAAATCACTGACGTCATCTCCTTTTCTTTTCGACGCAATCTTCGAGCTTTTCTCAACTTCCGTTTATTCGGCGGTTTTGGCGGTGATGACGTCATCGCATCGCGATTGTAAGCTTCTTTTTCTGCATAATGACTCAAACAGTGACGTCATCAATATATAATCAAACAGCTACCAATGTCACCCGCGCACACGTCCAAGAACTTCTGGTCAGCTTCTCGCACTTCGCGACCATCGATTGAGTCCAGGGCACTTTCGTCTGCTTTCTTGATCACCGTGGCAACGAACATCGACATCGCGATGACCTGATCGTGATTACGTCATCAGATGCGCGTTGTTTAAAATAACCTGACCTTTAGTGGCTGGACCACAAAAACAGACTGTCCAAAAGATAACATCATACTGGTCAACCAGCTGTTGGCTTTGTCCCGACCCCATTCAAAACTGTACATGACCGTGAAGAAGCCAGAAGTGATGACCGCCAACCATGTCAGTGTCCACGCAACATAAACACACCAATGAGGCCACTGGGCCACACTTGCAGTCTGACCTCGGCCTCCATAAATGTTAGGTTTTGCGTTGATGGTCCCATCTTCGTTTAGAGTATAGACAGCATCGCGTCCCATTAGCATAGACGGGTCAGGTAAGGTCTGGGCACATTTGTGTAAAGGGTCTACATAAATTGAACAGTTGGTCACAAGTGTGGGACTACTGGCACAAACTGACTTTCTTGGTTAAACTTTTGGACCATTTTTCTGATTTCTTTCTTCTCAGCGTCATCCAGAACCTGCTGCTGTTTCGTTTTCGCTTTCTTAAACAACGTCATAATGAGAGTGACCACAGGGACCACAGTTAGTGTGCTACAAAAGCTGGTCCACAACTGAAGTGGTGAGATTCTGGAAAAATGTCACAGTTACTTGTCGGCCTGTGTAACAATTGTTGCTATGGTTACGAAAATGGTCCGACATGCAATGCAGAGGTGGCGGACAGTTGGTCACCAGACCGGAAATACATCGCGTTAGCGATCATTGTCATAAAAAGCAGCGATTCGCAGCAACACAGACGCTGAGCGCGCGTGAAGTTGCTTTTTGTGGGTCTATAGAAGAGCTGTGGACAAGAAAGTGATAAGTGTAGGACAGGTGGACAATTGGTCTTACTGATATCCACAAATGCTCCTCGGTCAGCTTTTGTGAGGCAGTAGACATAAAAAGTCGATTGAAAGTGGACATGTTGTCTGTGGACGCGGTGGGCACGATACAGTCCACTTTCTGGTCTATACCTTCATCCACTGCTAGCCACTTGTCACAGATAAAGTACCATCTAGGATAAAAAGGTGACCACGTGAAGCCATAGCGCCAAAAGGTCACCTTTTCCCACTTCGGATATCCTGGACAACCACCTGGTCCAAGTACCAGCTTCTTAGGTCCCCTTTTCCAGTGTTGTCATGCCAAATATGGATGTAGGACAGTTCGCCCAGGCTTCTACCTTCTCGTAGTAACAAGTGGACCACACTGCCCCGCACATACGGATGTCCTTGTTCATTGTGGGCCAATCTACGGACCCGACTCTGTCCCTCACTTCCATAGAAGATACAGAAGACTCGGGACTGAGTCGAGGCCCCTCTACCGTGACCAGTAAAAATGGTCACTTGATAGAGGTGGTTGTCGTCCTTATGATTGTCCATGGTCGATTTTAGCTGCCACTGCAAACAAAAAAAAACGTGGACAACGGACCACATATGCTCCTGGTTCAAACCTTTTTCTCATCTAAGCGGTCCTGTCTTCGGGCCAGGACCAGACCAACAATGAATATGCAAATCATCGCGATGATTGTCGCGAACACGGCAGGATTGTCCACGATATCAACTTTGGCCCAGACTGTCGTGAAATCGATCGTGTTCGGAGGCACAAAGAACTCGGCGCTGAAAATCAGCGAAGCGGAAAAATCCGCGCGACAAAAGCATTCGGTCACTTCCGGTGTCGAATGCTCAGCGACCTACATGTCATAGGTCATAAAGGACCGCGGACCTTCTAGTTTCTAACCCGACATCCGGAACCGCTCCACTTTTGCGTTTTTGCATCATACTTCCGACATCCGGGAGTCGCAATGAGCAGATGATAAGAAGTCGAGTTCTCGATACCTACAGATCGACGACGACGCGCGCGCATCTTCTGATTGACACTAGGTGTCGTCGTGTTCACTGAGCAAGTACCGAATTCAAACGCGTTGATGACGTCACGAGGCCGACACTAACATTTGTCGCGAATGCCGAGATAGTAAACTCCAATCTTCGGGATCTCTGCCTCTGGGATGAATATCTTGAACTGATCCGCAGCAGCATCCACTTCCCAGATCTTCTTCGGAAGCTCAAAGCTCCAATCGAAGATCTCCGGAGTCGGTTTTGATCCGAAACGGATAAAGACATCAAAAGTCGCTCTGCATTATCCAAAGATCTCAAAGATTAGTGGATGCAAATGGGACTCTAACCTGTGATCTTCTGGATCAACAAGGATCATGAGAGAGTTGAAATTGGAGATGATCTCGAATTTGCTGATTGACAAACTCGAATCGTTGGTTGCCTTGACAACCGTCGTCATGTCTTTATATGGATCAAACGTCGATGGAACAGACACGCCCATTTCCGGCGACTCTTCCGCACTGACGTCACTTCCGCCATCAATATTCAGCATGGTTACGGGTGACGCAATAAGCGCGGCGTCTTCACCGAACGCGAACGGATTGTCCTTGAAAGCAGTGACGCGTAACGCCACCGGTTGTGACGTATTAGTCGCGTTGTGGCCGAGCAAGCTGTCCATAGATGGAAGTTTTAATCGCGACCCACCGCCTGTTTCTAATTGTTTGTTGCTGACGTCATCAGGGGACATTTTTTCGACCTGATTATAAGTTGATGGAAGAATTTTTTGGAAAAAGTATTTTTGGCTCACTTTCATTTCCAGCTCGCTGCTACTGACGTCAAGTGGGGGTTCCCCGCTCATTTGTTTGGCTAGCAACGCGGTTGCTGTGCTGGAAATCGCGTCTACCGCGTTTCCAATCACGTGCTCCGCCTGACATGAAAATCTTGAAGATCAGAAGGAGTGATGAAAAGGTCCTACTTCCAAAGCGGATCGACGCACGCGTCGCTTCTCGCGTCTGCTCCTCATCTTCTTCGAGTATTCTAATTCTTCCGGAGATAGATCTCTCGCATCCAGCTCCTGATAATCGACTTCCGAACTCGCGATTTTCAGATCGCGCAGCGCCCCTAAGTCGGTCTCGGAAGCCTGTCCACAACTCAATCGGACCAGTCCACTGACCATCGACTTGTTACCTTGGCAACCTTACCAAGTGACCCGACGATATTACCCGCCGTCGTGGTCACGTCTTCTTTACTCGATTCGCCTGAGAAACTGGACAGCTCGGCTGACATGGTCCGGACTGCACTTGAAGCCTGGTCACGTGCTGACGCGTCCACTTCCGCTGGACGTGATGTCACCGCTTGCATCGCGCTTGTCATCTGCTGGAGGCTTTCGATTGACGTCATCGAAGTTGTCGCGGCTGAGAGCGCGCTGACTACTTCTGAGCGGAGCTACAATATCTTCCATCGCGTCTTATCGCGTTTGTGACGTCATCGACGCTTACTTTACTCTTCTTCTTTTTTCCGTTGTCGACGTGAGTCGTGTTTTCGCTACTCATAGTAGTGGTTGCCGTGGTAACGAAGGCGAGAGTGGTGGGGGTGGGTGTTGTCCAGATAGAATTGGTGAACGCGCGCGTTTCGTTGCCCAAAAAGTTCTCTTCTACGTCATAATCATCTTCAATGTTGAGGATAGAAGCTGTGGATGATGTGAAATGTTTGATTCGAACCAAATGGACCAGTGGATACGAACAGATGGACTGGGCCAATTGTGCGGCCCCTTTACTGTTTCCAGTATTGGACAGAATGGCCATTTTACTTGCATTACCACTGGTCAGTTTGGAAAGAGTCTCAGCCAAGTGTGGAGAATCAGGAGGTACGATCTGAAGATGTTCTGTGAGTGAAGATCAATAATTGGATGTTGGGACCTTCATTGAGATGATATTTGAAGATGCACACTCTCCATAAATATCACAAATCTGTGCCACAGCTGATACAGTGAAGTTGAGATTTTTGTCTCCCAAAGCCATAGTGACTCCTTGAAAAAGTCTTATAGATCTTCATCTTATCAGAGCACAAATCTTGCCTGGAGTCTTTGGGACATTCCCGAAATAGAGAAGAAGACCCTTTGTGGAGTTGCCTTCGGGTAAAGTCGAGAATTTGTAAGTTAGAGGACTGAAAGAAGATCTTTCAGAGCTTTCTGGATACTTCAATCTATCTCCTTCATCTTTCCAATCACGACATTCGAACATGACCTTTGTGACGTCATGAGAGCGTGGTCCAAGACTCTATTTCGATAACAAACCTCATCAACTACTGCTCCTCCAATATAGAAGACTCGTTGATAGTAATTTACATAATTTTCAAACTCCAAGGAGCTTCCAGGAGACTCTTTATTTTCATGAAAGAGCCAGCATTGAGAGTTGAGAAGATGATAGGAGAGAGACACACACATAAACTCCCTTCAAATAAGATTTGAAATTTGATTCAGAATAATTCTCTCAGAATAGAAGTTTTAAATTTTTATCTATTAGCTTAGTGGATTGAAAATTTGCAAAATAAATGAATCACGAAAACTTGTTTATAAAAATTATTTGTTTTCTTGATTTATAGATTTAAATGTTTATATAAATCATAAATTTCAGGAATAGATTCAATAGTCTCAATATGATTTTTCGAAAACTTGTTTCAAAAGCATCATGAGCAGATGGATAAATTGAATTATTTTGAAATAAATTGATGTAGTCTTCAATAAAAGAGTTAAATGGAATCAAGATGACTTAAAGAATGAGTTTTGATAACTACCAGTGTTAATAATATTATCAAAACTATTTCATTATTTTCAAGACAATAAAAAATATATTTGAAATTTATGAATGGTAATTTTGTGAAATTATATTTGTAGCTTTTCTATCTTACTAGATGAAATTATTTATTCAATGAGTTATTATTAAGATAATCGAATTATGACGTAATAAGTAGTGAAGAAAATTATAAACATTTCTTAATTTGTTTCAAATTTGTTGTTTGGAAATTTCATTTTAATAGATAATTATTTTTGGAGATAATATTTTTGATAAATGGAAGATTATTACACTCGTGTACACCAAGATGCTCCTAGAATATTGGACAGCCAATTACCAAAAGTGTGTCGAGTTTTCGAAACAATTCTTGACCAGAAAGAGTTTCAACTTAACCTTATTCCACTTGTAAAATCTCATATTCAAAATGGCTGTAATGAAATTATTCAAAAACGACAACAACAATTTGAACAAAAAGTAGAAATGATAAAGAAGCTAAAAGAACAGAAAGAAAAAGCAAAATCGCGTCAAGTAGTCGTTGATGGAGAAGACACATTTTATACACCAATGAATTCTTACACAGATAAAAAGAACGAAAAAACACAAAAAAAGAAATTTACCCCAAAAAGACCTAAAGTAACCCAAAAAGTAAGTTAATAAGAAGTGAGAAGTGAAAAAAAAAACATTCTTATCAAATGAAACTCAAAACTTTTTCTTTCCAGAAAAGACCTGCACCAAAATACTTTGACTCAAGCGATGAAGAGTCGAGCGATGAAGAGCAAGATGAAATCCGGATGAAGACTTCATATGAAGATATCCTGAAGCTTCAATGTAATCCTCATATATCTACAATGATCGAAGTAATGAAACCGCCTTTAAGAGAGATCTCTGAATGCTGTAACTCAGTTAGGAGCTGGATGCAGTTGTTGGTTCCTCGGATGAGTGATGGGAACAACTTCGGGGTTGGGGTACAAAACGAAATGTTAGAATATGTCAAAAGACTTGAACTAGACAGCTGTTCTACACTTCAAGCTTTTTCTTTGTACCATTTGACTAGAGCTGAAGTTGTAGCAAGATTTTCTAGGTATCCAGGTGTACAGGATTATTGTAAAGCTTTGGAAGAGTTAGATGTTAAAGAGTTTATTCAGTTGAGACTAGTTGCTCGTCAAATGCGAAATTCTTGTTACGCTCTTCAAGATATGGTTAAAAAGAATATGGATAAGGTGATAAAACCACGAACTGACACTTGCAATAATATGTTGGTTTGTTAGAAGAGTTTGTGTAAAAGTATGTTGACAATAAAATAAACTGATGAATATATCTGGATTTGTTAGTTAGATTCGAATTTTTATATTTCTAAAGCTGTTTTTTGGTAATTTATTTTAATTAAAAACTATCTTCACCTTGTTAAAGTGCAGTGTTCTTTACATTCATCTAAATTAGTTCCATTTAAAATCTTTTTTGGTTTTATTTTCAAATTCTGATTTTCAAATTCATCAAAAGCTTTTGTGTAATCTAAAAGAGTTTGAAAAAAAAAATAAATTTTCTGAAGCTAACTATCTAACCATAAAATAAAGAAATGAACCTAAAGTTGTAGAAGTAAGACATACTCCTCCATAAGGAGGAAGATTAGCCTTAATATTAAAATCAGAATAACTGAATACTCTTCCATCAATACCATCTTGAGAAATGTTAATCCGAAGAAGGTAGAGGTTGCCACCAACTAAAAAGTCTTTATTCAGTACAACTATACTTGAAGTTACTCCAGTTGTAGTGTTTTGATCCCAAACAAGCTGAATGAGGAAGACACAAATGATAGATTTTTGTTTTTATAGACTTCTTGAAACTTACTACTTCTTCTAAATCTTCATCACTAATCCCATCTTCATCTTGCACTGAACATCATAAAAAGTCATCAATTTGATCATCTGCAAAATCTTACTTACTTAACTTTTGATCTGAACTATGATTCGAAAGAGGAACAAATTTATATAAAGTCCACAAGTATTCAGGATGCCTATAAAGAGGACAATTGGAGCAGACAGCGTGAAGCGCAAGCGCTTGACTCGGATTTGTCTTCTTCTTGCAATTCTCAGCACATCTATCAACAAAAAAAGTAGATCTAAAGACTCTTCGGGACCCTTACTCAATATAGAAATCCGGAGGGTCGCCTTCTTTTACGACAATCTTCTGCTGGAACTCTTGTTGATGTCTCCCTGGTTTAGTGACCACTACTTTATAGTAGTAGTTGGTATAAAGTGTCATGGAGTTGGTGTTTAAATGAAAGATTCCTTCTCTATCAAACTTCACAGAAACTTCTTCGGACACACAACCGCTCGACTGAAGCGGCAGAAATCTGTCAAGGCAATATGAGCACGTGACATCCGCGAAGCTGCTAACCGCGATTTACTTCTTTTCATCGAAACGTCGACAAAACCAATTAAAACTGAGACCTTTGGTCCGATTCGATACTAAGTCTGGGTCATAAGAGCTATGGAAAGCGTTCCAGGTGGCCACTCGACCAGCTCCAACCGTCCGCATGCTCCCTCCCCTAAAAAGGACCGGCAGTCAGCAACACGTCATGACGTCATAACACGTGACGTCACTTGATGTGCGCGACCAGTGGCGAAGAGACCACGTCCATGTAAATGGCATCGCTGTGTTCCAATAACTGGTCCTCAGTTAATAGTTTCAGGTGGACCGATATTCGATAAAGACCAAGTCCAAAGGTCAGGGCTGGGATCAAAATCTCTGAGCCCTTGGATTGAAGGGCCAGACTAGCTGACGGTGTTGCTCGGTCAGCTAAAATTCCTCAAAATAGAATTTGAGTTGAGACAAAGGTCATAAACTCACCCTCAAACTTGAGTGCGGACCATTTAAATTGGACACCAGGGTAGTGAAGGCAAACGACGTTAGGTGTCGAAGTGATGACGATTTTTTTCGATCGAAACAATTTTTTTGTGTTATCTATATTCTATCGAGAATTAAAATGTAACTTGCCGGGTTTTGAAGCTTAAAATACCGCCAACCTTTCCTTCATCCTCGATGTATATTGTCGGAAAGATACAACCGCGAGGGTTGATGGCTACCTTGACGTCCTTGTCCTCAACTGAGCCTTGGTCGCTGACACTCACTTTAACCACAAAAACATCTTCCTGGACAAAATCGTGGCTGATTCGAATTTCGTTAGAGTCCTCGTCAGGCTTCGCGACCAGCGCCGAACAATTCGCGCCACAAAGACGCGAACAATCGGTGTTATGGATCGAATGAAAAGCTTCTGTCCCATCCCCAAAGTCCCAGTGGACACAACCACTTTTGCCCACATACACAAACTACACAAAAAACAATAAAATAAATGCTGTGACGTCATCAACACGCGAACCGTCAGCGTCAATTGGACAGTGTCATTGATGACGGCGACGTTGTTGTGGGTCAAGGAACGAATTTGAAATCCAGAGACTTCTTTCCAGAACTTCCGTTCAAAATGATCAAAGACCTTGATGAGAGAAATGATCTTAAGAAGACGGGATACTGTTGATGATGTAGAGACCTTGCTGATTGCTAAAGGAGGAGCTAAGATCCGATCTTCGCGAAAAAGAAGACATTCACGAGTGATGCGATGCAAGGATACTGATCTACAGTTGAAAGATCTCTCAGAGCAGCACAAAGACACACAATCTTCTTCAGAAGAGTTTTTTACTGATCTTAAAGGAAGAGATTGTGAAAGATGAGTCCCTGCGAAGAAGTGGAAGTCCTCAGAGCAAGATGCTGTAAAAGATCATCTCAGATTTTGACTCGGATCATTTGCTGATCTTCACTTTTAGTTTTAAAATCCACAAATGAGTCATCACTGTCCGTGTCTTCATTTACACCGCGAACCGTGATTCTGTATGACGTCACGGGCTCGAGACTTTCCACAGTGAAGTAATTGCGCTCTTTGACAATGATCTGATCCTGAAGAAGATCTGATCTTTAAAAGATCAAGATCATCACCATCACTTACAATCTGCTCTTTCTCCGTTATGTTCCCGTTCTTCTGCTTCCGGTAAACCTGCAGTAGAAGTGATGACGTCATCGATTTCTTGTCATTGTTGTCATAGCAACCTCGATAATGTGGTAATCAGCTCCTTCAGAGCGTGTCCACTCCACTTCAGCAGCAGTGTCCATGTGAAAGCCTTCTGCGATTGTCAGATTAGTCGGTTGAGGTAGCTCTGTGAAGAAGCGTTGTCATAGATACAGTCGTCATAGCAACACTAACCACAAACGAACTTGTAAAACGATTCATCACGACTGGGAAGCTCTCTGTATCGCGATTTATCGCGTGCATCGTGATCCTGTAGAATGAGGCAGCTTTGAGATTACTCATCAAGACCCAGTTGCTCTCGACAAGCACATTAGTCACTTCAAGATGTAGAAATATGCTGCCGAAGAAAAGCTGAACACGTGATGAGGGTTTGGTTGTCAAGGAAACCTGTAATCGTCGTTTTCTCGTCGTTCGATTCCAATCGAGAGATTGTACTCGGTTGCTAAGGGAACTACCTCCCACGTGATGTTCATCGATGTGTCTGTGACGTCATCACTCGATACGGAGAAGTTTTGAGGTGTTTCCAACTCTACAATTGAATATGTGTCACTTAAGCGTGGTTATTTGTTGTCATGGCAACCACTGACTCGTGAAGCAGTGAACTGTGACAGGTGCGCTGTGAGTTCCATCAATTGTGTTGTTGGCGATTAGTATCAATTGATAAACATTTCCAGATTCCAGTTCATCCACTTCTAAAGTTGTACTGTAAACAAATCGTAGTTACCGGTCAGTGGTTGCCGGTCAGTGGTTGCAAGTTAGTGTTTGGTGGCAGGTGGTTGAAGCTCACTTCTTAGTGACCATCAATCGCTCATATGGTGATGTCTTGTTGCCTAGAAACAGCTGATACTCAGTTGCTCCTTCCACTGCATCCCATCGAACAGCGAGACTTGATGACGTCACAGATTCTCGAATAATCTCAAAATATTTGGGTCGTCGCAATCCTGAAAACGTCACAAATCTCATGAAAGAGGATGTAGAGAAATGATCTCTCACTTGTGTACTCTTCAAGCTCAGTTTCCATGCCAACCGTACGCTTACTCGCCGCCTTCAACACGACTTGATAAAGGGTTCCATCGTCTAGATCTGGAAGAGTAAATAAAGTCCCACGGACTTCAAAAGAGGCTCTTCCTTCTTTGTTAGGAGGCCTGTAATGATCAACTAATCAGGTAAAGTCACAAGTGATGACGTCACGTCTGATGACGTCACTCACTGAAGATGTAAGAGATAGCGGACCGCAAATTCGACTGGTTTCCACTGTACCATGAACAAATTGGACCGGACCGATTGTGGAAGGACCACAAAGTCAGTGGCTGCTGACAACTCTGCGACAAGTCTCAATCTTGGACCGCAGTCCGCATCACAATCTTCGATTCTTACTTGTGACCTGCACGATGCTGCTGACGTCACTGATGACGTGGCAGTTGGTAGCAGTGACGTAGACAGTGAACTCAGTGTTGGGCGTCAAACCACCGATTTCAATCTGCAATAATCGTGTTGGTTGCTATGGTAACGAAGACGACTTGGAGGTCACTTCTGTCTTGGAGGTATTTCCGTTTCCACTAAGAAATGGGACCGACCATGACAGTTCCCCGTCCACTTGGACCATATAACTATCCGCTTTGTCCACTTGTAACCAACGCACAAAGAACTTTTCGTTTGTGACGTCATAAGCTTCGAGCGCTTTCGGCTTCTCCAAATCTTAAAAGATTCTAATTAGTGTACCAGTGACAAATGGTCACAACTGACTTGTAAACTGGTCAAGAAGAACTGACAAACTGTCCGTGTTACGGTTGACTGCTTTCAATCGGACCGTGTACTTGATTGCAGGTTCCAGACCACCAAACACGACGCCCGTGTAAGTGACGTTGACGCGATAGATCTTGTCGCTGTCCGTGAACAGCTGGTTGGTTTCGATACCAATACTGGTGTCAGCTGGTTGGTAAGTGATGGGAATAAAAGTGGTTTGAGGGAATTCCCCTCTTTTGTTTCTGTTTGGTCGATTTCTGTGAAAATTTCAAGTTAGAAGTCACGTGACGTGTCCAATAAAAAGTAGACTTTTGAACTGATCTTTTGGATAAAATATCTTCATCTTCTGATTGAAGAATGATCTTATCAACTAGTTCATCTTCCGATGGAAGAGTTCTTTCAAGCGAGTCTTTGTAATTTGCTTCGATCTCCACGCTTCATTACACAGATTCAACACAAAATCACCTCATTTGCATATTACTTGTAAACTTCGCTATTTCGAACTTCACGCCATGACAACGAGAAGGATCGATCTGTGACATCTTCTAATCTTACTTGTTGAGGTCTTGGAAGCTCTTCAAAGATCACATAAAGATGAAGTTGATTATCAAACTGTTTACTTACTTGAATGAACTTTCAATGTCTCCTGTTTGCTTTGTGTCTTACTACTCGCTGCAACCATCACAATCCTGTAACAGGTATCAGACATCAGATCTTCAAACATAAACTCCGGGTTTGGAGTTTGTTCATCGTATCTTTCAATCAGTAATTCATCTTCATTTTCATAATCCACTTCAGAATCATCACAAGAAAGTAAAGCTAATCTGTGATTGAAATTTTTTGGGTTTTTTTAAAGATTTTCAAAAATTTCGGGATTTTTATTCCAGTTAAACTTTTAGTTTCATTTGAAGTAAATTGTTTCTGTTTTCTTCTTGTCCTCACCAAAGTTGTTGGAAACTTTTTATATTTTTTAGATTATCTCTTTAGTTATTAATCAAAACTTCTAAAAAGCAAATAATAAAATTTTTTTTTTTCATCTCTATATTAGCAGTATCTACGTCTCTACTTAAACAAGCTCTCTGATTGGACGATACTGACTTGTAGTATTTGGATGCTGGCACTTTGGTCCAGTTTAAAGAAATTGTGCTTTCAGTAACATCAATCACTGAGAAGTTTGCAGGAGCAGGTAGCTCTGTAGAAGAAGTATTTACAAGTGAAGAGCATAAGACTTGATGTTGAACCTGTATAAACTCTTGTCTTTGATTCTAAACTTCTTGTAAATCTGTTAACTGAAACCACAGAAATATCATAAAGTGTGTTTGGTTCCAAATCATCAAGTTCAATTTCTGTATCTGTTACATTGACTTGAGTCTCTTCTTTGTTAACTCCTGAAATTAGTCGCGTTGCTAAGCGCTCTACAGCCATCTAGTGGTTAACCTTCAGTGTACTTCACGATGTAGAAGTCTGTATCTTCTACAGGGCCCCACTGGACCAACATTGAGTTTGTTGAAACCGCTTCTGGGGCCACACTAAGCGCGCTGGGCGATTGTAATCGTGTAAAAGTGGTTAGATGAAGCGGGAAGCTTGTGGTGTCATTGTTACAAGCTGAGAAGCGAAAAGTGACGCGATAGTCGAGATTTCTTTGAAATTTTACCGGTTAGTTTGAAAGTGTAGTTGGTGGAAGGGTGAAGGGGCCATAAATGGATACTGACGGCAAAAAGTTCCTGAACTGCCGGCAAATCTGTAAATAAACCCGAATGAGTTTTGTACGATACATCGGCACTAAACTCACTTTCAGGTAGACGAGCTTGTTGAGCGTTTTCGCGCGGATTAATTTCGACTTCAAGTCGATAAAAAGTCGCGCTTGTGACGTTTTCCCATTCCAAGTTTACGGAACTTTCCAACAATGTGTCCGGGTTGATACGGAACCAATCAGGACTTCTCAACTCTGGACCACAGTCGGTTTAGGACCTACCCCAAATACCCCGAACTTACTGGTAAACTGCCTGATCACACTGGGCTTGCTGGTCAGGTCATTATGGAACGATACAATCATAATCTCATATCCTTTGCTAGGCAACATGCGCGATAGTTCCACGCGCGTCTCACTAGTCCGGCCCTGTCCTAGCACATTGCTTGGTAACTGCTTCTCACCTGTAAGTGATGGTCATTGATGGTAGTCGATGATGACGTCACAAACCTTCGCGAAAGGCGTGTTCGACGTCTCGGTAAGTGTCGCTACATTGAAGCTTTTCATCTTTATCTGGCGGCTCAGGAACCGAACAAGTTCCAGTTTCTACTTCCGGTACTGATTGTTCGCTGACCACTAACCGGAAGTTAGAAACACGCGAAGAAGCGGACTTCGCGTCACCTGGACCAGATGTGGATTGCTGACCACTGCAATCGAAGACCAGGATGAGATATTGAGATGCTCCAGACACTGGGGACCAGCTGATGGTCATGGACGTGTTGAAGACATCTTCATATTTTGCCTCGAAGTTATCGGGACGCGAGAGTCCTAAAGATGAAGATGTTGAAGATCAGATCATCAGATCTTCCTCTTACTGGTTGTTTGACTCTGAGTGGTCGGAAGTCCAGTTGTGTTTAGATATCGGTGGTTCTCCGGGTACACTGTCACTGAATAGTTGGTCCCTGGTTCAAGTCCCTCAACTTTTGTCCATGTCTCAGTTACTTCATGGACACTTTGGTTGCTGAGTGGTTCGGGATTAACCTCGACTTTGTACCAGTAAGCCATCCGGACAAATGTCCAGCAGAGGACCAAAGAAGTGTCCTGGACATATTCAGGAAGAATCTCTAACTTCGATATCTTTTCTAGTCCTTCAAGTATTAGTTTAGAGTCTGGCCCTCTGTCCACTGTCCACTTACTTGTGTACACATACTCCTTTGCAGGTAAACTGTCCGTGTCCTCATTTTTTGCTTGGATCAGAAGCGAGTGTTTGACAGCTGGGTCAAGATCTCGAAGTTTCAATTTTGTGTCTTCTACTTCATTCTTCTGCAAAATCGAAGCTGTTACGTCATCAACACTACTACGTCATCAACACTACTACGTCATCAACACTACTACGTCATCAGCACTACTACGTCATCAACACTACTACGTCATCAGCACTACTACGTCATCATCACTATTACGTCATCAACACTACTACGTCATCATCACTATTACGTCATCAACACTATTACGTCATCATCACTGCTACGTCATCAACACTACTACGTCATCATCACTACTACGTCATCAACACTATTACGTCATCAACACTATTACGTCATCATCACTACTACGTCATCAACACTACTGACCCGAAAAACTTGCTGACCAGTATTGGCGTTTTCTAAAACCACTTTGTACTTGTTGACACCCTTGACTGCGGCCCATCTGACGTCAGCAGATGATGACGTCACATTAGACACCACGATCCACGCAGGTGTGGGGAGTTCTATAAAATCATTATGACTTCATAGTTACCACGTCAGTATGACATCACTGACTGGTCCAGAAGTCAAAGCTGACCACTTTACTGTAGGACATCTCGTCCAGGGCTGTCAGGTCCACTTGATAGTGCTGAGCAGCCTTCAAGTGTTTGAACATCACTGAAGCGTCAGTCGCGGTTCCTTGCGCCATCTGATGACGTCACTGATATATTAGCGATCAGTAAATCGAGATTGGTTGACCTTCAATCCTTTAAACTCCCGAAGAGTCCAATTGAAGAAGATGTGTTCGTTGACAGGTTCAATCCATTCTAACTGACAATGAAAACTTGTTCGATTGATAATTTTGATCTCGTTCGGGGCTTGCAGTCCTTTGTGGCCGGAAAATAAACTTTAATTTCCCGCCAAAAAACTACCAGCGACTCAATCGTACTTGTAACAAAAGAAACTTTTTCCGAAACATCACCGATGTCATTTCCGGTATCATCGATGCCGACGATTGTGACGTTGTAGCGGATGCCAGCATCCAAGTTCTCAATCTTTACCTCTTCATCGAGAATATTACGAAGACCTTTGGATCCATAAACAGGGGGCTTGATAAACAACTACCACCAGTTGTAGACCATTAGTAGTGGTCAGGACTGGTCCAGAGGCTCTTACTGTGTATGAAGCAGCAGTCGGGATCGGTTTCCAGACCAGTATCGCGCTTTTAGTGGTCACGTGACCTTCTGGAACTTCCACAACAGTCGTTTTCATTTCAGCTGAATAAGAATCAATTATTGAAGTTGCTATGGAGATGGAAGCGAGTTGCATCACCTGGGATCGTCTTCGCGTCCGCACAGCTCCAATCACCAGGATCTATGGGATCAAAATGATCATTAAGGATCAAGAAGATCTTTTAAGACCTGTTTGAAATCGAAGATCAGCTTCTGGTCCGCACCGACTTCCGTTTCTAATCATCGCGCGAAACACGAATTCCATATTTGGATCTAAATCGCGAATTGTGAGCTGCGCGAAATCGATCCCGATCACAGGGATGTTGGGAAGCAACCAAAGTTTAGATGCTTCTTCGTCATCAACGCTATCGACAACGACGCCATCAGAAGTCGCGCGCGCGCATCGCGTGTCACCGGAAGTAGAAAGTGTCAATTGGAAGCTATTAGGATTAAAAAAGTCTTCTGCTCCTAGGAATCATTGGGACTTACCCATCTGGATCACCTGGGATCTTCCATTTGAGTCTCACAGAAGTTGGGAAGATTTTGACCACTTCGAGATCTTCAATTTGAGAAAGATCAGAATCTGAGAGAAGGAGATGATGAAGAGTGGGATTAGAGGAAGATCAGGACCTGTTTCGTTGCATACAGTTTCTGTGATTGATCTGTCTAATCGTGACAACAAATAATCTGCATCTTCTCCTAATTGAGACACAAAATCTTTGTAATGAAGATTGTATTCATCTTCATATTCATCTAGATGTAGATTATCTTCCGACAGAAAATCTTTTTCTGGGATCAGATCTTCTTCTGATCTTCCTTCATCTGGCAGCAACAGCAGTAACAGTAAAAGTATTTTCAGTTTTTTCATTTTATTCTGAAAATTTCATAAATTTTGAATCTTTAGTTTTTGAGGGATTTGAGGTTTTTGTCGATTTTGTTGATAAAGTTTTTATAAAAATATTTTATTTTTCGAAATTATTTTTATGAAGTTTAAATTAATATTCAGTTTACTTTAACTGCTAAGATTTCTAAAATAAATAAATATCAGAAAAACAAATATTTTCTTTAAATAAACTCAACACTTTTTAATGAAATGCAAAAAGCTGTGAGGAAACTGAAATTCGATTTAAAATTACTTTTCCTCTTAAACAATTGAAAATGGGAACTTCTTATATTACTCATATAAATAGAAGTTGATAAACAGGTCTTGCTGACTCTAGAAGCTTCCATCTAACATGAATTTTTTGCATTTATTCTTCTTCTTATAAAGACTTCTTCTTAAAATATCTTTGTTAGAAAATAACTTTTACTTGAACAATTGCAAATTGAGATGAAATAACCACAAAATTTCAGTTCAATTTTGAAAAGAAAAAATGTAAAGTTTAATAATAAAAGATCTTTGAATATTAATGAGTAATTTTGGATCATTTTCATGCAAACCACTCAGTGAGCTAGTCTCAACTTTCTATTGTAAGTTTCTTGTTTGCTATTAAGCATTAGATTATTACTAGAATGGAAGGGGTCCCATAAATATTTCATTTTTAAATTAGAAGTTGAACATGACAAAAAGTTAAATAGAAAAAGATACAAATGTTATTTGTAAATTATTTTTTACTTTTTAAAGTCACTTTTAAAAACATTTTGATGACTTTATGATTTATTGAAGTCATGTGTTTAGTAATTATTAATAATATCTAACTCATCAAAATTCGAAAGTAAAGAACTTTGTGTTTTGGATTTTTGTGAAATATTAAAAGTTTGAAAAGTAAATTTGAATAACAAAACCTGTATTAGTGGTTTCTTTTGATAATTTCAATGTTTTGTTTACTTAGTTGAAATTTAATGGAGGTTTTCATCATCGTTGTGAAAGTTCACGAAATTTCAGAACAATAAAAAAATTGAACTTTTTCTACGAATCTACAAATTTTAATTACTTGACAGGAAACCAATTAGAAATAACCATCAGCACCATCATCATCAGCAGATGATTCACGATTCAGTGTTCGAAATCATTTTCAAATCTGACATTTTGATATCTATTCTGTTTGATTAAAAAACTCATCAAATAAAATCGTCCAATGAGAGAGCTACTTGGTGTAAACTCGAATTTATTAAAAACATCAAAATGAAAGAAGAAATTAGAGAAGAGGTCAGTGAGATTCACCAAAAGACATAAAAGAGTAAATCATCATCGTCATCATCAAAATAAACGCGCGATCAAGCAACAAATAAAACGAGAAAAAGAACAAACGCGTAAAGGCGGGTGGTGACGTCATCAGATGACGACATCATTTCATCGATGAAATAATCGGAAATATTTCCTAGAAACAGAAACTCGCCAAGTTTTTATTTACAAGGAAGAGGCTTCGAGAAGTCGACCAATGAGAAAGCTGGATTCAAGCAGTAGAATCGTCATTGAGGAATCGCGACAAGTCAGGTTGATTGATGAAAGTCGAATAATAAGGTCTGATCTTCATCTTACTTCGAAGAGGTCCTACAACAAATTTCAAACTCGTCATTGACGCTGTATGACGTCACAACATTACTGACCGAAGAAGCTGAGTAGGATTGGGAGGAAGATGAGACCGTGAGCTGCTCCAAGGATCACAACACTCAGATACATCCGGAAGTAGAAGATTTGGAAGATCTGAGATTTGCTGAACGCCAAAATCACGATCCCGACAAACTTCGTCAAAGTGATGCCACTCATCACCTGTAGCAACGCGTTTGGTGGTCACGTGTTTGTTGCCTAGCAACCGACTAGCTACTCACCGAGCTGCCTTGTTCAGCTAGTGCGTTAGTTGCTCGTAGCAACCGCGTGTTGCCATCGCCTTTAACGAAGCCACTCGCGATATGAGCACAAAACTCCACAGATATCCCGACCGCCTACGAAACCATGACGTCATTGACGCGTTACGACTTTAAGTGTATGCAACCAACCATGACGAGATTGACTAATGAGACCGCGTTAAGTGGAATCCCCCATAGATACATGACACCCAACATATCGAGCGTTATCAACGCGATTGTGAAGACCACGAAGAAGCCGGACACAAAATCGAAACCCAGCAAGAGTGACGTCACAAGGAAGATGGCTCCAATCGAGATAGCTGCGCGATAATGACGTGTCAGCGTCAATGACGTCACTGATGTGCGTTCAACTAACAGAGATTGAACCAAGTATCGTGGACGATGGTGAGGTATTGTTCGTAGAAGACATAGAAGACGGAATAAGGAAAGACGTTGGCGGACATGTTGGTCGAGATGTCAGCCGCTATTCGATTGGCTTGCTTCAAACAGCTGATAAAATCTTTCGATTCACGAGTGATTGTATGATAACCCATAAAGTAGGTCGCTGTCGGTTGCCATGGTTACCACTCGGTTGCTGGCTGGTTACTATGGTTACTAACCTCCTACTGTAGTGTTTGGTTCTGATGCTGATTGACGATTCTTGTTGGCGATGATGTTGACTCCTGCTGCGTAGGACGCGTGCCCGCTGTCATAGCAACGGATGGGTTAGCGTTGATGACGTCATCGTTGCAGAGTACTGACCCTTTGCTGCATTGAATACCAGGATTATCGGACAAGAACCAAGGAAGATAGTCCATGAACTCAGTCTGGTTGGGTTTGTGGCTGGTCTGAAACTCAAGTAATGACCGGCAAGTCGTACAATCCGTTGATTTGACCTGAAAGTCGAGATTGAGGTGGTTGCGGGGCGTTTTGTGACGTATGAAACTTACCGAAGCGTTACAGAAAGTGTAAGGATCTGATGATGCATTGTAGTAGCAGCACTGTGAAAGAGGTTTCAACCAATCGTAGTAATCATCCAACCATGACGAAGCGGGATACGCGATCGTGGAACTGATGTAGAAATAGATGAAGTAGAAGTAGAAAGGGGGCGTTTGGGGCTTACTAGTTAGGTGAGAAGCTTTCCTGGTTGATTTTAGAAACCAGTGAGTTCTGGTTACAACCAGCACCACCACAAACTTGGTTGGCCCCGTCCACACTTGTATAATTCTGACCTTCTTCCACAACAAAGTAGACAGGGGCACCAGTAGATAGGTATTTGGCCATGTAGTCGAAGTAATCGAGGACATATGAGTCACTAGGCATGGACAGAGACTGGTCGAGACCAATTTCGACTTTATGTAAATTAGAACCACTGAAGCAAGCGAAACCTGAAACATTTGGATTTGAAGATCTTATCTCGATGATTAGATGAAGATGTTACCGATGAAGATGTAGAGAAGGATCAAACGGATGTATCTGTTGAGCACAAAGGGCGCGAAGTAGTTTTTAAAGAAGGCGTACAAGTAACCATCCTTCTCGGCTTCTGGTGCCTCGTTGCCTTGTAAACAGCACATGCAATCATACTTGTTGGACTCCTGAAATAGTTACTCGGGGTTAAAGGTCATCGACGGATGAATATTTTGCTCGTAACACAGTTGCTTGCTTGATTGTAAATAAATCAGAAATATTTGAAGTGGAAAACAACAAGAAGTTGCAATAAACAAACTGAAAAAGTTCAAAGTTTGCAAAACAACGAAAAGGAGAAAAGGTTTGCGGGAATGTTAGGACGCGCGCGTTGAAAGCGATGTTATTTATCGCTAAATTTACTGAACAAGAAGATCAGTGGCTTCGAAGTTTGTATCAGGTTGCCATGTCAACTAACCTTCCGTTTGCTGTCCAGAGACAAAACAGCAACGAAGCACGTGATTTGAAGAAGGAAGTCACAAAAGACCGCGAGACCCGCAAACATCGAGAAGGTCCGGACAGCTGGCATGTTTGACAAACCACCTACAAATCAAGGTGGTCACCATCTACTGATCTAAGTGGTCAGCAACTTACCCAGAAAAAAGGCAATAGTCTCTGAAAGAGCTGACATAAAGATACCGGGAGCCACTTCACCTAGGACGCGACCCAATTGTTCTTCGCGCGTCTCATCGCCCCGTTTGTCCCTGAACCGACAAATAAGCATCGAGAAGACGCGAAAACGCGAAACTGACCGATGATAATGTTGAACGATGATGAAGATGTTGTCGACTCCAACAGCGAGCGCGAGAAAGGGAACAACTTCGACGATGATCAGGGTCAGGGGCATCCCGGCATAACTGAAGATGCCCAGAGATATGATGACCGAGAATAGGACAATAACGACCCCAGAAAGACCCACAGTCAGTTGTAACTCGATCTGAGAGGTAAGAAGGTGAAGAAGTGGGGAGGGAGGGGGACAGGGGACCACTGACCAGCACTCGACGTAAAGTACAGCCACGAAGACGTCCCAATGCAATCGCGACGTAAGCGAACATGATGATGTAAGATAGAAGGATAGTTGTGACGTCAGCAGATGATTCGCGATTGATCTCGTCTTCGATGGATCGCTCCGAGGAGAACGCGATTGAAAGATTGGAATCGGATCGCGATGTAAAGTTTTTCATGAAATTGATAAATCTGACCAAAAATCGCGATGATTAACAACCAGTTGCCATGACAACCACCATCACCACAGCTTACTCGCTTTCCCAAGCCATCGCCATGGCAACCTTGTCGGCGTCGTCATAGTAATTGACAGCTGGCACTGTTACTACCGCAGCAGTCGCGTTCAAGTAGTTCTTGGCGTCGAAGCCGCCCAGCGCGACCCAGGGGAATATTGGACCACCATACTCGCCCAGACAGGACAACTCGGTCTCGTCGTTGACTGTCTCAGGGTTTCTGGAAGAAGAAGTGATGAAAATCGGGGATTTCGGGGACATGGGGAGTTACTTAATGCATGAAATGAGATGGTTGTGATAATCGAGACCAAAAAAGTCGGTATCGATATTTGCATGATTGTTTTGAAACCAATTGACCACTGACATAGTCCCACATTCGTTGTTGTGTGGTTCTAATGGTTTCAAACAGATGTCCTTGAGTGTGATGTTGCGATCTTGATAAGAGGCTTTAATCTCAAAGATCTCATTTTGTAAATCAAGGATCTGTATTAAAGATAAACAGTTTGTGAGTGATCACGTGGTGGGTCACGTGGTAGGTCACGTGGTTACCTCATGAAGGATATTTTTTTGTAGCACAGAACCGAAGTTGTAATCGATTCCATTAGCTGTAAAAGTGCTGTTGGTGCTGTTTGGGGCAGTAATAATTAATTGTTCTGTTCTAGAAATCAACAAGTTTGTTAGATGGTCACTTTGAGGTCACTGAAGTGGCTGCAAACCTATAAAAGGGCCCAAAATGTTTATCAAAATATTCCTTCTGGACACGAGCTGTGCTAGTGGGTGCGGACCACAATTCAACAGGGTCAGTGGTAATTTGCATCTTGGTCAGACCACAACCACATATAATGACGACCAGTAGACCTGTTGGGTTAATATTTAAGTTGTAGAAGATGTTAGCAGCTCTTGTGACTTACCAGCAAGGAGGACCTTCACTGGATTGTAAGCACAATATGTCCCAATCTTCTGAAAACTGTTGTGAAGAAACTGCTCGATGTAGAAAGCGATCTTGGAACGACAACTCAAAGTACTGCTATTAGTTGGCGGATCAATAATCAAATCTTTCTTGAATCCATTTCTAAAAGAAGATTATTTGATGATGAAGAGCTGATCTTAATCACTCACAATTTGATGTTCTGATTAAGAGCTGGTTGGACCTCACCGAGATCCGAGAATACTGCATCTTCGATTTTCTTCAGGACACTAACTCGACTCACAGAGATGTAGTAGACGACGACGTTGAAGACTGAAAAAGGATCAAGATCAGAAAAGAAGATGAGAGAGACACATACCTGTGATAATGATAAAGTAAGTGAGGATCATCACAGCGTAATAACCGTCCAGGGTAATAGTCCAGGGCTTGGCAAGGTCCGGAGGAGGTACAGGTGCGGGACAGGTGGTTGGGCAGTCAGCACAGCTACAAGGACCTTTATTTCATGAAATAGTTGATCAAGAGATTGTGTGGTTGGAAGAAAAGGGGGTCTTACCGTCCCCTGTTAGTGGGAAGTCACTGTTACAAGATGTAGCTGAGTAATTCATACCCGAGTTGTCTTTGTAAACAGGAGTGATTTGGAAAGGAGTCTGATGATTTGAATAATCACCAAGAAAGTCAATCATGTGCTGTAAATATCAGCTGATAATTAATGACTAGTAGCTACTTGGGTTTATTTGTTGCTAGGTAATATCGTTAGCTACAAGAAGCACCTTCAATCAACAAACACAATAAGTGTGTTGGTCGAGAAGTTTGAATCGAGTCGAAAAAGACTTACATGAGCAGAACAGTTAGAAGCATAACTTCCACAGAAGAGTTCTACAGATGGTTTTCCAGTTTGTGGATTCATCACATTCTTACATGAATCATACATACCATTTGCAAATGATTCTTTAATTGTGTATTCTAACTCTTGCACAAACATCTCATTCTGTTTTATAGGAGTATAGTGTGCTGAAAGATAAGAATTGACAAATTTGGTTGTGAAAAATGAGAAAGTAACCTGAATCACTGCTGTTTGTTATGATGGTTGCATTTGTGTATACACTCTGGTTTGGTCCACAAGCCATCTGACAGAAGATAGCTACAAAATTACGGAAGCACGCAGGACATCTTGAGAGTAATTGATAAGGAACGCCCATATTTGATTTTAAAGATTTAAGTTGAGAAGTGGAACAACATGTAAAGGTTTCTCCTTCTGTAAATAAACTAAAATGTTCACAATATTCTATACTGCGAGGGAAACGTTACCATTGTTGTAGAGGTAAGGACAGAACTCTAAAAGTATGTCAAGTCCTTCTTGGTCTGTTAAGGACTTAGCAGGTCCATTGTAAAAGCAATTGGCATTTTTTTGAGAGTCAATACTAACAGCGCACTCATCATACATCATACAGTAGCCAGATTCATGTATCAGACACTGAACCTTTTAAAATAAGATTTAGAAGTTATAAAAAGCCATTTTAGTAAAAATTAAACTTTAAATTTTGATTAAGAAATGTCAAGCTCATGTGATTTAATGATTTCAACTGTGATTAAACTTTTAATAGTTTTTCTTTTATCAGTAATATTTTTAGCAAATATTAAACAGATTAGTATCAAGATGAATTGAAAATAAAATTGTATGAAACTTACATAGACAAATGATATTGAAATGAGAAGAAAAACAAATATATTATTTCTATAAACCATCTTTCCATGAATTTATATCAATTGCATAATAAAAAACCTGAATATAAAAATTGATTGATATCTGAGCAGTTTAATTTTTATATATTTAAAATCTAAAAATCATTTACACAGAAAACTTTTCACTTAAGAAATTTTTACAAAAACTTTAGTTTATAAGCAATAGATGTATAACCAGAGTTTTCATAAAAATTGAAAAAACATAATTTCCTTTATAAAACTAAATATACTTAATTTTTATATCACAGAAAACATTATTTATCCAAAACTACTGATCAGTGTAATTTATACTTTAACAATATTTACTTTAAAATGTTATTTTCTAATTAAACTTATAATTATAAAAATAACTTTGTATACATATAATAAGTCACTATAAAATAATCAACTATAAAAGTAATAGTATTTTATTATGCAATTTGTAAATATAATTTACAAAAAAATTCTATCTTATCTAGAATAAAAAGAAAATAAATGTTTAAAGCATTACCATTAAAGTGCTAACAACTGTCATATTTAAAATAACTAAAATAAGTTTATTATCAAATGATATTATAAGTTTTTAAAATAGATTTTCTTTAAAAAAATTTGCAAATATCTAAAGTTGAAATTATTTAAACATTTAAATAAACACAAATTTTAAAAAATGACTTCATTTGCTTTGAAAATGAGAACTTTATTAAGTCAAGTTGAACTAATAACTGAGCTAATAAAAAACTTAGATACAAAGTCAAACCTTTAGACCTGTAACATGTGACACTTATCTGACTTGAAAAAATTTCAATTTAATTTTGAAAATTATATAAAATAAAATAGCTTAACAAAATTCACTAAAAACCATAAAAGTAACCTGATATTTACAACTCTATTCTTATAATATACTGAAACCTATCTATAACTGATTTAATTTCAAAAGTATATTAAGAAATATGCTGAAGATATATAATTTTTGCTAAGTCAACTTTATACCTGAGTTGAAAACATCTATCTTTTATCTATTTACTTTTTAAATAAACAAAACTTAAAATAAAATTTCTTTTTATTATTATTCCATCAACAAACATGATGTCATGTTTTAATTTTGTAAATAAAATTGCTTTCTTAGTGTTAATAACAACAAAATTATATTTTTTGCTGCTGGTAACAATTCTATTTAATTATAATTCAGTAACAAATTGATTTTGTGTAAACTTCTTTTGATCAGTTATGTTAATAAAGCAAAAATTCTTAAAATAAACTTCAAAAGTTGCTATCTTAATTTAAAATCATAAATAACAAAGTATTTAAAATTGAAATTTAAATTATAAACTAAAATTATTACTAATTCAAATTTCATACATTATTAAAAAATTCATTCTATGTTAATTTAAGTTCGAAATATTGTATATGGTGTTGATAAATAATTTCAGTTATCAATTTAACAACTACATTTTCTCACATCTAAATTCACAGTCAGCTGATAGAAAAATAATCAATTTAATAGCTGTAAAAATATCGAGTATATACCAATTAAAAGCAATTATTTAATGTTGATAATGATCAAATTATTAAGCTAGCGATTAATAAGAAAACTTCATGCTTGAGTGCGCAAAAGTCATACGATGCTGGTATCATTTCTCATTCTTTTGTGGTTAATAATTACCAAAAATATTTTTGCTTAAAAATAACTATTCGCCAACAATAAACTAACATTTTAATATATATTCATGATAAATTTACAAATAGGTAAAATAATTAAATTATTTTTAAAAAACAATTATTTCGATTTGAGTCATGATAGTTATAGCTACATTTTCTTTGATAATGAGTTTAAACGGCTTATGCAATCGTCGTAATATTTTAATTTTATATCAGAAATTATTTTAATAATGTCATATACTAATATTTTTTTATTTTTGTTCTAATAACTTATTTAAAAAGCATTTAAATATTATTATCTTATTTCTATTTGACTTCAACATATATATACGATTTTTTGTATATATTTCATAAAAGGGTTAACTTTTAGTAGAAATATCTCAGCATTTACAACCTTTTTTATTAGAAAACTTCTGATGCTTTGAGTTAGAAAGTTCTTCAAATAATACAGAATCTAAATTGTATCTGATACTACATATCTCATCTAGATTTTGACTTGGCAATCAAAAGATCTTTTAGTATTGCTTGACAAGGCAACTATTCTAATGGTAGTTTAGTCTTTTCAAACATACATAAAACATCAACATCAGCATTTAATAACTTGTTTCATTACATTTAACTTTAATTTCCTAAATATGTTACGTATTGCTTAAAAGTTTAAAAGTTAGATGTTTACGAAATATGATGGGGTTATTTCGCTAAAAGATTTCAAGTATTAAACTTTCCTTCTGTGAGATAACTTGTGATTATTTATTTACAATAACTTTTTGAAATAGGTTGTTGAAAATGAAAAAAAGTTTGTTTGTTTTTAGAAAGTACATTTTAAAATCAATTAAGAAAAATATTTCAAATCTTCATCTCTCAAATACTTTTTTCTAAAGGAGAAGTTGTTTATAAATCACTATTTACTGATTAATCACAACGTAGATACTGACATCGACACGTCAGATTCAATTTTATTAAAGTTTGCAAAACCAAAACTAATTGCAAAAATATTTCTATTTAAATGGTTTACTATCAAATTTCAGGTGATATCTAATAAGGATTAGGAATAGAAGTCAATATTTTACTTTAGTTTACCCCTTTTGACCAGATTTTTGAAAAATTATTCCAATCATTTACTTGTTGAATTGGTTTTAGCAATAGTTTATTCAGAAATACGAAATAAATTCATTTTATAATATTTTGAGTGATTTTGTATTTTATAATTACCCTACAGAACAGCTTTTTATTGAACATATGTTTCTATTCTGTACTTTGTTGAGCGCTCACCAAGCTAAAATTAAATTGATTAAAAACTAGTAAGAGATAGATATATAAAGCTGACCTGTAGTAAGCTCCTTTTAATCCCATTAATTCATCATTAGTTCCAACTTCAACAACTTGTCCATCATCAATTACGAATATTTTATCAGCTGTTTGCACAGTTGATAGTCTATGACTGACAACTAAGCAAGTCCGACCTTCTGAAGCCGACTCTAATGCGGCTTGAACAACCTTTTGAGTATATCAGGAAATGTTGCAGCTTTATGTAAAAGCAAATCAAGTGACCTTTTCACTTTCGTAGTCAAGAGCTGAAGTTGCTTCATCGAGAAGTAGGAATTTTGGTTCTCGAATAAGAGCTCTCGCGATAGCTATTCGTTGCTTTTGGCCTCCAGAAAGTTGTCCTCCTTTTGTACCCACCATGGTATCGTATCCCTGAAAAATTTGAATTTCAAACCCTTGCCTTAAACAAACATTTCTATAAGATATCAGTTTTCAAGTTTTAATTAATTTGTTTGGTAACCCTTTTGTGATAATCTTTTACCTGAGGTAAGCCAGTAACAAACGAATGTGCGTTGGCTAAAGTAGCAGCAGCAACTACATCTTTATCAGTCAGTTTTCGTGTTACATCTCCAAGCCTGAAATAGTTCAAAGTAGTTTAGAACAACTTTACGTTTTGCTAGAAACCATCATCTTATACTAATTATCAAATACTAAGGTTGATGTATATACAACTTACAGAATATTTTCTTTAATTGTAAGATCAAACAGGACAGGTTCTTGTGCTACAAGCCCCATTTGCTGTCGGAGCCATTTGACATTGACCTTCTTGATATTTGTTCCATCAACCAACTGTAGATCAAGTAATTGAGTGGTTTAAAGCAGCCAACTCATGCAAAGAATCATTTACAATTTCTCCATCATTGCAATCATAGAATCGTTGTAGTAGTTGAACAATCGTCGACTTTCCACAACCAGAATGTCCAACTAACGCAACTGTTTGACCAGGCTTGACCGACAACGATATATTTTTCAGTACTTGAGCATCAGGTCTTAACGGATATTGAAACGAGGCTGATATGACAGCAAAGTCGCCTTTGCAATGATCCTGAACACTTATTGATGAGAAACTTCATATTTTTGGTGATGTAAATAGTAAACAACTTACAGGACTTAAACCTTCTGCACTATAAGCATCAATTTCTGGTTTCAAATCGATCAACTTAAAAATTCTTTTAGCTGCAAGTTGAGCTTCAGCAAAGTCTGGAGCTAACGAACTATTTTGTGCAACTGCCATCGCTCCAAATAAAACTGCCGTCAAAACTCTGTTCATGAAATGTCAGAGAGTCATAATTATTTAGTTCAGAAAATTGTACTTAAAAACATCTTCAAAATTGGCTTCCATGTCAATGACAAGTTCAAGTCCAAGACGAAACACAGCTGCATAAGTAAAAAACATAATACACTGAGAATATCCATAACCTATACCCATCAGCAAGCACTTTCGTGTTTCCCTCCTGAAAAATTTCGTTGACAATATAGAGGCTTCGATTATTTGGTGATTATTAACTTACTTTGCAGGAGCTTGTAAGGCTGCATTGTAGTTTTGAAAGATTTTTCTCTCTTGATTCATGCTAGCTACTGTTCCGATATTATAAATTGCTTCTCCGGCTATCAGGTCTGTAGATAGAACATTTTTTACATAAAACAGTTCCAACTAATCAAATAAAGGGTATTGCTTGAAACTGAACTATTATGTTTCATTATTTTGCTTAGTTAGAAAAGCTAAGGCCTATTCAGAAGACGACCAAATTGTCTATTTTAATTGCTGGCAATTATAAGCTACTCAGAAAAGTCTAACTAACTACAACGTTCCAAATCAGGGCTAGCTTTCTGCTCGTCGCCCATCACAAGTTGCATCTCTAGCATTCCTCCAATAATAATCAAAGGAATAAAAGCAATCATAAGTAAAGTCAGCTTCCAACTAAAGTAGAAAGCTATTCCGAGCGCCACACCTAAACACCAAATAAGTTGTCAAGTTTTTGGAAAAGAACCACAAAGAAAACAAACCCAAAGAACTCAAGTTTTTCATAAGAAGACCGATCTTTACTCCTGTACATCCTTGAACTTTAGAGGCATCTGCAGCGAGTCGAGAGCAAAGTACGTTAGTATTATGCTTTGGATCATCAAAAAAAGCTGCTTCTTGTCGTAAAATCGAGGTGAAAGCTTGTCTACGGATCCGAGTTGTCAGTCGCATTCCGCTGGCAGCGAACAAGAAAGCCTGTCAAAGATGAGTTAAAGAGATCGATCCACTTTCGCGGAGTTGAAGTAAGATTGTTGAAAAGAAGCCTACCTCTGTTGTAAATGAAATCATTGCGGCGGCTCCGATAGCCAAGAAAAGCATCGAATAAAAGAATATCTTCCGATTTTGTTCTTCTTTATCAGTTAATGTGAAGATAGTCAAGATGTCGGCAAATACGACAGCATTGACGGGGTCTGAGCATCCAGCAATCGACGCAAATAATGTCCCAACTATCACAACAAAGATGTTCAGTTTTTAATCTCAGCAAATGTCGTCTTACTCAGCATCCAGGCCCATTCAGGCTTGTTCATCTTTAAAAGTCTCCAGAAAGATACATCAGGAAGATCTTCTTTGGATGCATCTTTATCTTTTCCTGTTTTTTGTGTGCTTCCAGACACAAAGCTCCTGGCAGAGACTGTTCTTCCCAAGGACGCTACACCTGAAACTTCTTTTGTTGGTTTTTTTTGGGTAGTTTTTGTATCTGCTTCAAACAAATCAATCTCAATTCAAGTCTTCCCAACTCCAACCCACAACTGATCCTTACTTTCTCCCACTTTCGAAGCATCCAGAGCTTCACTGGAGCTCTTCTTAGAGATCGTCGTAGTTGCTTGCAAGTTATGCAAATTAGCGTAGACGCCTTCATTAGCGATCAGCTGGCTATGGGAACCCGATTCAACTACTTTGCCTTCACTAAATACCACTATTAAGTCCGCATTTCGAACAGTGGACAAACGATGGGCCACAACGAGTGTGGTTCGACCTACAACGCGCGATTAACATCAACAAACATCTTTAAAATCTCTCATCACCTTCAGACGCTTTATCGAGAGCGGCTTGGACGACCCCTTCACTTTCAGTGTCAAGCGCTGATGTTGCTTCATCTAATAACAAGATTTTTGGTTTCTTAGCAATAGCGCGCGCAATCGCGATCCTCTGTTTCTGTCCACCACTCAACTGACTTCCACTTTCGCCCACCAAAGTCTCGAATTTCTATCAATTTTGTCACTTTAGCGCCACCACGCGACCACTTTACTCACCATCGGCAAGTTGTTGATGAAATCAAAAGCGTTCGCTTGCTTCGCAGCTTCTATCATCTCGTCTTCTGTGACGTCATCGCGTCCCCACCGGATGTTATCCGCGATACTAGTGGCAAATAGTACAGGCTCTTGGGACACTACTCCCATCAAGCTCCGGAGCTTGTGGACGTTCAACTCCCGCACATCACGTCCACCCACACTGACCGTGCCCTCCTAAAACATCGCCGGTCGATAAAACGCCCTTGAAACCACTCAACCGGGACCGACCTGAACATCGTAGAAGCGTTGGACCAATCGCACTGTGGTACTTTTGCCACAACCACTGCTGCCCACTAGCGCCACCCGCTGGCCATGCTTTACTTCTAGCGAGACGTTGTTTAACACCTGATGACGTCATCAAGTCGCGATGTTGACTTAGTAGGATGCTGTGGTCGTTACCTTGACTTCGGGTCGAGTCGGGTAAGCAAATTGGACGTTGGTGAGTTGAATAGATCCGTTGTAAGGATCAGGTTCATCACCACGGTTCGAAAAAACGTCAATCGCGGGTTGACGGTCGATGACGCGGTAAATGTTGGCAGCTGCTGCCTTCGATTCCATCATTGAGGTCAAATAACCGCCGGTCTAAGCAGGCAGAAGGATAGGACCAAGTTGTTGAGGCTTTTTAAGGACTTACTGCTCCAAGTGCAAAAGCTGCGATGAGGATCCCAAAAAAAGTGGTCATCATATCGCCCGGGTCAATTTGACCATCCAGGACCAGTGTGGTCCCGTACCAGAAGCTCAAAGCATAAGCCCCGTACATGGTCAGGTACATAAGACCAGTACTGAAGCCGGTCACAAAACCAGATTTAATTCCGGCCATTTTTGCGATACCTAAATTAGCTGAATATCTATGAAAAGATGAATCAGTTGATGACGTAAAAACGCGCGCGTCACCTTTCAATTATTTTCTCCTCACATCCAAACGAAGCCACTGTTCTATGAGCTGCAATACTTTCTTCAGCAACTGAACCAGCTTTACCATAAGCGTTTAGTTCAGCAGATGAGAAGCGAGTTGTCAGCTGAATAGAAGTTGCTAGTTGGTTTCATTCTCATTTCTCATTTGATAATCACCAGAAAAAAAGCTGTCGATGAAACCCCTATCAAGGGCGCCACGCCAATTGTGACCAATCCAAGTTTCCAGGAATAAATCAAACCAATCACTAGACCGGTAACTCCCATGCTGAGGTATTGTATAAAAGTCGAGACCTTTTCACCCATCCCTTCTTTCATTTTATTGATGTCACTGAGGAGGTTTAAATACTGATCATTTAAAGATGTTTTAAATGATGTGGACACCTAGTCAATCGGACGTTAAGTTCTCCGGAGGAATTTTTATCGTGAAATTCAGCATCTTGTCGTAAGATTGAATGGAAAAATTTTGATCTAATTTTCCTAATTTGTCTGTAATGATGAAGAAAATGAAAATAAAGAACCAACAAAATGTGCTTCAAACTACCTTGTGGCTTGTAGTGACCAACAAGCTACCTGAAGAGAACCACAACCAAAAACACCATACGCGATATAAACCATGTAGTAGACGAAGGTAAGTGAATTACTTCGAAACGTACTTTTCCTCATAGCTACATAATCCTCCCATCCACTAGTCAGAAGTAAGATCTGTTTAATGTATTTTCACATACTAATATTGAAATCATCACCTTTCATTGGCAACCGAAAAATTATAAGCAGAACACAGATTGTATTTGAACTGACAAAAAGCTAGCTGCCCGAAATTCGTAAACTCAGTGGTGAGCTCTCCAAAAAGAATAAACAAAACTGGAAAACCACCCCCATGAATAAGAGCAGCAAGTGATCCAAAGATGATTAGTAGATAATCCAACCAATTACCATAACGAAACTGTAATCACAATAAGAAATAAACTTTTTTTCTAATTAGACATTTAGTTATATAGAAACAAACTTTACCAGCCTATAAAATGGGACTGTAATTGCTGCGGTTTTTTTACCATCCACTGGCTCACTGTAGATAGACATAAATAAATTGTAAGTAGATCTCTCCTTAATTTTACTTTTTATTAAATTAAATAAATTAGTTGATTCAATTGTGTTAATAAAAAAGTTGCAAACTTATTCCAACAATCTTTAAATAAATAATTTAATTATTAGAGAACTTACTTTTTATTCATTACTGGTTTGACTATTTACTCTTTCTCAGTTTTGTTTTTCATAATTTTGTTTTATAATAAAATTTACAAAAACAAATATTAATCGCGATTATTACGTAACATAGAAGCAGAATTCCAAAGAAAATATTTGATTTTAAACAGATTTAAACTGCTGATGTATTACTAAAAAAAGTTTTTTTTTCTTATTTGTTCCAATGACATACTTGAGATGAAACTACAAAGAAAATATTCTGAAAAACTGACTTCTACTTCTTTTAATAATTGATAAATTTGATTGAAAACTTTCATTTAAAGATTAAAAATGAATATTTAAATGAGTCATCAACAATTTTTGATAAAAAGAAACAAGAAAAAGTTTGAAGTTTTTGTATTTTTGTACAGTAAATATTTATAATCGAATATTTGGTTGAATAATAAAACAATTTTAGCAAAAATTTTACAACAATTCCAAAAGTGTAAGCGACCAAATTAGTCATTTCAGTTGAAAACAACAACTTGTCAACTTCCTGAAATAACTTCTTGCTTTCATCAACAGCTCTTAACTTCACGTCTAGCACCACAAGCTTCACCTCCAAATCGCGCGCGCTTCAAAACCTTTCGTTTCCGGTTTGTCATCGACTTCCAGCAAACTCTCCACTCATTCCACTCACCCATCACACAGTCCTGAGCTGATGACGATATGATTCAATCGCGTTTACAAGATCTATGACGTCACTTACGGCATCTCGAAGATTTGCATCTCTTTGTTATCCTTTCCTCACATCCAGGATAATCAGGATTGCTTCGAGTTCGACTTCTCATCGCACTATGTCCACAACTCTCGCTACAATCTGTCCATGGTCCCCATTTACCCAGCGTACAATTAGCGTTAATGACGTCATCACATGGCAACAGGCAGCGATTGACTTCCATTTGAAAAGGTGGACAGTTGGCTTCACTAGCTTGGGAAGTGTCCAAAAGTCGCTTGCGGGTCGTTATTCCTGCGTTTTAAGGTCAGCGTGACGTCATATGAGGTGATGATGACGTCACCTTGGCCACAAGAGGCAGAACAAGGCTCCCAGTCGCCCCAGGGAGAATAAAAGCATTGAAGACAGACGTCGCGAGTGCACGTGATCTTTTCGACTTCGTCGTCATGGCAATTGGTGCTTGTCAAGTCTGAAAAATTTTGAATATGGAGATCAGAAGATTAAGATCATGAGATTAAGATCAGAAGATTAAGATCATGAGATGATGATCAAGTGATGATGATGAAGATCTAAAAAGAAGATAAAGAGATCTTTACCGTAATCAAATGAAATTCTTCTTCTCATGCTCACGCCCACACCACAAGTCACCGAGCATCCAGTCCACGTTGACCACAAACTCCATCGACATCGCGTCGAATCATCTTCATCTTCTGACTCCTCACACGATGATGACGTCATACATTTGCTCCGTTGCATCTCTATAGCTTCGCATCGCGAATCGCCGGAAGTCAACATTCGTTTACGAAGTGTCAGTCCCGCCCCACAACTAACTGGACAGTCCATCCATTCTGTCCACGGACTATACTCACAGCTGGTCACCACCTCTTGCTCTACACGCATGACTAGTTCAATCAGTGACGTCATAACATTTCGCGTTTTACCTGCCAGGCAATCGAATGACGTCATACACGATGAGTTTTGCATCACAACGTTACACATTTCAACACTGCCAGCTCTGAAAGACAATCGCGTCAAATGATGACGTCATCAAGTTGCGTTAGATACTTACACGAGTCCACGTTTTCGGAAAGTGTAGCCCGGACCACATTCTGCTGAGCACCGCATCCATGGCAACCAGGCGGTGTAGATACACGCGTCACTACACGATGGTAGTTGACATTGAACCATTTCTGCAAATAAAAACCTGTAGATGTGGACCAGTGGACAAGTGGACCATACCTTTCAGGGGCGCAGTACAAGAAGTTGGTTCAGAAGGCCATTTCATGACTCGTTGACGCGCGCGGACTGCTTCACCACAAGAGGCGCTGCAACTCGACCAACTTGTCCATTCTGTTCAACAAACCTCGTTAAAAGTCCCTGGTCACAAGTCACGTGACCGACCTGAATACAAACACGTGGTGACGTTGTTGTTGTTGGCACAAGTGTTCGATCCTTGACAAATCTCAGTTTGGATCATATCTGTACACGTCATCACTTTTCCCACTTTCAACATCCGGTTTCGATTCTACAAACAACGACAAATCACTTCTCGAATACCTCCTTCAAACCAACCTTCAATCCCCAACCACAAGAGACGCTACACGGCAACCATTCCAACCAATCAGAGTACATACAAGCGGGGAAGTCCCCTACGTCATCTACGCTATCTTCTACGTCATCTGCTTCTTTGTTCTCTACCTCTTCACTTTCACCGCACTGCTCTCCCTGTTTCGTAAGAGTGACGTCACTGCTTCGCGGTTATTCGAGTCACTCACTGAGAGCTGGACACGTTCGATTGTGATCCTCGCCAGGGGTGGAATAGGTGCCCCTGTTTCGCTATAGAAGGGAGACCCCTCGTGGTCGGTTGAGTTTATTAGTTGGATGGGTTTGTGAGGGTTAGATGGGGCGTTTGGGGAGTTGTAAGTGATCCCGTCATCAGTTCCCGCGTCCCATGGAGTTAGGAAGTATCTACGTCATCAAAACATCGAAGATTTGTTCGAAAATGTTTGAAAGATCATCAATTGAGTCTTACTCTCTTTCTCCGACCCATCCACAACTGCTTAGACACATACTTTCTTTGGTAAGACCCACATTCCAGTCAGGACTTGGTCCAAGCATTGTGACCAGGGACACTAAAAATCGGGTACTATCAGTACTGAAGGTGGCTGTTAGTGGCTTGAATCTGAAAAAGTCCCGACAACTCTTCGAATGTTCAAAATGACTCTTCAGATGACTCACTTTCCATTTAGTGGGTAAGCGGGCCATTGTGCTCGCGTTTTGATGACGCTAAGAACATCTTCACCTTTTAAAGCGGCGAGTTCTTTCAACAACTTTTCAGGGTACCCCCATTCAGCCACTTGTTGAATACTGGCGCTAGAGAGTTGTCCAAACTTCCACATTGTGTAAAGAGGCGAGTGACTACCACCGACCACATTGGACCAGTGGGTCGAGTACTCTGAAGTCGCGAGTGTCATCATTTGTGTTTAATCATGCATGAAATACTTGGATAATCTTTCGGATGTGTTTCTGAAGACCATATTCCGTAGAACTTCATCCTATAAGTAGCTGATCCGCATGAGCAACACGACTCTGAAATCTCTTCATCGGAAGGACACAGTTTGACGCTCAGGGATTCATCGTTTCGATACCATCGGTTACCTGAAGTAAATGTCTTTCAACCAACTTTCAACAAAATATTCAATTCGCGAATAAAGTTTTTCAAACTTCTCTAATAATCGATTTTAAAAAGGATTTATCAATTGAAATGACCTTTTCCTTTTACTGAAGCTTGTAGAAGCACACAAGCTAAATTTGAAGTAGGTGCTCGCCACAACACTCGGACGTTTGATTTCTTTCCATGGTGTGTTTCAATCATGGCTTCATTTCCACAATTTTCTTGTAGTTTTGAAGTGAATTGGTTGTGGGGCTATAAAAACGCGTTTTATGTAATTTTGGTGATTAGTGGTGAGTAGATGTAAAAATGTTCACTTGAAATGTTCCTGCATCTTCATCTTCATTTAAGCTTCGCGCTGATATGTGAAACCCTCTGAAAGATACACTCCGATCTCCAGATAACGTCACTGCATATCAAACTAGATGATTAAAGAGTTATTAAAGATTAAGATTTTGAAACCTGTGTAGACTTTTTCTGATCTATAGAATTGAGGTGATCCTTCAACAAAAAGATTAAACCCTCCATTACCAGATGAGAGACTTGTTTCTAGCTGTCCATTACAATTGAAAACTTCCCGTCCAAATCCTTTTGTAAGTCCCAAAAGTACAACAAAAACAAAAAAACAACAACAAAATCTGTCTGTCATTGTTGCTTTGAAATCTTAAAATCTGTGGTTGTTAAGCGTAGAAAAAATAAATGAAAAAATTGATTGAAGCGTTTTAAATGAAATTCATTTGACGAATACAATAACTGAAATAAATTTCTGTCAATTTTCAATACAACTGATCAAACAGGTTGAAAAAAATCAAACTAACTGATACTAATAAAATATTAGAAAAAGTTTATCTAACAACTCAATCAAAAAATTGTTTTTTTTTTAAGTTTTCTCAAAAAATAGTTTTCATTGCTAGATAAAATTACGAATTTTATTTAAGAATTTAGTTTTTAAATATTTAAGCTATCGATAACAAAAGATTTTATCTTTTTTGATTATCTGTACATCGCAATAAATCAAATTATAAATTTTTTCTTTATCTAGTATTCTCAAACCAAAAACTTGTTGAAATTTTAAAGAAAATTAATAGTTTATAGATTTCATATTAAACAATTTAATAGTTTCAGCTACTTAATAATAAATCCTGAAGACTTAGTTAAGTTGTATTTGTTAAGACTTATTAGCAATTAAAACATTTTTTTAAGGTCTGTGTTAGTTTTTATAGGATATTGTTAAAGAATATTTCAACCTGCTAACAAAAAACAGGAATTGTTTCGCTTCACTGCACACCAATGAAACAAACTTTGAAAATAAATTAACCACAAACTCATTCTCAAGCTTATAGTGAAAGATAATTCACTAAGTAACTTCTGCGCAAATAAAAAATACGCGACAAAGAAAAAGATTCATCTATCTCATAAAAACTTTAGAATATCTAATGTAGTTGCTTTACTTTGAGCAAATACTTTTTCACCTACTTCATTTCTAAAGTTGAAACAATTGGGCATGCTAACCTTGTAAAGTATTTTATTAAAACAGCTGTTGAGCTTATGCTAAATTACAACTTTCTTTGGTTTGTATTTTTAACTGAGCTTCATTGACCAAAGCAGTAGATGGAAGAAAGTAAACCTTCTTGCCTACGCAAGGGATTCGCTTATAGTTGTTCTAATTTCCAATGATGTACAGGAGAGCTGCATCGAGATTAAGAGATTGTTTATCTTCTGGATTTACTCCCATACCTCTTGCAGTAGATGGAAGAAAGTAAACCTTCTTGCCTACGCAAGGGATTCGCTTATAGTTGTTCTAATTTCCAATGATGTACAGGAGAGCTGCATCGAGATTAAGAGATTGTTTATCTTCTGGATTTACTCCCATACCTCTTGCTTCTTCTAAATTACTCACAAAGCAACCATAGTTGGCGAAGATACTTTTCGCGTTCTTGAGTGCGATATGTCGAATCTTTGACGACGAGTCAAATTCGAATCCACATCTTCTAAGCATAATAGATTAGTAACCACTCAACTAAACCACTCGTCTATTCCATATAAAGAACAAAACTGAAGACACAAAAGATGAAGGGTGAAAGACATCAAACATGGCGAGGGCTTTCAAAAGTAAAAAAGCTCCTAATCCTTCTTTATTATCATAAATATTTGTAATTTATCTTGGATTGTTTGATTTGTGGTTACAGAGCTTAACTCGTAAGTTATTTTGAATTTAAACATTGATGAATTAGTCCTTTCCTCAACTTAAACCAACTCAGACGACACACATTACATCTTAATAAGCCTCTATCACCTCGTATGTTAATCAGAACACATTTTTTTCTCATACCGCACGATTAGTACATGGAACCAGCTGCCATCAGAAATTGTAATGTCAGAAACGCTTTTGCTGTTCAACGCCGAATTGAACCGTTATAATATTGCCAACATTATCATTTTGTGTTGCATTTTATGCTTTCTATATTTATAATTTAATAGAAATTATTTGTGAGAATGTGTGTTAGCGGGAGTTGCTTTATTCAGGCACCCTCCTTCGCATTTATTGAAATAAAAAAATAAATGAAAACACAATGTTCTAAAGACAAACAAGTCAAAATGTTAACGCAAAACAAAAGTTGTAAACAACTAAATCTTTTAAAATATTCAGCATATTCAGTTTGAATGGGGTCTCAATTTATTTACTTGAAGTTTTTTATGAAAGTTTAAGAAAAGTTTAGAAAGTGATAGGAATTTATGCTATCTTTTTAATATAGTATTTGTTAATAATGTATTTAAATCAACATATTTATAGTTTTATTTTTAAGAAAAATAAAATTTGCTAGATTAAAAGTTTTTTATATAAATGACAAGGTATTTTTCTTAATTTTATAAGATAAAACTTTCACTGAGAACAACTTTTCTCATTATTTAATTATATCTAGGTATTTTATTTGGGAAAAAGCTATACTTAATCGGGCTACCAAAAAAAAAAGTAATTTACATTAAATCTATAATTAAATTTAATTTTAGATAAATAACTTTAGTTTATTTTAATATATATGATGATTTATAAACTTAAACAGAACAAATAATGGTTACCTTTAAAAGTAAATGATTTTAAGATATTATTTCATTATTCTAAAATAGGTTAGGAAACACTGATATTAAAGCAAAAAAATTGATTCTGACAATACTTACCCGCGTTGGTAATATATACAGATGTCCTCTTCTGTGGGTGTTTTTTTTATTTTCTTAGAAGTTAATGTAGAATACCTTACAATTTTCAATAATTATTATTTTTTTTAAGTTTGATTTATTTGTTTACGAAGTTTTGAAAAATAGTTTGACAAAGTTTAATATCTATGTTTCATTACTCAATATAGTTAGATTAAAAGTTGTATTTTTTCACTTAAAAGTTATTGAATTTATTTGGTGGCTAATATAAGTTTAAATATTTTTAAAAAGACTATTTTTGTTCATGTTTGGTAATTATAGTTTATTTTTTTATTACTTTTTAATTTTTTTTTGACTTTTTAAGTCTTTTATTTTTTCTTTAAAGTTTTGTTTCATTAAATTGAAATTTTATAACTTCGTTTTTGAGAATATTAATATATGTTTGTGATATAATAATACTTTTTATATATTTCTTAATTTTTAAAGGTGATCCAGGTATAATTGTAATATATTATGATAAATATATATTTAAAAGTCTAGAGATAGTTTATTTTAAATGACTTTGTAATTATAACAAAATATTTGAATATTTTCTTTTTTAATTATATATATTTCAAATTCTTTCAATTTATTCAATTAAAACAAAATGTTTAACTTAAAATTGATTTCCATAAATTTTTATGATTATAAAAATGTTATAAGTATACTTCATTTCAATATTTTAATTTGTATTTTACTATTAAAAGTGGTAATTTTTTTCAAAAAAACTTTTTATTAAGTTAATTTATCAAAATGAATAATTTATTTATAGCCTTTTTTTTCAAAAAGCAATATTTTATGCTTGAGGCTACTTAGAATTTGTTGTAATTTTATTATAGTTCATGAATATTTTTTACATTTTCTTTTTTGTATTTATGAATTTCAACATAGTAAATATATAGTTCATAGTAAATTAATAATAATTTCATAATTAGTAAACTGAATTTTGTAACATGGTTTATATATAAGATATAAAATATACTTTTAACTTTATATAAAAAGTTATAAAATAACATCATTTCTTTTTTAGCTATATTTTGACCCCTAAAAAACTAAAACACTATTATTGGTTGAAAAGTTGAATATAAACTTGTTACTATTATGGATCCTGAAAAAGTAAGTTACAACATTTATTTAAAGTGTTAAAATAATTATTTAAACTTTATCATTTTATAAATAAAGATAACCAAATAACAGGATAATTTATAAATATATAAAAGCTTTTTTGATTTTTATGATTTATGTTTATTTTTATATGACAACCATTTGGAAAATTTAGTTTCATTGAAATTTTTATTTCTTCATTTAATTTTTGTCTTACAATTATTCTATGCAGACTTATATTTAGGTTTCAAACTCGTTTTACAGAAAGTTTATACAAAGAGAAAAAGTGTTAGACAGTTTTTGTGTGATTTTAAAACCAGTTTCATTTCAAAGTAAGTTCAACGATGTTGCATGCAGGAAGATAATTTGAGTTTCTTAGTCAGTTGTAAATGATGAGATGTCGCTTGAAACAAGTGTTGAGTAGTAGCAGTTATTTGAAACAAACTGACATCAAAAAATTGAAAAATATTTGTTTGATTTTAGCAGAAAAGAGGAAGTAAACCAATGTTTAGTGTTGGAGAAGAGACCAAGTTTGGTGACTTTGTACTCCACCTATGGCAATCAAATGTCAAAATAGCGATGGCAAACCTCCTGAGTTTAGTTGGTGAGTATCTGGAGATGTTTCCACGTGCTAAAAAGGCTTCTAGTAAATCAAGTCCCAGTAATTTATGGTAAGTTGATGGTTTGGGGTCAATCCAATCAGTTAAGGACCATTTGTAGGTTCATTAACGTGGTGAAAAGACGTCGAGAGCTTCACGACATTTATCACAGCAAAGAGTTTAAAGAATTTCGCAAATTGTCACAACGCGAAATTGAGTGTCTCAAAAACCGGATGTTTGCGGTGAGTAGCAGCGTTTTCCCATCCGACGTTGCCTAGCAACGCATCGATCGTACAGGAGATCTCGAGTGCTCTGACGCCGGAAGAAATTGAAAAGAACAAACAAGAAGTTCTCGAAAAAGAACTTCGACAAAGTGGCAGCAAGAAGAAAGAGATGTCACCTCGCGAACGTTTGTGGCGTTCTTCTCGTTTATCAACCGATTCCAATTTGGATGACGATGAATCAAGCGACAATGACGTCAGACCGAAGCGACGCAAACGCAAGCGAATCGCTTCTGTACGCGTGAAGAACGAGGAAGCATCCCCGACTGGTATCAAGATGAAGATTATGTGTAATACAGAAGATTCGACCACGACATATGAAGTCAAATACGAAGATTCGTCATCAACGCGCGCGCCCCAACCGCTCCCTCCACCACCGCCGGTCGCGTTTCGGGTAAGTAATCACGTGACCACCTCATTGAAGCTTCATCGCCATTTGTGCAGCCAAGCGTGACGTCAACTCCAACAGCGAAGAAAACGACGCGCGCTCCGTCGGGAATCATTCCTCACGATGCTGTCCCAATTCATGATATCATCTACGAGGTCGGCGAGTGGATCGAAGCCCTGGACCGCGGTCACTGGTGGAGTGCTAAGATCGTCATGGTGAGTGTATGTTGGCGTGCGTTTGTGTGACGTCATCAGTGACTGACAATGCGGTTGCTATAGTTAGACGACAACGCGGTAAAAGTCCATTTTCGGATGTGGGCAGCAAAGCATGACCGGTGGTATGTCCGTGGTTCACTACACTTACGTGGACCCACTCAAAGTGACCTACGATCAGCAGCACAAGTGAGTCGCGCGCTTCGTTGCCTAGCAACCACCGCTGTCAACTTGCAATTCAGTTTCGTGTTGGCGAGAGTGTGTTGGCACCATGGAAGGACAACAAACGATATCCGGGCAAGATTGAGTCTGTCTCTTCTTCCGGAAACTACACGATTCGATTCTTTGATGGATTGACTAAAGTGATGCGGTCCAAGGCCTTGTCCCGACTTTCTGCCCAGGACGAGGTGCCCTTCAACTAAATGGTCTCCAAACGCCCCACTGACCCTTGACTTACAGCAAGCAGCGATCGAAGCAGCCATGCGGAACGCGCAGCCAAAAGATGATCCCGCTGACGTGGATTTTCGCGCTTATAAAACTTCAGCTACTGATCGTGAAAGGCGTTTGACAGCGCGTCGTCAAAGTGGTTGGTTGCTAAGTAACAGCGTCACCGTGCGGCTTTAATTGTTGTTGTGAACAGATTCAGTAAACACATCGAAAGAAGTCTCGGTTGCCAGGGCAACGTCATCAACAAGCTCGATGCAAACCGCTGAAAGTAGTCGACCTCGAAGTACCAGAACATCGTAAGTGGTCGTTGTCATGACAACCGACAGCTTTTAACGCGTTCTCTTTAGAAGTTCCGTGAAGCAAGAAGCTCCGACCAAACCAAAGAAGACGTCATCCAGGTTTCTGATTGGACGATTTCTCGACTGATCTTTAACTTGTTTTAATCCCAGCATCAAATCGAAGCCGCAATCTTCTAAGAAGCAAGATGAGGATCAAGATGAAGAATCAGATGAAGATCTCGGTTTGTATCTTCAACACATCAACTTGTGAATCTTTCAACATCTTCTCATCAGATCAAATCGAGAAGTTGTTGCGGAAAACATCGAAACCAGTCGAAGGAGGAGGAGACGTCCTCACTCGCTTCCAACAAGCTACTCTGATGTACGCTAGCAGAAAAGTCACTTTAACAGAAGTAGGTGCCCCTAACTCCCCATTGATCCCATCTAACTCTTCTTCATCATCAGGCTTGTGATGCTTGCGGACTTGATCCGACTGTTCTTCGACGAATCCTTAGAAATCGCGCTTTTAATCCAAAGTTCATCGACGCTGATAAGAAAACAAACCTCCTCAATAAAGAGGACTTCTTCTCGCTTCGTGATTGGATGTTGAAGGTGTTGATGGCAGGCTGGCGGGTTCCAGACTCCTGCGTCATCTTCTATTTGGTAATTTTACTGAAAAATCGACGCCAAAAAGTCATCTTCGACAACGATGAGCTTCTTAATCGCGCTAGCATCAAATGGGTCAAAGGTGAGTCTTCACGCGTGAGTGAACACGACGCTTATCTCGATCTTTAGATTTTCGTGTAAGAAACGAGATCTTCCCTGCCTCTAAAGACCCTTTTGATGATGAGCGCAAATCATGTGATCCTCATCTTCACTGGTTGAAACATCGATTAGATTTTTCTTGTGATTATTACAATGTTGCTCCTAATCTTATATTCTATCTCGACGAGATGAAGATCACTTTTGACAGTCGGACTAGCTTCTTCTTTGAAGATGAACACTTTGAAGTATCAACTGGATCTCAATTAACTGTCCTAAGCTGTGTCTGTGCTGATGGTTCGGCCCTCGAACCCATGCTTATATTCCCAAGTAAGTGTTGACGTCATCAGTGGATTGAACCAATCAGAACTCGCTATTTTGTAGCTGGTAACAGTATGCCTGATGAACAAGATGGTCGCCTGTCTACAAGTCCCAACGAGCAACTCACTTATTTACATCTTACCAAATATATCGAGCGTAACATCCAATCCGCTTATCCACTTCAGTTCACGTCGCGATCTGTCCTCATCTTAGACACACAGATTCAAGATCTTCCATTCAGAGCGCTGGAGTATGGCTTCGAGACTCACACGATCTTTCTCAAGTAACTTCATCTCATCTTTTGACGTTTGAGACATCTTCTTCTTCTTTGTAGTATGATGCCTGATGTCCAAGAGAAGTTTTCTATGAAAGATCAGATATTATTTGGAAGATCTGCATCCAATTGGAAAGCTAGTATCGTAAGATTTCTTCTCCTTCATCTTCTGTGTCTTCATCTTCTTGTTTTTAGATGAAAAAGTTGATCAAAAGTGAAGTTCCTATTGATTGCGACGTCTTGCTCAATTCTTATTCGAGTTCTTTTAAGAAGAAAGCTACATCAAAAGCTATTAAAGTAGAAGATCAATTAATATCTCATCTGATCTTCATCTTCATTCTTTTCAGGAAAGCTTCGAGAACTCCCAAATCTTCTTCCCTTTGAGCACCCTTGAATTGAAACGAAAACCTTCAAAGATCCCTTGGTACACTCTATCGAGAGGTGCCCTTGTTTTACCTCCTCAACAATTTCTCATTCGATTTTTTAACAGAGAAACGCGATGAAGCTCTTCACAACGAGCGAGGAGCAGGAAGTTATCGACAAGGTAGCATCAACAGCTCCCTAAACATCCAACAAATCCTTCAATCTTCATCAGGGAGCCGAGAAGCCGCCCCAACCACTTATCACTCGAAACGTAGTAGAAGATCTCTTAGTACTGTCAATTACGCTGATACTTCCATCTCACCGGAACTTCTCGAAGCCGTAGATGAAGCTCACATCACTTCCGGTATAAAACACAGTTGAAAGTGTTGTTAAGTCACTTTTGTCTATCTTGCCAGCCACTTGTTGTTTTGAGATTGTTTTTTGTGATTGTCAAATCAGCTGTGTTTGAAATTCTTGTTTGGGATTTTGCTGTCCATCGTGTTTTCACTTTTTGTTTCTGTTCAATTTGATACTGACTAACAACCTGAAAGTTGTAGGACACAATTTGTTGGTTTGATAAATCAAGGACTTTTTTTTGTTAAACTTTTCCAAATAAATTGTGTTTGTAAAATCTCCTAATTGTTTGATTTTAAAAGTTTCAATTAAATTTTGGTAATTAGCTTGCAATTTGATTTTTTTAATTTACAAAGTCATTAAAGTTGTTTTCTGTTTTTTTCAGTAATCTATTTTATGCTTGTTTTTTCAGTAATCTATTTTATGCTTGTTTTTTTCAGTTATCCATTTTAAGCTTGTTTTTTCAGTTATCCATTTTATGCTTGTTTTTTCAGTTATCCAGTTTGAGCTTGTTTTTTGCAGTAATCTATTTTATGCTTGTTTTTTCAGTTATCTATTTTAAGCTTGTTTTTTTCAATTATTCCACTGTTAGCTTGTTTTTTCAGTTATTCCACTGTTAGCTTGTTTTTTCAGTTATTCCACTGTTAGCTTGTTTTTTTCAGTTATTCCACTGTTAGCTTGTTTTTTCAGTTATTCCACTGTTAGCTTGTTTTTTCAATTATTCCACTGTTAGCTTGTTTTTTTCAGTTATTCCACTGTTAGCTTGTTTTTTCAGTTATTCCACTGTTAGCTTGTTTTTTCAGTTATTCCACTGTTAGCTTGTTTTTCAGTTATTCCACTGTTAGCTTGTTTTTTTCAATTATTCCACTGTTAGCTTGTTTTTTCAATTATTCCACTGTTAGCTTGTTTTTTTCAGTTATTCCACTGTTAGCTTGTTTTTTCAGTTATCCACTGTTAGCTTGTTTTTTCAGTTATTCCACTGTTAGCTTGTTTTTCAGTTATTCCACTGTTAGCTTGTTTTTTCAGTTATCCACTTTGAGCTTGGAATTAGTAAGTTTCATCAGAAGCCTAATTATCAGAAAATCTTTTAAAATTTGTAATAATTCCACTGAAATACAACAAATAGTAAATAAGAAAAGGGGACGCAGGGTAGGGGCTTGAACCTAGTTTGAAGTGACCAGAAGTCCGGCTTGTAGACAGACTACTGATGAAATGTTGTTTGCTTCTCGCTTATTTTCGTTTCATGAAAGTTGGTTAGAAATGAGATTTGTTTTTAGCATTACTACGACAACCGGCATCTGAAAAATATGACAGGAAAGACACGTACCAAGTTGGTGAAAGTGTTTATGCTTTCTGGGCTGACTGTTACCTCTACAAGGCTACAGTATTGGGCAAAGTCAACGAAGGTAAGATTTTATGATTAGTCCAAGACCTAGGTCAGTGGTTCTCAACCTGCCCCTTAATTATATTTATTAATTTTTTGTATAAAATATAAAAGTTTAATTGAAAAGATTTTAATGATTTCTTGATTGATTTGAGAACCACTGTTTGCTTCATCAGTTCAATCAATTTGATTGAAATTTGTAAAATTTTACAGATAAGTATCAAGTACGATATCATGATGGTGTCGTTAAAACTGTCGAAAAAAGTCTTTTACGAGAGTATCCATATGATAAAGAAAAAGTAGAAATTCCTCTTTCCATCAAAGAATCGAATAAAACGAAAAAGGGTTTACTTGAAAAGGAACCACAGGAACAGTCTAGTTAGTATTTAGCAACAAATTTGTGAAATGGGACAACTTTAGTTGAAAAATGTTTAAGGGCTTAACAGAAAGTTTCTGAAATCTATTTTTGTGCTTGTCCAGTGATTAGTTTGTTAAAATTTCGTTTGTTTTTAGCTTCGCAGCTGAAAATTAAAAAAGAAATTGTTGAGAATCAAGAAGAAGAAGATGAAGTTGATGAAACTAACAAGGAACAGGTCATAGAAGAACAAGTTCCTAAATTGATACCAAAAACACCAGATTTACAAGCTGTGGACCACCAACCGACCACTGCTACCACCTCTGGTAATTTGTCACTGAAACACAGCCATCTTGTAGCAGATAGTTTGAAATTTATCAAATTAATTTTAGAAATAAGAAATGAACCTGTAGTTGAAGTGAAAAAGTATCAAGTTGGAGATATCGTCTCCTGTAAGTGGACTGATCGTCGTTACTATGGTGCAAAGATCCTAGAAGTCCTTAGAAACGGTAAATAGATCGATTAAAGCGTCCTTGACAACATGAATGTCTTTGTAGGTTGCTATCGAGTACAGTATGAAGATCGACGCAAAAAAGTGGTGAAACCAGACTGGGTTTGCGACAAAAACTCTAGTATTGAAGGAACCATTAAAATTACTAAACACCATAAACCATTCGTGGTGCCAACACCAACCAGTACACCAGCACAAACACCACCTCCATCACCAGCAGTTACCATAACACCTTCACCCTCTCCTGCTCCCCGTAGAGGAAGAGGCAGACCTAGGATTCATCCCCTCGTGCAGCAAACTCCTGTCAGCCGGGTTGAGAAGCCTACAAGTCCCGCGGATTCCAGTCCGATGCCCCGATCTATTTACAGTCCTCAAGTTGATGAAGAAGCAAAGTTCTCTACTATCGAAGAGGTTTGTTCATCTACAACGGTTGCCATGGTAACGTGACGTCATCTGTGCAGTCGGATAAGAACGCCAGTCCTGAATTTATGCCTCATCATCGACTGGTTAAAGTACCAAAAAAACGCGGCCGAAAGAAGCGACGTCGCCCCGTCCACATCTACCGTATCCATGGCAAAGGTCTGGTCCAAGTCCGACATTCAGAGAAGGTCTCAGAACCTCCAAAAGAGTTGAGACCGCTTCAAGTAAGTCCACCACACTCACAACGAAAAACATCGCGCTTATATGACGTCATCAGGCCGATTCGACGTCACGTGGTTTAATTTTCTCCGTACGCTCATCTGACGTCACCAGCTTCGGGCGTCATCGTCGTCGAAGACGTCATCATCACGTGGCTCGAGTCCGCAAGTTTGGATGCGCTTTTTGTGAGGATTTCTTTGCAGAGGAACATCAGCTCTTAAGACACATCAGGAAGACTCATCCGTTCGATGAATGCCAGAAGATCACATCACGGGAACAACGTGGTAAGTTGAAAGTGCATCGCGCGTTAGTGACGTCACTAATTGCTTAATGCAGCGGTGATGGAAGCTAGACGTCGAGCTGTTGAAGAATCGGCAGCCGTAGAACCGAATCAACCTCCAATTAAGTGAGTTGATCCCGGATGTTGATCTTTACAAATGATCTCGTTTGTGTCTTGTGTGTAGAAGAGGACCAGGAAGACCACCAGGATCGCTGAATCGCGTCAAGTCATCGAAAACCGCATCAGTAAGCTCTTCCTTCTTTTCAACATCATCTCATTCGTCAGTTTTATCAGATCCGAAAAATTCCTAAAATGGTCATCGACAAAACTGGCCCACAACTGCCTCGACCAGAAGTGGTCCACAAGTCGCCGACCACGCAGCCCGTTGATGAGTCTACTGCCAGTTATGAAAACCAGGGTGGAATGATGGTCCAATGTGACATATGCGAGGTCTGGAAGCAAGCTGACCGTGAAAGTGTCAGTCGCGATCCATTAGTCGAGAAGTTCATATGCTCCATCTGCAAAAAGCCACCACGTGTCCGAAAGTGAGTAGTTGTCATGACAACCATCGCGCCACCTAATGACGTCATTCGCAGATCACAGCAGTTCGATTGGAACAATGAGTTCCTGGCCGAGGGCAAGCTGCCTACGTCATTAACGCGCGTCACCGGAGAACACAAGAACGCTCAGCTTGCTGCCAAGGTAACTACATCCCTACGCGCGCTGACATCTTTATGACGTCACGTGATTACAGCTGGCGGCTTCAGTGATCCGTGAAGTGGAGCAAATAATCGCAAAAGTTCGCGCGTTGCGTCACATGTGCGATAAGTGTCACGCGCACGAAGGTAGTGACGTCATGATGTTTCTGGCACATTACTGGAATGGAGGCATCAGTGAAGTTACCCCAACTGAACATGTATCCGAAGACATACTTCAACAGATCTCGCTCAAATCGGGCGTTCCAGGTACGCGCTGGTCACATCACGTGACAACGCGATGATGACGTCATCTGTTGTAGTGTCGGAGCTGAGCGCGAGTGGTTTCAAGCGTCAAGGAGCGCGATTAGGAGTTGATTATTTAGAGAAGATTGTTTCTGATGCCGATTACAAACCTGATCTTGAAGTTCTTTTTGTTGATCTTCAACTTCCTTCTAATCCCAAGGATGCAGTAAGTGCCCCTGTTTCGCTCCAAACAATTTTTCTGATCACGTGATGCAGGGAATTTATCGACGAGTGTTGATCGAGATGTTTCGACTTCATTCACGTCACTTCCTCAATGCCCATTGTCAATCCATCTTAGATCAATGCTTCGATCGCTTCCAATCTCTCCGACAACAATTTCAAGGTTCCCCACGCCCCCTTCTACATCTTCTAACTTGTTTTTTTTGCAGTGATCCGTCAACTGAATCCTTATCAAATTGAATTTCAACCTTCACTTCTCGAACAAGCTTCAGAAGTTCAACGACTTCATCGACAAATGAAATTCCTCCACAAGTCATTTCGTGCTCTTGAAGCTAAAACGCTTCCTCCAACCCCAACTCTCGCCCCTCAACCCTCATCTCCCCCAACAACCAGTCCTCATTTGTCGCTTAGCAACCGCTAAGCGCGCGCTACATCGTGATTTAGCTCGTCGCTCTCATATTTTTTTTGTTTTTTTTTTATCTTTAGTCTCGTAACGTTCATCGCGGTTTTCTTTCGTTGAAACTATTTTCTGTGACTCGATAGCGGATGTGACGTCATCGTTTGTTCTTTAAATAAGTCGCGCTTTCTGATAAAAAGAAAGTTCAAAAAAACTGCTTTGGTGTTTTTGCAAGCTAGATGACGTCATCAAAGTGTGACGTCATCGTAAATAGTCCGTAAGATTAATTTGTGAAGTAAATTATAGAAGCAATTTGAGACTCGTAATATCTGAACCTAGATTTTTATCAGCTGACTTATATGCAAATGAGGCTTTATTTTCGAAGCTTGTTGCTTAGAAACACTGATTCAAATAATGACGTAATTGTTGGCAGTCGGTAGAAGTTGAATCAATTCGAGTTGAGTAGTTGTAAAAGTCGATATAAAAGTAATCTCTTAAATAAGCTTTCAATATGAAGAGGCCAGACAGGAAAAAGTCCATAAAAACCCTGATGAGTTAGTTAAGATTTATGATAGCACTTCTAGAAGACGCTATACTGATTTTGAGGCTTAATAAGCAGTTTGTCACTTTACTCAATGTCGTTATGACAGCTGCATCATTCCTTTTATGTGCTGAATATTTTATTGGCGTGGACCTACTGGGCAACAACTGAATCTCCGTAATACCTGGCATAGCCGTTCTTCAAAATAGTCCATTTCTTCTCATCTATCATTGTTTTGTAAAATTTCGCTGTTTTTAGATTAATTGTCATTTGTAGCTCACTGACTGTAAATTATATGTAAAGGGATTCACTCTAACTCAACACTTGCATTTAGATTACATCTTTTACTTGTTGGGAAAAGCAAGAAGAACGAGATAAAAGATGGTTATGAGTGCGACAAGCTGTTATTAGCAATCCTCTGATGAGTATACTTTAAAAATGTTTCCAGTATACTCGGAAAAGAAAAATCTTTTGCATTTTTTTTGCTCGTAAAAATAGTTAGTAGCGAAAATATTATCAGATAAGGGGAAAACCCTTCACACGCTGATAGTTTAGCGCTCATTTGTATAGATGTTTTTTTAATGATTTGTAGTTAATAAAATTAAACTTTTGGCTTAATTTTTTGTAAACCTCTTGTTAAAACATATAAAAATTTATTTTATTAATTTGTAATTAATCAAAAATTTTGAGTTTTTTCTTTTTTATTTCAATTATTAACTTTATGTTTCCGTTTAGATTCAGTTTCAGGCAATTTATATTCATTTAATTCTTTATAAATTTATCTTTTCAAAGATTTTTGATTCATTTAATTTAATCCTCATAATTTAATATTTTTTTGTAAACTCTGCAGTACAAAAAGTAGCTAATATCTGAAAGAGAACTTTAACTTTTTATCTTCTTCTAAATTTTAAAATATTCCACTCTGAAAGACAATCTATTGAAAGATGAAACGTAAATGAGCTGGAATTTTTGACAATAAATTAAATTATGAAAATTTTATTAACATACAACCAAAAATATTTTGATAATCTTGAAATTTTCTCTAAGCTTTCTTGATTTAAAGATTTTTCTTAACAAAAACGTTTTTTTTAAATTGTAAATTATTCTAAGATAGTTTTGTAAATTTCCTCTTCATAATTTAATCAATTATTCCAATAACTTCTTTTAATTATGAGCAGAAATACTAATTTAATAGTTTAAGCAAACAATTTTCTATAAATTTTGATTTAGGTTTATTTAAGTAACTTGGCAAGCTTTAGAAATACTTTTTCATAAATGTTTTAGGAACTTTTGGCAAGATTTCAATTCTTATCCTAGTGTAGTTTACATTTTTTCTAATTGTCTGTGCCAAGTCATCTTTTTGTTGTTGGTTGATTGGAATATGATACTAACTTATATTATTATAATTTAGTTAATAAAATTTGTATAAATAACCATCAAACTTAAAAAGATTTTCTTCTAATTTAAATTTTGAATTTTTCCAAACTCTGAACAATACTTTTTTTTAATCTTCAAAGTTTTATAAGCAACTTTAGATTTATTTATTATGGCAATTCATGAAGTTGATCTTGATTATGATGACTTTAATAAATTATTTAGAAATTTCTTGACTTCTTCTGGAATACCATCTGAGCTTATTCCAGCTCTTCATAAAAAACTATCAAATGAGGTATTTATCAATCTACATCTTTTATTTAAAGACTTTTTCCAATTCAGTTTATATGACTTAAAAAATATCCTTACAACATTCAATCTCAAAATTTCAAAAAGTTAATCCGCAAGTTACTAAATAAACATTTGAATTTTAAACAATGAAGAAAATTAATAAATATTTTAAAAGTTATTTGAAAGCAAACATAAAAAACTAAATTTTAATTATCAATTGATTAGGAGTTTGACGCGGGTAATTACTTCTTGCTCACTTATGATGAGGAAGATGAAAGCATCCTTCATCCTATCGTAAGTGATGAAGATGGGCTTAAGAAGCTTGATCCCAATTGTATCTTCCTCATTGATCATGCTTGGACATATGAAGCTAAAGATGCAAGAAAACAACTTTTCGAAAATCAAGGTTTTTTTTTTCAACAAATTTTTTTTCATTTTTTTTTTATTGAAAATATTTTTGAAGATTTATTGAGCCGAATGGCAAAGATTGTTGGGGCTGATTGCCCTGATGTTGATGATGTCCTGAAAAAGCTTTGGCTCAAAAATCAGACTTATTCTCTTCCATATGAAGTAAGATCAGATTTATTGAGAACTTTTATTTGATGTGAAATTTAGGGTTCTAAAAAAGTCTTGTCACCTGTTTGGTATGTTCTTGATGAGTTTGGATCTACTATACGTCATAGTGATGACGCAAATGTCGCGATGTTTCCATTCTTCTATCCTCCTCATCAGACTTCTTACAGTATTATGTGGCTTTTAAAAGATTTGAAACTTGGAGGTTGGGAATATTTTAATTGATGATATTTGAAATAAAATCTTCTAAATTGATTCCAGATAAGCTAGTGAGAGATTTCGCTAATAATGAGAAAGATCCCAGCATCCGTAAATGTGTCTTGCTCCCGTGGTATCCACAAGATCTTACTGACATTGATTCATCCTCTAAAGTTGTTCCAGAGCAAATTTTTGAGGTTTTTCTTTCATAAAAGAATCAAATTTCTGAAATAACAAAAATTGTGAATCAGGAAAGATTTAGTCATGAGACTACTCCACTGGAGGTTCCGCGCATCACGAAGAGCACTCCTTTAAAAGTATATCTGGAAGGATATCAACCAGGACTCACTGACACAACTTCTTTTACTTTTGTGGATGATGTAAAAGATGCAGATGTCTTGTGGACGATGAACATTATTAAAGATTACAAGTAAGATGATGAAATTGTTCAAAATTTCTTTCTAATTAAAGATGACATCAACAGATCTTTCAGTGATTCGCATCCATCATTATTAATCAATCAGTTCCCTTGTGAGCAACTCTTACTCAATAAACATTTTTTTGCTGCAGTTTCCAGCAGTAGTGGCGAAGAAGGTAATCTTTTTCCGAAAGTTCGAAAATCTAAAACCTTTTTTTTTGGAACATTAGAACCAGCTTGGCTCCCAAAGACTTTTAATCTTCAAACAGAGCTGCTTCAATTTATCTCCTACTATCAACAAGAAGCAAAATTGAATGAAAGCGCAAATGTGTGGATTTGTAAACCCTGGAATCTTGCTAGGGGTCTTCAGATACAAGTTACAAATGATCTGAATGAGATTATCCGCTTAAGAGAGACTAGCACTCCGATGGTAAGATCTTTCAGAACAAAACTGAAAAATGATAAATCTCTTTTAAAAGATTGTTTCCAAATATATCGAAGATCCAGTTTTATATCATCGAAATGATATCAACAGCGACGTGAAGTTCACTTACCGCGTTTACGTCCTTCTAAAATCTGTTCTACCTCTGAAACTGTTTGCTTCTAAACTGACTCGATTACATTTTGCAAATAAGTAAGTTTCAAACTTCAAAAATTCTTCAATTTTTTGAAACTTTTTTTTAGGCAGTTTGAGTTGAAAGATTTTGATGAATACGAAAGACATTTTACAGTGATGAATTATTTCCAAAGAGGTGAAAGTCTTAAAGAGATCTCTTTGACGGAATTTGCATCCAATTTTAATCATCAAAACCCGGATCAGAATTGGAATAAGATTTTGGTAAAATCTTTTTCTGATCTTCTCATAATAAAGCCAACTTTTTTTAGAAATCAACTTACACTTGTATCCAACAATTTTTCTTGTCTGCCACAAAGTGTCCACCTCCCTATGGTCTAGGACATTACAATAATTCACGAGCCCTTTATGCTGTTGATGTCATGTTGAAATGGAACAAAACCACTCCGGCAGGTATTTCAATCAACCAATCAGATTAATTTGATTTTTAAATTCTTGAAATTCATTTCAACTAAAATTTTTTTTACGGTTTTTGATGTCAAATCGGTGTAAATGATTCATATGTGATTTACTTTAAATGATTTATTAAAATCAAAACGAGCTAACATAAAATAGCTACAATGACATTAAACTGATTCAATTACTTATTAAGTTGTTTTAAAAATATCCGAATAATTTGTAATATTTGAAGTAAGAGTTGATATCAACAACTTGATGTTGGCTTTTTTCTATCTTTAACTTCAAGTATTAATTCAGTTCTATAGAACTTTTTGTTTTGAGGTTCTGCCTGAACTACATCAACAGCTTTCCATTTAATGTTACAATTATCACAAATCCCAGAAAAATTCTTAGCTAGATCTGTTTGAAAAGTTTTATCTGAAGTCTTTTTTTGAAAAATCTTTTTCCATAAGATAATTATAGTAACAATTGTTGCTAAAATCATTGTGTTGAAGAATATAGTAAATGAAGAAGATGAGTCATCACAATCTGATTCTGCCATTGTAAATAAAGAATCACAATTCAACTGTTAGAAGAAATAAATTAATTAATTTTAAGTCACTTTAAAACTAAACTAATTTATTTCTAAATAAATACAACTCTGTAACTTATATAACTGCATAAAAAAGCAAATCTATCTCCAATTAACAAGAATAATACATTTATCGAGTCTTACAACTACATCACGTCACCAACTGACGTAAATATGACTGATATGATAAATAAAATTTGGCAACTTTGTAAGTTAGTTTGCTTTCTACAAATGTCTTGTGATGTTATTTCCTTCGATTAACTAGTAGGCGATAGTTGTCTCCTAGGAGACGTTCTGATTCCTGATATCAGTTTATAGATGAAGAAAAAGGATTTTAGACAACAGATGCGGATAATTAGCTGTAGTTTGTTAGTAGGTCAACTGTTACAAAGTTATAGATTCTCTAATTTTGATTCTGTCATCTTGAAGTGGATTCTTTCAGTATCTTAATTTGATGTTTAAAATATTTGAAGTTTTTTTTTATTTATAAAAATGTTTTCTTTGATTAACTTTGGTTTGAGCAAATATTTTCATTTCCTATCACATCACTTCCTGTAAACTAAAACTTCTCAATCTACAAAAAGTAATGTCGATTTTTTTCGCAGAAGGTAGAAGTGTGCAACCGATGTTACTGGAATGCAACTTCCTGCCTGACTGCTCCCAAACCTACAACACTGATTCAGATTTTATGAACAAAGTTTTTAAGTTTTTGTTTACTGAGGCGGATGCTACTGAGTGTGATATGGAAGATATAACTCCTTAGATGACGAAATATTTAAACCGAACATAGAAATGACTGCAAATAAATAAACAAATATTTTGTGGTTCAACAAGATTTATTTAAATTGCAAAAAAATTATTAAAGTTGATATTTATAATTGAATATATTAATATAAATTAATTATGAATTTGTTATAATAAATAATCAAGTTGGAATATTTTCAGCTGTTATTTTTGAAGAAGAAAAATATGTTGTTAAAAATTATAATTTTAAAGTTGATTATTTAATTTAGAAAATCAAATTAATTGAAGTCATTCATAAAAAGAAGTTGAAAATAAGATTGTGGAAGATACTAAAGATTTATGTGAGCCATCTGTGATCTAATTTGCAAAAAAATTACTAACAGTAATTAAAAATAACTTAAATGAATTTGAGGAATCTGTTCAAAGACTCGGAAAAGTTCCTTGGATGCGGCATCTTCATTCAAAGACCTCTCTATAGGCTTGATATAAAACACTTTAATAATTTCTTTAAAAACCAAAATCTTTCAAATGTCTTCAAACACTTCATCAAAACCTATCATCTTTTTTAAGATCTTGTTTAAAAAATCTCACTTAAGTAATTTCTTCAACAAGTAAGTTACAAGCTGCCTGTTTCTTCAACTTTTCACCTATTCTCTTATTTTGTTTTGATTAATCATTTTCATTTACTCTATCTCTGAAGTATTCTTATTTACTTCTTTACGTTAATTGATGTTACAGTTGAATACAAAAGATGCTGAGTCATTGAAATATGTAGGTCGTTAGTTTAGTTGAAGTAATTTTGATGAAAAATTTAAAATAACTGTTTTTTCTATAAACTCCTGAAAATTTACAAAATTATTTGATACTTTTCAAGATATGCCTGAATAAAAGCAAGATATTTTACCGGAGCTTATTTTTAGCTAAAATGTTTATATTTTCAAAAACTTTGTGTCAGTAGTAATTTCTACAAATAAATAATTTAAGTTTTAAATATTTTATCAGATTGAAATAAATCGAAGTTGAGTTTTGATATTGCCGAAGTCAAAGTGTTATTGAATTGTATTCTAGATTTGTGAAGATCCCAAATTATTGATTAAAATCATTTAAAAAAGAAATAAAAAGTTATTTGAATTATCAGAAGCAAATTACAAAATCAACTGATGATATCAACACACAAATATGAGCTAATTTACAAGACACACAGGATTCTGTGATAACTTAGAAGATCAAAAAATTATCTGCAATCAAATCAAGCAACTGAATTAAAGTTCTAATTCACGTTTGGTTAAACATCAATGTTTCTGAGTTAAAATTGGCAAATTTGGCTCAATTATTTCCTGTTACGAGAAAAAAAAATGATTCTTTACCTTTTGTTCCTTGATTTTGGGATGGGAACTGAGAAAGGCAAACAGATCATCTGATGAAGATTCGGACACAGCAAACAGATCACTTTTTAAACTTTCAGTTTTCTTTAAGATGATTTCTTGATTTTTGTTGTTGAATCAAAAAGACCTTCAACAATTTCAAATGATTATTTTGTTTTTGAGCATTTTATTTCTAAGTATAGTATTAAACTTTCTCACTGCATATTTTTTAGTTCCCTGTGTTTCATTCTCTATAAAGAGTTGTGAAGGACTTGATGATTCTAAAAAAAGGGCATTGGTCTATGAGGTACAATCAAAACATTTATTTTGAACTTTCTAACTTTATAAAATGCAGCTGCCCAAACTTTTACATGGCGCTGTTAGCATCATGACGTATTTCAATAGTAACCATCTGTGTTCTTGTTATCTAATTATCTCAATTGAATAAATCACTTGCAGCAATGCGTTGAATAAAATCAATACAAATGAATAAATACGTTTCACATTACTAAAAGTTCTTTAAATTATTGAAATTAATTTTGCTTAACGCAACATACTCATAAATATACATTGAATAATGAAACCTAATGGTTTGTTAACAAGTTAAGAATTTAATAGTTGGATTTTTACAAATCAAAGTAACATTTTTAAAATATCGTACGTAAAACTTTACTCTTAATTTTTTTATTAGCGCGCACAATAACTAAACTTTATGATACCTTCTTTTTAAAAGTAAGAGAATAATTTTAACTATTTAACTAATTTCTTAGACAAATTAAACTGTTTAGGAATGATCTTAAATGATTATATCGCTTAACAAATCCATAAAAAATTAAAGTTTGTGAAAATATCATATACAAATTTCTTTAGGTAAACTACATTTATATCAAAAAAATTAAATTAAAAAAAGTTACCTTTATGGTTTTTGAAAAATAATAGAAAGTTTGTTGTCAGATAATTTTGTTTATGCGAAGCTAACAAAGTAAACAAAATCTGTGTTGTAACTTTTATAAAGTCAAATATTGAGAAAAAGAACTTAATTAATTCTGTCTAATATTTCCAATTCGATCATTCACAAAATAAACTGGATAATATTTTGAAAGATTTTTGAAAAACTTATTCAAAAAACAATAAATTTTTAATGCCAACAATTTTAAAGCTTATTTTAGTTAAAAAGCTTTATCAAATGGTTTCACTGTCGGGAGTTTTATAGATATCAGCTTAAATTTTCATCGGTTAATGAAATATACTTGCAATATTTTTTACGTTTTTTTTTCAATATAAAATTTATTTTTCTGAAAATTAATTTATAACTTACAGAATTAAATATTACTTATTTTAGATTAATTTTGAATGATGAACAAATTGTGTTTATAGTACAGAGTCTATATGTTTTATTTTAATATATTATAATTTTTTTATGAGCTTCAAGAGAAAAAAACATGTCTGCTAAAGATGTAGAGTTTTTTGAAGGTGAAAAAGTTCTTTGTTATCATTCATCTCTTCTTTATGAAGCAAAAATTTTATCAATTTTTAAAGAGGATAAATCAAAGTCATATTTAATTCATTATGTTGGTTGGAGCAAAAAATGGGATGAAGTCATCCATTCTGACGAAATTTTAAAGATGAATAGTTCTAATTTACAAAAAAAAACTGAGCTTGAATTAAATCATCCACAAATTCAAAACTCATTAAAATTAAGTAATAAAAAAAAGCAACTTCAATCAAGAAAAAAAGGATTATCCCCTGCAACTAGCAAAAAAAGTAGAAATCTACCTTCTGCACAAAAGAATTTAGTTTCTAATCAAAATGATCCAATCAAAGTCATAATTCCTGATAATTTGAAACCGATTTTATATGATGATTTTAAAAATGTCACTAACTATGGATTTTTGTGTAAACTTCCTGCTAAGAAATCAGTTAATAGTCTTTTAGAAGAATTTATAAAAGGTTTAGATATAGAGCATGCAAATAGAAGTCATCTTAAGGAATTTAAACTGGGAGTCAGATCTTTTTTCGATCATCTTCTAAATACTAGATGTCTTTATCCACAAGAAAGACTTCAATATTCCCGAGCACTATCTGAGAATCCAAACAAAACAAACTCTGAGCTTTATGGAGGTATTCATTTGTTGAGATTCTTTACAAAGATTGGCAGCTTTTTGGCTTATTCTTCTTTGGAAGCTGAACAAACTAGTAAACTGCTTTACTACATTCATAATTTCTTAGCATTCATGGATGATAATTTAAACAACATTTTTAGTCAAGAAGATTATTTACTATCTAATTCAAGTAAGTTGAAAAATTTATTTATTATTAATTTAAATAGTTTTTTTATAATACTTTTATATTTTTAAATATTTTATGCAAATAATTTATAATAACAATTGCATTTTAACCACATAATTGTTGAAAAGTTTAAATCATTTATCTTTATTTTTATAGGTTCTATGAATTCTACTCAATCAAATAGATATTGAAAATACTTTTACAATTTTCTGCTGTTACAAGTTTTAGTTTATCAAATTTAGTTCTTGTTTATTTAATATATCAAATTTAGTTCTTGTTTATTTAATATATCAAATTTAGTTCTTGTTTATTTAATATATCAAATTTAGTTCTTGTTTATTTAATATATCAAATTTAGTTCTTGTTTCCTTTTCTCTCTTTTTTAAATTTTATATATAATTTTTATTTTTAATTTCAAAGTCTTATAAGTCAACTATTTTGACTATTATACTCTAGTTATGTTATTTTCAATGTTATACTTTTCTATTTTATAACAAAATATCTTCCAATAAAGTTTTTCTTCAAATTCTTTTTGTGTTTTATTTGCAAATGGGTTTTAATTTTTCAACCATGTTTGCAATACAATAAATCTTTCAGTAAATACAAGCTAACTCGACAAGAAATGATTAATTATACCAATATTACTAATACCTAGGTACTATCTTTATTCTAAGAAAAGGTTTGACAGCAGGATAGAGTTTTTATATCAGCTTTATAGATCTCATCAATTCCATTGACATTGTAAATAGTGCCATAAGATAAGGAACTGACCAAACAGTTTATGATAGAAAATGGCGGGAAACAAGGATATGTGCTTCCACCAACTCTTTTTTCCATATTGTTTATCCATAGAACCTCAAAGCTTGATTACGAAGACGCAGTCTACCACCTTGATGACTGCTTATTCAACCGAAGGCGTCTAAAGTCCACTAAATGGTTAAAGTTTTTTGTTGATGAAACTATTTTAGTGGTTCAATCGGTGCTACAAGTTGATAATATTTTACAAATGAGCCTCAAAAAAGAGAAGTTCCCCACCGAATAACCCCACGTGACAAATACCGCCGATATTGATAGCGAAGGACTAAGGCTCGCGTAGCGCTTTAAGTATCTGGGTAGCATAATATTATTTGATGCTAACATCAATAGAGAAGTAGACAATAGATTAACAAACAGGCTTTAATCGACTCTATAAAAGTTTGAATACAGCTCAAAACTGAGACGAAAAACAACCTGCAAAGAGCCATGGTTCTGACCACACTTTTATACAAGCCCAAATCCATACATTTGTCATTTACGACTTGTTCCCATCAACGCTGCCTCCTAATCTCTGAATCAAATAGAAGGATTTTATCCCGAGTACCACTGTGCTTGTCAGAGCTAAAATACCCGGCGTCGAAACCTTACCCACAAGACATAGAATTTGTTGAATCTTCAGAATAGAGAATAACTCTAACCCCAAGTTGTATCAAATGGCTCTCACCTAGCTGCAAAAGTAGATACTTCAAAAAATATATAAAGATTAAAAATCCTGGTTGAAACTGAACTTGTAGCGGATCGTATAATGAAGAAAAACTATCGGCAGTGAGTCAACATCTCTTGCGAGCTGGCGGTGCATCTAAAAAGAGCACAAGGAAGAAGGCTCACTAATTAATCTCATCTATCACAAGTCTGTAAAAGCTCTCATGGAGCAAGTCTTTCGCGCTGTGGCTTATTTAGACACGAATGTGATTACCAAATAAGTTTCACTTGCTGAAATAAGTCGGAATTATCATTTTTTTAAAGTTTTGTAAAAGTAAAAGTCCTGACTTGTAAAGCCACTTTGTCAAATTGCTTCTTTGAGGTGATCTTCGACTAAATTTAAATAATTTGAGTTTTGTTTGTCAATGTAAATTATAAAAACAAAAAAATAAACTTAACGCCTTCTCCCATTATTTAGTCTGTAGCTTTCTTAAATGTAATGCACATCTTACTGCCCTTATCGAATAAACGGGCAATAAGATTGAAGCAAGAAAAATCTTATTTGCAAGGTGCCTGACCTACATTGGCAGTATCCCGGGATTCTGTGACCTATTTTTCCTTTCTTACTGGTTACCTCAGTTGTAAAGTCCTGTCTCAACGCTCTTGTCAGTAACTTGGGCGTCTACGTCCTCACCTATACGGTGTCAGTCAAATTCACTTCACCCGCGGTCGTTTATTCCATCTTGGTTGTTGAAATTTGCAAGGAATTCACTGCTGTTACCAAGAAAATTCTTCTGCTTTCATTTTCCTCGTATTCAAAATATTTAAGCCTTCTTTTTTATCTTTCATCGTAACCATTCGAAACTTTTTTTCAGCTCGTGAAGTACATATCTAGTTCCTTCCTTCCAAGCGCTGCCAATTTTTCTTATCAGCCCAATTTGACCTATAGCCTTCTAAGAAGTTGGTTAAAGTTTTCTTTCAATCAAGCCACTTGTAGGCTGCCGAAAAACGGATGGTGTCTATAGATAGTACCCTCGGCTTAAAACCCCTATCTTATTTCTATTAGTAATAAAACACAAGTGTTTATCTATTTATTACAGTAAACGCGAGGGAGAGTTTCTGAAAAAAGCACTTCTCGCTAATACACATCTTCACAAATATTATAGTACTATAGAGCTTTATGGTGTTCTGCCAGTCTCCGTAGTGAAGCGGTTATCACGCCCGCTAAACACGTAGAAGATCTCGGGTTTGAGCTCAGGCTTACCATTCTATCTGCAGCAACTTAAAGCTCTCTTTAAAACTTGAGTTTTGGAAAAGAGGCCTCGAAAGAAAAAGGTTTCGAGTTGCCTGCCTAAAATATAATAAGACCATGATCAAGTTTTAATGTAATATTTGAGCGAAATTTGAAGACAGTAACAACGCTACTACTGTTAAGCAAAAATTAAAATTTATCTTCAAACATTTTTTTTTGAAAGATTTTTTTACTTCTTACTACTTTAGCATAACTTTTAACCTCAAAATGAAAAAAATAATTTTATTAAAAAAAATTAAAATAGTACAAATGTTAATAATGTTAATAAATATAAAAATTTGTAAATTTCAGTTTTCGGTGAATATTTTAGCTTAAATTTATTTATTTTGAAAAATCTCTTTAACTTTTGTTTATAACCAAATATTACAATTTATTAAATTAGTTTAAATTATTTGATGAATTTAACTTTAAGGTTCAAATATTAGTGATAATACTAAATTATAAAGTTATTATATTTAATTGTAGATTTTACATATTTTTTTTTCAATCTAATATAAAAAAATAATTCTTGTTTAAATTAATTTTTTTCTCAATAACTTTAAATTATTTATAAGAATTATATATTTATTGTTTCATATTTTTCAATGTTTTGTTTTCAAGTATCCCTTTTATATAAAGACTTATAAGAAATGACTTAAATTTTTAGAATTGATTTTTCTAAATATTTCCTGTTTGCTCAGATTCGATTTTCTATAAATATTATTTTCACAAAAACAGAAAATTTTTGGTTCTGAGTTCATCAAAGTTCACTCTTTAAATTATTTTTATTATTTTTATAAACTTTTACTGCTTAATGTCAAATAATTTTTTATGTTTAAATTTTTAAATCAAAAATATTATCCATATTACAAACATTTTTTACTTTATTTCTATATTAAACAAATATCTTTAATTTATGACCAATAATAGAATTATAATATTATATTTAAACATAATTTCTAACCATAAAATTTTTAATTGGTTCTTAGGTTTTTTATAATGTCACCCAAAGGTGCAAAGTTTCATGATAGTGAGAGGGTTCTATGTTTTCATGGTCCTTTGCTTTATGAAGCTAAATGTATGAAATCTGAGTTAAGAGAAAAAATTGTTTATTATTTGATTCATTATAATGGTTGGAATAAACATTGGGATGAGTGGGTGTTAGAGCAAAGAGTTTTAAAATACAATGCTGCAAATTTACAGAGACAAGCTGAATTATTACAACAACAAAATAAGGAAAAAAGTAAAAGAAGTAAGCCTGCCAAACTGATGAATAGAGATAAAGATAAACAATACTCTAGAAAATCAGAGATTTCATCATCTCCAGCAGAATCTAAAAGAAAAAGAATTTCTTTGGCAATTGATAGTGATACTATTGATGAAACTGAAGAAGAAAAAGAAATAGAAGAAAAAATGGAAGCAAAAATAGAAGTTCCAAGTACTTTGAGATCTATATTGAATGAAGACTCTCAAAATATTACTAAAAAGAACTTGTTGTGTAAATTACCTGCAGATAAATCTGTTGAAGACCTTTTAAATGATTTTATTGAGCATGAAAAACAAGAAGGGGGTTATAATAATCATTGGAATGAATTTGCTTTTGGAATAAAAGCATTTTTTGATCAGATTCTAAATACTAGATGTCTGTATGCTGAAGAAAGACAACAATATAGTAAACTTGTTAGAGAAAATGAAAACAAAAGCCTTTCACAACTTTATGGTGGTATCCACTTATTAAGATTTTTCATAAAAGTCGGCCCCCTTCTTACATATACTAGTTTGTACCCTGAGCATATTACCAAAGTGATTAACCACATGCATAAATTTCTTTCATTTCTGGAAAGTGATTCTAACAAAATATTTTTAGCAGATAATTATATTATAGCTGAAAACTAATTGGACATTTGATTTTATTTGTTGTTGCTTTGTTGTTGTGAAGTCAACAATAATCTCTTATAAATTTTGTTTAAAGGTTTCTGAGGTTCACTGTATGTAATAAAAGTGACTTTTTGAAGCAAAATATATTTTCTTTTAAGAATCTAGTTTATTTTGTTAGTTTTTGTGTTCAAAATTTAAGCAAGGTATGGATTCCCAAAATGAAGATGTAAGCGATAATTTAGACTCCAAACGAAAGATATTTAGCATGAAGCTTGATGAGAGAGATCAACAAAGAAAAAATAAAGTCCTTGAAGATCGGAGGAGCAAAGGTATCCTGAAGACTGAAAAAGAGGCATCTTCATTTCTTCTTCATAAATTTGATGAAGAATTTGCGAAGCTAGATACTCAATTATCCATCGAAGCTTCATCTTTCACTGAAAATAGTGATTTGATTCAACATTTTGATGATTTAATGGAGTCGCATATGAAGATTCAAAAGTTTTTTAATGAATCTTATACAAATCTTCCTTCGTACAACGTTCGACAGATTCAAAATAAATTGGAGATTATCAAAACTAAGATTTCTGAGCAAAGAGAAGGATCTTTTCCTAAGAAGAAGTTTGCTTTTAAATCCAGGCGTAAGGCTCAAAAAGAGTCAACAAAAAGTAACTTGCCAATTAACAAAAACTTCATCTCATCAACAACCTTTTTTAATCAGGTATCCAACCACAATTGAAGAGTTCTTTGAAAGTCAACGATTATCTTGAAGATAAGTTTGAAATTAAAGACAAGAATGATGAAACTATCTTACTGAAAAGCGACGAGGTTAAAGGTCGATGTATATCTCTGAGTAACCTCAAAAACTGTTCCATTTCACTACATGGGTCCCCAGGAACTGTTTACATACATCAATGCCAGTCATGTGACCTCCAAATTGGTCCAGTTTCTGGTTCAGGCTTTCTTGAAGAGTTAGTTTGTTGAGAAATCAATTCGATGATTCGAAAAATAAACATTTTTTGTTTAGATGCAAAGATTGTAAAATTTCGATTGGATGTCAACAGCTGAGGGTCCATCGGACTACAGATACCACTTTCAACGTCCACGTCACCAGTCGGTCCATCATTGAGGACTCAACCAACGTAAAGTTCGGTCCTTATGACCTCACATATGATGGATTGGCGACCGACTTCAAGCTTTCCGGTCTATGTGAGAAGAACAATTGGACTGAAGTAGAAGACTTTAACTGGCTCGTCAAAGACACCAAATCTCCCAATTGGAGTTTAATTGATCAATAATCTCGACAACTTGAGATGTCACTTTCCTAACCTCTAATTGAACAAGCACTTGTGATTTCTAATAAAACAAATTCGCTGAAGTCACGTGATTGATCATTTATTACGAGAAAAGTGAAAAACGAACATTTAGAGACAGAAAATAGGAAAGTGAGAAAGATTGTTGGGCGTGAGTTTGTAGCGTGCAGTGAATCGCGGCTCATTTGAATATTAGTCGAGAATCTGTAAAGGACTTCATCAAACCATCGCGATGATGATGACGTCATCACTCGACCTGTTCATCTTCGGCAACTTCCGCGTAATCCTCCTCCCCGTTCGGATTTTGTTGATTGTGACGTAATTCAATCGAATGGTCGCTCGAAGTGGCAGCTGCGGAAGTCCTCTCGGTGTTGTATCCTTCATCATCCTCAAACATGATCTCTTCCGGATCAGGAGCTCGAGGGAGGAACTCCTCTTCCGGGCAGATCTTCTCAAAGATCTCTTTCGCCTGAATCACATTAATCAGTTTCTCGGATTGAAAAATGTCCGAACTCTACCTCATTGATCGCTTGATCGAAGCCCAGGGCGAAGTCGGGACCAGTTACCATGGAAACGTTGCTGGGCAAAGAGCTCGAATCGAATGTGAAAGAGTTGGAGATACGGAAGTAAGCCGCCCACAGAACTTCCGGTTTGATTTGATCGTTTTCAGCGTCTGTTTGGTGGAAGAATTAGAAGAAGTTGCAGACGTGGTGAGGTGGAACCTGGATTAGTTGGCGAGGAAAAGAGGATTTCTTCAGTTCGACGGAAAGCTTCCTTCAAATTGATGCTGGAAGTCGATCTTTCACCAAAATCAATTGTAGCATGGAGCAAATCTGAAGAAGAGTTCTGTTGATCATCAATTGAGTCCCGGAAGATACTTACAATGATCTTTGGGACATGCTCCGGAAGACACTCCAACTTCAATCAATCTCACCAAGGAGTCACGCTCTGTAGGATTGAGGATACCCAAACTAATCTACAGATAATAAAGATGTAGATTGGGAGTGTTGATGAAGATCAACTCACGTGTTCATTTTCACTTTCATAGATAGAAGAGTTGATGACGTAAACAGCGCGAATGCAGTTTCTTCGAGCTACTTGCTGATCTTCAATTGGTAGTAACCGTTCGTTGAGTATTACATGATCACAAATAAGTCTTTGACCTGATCTGTGTCTTTAGTATTTGAAGCAAACATGAAGATTAGGTGGTTACCGGTTGTATCGATGACTGAAGTACATCGGTTGCTTTCCTTATCGATAACTAACGACTTAACTGATCGACGAAGACAAAACAATCCCCCAAAAACAGCGCTCAGTCTGAAAATAAATAAAATTTCATGAAAAGTATTCACAGCAGTCGAATATTTTGTGCTCTCGACAACATTATATGTCTAAAGCGTTCATCAGTTTATTTGTTTACTTTGAATATTTCTTATTTTCACAAACAAATGACGTAAAGCCGAGAAAGTCACTTGTGGTGGTTTAATTTGACAATAAATCAAATTTCCCAGTTTTACGACTAGTTTGATTTTGTGAGTAACTTGAAAAAGTTGATCAATTATTCAAAGTTTTTATTTGCTTGCTGAATATTTTGACAGATTTTTCTTGATGATAAAACAAATTTGATTTCAAAAGTTCTTCAAATTAATTTGCTGTTGATGATAAATCATCTTTATAAAAAAGCTTTTGATAAATTTCAACAAAATTGAAAAAAACTTCAACTAAACTGAAAAAATTAGTCACAAGTTGTTTGTTTCAAACCAAGACCTTTTCAGTTTGATACATCAAAGTTAAAACCAATTTATAAAAGTTGATAAATAGACAGAGGACAATAAAAAGTCCATCTTTTAACTGAATATGGTAAAAAGTACCTTGAAAAGGCTTGAGGTATTTCTCCCGTCCCATATGTAGTCCAGAGAAACGCCCCATTTCCATATCTACCGAGCGATTTGAGGAATTTTTGTGTTGACTTAAGTCCTTCATAAGTATTTGTATCTTCATCAATCAGAGCGATTGAGAAGATGATAAAATCTTGGAGTTTTTTACTCAATCTTTGATGATGTAGAAACTCTCTGTAAGGTTTGTCCTTAAATTCTGAAAAACAAAAATTTCGAAACTTTTACAAAATTTATGAAATATTCAATTTGCGATCAACATTGAGTTGATGAACTTTTATCAACTACTAATTTCAAATGTCTCAAAGAAGTTGATAAAAGCCAGGCGGTTTTACGACTTGAAGTTTGATAAAAAGTAAAAACCTTCAAATCGATCTTCATTTTCATCAAAATTTGCAGCAAGAGTAAGAGCTTTCATGAGAAGACGTTTTTCGATCACAGAGATATCACTTAAAGTAAAAAAATTCGTCAACTAACTTCATAAAACACAAAATTTACAGAAAATATTTTTAGAATTCAATAAAACCTGTTGTTGAAGACATCAGCCCTGGAACAAGGGACTTTATGTAGATCAGTGGATTCAAAAGATGTAGCCAGGATCTGATCAACCATACGGAACTCCAAGTATCTGGAAATGTTCGAAGAAATGAGCAACTCAACCATGAGTCCGCGAGCAAACAAAAGCTGTTGATGCAAAAGAGTTGAAGTTATTGACTCTCAATATGCAAATTAGCAGTTGAGATGTATTTAGTTTGTTGTTTTTGAACATCTTCGGACACAAATATCACCTTAGGGGTCAAGTCGATGTTGAATTGTCGCCATTTATCATACAACGAAGTGGTTTGTTGGGAAGAAACTGACGAGTTTACAGGATTGGTCGATAAATTGTCATGTGACGTCATCTGGTCATCTTCTGATACATTAGTTGCATCTGAAACTTGATCTTGATCATTTGTGGATGAAGATTCAGCTTGTGATGGATTTATATTTGAGTTGTTCTGGTTTCTAAATCAATATTTTTTGAAATGATCAATAAGTTGGCAATCTAATTTTCACCAATTTCAAGTTTAATTAATTTAAAAAAACTCTGAAAATAAAATGAAAAGATCTCAACTACTGATGACATTTTTACATCTTCTAATTAATTACCTGACTCTGTATTCGGTGAAGCCTTTGATAGTTCTCCGTGAGTGGATCAAATTAATAACATCTTCATCTGAAGTAGTCTGTTCATCAAGTTCAGTAGCTGAAAAAGAAATTAATTATAGAGAATAGAAAAATCTCGAAATAAAAATAAGAAAATTTCAACTAAAATAGATTTATCAAAGAATAGTTTGAAATTGAATACTTTCAGTTGAATGATCATTGTTTTGTTCGTTGATAAAATCTTCAAATGCTTTGATATGAAAAGAGGCCCAATCATCTCCATAATAATCATTAAAATCGATATGAAGGACTTTTTTACCGATCCTTGACAAGGCTCCAGATAAAATAGATTCTTTCAAACCTTTAAACACGAATCATTTAGTCAACAATCTCGAAGGTTTATCATTTTTAGCAATTTTTTATATCTTTTGCTTCAAGAAAAAACTTGAAAAAGTTTGAAGAAAAATATTTGATGATAAAAAATATTCATCTCATAAAATTTCATTTTTGTTTTCTTTCTATCTTATTTTAAATAAATAAAATAAACATTTAATAACTTTTATCTTATATAATTCCGTATAATAATATAATATTTGAATAAAATAGCAAGATACCTGTTCCTACTATGACGATATCGAACCTCTCAGGCAAACTTTCATCCATTTTTAGTCTAAAAGAAACTGAAACGTCAGAAAAGTAACAAAATATTAAACAATGCTTCAACTATTTATTAGATATTCTTACAGTAAATAAACAAATAAAGATTATGACATGCTTATACTTAAATTAAAGAAAGCTGACGATAACATTACAAGTATCAAAAACAAAGTTGATAGATAAGAAGAAATTGTTGAAGATCTCCTTTTAAACATAAGCAGCAATAGAAGAAACATCAATAAAAAGTTTGTCAATATTTCAGTTGATCTTCAAAATTAAGAAAATTTTTCTCACTAAATTTCTATTTAGTTTTGAACTCATAATTTTAACTAAAATAATTAAAAGTTTTTATAAAAATATTTGATGTAAAAATGAGAAAAAGTAAACTTTTTATGAATTTCATTTATTATTGAGCTACACAAAACCAACCAGCAATGGAAAAAGAATAATCAGCAAAAGTTACTGAAAAAAATTCAATATTTAAAGAAAAAAGAACAAGCCAGTTAAGTTGAAGCCATTTTATTGGGCAATCTGTATACTTGGTTCAGAAAAATTTCCTTGAAGACGTTCACAATAAAGATTGATAATCTCGCAATTAAAAGAGATCAGAAAAAGTTGATGATCAAATCAAGATGTTAGAAAAAGAAGCTAATCAAACTACTGTTTTTATACAATTTCATTTAATGAATGAGAAATATTTATATAATTAATATTACTTATTGCACAAAAGACATAAAAGTTATTATTGAATTATAATTAAAAATAAATGTAAATTTTTTACTAACAAATTATTATCTTAAAATTTTAGTCAAATGTTATGAGCAAGTTTTGCTGGTCATTCTCTGCCGTTCCAGTTGTTTGTTGATCTGCTGGAATAGGAGGTTGTTGGGAGTTATCTAGAGGGTAGGCTTGTTGATTAGCTTGCATTTGGTAGCCACCAGTGTCAGTAAGTTGATAAGATTGCAGTGGTGTTTGTGGTGGAGCAGTAGCAACTACATGATGGTTATTATTTTGTAAGCCAGCTGTGGTGACAGTTTGTTGTGGTAAGGCTGTTTGCATCACTTGCATGTTATAAAACTCCTGAGGTAAGTTACTCGCTGAATAGCTTCCTTGTGGATACTGCATTGGTGCTTGGTTTGTTCTGTTTACATCAGAATATCCTTGATACTGAGCTTGATGAGGTGCAGCAGAGTATGCTTGAGATGGAAACTGATTTGAAGGATATGTTTGTTGACTTGTAACTTGAGGAGCATAATAATTGGCATTATAATTGACCATATCATTTGGAGTTTGATTAGCTTGCATGTCGTATTGATTTGTGTAACCAACAAGCATTGGTTGCATCGCTCTCTGTTGGATATATTGTTTCTGTTGTTCTAGTTTCACTTGGCGAGCTGCTTCTTGTTCTTGCATCCGTTGTAAAGCAATCTGTCGTTGATGAGCCAGATACTCTTGCTTCTTCTGCCTCATTAATTGTAGTTTTTGACTCATTTGTATCTGACGGAGTCTTTCTGCTTCCTCAGCATCTCTTCTTAATTTTTCAGCATGATCTGCTCTCAGAGCATCCAGAGCCGCTCTTGCATCTTTCATCTGTGTCACTTTATCTTGAAGAGCTTCTTGTGTCAAACGCGATTCTTCAAGATGATTCAACATGTGAAGAACTTGAGGATGCATCGAATTAATAGTTTGGAAAAGTGTTTGAACCGCCGAATCATTAGAAATTGATCTTCCTCGGATCTGATTAGATCTCATCCTATTCATGAAGATTTCGATACTTGTACGAAGATTTGTGAGAAGTTTTTGATCTTCATCTGAAGTATAGAGGACGTTTTCCTGCATCACCTGCACCTCAGGAGCTATTTCCTCCATTTTCTTTACTTCTACATTCACTGCTTCTTTGTCATGTTGATTCGAGGAGCTTTGCTGATCTTGCTTTTCCTTTTTCTTCTCCCAATATGCTCTATTAAAGTAATGAGCCAGATCTGGATCAACATTTTCTTTTACGGAGTTTTTAGAAGTTTCATTTGGAGATCCGACTTTAGTTTCATTTGGACTAGAAGTTGTCTCCGAGTTCTTTTCTCTTTGAATCTGAGCACGATTTTGTTGCTCATCCAATGAAAGAGCAAGAGCCAATTGTATCTCCTCTTCTTCTTTTAACTCTGCTTCAGTTTTTTTCGGAGGTTCTTGAACCTCTTTAAAAAGAGCACTTTGTAGATACTCAATTGGCAGATCAGACTCAGTCTTTGAAGAGCTTGCTCCTTTTTTTGATGAAGCTTTTTTGACACTTAATTGAGAGTAACAATCATCACAAACTCTCACTTCCTTTTCAATACCAAATTTTGGAATTATAGCTTGCTTGCTTGTACATTTGCTACAAAATATTCCACCACAAGCTCTACAGTGATGTTTTCGAGTTACAACACCAAATTCAGTCTTACAACTCGAGCATTCAGCTCCTTCTCTCCATGTAGGTGCAGACTCAGACTTAAACATATCACTAACAGTTTTTTCTGGTGGAAATTTATATCCTTCTGCTTTAAGAACATTGTAGAGGGTAAATGCAATTCTTAATTTGGAATCATTTTTAAAACCAAGACCCCAGCACTGAATCATTTCCAAAAGTTTATTCTTCAGGTTATCTGATCTTGTATTTTTCACCAAGTCTTTCATTTTCTCCATATATTGTTCAGTTATTACCTCAGTATGAAAGCTTTCACCGCAGTTTTTCATCACTGTATCTAGAACACTGATAGCCAACAGCTTTTGGTTTGGATTTTTTTCATCCATAACACGATTTTTTATTAAAGTAGCAGCATCCCGGACTTTAACGTCTCCACCTCTAATCTGATCACAAATTTGGAGCATACAGTCCAAGTCGGGTTCTAATAAAAGATTGCTAGTGGCCTTATCAAGAGTTTTTTCAAAAACAGACTTTGTGCGAAACATATTTCTTACGTAGATATGATAATTATTACAAAATACTCAGACCTAAAAACAGTTGAAAGATTTTATTAAATTAGCTGCTACTAAAAAACTTTTTAATCTTAGGAAAGCAATTTATAAAACAACTAAACACTTTTTAGTTAATATAATTGATTATATACAAAAAGCTTTTAAGAGATTTATAATTAGTGATATAAGAATGTTTATGTTTGAAGTTAGTTAGAAGAAAAAGCTTTATATTTTAGTATATTATAAAAATACTATGACTGATATAAAAAAATAAATTTTATTATTTAAACTTTATTTTATTCAATGCATATGTCAAATTATACTCTTCTTATAACAGGCACTGACTTTTTGATCCGTTTGTACTCTAAGATTTATTTGCAAAACAAGTTATTAATGACTTGGTGTTGTTGGTCAAGAAGTTTTTATAAATCAATGTGCTAGAAGCAGGTTAGTCCTCAGCACCTTCAAACACCAAGCACAAAACTTGTTTGTAAGACAAGTTATTAATGACTTAGTGTTGTTGGTTGAGAAGTTTTTACAAGTTAAGGTGCTAGCAAAGGAGCGGAGTTTTACATAAAGATCAAGTGATGAAGAATAATTATTCAAAATTTTAAGAAGGACCAACTATGTGCCCTACTTAGTACTTATTGCTCTTATAGCAAGCACTAAACAGTATGACTGGAGAAAAATAATGAAATATTCTTAATATAGTTTAATATAATCAATACATAAAAATAGGAAGACTGAAGACTATGTATTTAGTATTTTATATAGGTTATATGATCATTTAAATAAAACTTAAGTTTATATCAGTTATGAATCAAAAGTACAAAATAAATGGAGAAAATGAAGAAACTGATAGTATCTATTCTAAACAAAATTATTAAAATCATATTTTTTCAAACATAATTTTAAAATATAAATTATTAATTAAATAATTTTGTTTAATAAATAAAAGTTATAATTATATGATTAACTCATATAAAAACATTTCTTGATATTTTATGTTAATAACACAACATTAAAATTATACATTTTTTGAAATATTATATAAATGAAATATAAATGACATGACCAAAATAATACAATGAATCATAAATTATATAACAATGTTCAAATTATTATTGAATCAAATAACTTACATTGTAACAAAGTTTATATAATTAAATAATTGAATAATGATTTAAATTAAACATTCTAATAACTTATATAAAATACATACATGATAACAATTACAACAATATTATAGTGATCAAAATAAGACTGGGCATTTTTTAATAACAATTTATGTTATCAACAGTTAACTTTGTAAGCAAGTAACAATTTGTTTGATAAACCTTAAAGACTTATTTAGATAAAGCTTTATTTTAAAAACTATTTGTTTTATAAAAACAGATTTCAGAAATTTAGAAAAATAAGATTTTTAAATTAAACTTGACAAAAAATGTTAGATTTTTAACGGTTTAAAGTTTTAAAAGTCAAAAACAATTTAATAGAATAAAAAATAAAGTTGATGAACATTTAAAAAATAGTTATCCAAAATTCCAAGAGATAAATTAAATAATTAAAAATAAATTAAAAAGTAAACAGCTTGGCTAAAACGTAACTTTAAAAAAATAACATTAAGATGAAAAAAAGTTAAAATTTAATTCGAACAATTCAATTTCAAATAAAAATAAATTTCAAGTTATTTCAAATAAAGGACTTGAATATTTTATTAATTTTACAAAGGTAAGATTAGAGAGAGTTTAATAAAAGTCACATTAAACATTATTTGTGATTTTTGGTAGAAATATGAAAGGTTATAGTCCCGTGAACTTACCAAAACAAACTAATGATGCAATTTACTAAATTTACCAATATTTGTATAATTTATACAAATGCACAAATTGGCATTAAACCGATAATTTTACAATAAAACTCTATTGGTTCTTGTTGATAAAACCATATCAGTAATAACAGCTCATAAACAAAACTTAGATTGAAAAAACATTAACTTTTCCAACCAACAACGATTTATTGGAAATATACAGACAACTAGATGCTACTCAGTCATTTTGATTAAAGAATAAGACAAAATTCTTTATGATAGTACCATTACATACTTATTCACATTACAATTTATTATATTATAATTTTTCTTAAAATTTTGTCAGTTTTTTAGTTGGTTAACTAAGCTTAGTTCATTTAAGAAGTTTTCTCCAGATTGTTTTGTTGATGTACATAATAGATATTCGTTATTTTGTATATTTTAGTCTATATAAGATATTTTGTAAAATTATTTTTATTCATTACAACAAATGCAAAGGATCGTGCCTGAATAGAGCACCTCTCGCTGACATACATTCCAAAATAATACCTGTTAAGTTAGAAATATCGAAAGAAAAAGATGTAACACATTACATTTCAGTACTCTTCAAAGTATTTAACAGTGAACAATTACATAGAATGTAAATAATATAAAAAGAAAAAAATCACAGTTGATAAAAGAAAAGGTTATAATATTATAACGGTTCAACTTCTACTTGAACAACACGAGTGATTCTGATATGACAATGTCTGATGGTAGCTGGCTCCAAGTACTAATTGTGCGGTATAAAAAAAAAATTATTGTGACTAACGTACCAGATGAGGCGGTCTTTGAAAATTTAAGTAGTGTTGTCTGTGTTGATGTATCTTGAGGGAAGGACTAATAGAAAAGAAAGCATCGAATTTAAGGTCAACTAAATTGTGGATGATTTTAAAATAAGAATTAAATCGTACTTAATCCGTCGAATTTCCAAAGTATCTAAATTTAAGAAGCAAAGACGATGTTTATAGCACTGACATTGTATTCAAGAATTGAACGTACATAAAATTTGAAGATATTGATAAAGAAGTATGAATTTAAGTTAGAGTTAAAAGTCTTTCTTATGAGGTAAACAATATTGATTGATTTTCCAAAGATTTTGGAAATATAATTGTGCCATTTAAAGTCAGATGAAAAAGGGTAATGCCAAGGTCTAGGACCGAAGGTATTTGTGGAATAATAAATCCATTGATGGAATATTGGCTTAAGGAGCTTGCAGCTGGCTTACGGGAGAAAGTTATAAGTTCAGAATTTGTTGGCTGAATTCTGAGCTGCCAGTTCGTAGACCAGTTTTCTGCAGTGTGTAGTGCAGTTTGAAGTTTTGAAGGATAGTTAGATAATATCTTAATGTCATCTGCATACACAAACACACTGACATCATCTACTGGTACTAGTCTTCTGATGAGGTCTTCAATGAAAATTAAAAAGAGAAGCGGACCCAGAACGGAACCCTGAGGAACGCCACTAAGGACTTGGACTAGGAGCAGATAAAGATTTTTCAATACTTATTTATATTATTCAAACTTATTTCCAATATACAAAATATATAAACTGTTGAAGCCATGGGTACTACCTATAAGCCTCAATAGTCTACCGGCAGCTAACATGTATATCTACCTAAAAAAAGCGGTTTATTAATGTTAAAATTGTATAGCAAAATAAGTCTAACAGTACTTTGATTTCTGTTAAACTTAAGTAGAGCCATCGAACAAAGGCGGCCTACACCGCTTTCTACAGTAGGTCTCATTGTAAAATAGTTACCCAATATCTATGTCTATATATATCTTTGCTACTACAATATGTAATAATGAAATTGTTGATAAATGTAAAGAGGTATAGAAGTTTCAAGATCGACATTATTTTTGTAAATTTCATGTCAAACGTGTTAGACATGTACAGGTCTATAGTTTGTATGAATACAAAGATGAAAACTAAGATAAGTTATCTTTTAGTGATTAAAGTTTACTTACCATAGTAGGAAGAAGTGAAGTTAAAAAGATAAAGTTAAAAGCATACACCAAATAAATCTATTTTTTTAATTTTAATGTTTTTAATAACTTTTACTGCAAAATCTAACTAAGCGTTATCAACTCTAAACTTTATTATATTATTATTATACTATAACTAATATTCTGCTCCTTCAACGTAGCACTTTTGTTATGAAAGTTTTTATGCTGAAGAACCTCATCGGAAGCTTCATGAGGTGTCATGACAGCTGACTCCATATAAAGGAGATTTCAATTTTTTGTTGATTATTTTACAACCGATTGAGGAAAAGACAAATTGCTTTTTCTTTACAATGAATGTTTAAATTCTTGGTTTTGAAAAAGATTTTTAGTAAATATAATAAAAATGAATTTTTATATAGTGTAAGGCGACTAACGCAATGATAAATATATTAAAGATACGCACTATCTACCACCAAGCCTATTATCGAAAGTCAACCGTATATACGATAGTTACGTTCAACACATTTACGTCAGCGGCAAAATACATTTCAAATATACCACAGTAATGAAATATACTTTTTTGAATTTAACTATATAATAATTATGAAAAATTGTCTACATACTTCATAAGTATCTTCACATTAAAAACTAAACGATTTTCATTTAGGGAAAGTTGAACTGGAGTGTTTAAAAGACGTTTGCTTTTTCTAGCCAAATAAATTAATGGTGTGTGGATAGAAGAATGTGAAATTTTTAGAAAAACCTTTTTTGTTTTGTCTTTTTTATATAAAATATTGATCATATATATTTGTAATAGATATGAATACAATTAATAGTTACGTTTTCAAAGTGAAAAGTCAGCAAAAATATTTGTGACATTAGCAGTATTTTCATGATATTATTGTTTATTTTTAAAAACACTTGCGCTGGTTAATAACTAACCTCAAGTAATTTAAAAGCATCAAGTTAACAGTCAATTTATATATAATATCCAGTTTACTAACACACTGCAAATAGTGTACAAAATTGCTGACGTTTTAAACCAGACTGATCTTGTTATAAATAAATTAAAGCATTTTTTCATTCATATAAAATATAATAAGGCGCATATTAATCGCTTAAAATATATTCTTCAAAGCCATTTCTACAGAAGCCATTTTAGCAACAAGGGTTTACGTTTGATTGCTTAGACTGTGGAAACGGTTAATTGATGCAGATAAATCTAAAAAATGAGAACTTTTCTTGAATATTGATTTTTTTAAGTATAAGATATAAATAAAAATATAAAAGAGATTGTGATTTTTTATGAGTGTTTGCTAACATTTATCAATATTTGGATTTTTCCTAAAGTTTGAGGCAATTTCTTGTCAGCTTTTTGTAACCAGTAAGTTTTGAAAAAAATTTTAACTTATTCAGCACTTAAAACGATATGTGATGCCATTCTTAGTATGAGCCTTGATACTTTTAAATGTTTAGAGTATTCATTTACTTCAAAAGTATTTGAATTATTGAAAAATGGAAAGTACGAATATAAGTTACTTCTTTATTTTTGGCTTCTTTATGTTTATAATCTTTTAAGCAAGCAAAAGATACCTAATTATATTTTTCAAGCTTATAAATCAATAGAAAGATATTTATTCAGTCTTTAATACTAAAAATAGTTTATAAAAAACTTTAAAAGATATCGTATAAAACTTTCTAGATATTCAACAACTTTATATAAGATTGTTTATATTTGATCTAGCTTTTAATCAAGATGACGTAATCAGTTATCTGCATGGTAAAAATATTTTCACTTAAAAATCAATTACTTCTAATAGTTTTTCGAAAATTTTTCAAGTGAAAAATTAAAAATTTTACTATTTGATTTGCTCAAATGAATATTTTTCAACAAAACAAACTCATTCAAGTAAAGTATGTTTGATTAGTCCCACGATAATAACGAATGGTTTTATCAATGGTAGTATTATTTTATCAGTAATTTATTTGAAAGTTTTAACGACTCTCTTATATGACGTTTTTGAAGGTCTTACCCACTATTACATCCAAGTAAGAAATTTATGGAATAAATGCCAAGCGCATATAAACTAAGAATACATTTTTTAAATTGTAAAGGTCGAGTTATAAACTTATCGCGTAAAAAAGTAATCAAAAGCAGAAGTTTCAATTTTTGGAGACAGTTGTTTCAAATTTTTAGTAAAATATTTAAAATTCCTATAAAGTGATAATAAATCAAATCAATTATGCTTTTTAACAAAGTTTCTCAAACATGACGTTACTTTCATGATCTTATATATCTATGTCGGTTGTATCTGACTTACTTAAACGCAATTGACCACAAAATGTTATAAATTATTCAGTGAATGAAATAAAAGGACAGATAAAACAGTTTGTTCATCTCAAGTTGCACTTAAAGACATTTATTTACTTCTATCTATAAGCTAGCAAATTGTAAATTTATTATATTGTAGATCTTTAAAAAGATTGATGGATTCTTGTGTTTATATTATTATATATGTTGAAAATATTTATTAATATTTATAATTAAACTTTAGTAGAATTTTTGTTAGTTTTAGTTTTGTTCTATTTATTTTATCTTAAAAAAGATAAATATTTATTTGTGATTGTAACTTGTTAGGTACAAAAAAATTTCAAACTATTGCTAAAAGTTTGTTTCTAAAGTTTTTAAATAAAGTTTAATTCTCATCTTTCAGATTTCAATTCGTAGCCAGAGTAAAAACAAACTTTCAATTCTAAAAAGAATATCAAAATAGCAAGTTTTTTTTAAAGGTTTGTTGACAGAAAAATTAGTCAAGTAAGGTTTGGCAGAGAGAAATCGTTTGACCTTGTAAAAAGACAAATATGTGGTTTATTAAACTAATACTTACCTGAACAATACATCAGTAAGTATACGAGTAAAACGTAATCAGTCTTATCTACTTTAAAATTTAACTTTAAATAATTAGGAAATCTTATCTTTTATAATAGTGTGTATACTTCAAACTTTGGGTTTTTGACTAATCCTTTTTTGCTTAAATCTAAACTTTTGTGCAGTTTTATTTAATTTGTTTTTCTCTAAACTAATAATCTTGAAAATTATTTATCTAAAATTAATAATAATTTTTTACAATGAAGGTTAATAAGTAAGAGTTTTATTATTTTTCAATAAAATGAGTTTCTTTGCTTACAAATCGGTGATAATGAGAGGCATTCCAAACAGCTTAGCTGCTGAAGCTTTACGAATGGAAGACAGTGAAGTTGATCTTTCAAGAGCCAAACTTCAACATGAAAACTATAAAAAAGTCGTCTGGTGAGTTCCATCAAGTTTATTAACTTGTTGGTGATTTGTTGCTCGCTTTCAGTGATTTTGGCTTGAGACTTTTATACATGGAGCCGGATGAGAATCTTCCTGATTGTGTCTTTGTGGAAGATCCAGTTGTGGTAGTTGGTAATCATGCTGTGGTATCTACTCTAGGACATGCTAATCGTAGGAATGAGGTAAAAAGACACAGTTTTTTGGATGAGAAATTTCTATTTTACTAATTATTTTCTTTTTCATAGAAAACTGAAATGGTGAAATGCTTAGAAAAGATCCCCGACTTGAAGATTTCTGACATGAATGAAATTGACTGTGATGCGCGGTTAGACGGAGGCGACGTTCTTTATACTGGTATCTATTAAAATTTCAGTTCCTTAAATAACAAGAAAAATCTAAACTGAAACACTCTTATTCAACGAAATAAGAAACCTAATATTCATCATCATTAAACAAACTAAACCAAAAGATCTGTGAGAAATCTGCTCAATTGTTTTTATTTTTTCTTAGGCTATGAAATGTTTGTTGGTATAAGCTCACGAACAAATATGGCAGCAATAAAAGTATTAGAAAGTTGCTTTGATGGATTAACGATCCATGCTATACCAGTTGAGTCTGGGCTGCATTTGAAAAGTGTTCTGTCACTGGCTTGTGTGGACACGATACTATGTTGTGTCCAGAATGAAAATTCGATCAAAATAGTCCAGGTATAGATATTGAAAATAAGTAAACTTTTATCTGATAATCTTTAGATAGTTTTAAAATTGAATAGTCAAATTAAAGTATTTGATTTAAATCTAAACAAGATTTTATTTGTTCTTCATTAATTTAACTTTAATAAGATTTTGTCAGCTTAAAATGTTTTTAAACATAGAGATTATATTTCGTAATTATTTGTCAATGTTTAAGTAAACTTTTAAGAAATTATTTTATAATTGATAAATAGAAAAAATAAGTTTCTTGAAAAAGTATATCTAAAACATTTTTCAAAACAAAGTTAAATATTATCTAAATTCTAAATATACAACAAAATCAATTATTACTTTTGTTTAAATTAACAAAGAAACTCAATAAACAGTTTTATTTTCTTATCATATCAGTGCTAAAAATAGTTTTAATCAATTATTACACAGGAGGTGAAAAAACAAGCCACTCGTAAATACAAGTATATTGAGATGAATAGCGCCCCTACCAAAGCTAATGTGGTTTATTTTGAATGCTCAAAAGGTTCTGTTTTGTTGCATCAAAAAATGGAAACTGAAGCAGAAAAAAAAGTAAGTTACCACAACTCTAATCGATAGTTAGCAACTTGTAAATAAAATCGTTAACAATTCAGTAACCTTCATTAACTAGTAATTTCTGTCTAATGTAAAAAAATATTTACATTTTACTGTTGAGCATTATTGAATCAATATAAAAAGTATTAAATCCGAAAAAAACAGTTTATTTAATTTAAAAAAGAATTAATATAATTAAACATTACATTAATCATTTATCACCTATAAGCATCTTAGTAAGACTGTCGCTGTCAGGATAAACGCTGTCAATATCGAATTAAATGTTCTTTTAAAGGCTTTAGACTCTATTCATGTGGATCATAAAGTTCAAGTGGACTCAAGTGAACTGAGCAAAGTTGATGGTTGCTTAACTTGCTGTACAGTTCTTCTGACTGTTTAATAACTTACAACTATCTTCACTAAGCTGAGCTATATAAAATGCATTTGCGGGTTGTAACCTTTTTGCTTTTTTCTTCAAATTAATAAAAGTGTGTTTGTAACTGTATCTATTCAAGTACGCGTTTATCGAATATTACTTAATCTGTAAATGACGAATTTTAATTATACTTTTCTTGTTTTACTGCATGGATTGCCAATCATTTTAAGTCATATTCTCCAATCTACGAAACTAAATTACTTTATTTGCCTCTTTTGTGTAAAGTCTTTTGCCACAACCAGTAAATATTTAATTCTTTTTATGTTATTGTTTCTGGTTTTGAAGAAATGTTTTATTCAGCTGAAAATAAAAAAGGGAACTCATTTTTTTTAGAATGAAATTAATAAGTATGTGGATTTAGTAAGAAGGTAAATAATTGACGAAAAAAGAAATTTGATTTTAGTCGAATGTGTAAATAAAGTTCTAGAATTCTTAATAAAACTACCAACTAATTCTTTACAACTTGATTAGTTGTAAGCTTGTTTGTTACAATAAATGCGAAGGAGGGTGCCTGAAAAGAGCACCTCTGGCTAACACACATTCTCACAAATAACATCTATTTAGTCAAAAATATAGAAAGCAAAAGATGTAACACATGGTATTTCACTCAAAGCATATAACAGTGGACAATTACATATAATTATAATTATATAAAAAAGGAAAAATTTACAGTTTAGAAATGGCAGTGTTGGCAATATTATAGCGGTTCAACTTCTGCTTAAACAGCAGAAGTGATTCTGACATGGCAATGTCTGATGGCAGCTGGTTCCTAGTACTAATTGTGCGGAATGAGAAAACAATTTGCTCTGATTAACGTACCAGGTGATATGGACTTATTAAGATGTAATGTGTGTTGTCTGCGTTGTTATAACTCGAGGAAAAGACTATTGGAAAAGAAAATATCATATTTAAAATCAATTAAACTGTAGATAATTTAAAAAATAAGAATTAAGTCTTATTTAATTCGTCTAATTTCCAAAGTATATCAACTTAAAAAGCTGAGACGATGTTTATAACTATCGTATTTAATATTAAGTTTCCTGCATACTAATCTTGTAAATGTGGCCTGAACAGATTCGATTTTTTTGATATCACTAACTTGATATGGTATCCATGCACTGACATTGTATTCAAGAATTGGACGTATGTACAGTTTGAAGAGATTGATAAAAAAGCATGAGTCCTTAGAATTAAAGGTCTTTATAATAAGGAAGACAAGGTAGATTGATTTTGCAAAGGTTTTGGAAACATAATTGCGTCATTTGAAGTCAGATGATAGAGTAATGCCAATGTCTAGGACCGAAGATACTCGTTGAATAATAAATCTATTGATGGAGTATTGGTTCAAGGAGTTTGCAGCTGGTTTACAAGAAAAAGCTATAAGTTCAGACTTTGTTGGCTGGATTCTGAGCTGCCAGTTCGTAGACCAGTTTACTACAATGTTTAGTGCAGTTAGAAGTTTTGAAGGATTACAAGACAATAGCTTGAAATCATCTGCATACACAAACACTCTGACATCATCTACTGTTACTGTTTTCTGATGAGATCTTCAATGAAAATTAAAAAGAGAAGGGGGCCCAGAACGAAACCCTGAGGAACACCACTAATGATTTGACTAGAAGTAGATAAAGATCTTTCTACAGGAGTTTGTTTGGTTCTACCCGATAATTAATCTTCAATCCACTCTAAGATAAAGCTGTTGATTTTTAAGTTTTTCAATACAGTAATGAGCTTAGTGTGTGGGACAGAATCAAACGCGAACAATCTAGAAATTTTTTCCTCGATCTTGGTAACATTATTGCCAATTTCATATTTAAATTTGACTAATTCAGCAGATATAGATTTGTTGATGTCGGATAATAGGTTTTAATTAGAATTAGATGAAAGAGCTGTTGTGTCCATGGTTCTACATTTAATACAGAATCATATAAAACCTATTTGATTCATTTGATTGTTTTCAAATAGTTCATAATTTTTTTGCTCACATCACTACAGATGAGATGAAACAGGAGAGTCTTTAAATGAATGTTATTGCCGGATCTTCACCAGAGCAAATTTTATTACAGGATTGGTAATTGCCGTTGCAAGCTTGTTTTGAAGAAGTTGGTTTGTAAGAACTTTACTTTACATTTGAACGTAAGGTCTTGCCACTTTTATTTGGATCTACAATAGTTTTCAAAATCATGAAAGATTTGGTTGGGCTTTAAATTCGGAGTTTTGCGTCTCCTAGAAGTGTTATCACCAGACTTACAGGACCCTTCTACCCGGGTTTTATATGGACTTATATATAAATATTTGTAAATAAAAAATCTTTTGTTTATGTCTCTGCAGTATTCATGTTTTTCTACATCATCTATGTTGAACAGTGATACTTAAGACCTTTTCATTATCTTTTTGCTCATATTTTCTGTATTCCAACCACAATATATAATACACAAATCACTTGCTAGAAACAGCTTTGTCACAACTTATAAGCACTTATTCAAATAGAATATAAGTCTATAACCTTATTCAAATAGAATATAAATCTATTTTCCTGAAACTTATTTAAATAGAATGAATTCATTTCTAATAAATTGTTGATAAGAATATTTATAAATTTACCTTATACGATGTCGTTAGTAATTGATTGAAATAAAAAGATGTTTTCAAATTTTGTTGTTGTGTTATGAAAATTTGATGTAAGTAAGATTAGTGAACAAATTTACAAATAATTAAAAAAAATCAATTTTAAAAATCTTTAAATAAATCTTGTATAAAGTCCTATAGCTAAATAATATTTCCCAATTAGCACAGACAATTCACAAATAATTAATTTGTAAAAAGTTACTTTGGTCTGTATAACCTTAGCCTATGAAGAAGTTGTCAGCCAGTAAAAGCAAGAAAAAACCTTCTGGCAAACATAAATTTGTAGTTTAAGGTGCTGAGGAGTATACGAATTCGTGAAGCAAAGCTGTTTTATAGTAGCGTTAATCTTTCTAAAAGAAATTTGCTGAATATTTCTTTCTATTTCGTATTGATTTTAGAAATCATTTTTCGAGATATTTTTACTTTTATTATTTAATAGATAATATTTATCAGTAAACAAATACTTTCATTTAACTTTCGCTTTACTGGTGGTAAAAATACATATCAAAATGAAAGTAGAACCTTATATTGATACTAATATATTAAGAAATAAGATGAAAGCCTCACAATAAATTTCTTGAAGTAAATCATCTTTAACTTCCACCTTTTTTGACTGCAAAAATGTTTGAAGAAACCAGTTTAGTAGACCAGGTAGAAAAATCCTCACTTTTTTTGTTTTTTTTTGTTTAGGAAATATGTAGAAGTATTAAATTAATCAACTGATACTTTTATATTTCAACCAGGTCTTACAAGAACAAAGATGGTATTTATGTTCTCATTTAGAGCCTCTTAAATTACTGCCATATTTAAAATCTAAAGGAATAATTGATGTAAGTGATGCAGAAATTATTCAATCAGAAGCAGTGACTGAGAGAAGAGTAGACTATTTAATCGATGTATTGATTAGTAAGTAATATTCAGATATTCTCAGCAATGAATACCTAGTTAACGAAGACAAGATGTAAAATAAATATATAATCAGATTATTTTGATTATAGACTTATACTAAAATATTTGATACCATTTTGAAATACTGTTAATAAGTGTAACTTAACACAAAGTTTTTATAGAATCTAGAAAAGATGCATTCAAACAATTTCTAAAAGCTTTAAAAAGAAATCGAACTCAAAGTTTCATTGCAGTTAAGCTTGTCGAAAATTACTTGAAACTTGAAAATAAAGCAAGAGGTAATAAGCTAATGGTTGTTTTAAGACAGAAAATTTCAGATAGTAATTAGGATAATGATTTTAAATGTTTATCCTTAACTTAAAAGATATTCATGAAGTTCAGCTATTACATGGAATGAAACTCAGCTAACGTAAAAAAAAATAACATTAAAAAATCGATAAAATAAATAAGATTTAACATTTAGTTGCTGACATAATCTGAGTTAATCTGACTAGATAGTTAAGTAACTCTATTAATTAAAAGTAGTAGTGAAGAAAAACCACAAATCTTTTAGAGAGTACTCCACCAATGCCTCCACCATATTCACCCCAATCTACTGAACGAAGTGGGTTGTTGTCTCCATCACACTCGGTGAGTTTGTCGATTAATTTGGTTATTAGCATCATTTTATAGAACTTTAATTTAATTTTTGTTGAAAATGATATTTTGACTAATTTAATCAAAATATAGTTTTGCAAAATCACATTTCTTACTAATGCTTTGGTTTTAGTTTCTCTAAATAGAATGTGATTAGTAAAACTTTTATAAAATTGTTTAAATATATTGTTTATTTATTTTTATTAGATTAATTGTTTTAAAATTTCATAATGTGTAAATAATAATAGATAAATAATGATTAACATCTTAAGAAATTGTTCAACTTCTAGAGAATATACATCAGCTTAAAGAGGTTATTTACCAACATTTAAATGTTTATAGCAACTTTCAACTACAAGTTCGTCTTTTAAACATCATTACTCAAGGACAGTGTCTTGTTTTCGTACTCAGGATTTTGTAGAGAGAGGTTTTTAGTGTTCAATAACAAAATTTAATCTTAAATTTAAAATTCTGTATAAGCTTTTTTAGATAATTAAGCTAAATGGATGTAGATTTAAAATCTAAGTTTGTAGAATTGTTTACAAATATGTTCTGCAAACAGATGTCGGATTTTCTTCTGATCATGGAAAAAATAGAGATGTATACTCAACAATTTCCACCGAGGTAAAAATATTTTATCAATTTCACTTTTAACCAAACAAAATCTACCTTAATTACATCCAAACTATATAGGATCAACAGACAAAGTTAAGTTTCTATCAAGAAGGAGCAGGACAAAGAAATCTACGTTCAGCTAGCAACAGATTTAGCGCGAAAACGTCACGAACACCTATAGAGCATTCGGAGCAAGCGCCTAGTAATCACAAAAGCTGTTTGAAAAGCTTAGGAGGTAGTTTTGAGACTTCACTTACGGATTGTTGAAGTATTTGGTATCATGAAAATTGTGTAGGTGAATTATACATTTATAGTTGCTGCTTAGAAAATGTATAATCATCTGACTTGTACAGAGTATTTGATAAAGCAAGTTTTATATTGTCTAATAAACAAAAACATTTGAAAAAATTAAATTAGAAATTAAAGTCTTTTTTTTTCCTGAAAATTTATGGAGATAAAACTTAATCTTAAAAAGACTTTTGATTAAACAAGGCGTTTCCTCGGCTTCTTTACATAAAATTATTTGGAGGTAAATAATTAAAGTAAGCATAAGATTACAAATATCTGAAATAATAAACAGTTAATTAGAAAGTTATGTTGTGAGACTAAAATATTCTTTAGATTTCTGAAATAATATCTTCTCCAAAGATACATTGCCTAAAAAAGTCAAATAAATTTATGGATCTTAACTAAGTACTTTGTGAGCAAGAAAAAAACTTGTAGAAGTAAGAATGAAACTGAAACAAGTTTCTTTCAGAAGAGGAAGAAATACTAATGAAGAAAACTCATCATAAAAGTGTAGGATAGTAAGGCTAAGTGAACATTAAACAACGTTTTTACTAAATCATTTGACTTGAAAAATTGAAAATATGATTTTATATTAATCATTATTTTATTAAAATATCAAGTTATTAAGAAATCTTTTATCATTGAACTGCTGCTAATTTGATCAAATATAGAAAATTTGGAATGAAAGTTTCCTGTTAGATTATTTTTTGATTGTTTTGATCTTGTTAATTGATAAAAATTTGGTCAAATGAAATTTTTTATCTGTTTGTATTCCTGTACAAAGTCTAGTAATGTAATCTACTAAAGTATACAAACAAACAAGTCCATAAATCTATATTTAATTGTCTGCCAAATATTGTAACATTTTATTATCTTTGAAAATACATTTTTAAATATTTTATTAATTTTGACTTGTTTAAATTCTCTCTGTCAATGATTAAATTCAAACTTTCAAGAATGAATAAAATAACTATTAGAAAAATTGATAATAAATAAAATAATAATAAAACTGAAGAAATTTTGAAGTATGAGTTTCATTCAAGAAAAAGGATCAAAACTTATTCTATAAAATATCCTTGAAAACTTTTCTTATTTATGTATGCTACAATCACCTGTTGAGAAGAAAGAAAATTTATTTGAGAACCTGGTTGGTTACTTAAAAGCAAGAGTTATATTAGTTTTTATTGTTGATATCATTGTATTTACTAAACATTTATATAAAACTAAAGATAAGTTTAGAAAACATCCAACAAAAGTTTGTATGACTTGAAAACTAATACATCAATTTTATTTGAAATTATAAACTTATATCAAGCTGTTAACTACTAATTTCAAGGTCGTTTTGATGATGTTACTTTCAATTGGTTTAAAGTAAAACCTTTTGCTCATTCCATGGGTCTAATTCAAACTTTTCAACTATTTGTATCGTCGATAACTTCCCAGAAGTTCTTCATTTAAAATTATACATCTTTAATAACATCCAGAAGAATAACAAATTTTTTCAGCAGAATAATCACGGATTGGAATATTTTCTCGACTCCATCACTAGATCAAAATCTATCACCTCTTTTAAAGTCTTGTCAACAAATATCGTTGTAGTAATTTTGTAAACAAGTGATTTATAAAACTGACAGTTTCTTCACTTATTTTCTTATAATAAATTTCTGATTCAGAATTTGATATTTTACTTTTACCTCTACAGTCTTCTTATTCTTTCTATATAAGTTCTGCTAATTTGTAATACTTAAGATTTGTTCATGATCTATCTTATATCGTTTTCTTTTTATTCTCTACAAGAATTGTAGGATTTCTCCCTTGCTGCCATGACTTGAATAAAATAAACAAATAAAAGGTCAAATTGAACAGACTTTGATCATACAGTTACTAGCTGAATAAATGTTAAAATGGTAATTCAGTTTCAAAACTTGAAATATGGAACAATAGAATCTGTAAATGCAGGTTTGGTAGAGTTTATCGACTATATAAATGATTATATCAAAAATAATCAAAATAGTTTCATACAAGTTTATTTGATTTAAAGCATCATTGAATAATTAAGCTTATAAACTGTTGCCTAAGTTTTTTGGAATTAGTTTTATGATATTTTATAGCTTTCTTAGTACAGGCTTTATTACAATACCTCGCAAACATTTATATTTTAAAAGCAAACAAAAGACGTTTCTGAAATTGTAGTTAAAGATAGATCTTAAATTAAATTGCTTTATATAAGTAAAGAAAATAATTACTAAATCTGTTTTAGCTTTTTTTATATTGAGATACATGCTACAATTTACAAATAACAAAATCAGAAAGTGTTTTGAAATAGAAAGCTTTAGTTTAAGACCGTTTTGTGGTTTAAACTATTTGAATTTTATGTTATGCCAAAAGCTCATCACCTTAAAATAATATTTTGTAGCAAAATAAGTATTAGAGGTTAATAAAGTTCTTCAAAATACTAGGTAACATTCCATGAAACCAACTTAATAGCAGGCAATTACAAAAATGAAAATAATCAAATTATTAGACAAGTTAGTTTTCTATAATAAGGATTATAAAATGACATCAAATTATAAAACCATTAAACTTTATTCAAGTAATCTTCCATATTTTATAAACATCTTATCTATGAATTATTTTCCAAAATTTTTGGTTTGATTCACTGTTTAATATTTGTTTTATTTGAATGATTTAAATTTATACCTAAATCAATTTTAAGTTAGAAACTTGGAATGCTTATTTGACACAGCGGACTTTACTAAACTCATTTATTATCCAAACTTACCTTAGGGTTAGAGCGCAGTATAGTCAGCTAATTTTTCAAGCTTTAAACATTCAATTATTTGCTCAGTTATCGTTTTCTATATTTGACCATTCGTACTTATGTTTACATAATCTTTGAACCAAAGACTTATTAAAAAAAACAAATAGAGTAAACTCCTTTTTAAATGCAAACAACTTTGCTGTGATGATAAATCAACTTTTGTATTTTCATCTGTAAAGCTGATGAGAAATTGTCTACAATGATAGTTTCGGTTTATTCAGTGTTAGCATAAAAAAGTTACTGAACCACACATTAACGAAGCAGGCACCTTAGAATAACGTTAGTTTGTAGACAGGGCTGAAAATTACTCGAAACATCAAGGATAGCAACTTAAATAGTTTAGATTGTGTCCAAGTAAATCTAAAGCAATAAATTTGGTAAATATTTGAAGCTCTACAATCTCAGTGTCTACTGAAGAAGCTTCAAAATGTAAATTGTTCTAAATGTTAGCACAAGACTTCTTTTGTGATAATAACTTCTTCATTAGACCTCCACAATGTTTAGTTTTCTCGAATAATGAGTTCACTAGCGGTGAATGTGTGTTCTGGCAGCGATTACTTAAGACACTGCCACGTGACTTCAACGTTCTATCCTCAAACAAGACATAGGGAGAGCTTTCATTCGGTACCTGGATCAACCAGACACCATTGATACGTTTGGCACGAACATATGTCCACGTGTTGCGGATTCGAACAGGGACAACTGCGCTGCCTTTATTGGGATCAAAACAATTAATCTTTTTCACTTCAGCTTCTAAGAGACGAACTTCTTTCTCGTTCATTGCTGGAACAACTCCATTTTTTATAAGATTTTTATCTTCATTCGAAGGTTGTGAATTAGTTTTACGATTTTGGAAAGTGTCTGATGCCACATGGTCTGACAACAGTGCTGGTTTTCTTCTGACGTTTCTTCCCTGATTTATATCAATTCTAATCATATTTGGTAAATCTTCTTTATCTGTTTGTTCGCTGATGTCATTCTGCTGCAATTGTTTGCATGATTCTGAAGTTTTGGTGAATTTGTGAAATGAAATGGACGTTTTTAAAGGTACTTTTGGTAATAAATTGAAATTAGCTGGATAAGAACTTCTGTTCATCTTGTTAACTCTTGAAGCCGAAGAGCTAACTCTTCCTCTATTTTCCACTTTTTCAGAAATCTTGCTTTTCTGCCGCACACTAAAGACAAAACAGTTTTAGTTTCCTAAAATTCGCCTAAAGTAAACTACTTGAAAGAAATATTTTCAAAGTTGTTATAAAAAATGAAAATATGAAATCTTGATGTAGTTGAATTTTTAAGTCGCTTTTTACCTTAAGTCTAAAGCTGTATCTTGTTCGTTATTATCTCCTGCTTTCTTGTTATTGGTAAAAATATTACTTCTTGCACGAGTTTCTTTTATATCTGTAATTTTTAACTAGTTTTAAACAAAACTTTTGTCTAGCAATTTTTAACAGACCAGACTTAACTTGAAACTAAAACACTTTAAAGAATTGTTAACCAGATTTTTAGTTTTAAATAAAGGTTGATTTAGTAAATTATTAATAGTGATAAAGTTGTTGCTCAAAAGTTTGTCAAAAAATCTGATTTAAAACAACCTTTTAAAAAAGTTTCAAAAAACTCACCAAATGAAATTCCTTTAGGAGAATTTGGGCGAATCTAAAAACCACAAAAATCAATTATTATTAGCTTTAGTCTTGAGGCTTCATACTTACAGCTTCTGCTTGCTTGAAAGGAGATTCAGACTTAAATAATTCCTTAATATTAACGAGTGAAGATCTTTTTGGCAAAGGTTCTCCAAGTGTACACTTCTTTTTCAGATTATAAGCACATTCTTCATCATTACATCTATCATTTTCAGAATTATCTAAGGTTCCTTTGCCGCACATAAAACCATCACTTTCGGACAATTGACGTTTCCGTGGAAACGTGACATCTAAGAGGTGAGCTTTTCTTCTCATGAATAGAGGATGCATCCTCCACATATGATCATTAACCAAAAATTCATCTTTATTTTGAAAACTACAGAAGCAACATTTTCTAAAAGACCTTTCGCTATCGGTAGATAATTTTGCTGACAGCATTGAACTTATTAGGCTTATCTATAAAAGAAACAAACATTTACAAACTAAATCAATAATTTGTTTAATTTATTGATTTCAATGCCCTTCAATTCCTTTAAGTATTTATTTTTTAAACTCAAACTTTTAAGAAGTTATGTTCTCTTTAAGTTATTTTTTCTCTTCTATTTTTCTCTTTCCTTAACTACCAGCATAAGTTCTAAACCTTATGTTTAAAGATACACAAAGTTTGCAAATAATTTTTAAATAATATTTTATAATAACTTCATATTAATTTGGAACACAATAAGCTTTCACGTCTTCTGATATTCTAAAAGACTATTTAAATAAGGATAATCCTCTAACACTACTACCACCAAGTATTTACCAAAACTTAAGTATTTTATGGTTTAAAATTAGCTTTTACAAATTCTAAGAATTCAGCATGACCGCAGTAAACTAAATATCTAAATTTTTTATCTCGCAATAAAGTCCACTTATTAATCAATAAAAAGTTTATTTACATATTTAACTATCCCGCTGTACATACAGTTCATTTGACAGAACAAGTTCAAAACATACAAATATTTTCACACCATCTAAATCAAATTAAGATTAGTTTATTGAAAAATACTTTTTGAATATAATTCATTAATAATAAATATTTAATTTATAATATAAGTACATTCTAAACAGACATTAAAAAACCATCTAGGTAGATAAAAAAACAAATTATTTTTTCAATATTCAAGATATCAAGAGCGTTAATAGTTGTCTTGCTGTACTTTAAAATAACATCAACTACCAAGATATTATAATTGAAGAAAGCGATATTTAGTAGAAATAGTAGTAATTCAGTCGTATTTAATTTGCTTGTTCAACAGTTCTGTGGTAAACAAAACGTATAGAAAGTACAGCTGACTAACACCCAGTTATTCATCGACATATAAATTAAATACGAAAAACACATTGTTTTTTATCGAAACTGAATTCTACAAACAAAATTACAAACTGACCATAATATTTTATTGCTTCTAGCAAGCGCTTAAATTAAAAAAGCTTTTGATAAATTTTGTCAATTTTCTATTGGCTGCAGTCAGTTTTATGTGATGTAACTGATTTTATTTTCTGCTTAACTAATTTAAGAATGTAGTTTTAAAGCCTTTAAGCCTAGAGCTCTTAAAATAATTTAATTTAGCACTGGTTAAAACAAAAATTGTTTTTCTTTTCAAAATAAGCTAATAAGTCGATGATAACAAATTTTCTTATTACAAAAGTAAAAACAGTTTAAAATTAACATCAAAACACAATATTCAGTAAATCTTAATTAGTAACTTATTTTTATACATCTTAACAACTCGTAATTATTATTGTTGTTTACATAAATAAGAACTTAGTGAAAAATTGAGCTCAAAAAATCTAACTAATATTCTTAATAGTTTTGAAGCTGTTGTGTAAGAAAATATTCTAATAAAACTTTCTACATTCACTGAAATTTAAATAATTCTGTTTGAGTCAGCTCAAATTATTGATTTCCAATTTCACTTTTTCTTTTTTTTCAAAGAATAACTTATTTTAAAAAATTCTATGAAAATCTCTTTGAACTATCATCTTTTTTGAAGGTACTCACTAGCAAATATATACATTTAAAGCGGAAATGCATAGTAGGTGATAAAACTCTGTACTTTAACCTTTCGTATCGTACCATATCAGTCAGCCCTAGCATCTTGACCTATAGTAACATCAGAACGACTTTTAGCTTCTTGTCACGTGCTTCTCTTCTAGCTAGACTAACTGTATGTTTAATCGTCTGAATTCATGAATTGAACAATGAAAAAAGAGCTGTTTTAGCTCGAATATATGAGTAAGCACTAATTGTTGTGTTAAAAACCGCCAAAATAAATAAAACTGCTGTTTTTGAATATACAATCTCTGCTCTAAGGTAACCTTAAATCGTACGGCTGAGTAATTACAAATGACGTCAGTAACACACCATACAAAGGTTGATGAACTTTGGTAAGGTTAAAGATCAAAGTACATTTTGTAAAAATCAATTCTTTTAGCCGATAATATTCTTTAATGATAGTTAATATTTGATAAAATATACTTTCACAAAATTATTTTTAAGTATTTAGTTTATAAAATGAAAACATTGTAATTATTTAATAAATTTTTTATAGTATAAAATTTTTTATTTATTCTACTTAGAAAATTTCAATTTTATTAATTTAGATAATAAAATCGTTAAAATGTCTTTTTTATAAAGTTACTGAAATATAATTTAATTATAATACGATATTGTGTAATTAACACTTTAGTTTTAATACAAAATATTTGAACATTTAAATAGAAACACTAAAAAATAGTCAAGTAAAATTAGCTTTTTACCTATTTTTTATTTGTAGTAGAAAAATAAGTCAATAAAGTAATTTAAATAAAGTAATTATTATAATTGATTAATAATTGATAAGTTAGTTTATTAATAAAAACTGATTTCAGCTACAATTTTATGAATATTAAAGATACAATTCAACTAACTAGCACTTTAAAAGGAGAAATACGGTTTATATGATGTAAGTAAGACTACTATCGAATACCAGTAAACATGATATAACTTTTTACGTCATTTTGATCTAACAAAAGATTGTCTTTGTAAACATTTTAGAAAGCCATTTTAATTTTAAAAATTATTTTAAATTAAATTAATAAATGAATTTGTTCTAGTTGAATAATTATATTTTTTTTAAATGCTTCAATACTTTATTTCTCTTTATGAATTATTAATATTACTTGAAAATATAAAAAAATAAATTACTTGAATTTTATAAAATTAAAAATATAAGAAATTTTGACAACTAATTAATTATCGGTTATATGGTAATTTTTGTTAGTTCATTAATTGCCTTTTTTTAATATCCTGCATTTATAGAAGTAAAAGTTTTTTATAATTAAAAACAAATCTGAGATATTTTGTACAGCAAAAGTAAGATATAATTAAATCTTATTTATTTTGCTAAGCAACGCATGACTAAAATGACAAGTTATACAGCTCGTAAAGCGAACACAATATAATTAAGTGTTCTCAAACATAAGTAAAAAAATTACTGAAACTATTTGGAAGGGATAGATAACAGTTTACTGTAAAAGCCATTAATTAATTGATTGTTTTAAATCTTTTTGCAAGATACCAAAAGGTTTTTCGTTCATATAATTGCATTTTAGACGGTTACCAGAGAAACCTGTAATTAAGTAATTAATGAATAATGTTATAACGTAAACAATCATAATACGCACTAAATAAGGTTCATTTTTCTGCCTTTTTTTATAAAAATTAAAAATAATTATTCATTTTATATTTTGTAAATTAACTGAAAGTTGTAAAGATGATTGCCAACTTCTATTTTTTAGAGTAATTCTAACAAAAATAAATTACATGAAGTAATAAATTACTATTAGTAGCTAAGTATTTTAATCAAAGCAAATCTATTAATTTAAAAATCTTGCAATAAGAAGATAATTTTTTATAAAAGCAATATTTTATACATTTAGTTCTCAAAAATTCTATTTTTGAATTTTTATTTATGTTTAAAGAAATTGACTCAAAACAAAACTGATTTTTAAGAGTTTAGAATAATAAAAAAATGATAATTTCTGAGCAACAGGGAGTTTGTTTTTAGTTTAATAAACTTAATTAACTCGATTTTGAATTTATGAATGTCTAACTTAGTTTATTTATTTACACGTAAATTCTACTAAAAGCAAAATTGAAAAATACCTTCAAGTTATTTATAGTTTGTTTATAAATTGTACACTGTCGCAGTTGCTTCAACTTTTCAATATGTGTAGGCAGTAAATATAACCTAATTAATTTTATTTTTCCTTGTTATTAAAAAATCTACTAGACTGAATTGGCAATATAAAGTTTAGTACTTGCTTGTTTCTATTTAATTCACAACAAACTGGTCAAACTACTTGTGTAGAACTAATTAAATAGGTAATATCTTTGATGTTATTTTGCATACTTTGATTTTACCTCTAAAGCAGTTTTAAATACACATTTGAAATGCCAATGAATAAATTTTATCTTTTAGATTAAACTTGTTACCAAATTATCAGTAACTCAGAAATAAGCAAAAACCGATTTCTATAATTTAGATATTTGGAAAAATTTACTTCAGCACTTGTAATCTTAATTAAGTACAAACTAATAAAGAACTGTTAGATAAATTCAGAAAAGTTTGATTTTTCTTTAATATAACCAGATGTTAGTATAACCATATGATGTAGAAGCCTTAGTAGTATTTGATGATTCTTCGAATTATACTTTTAAGGAAATCTAATAAGCAAGGATAACAAATTAAGCTGATAACAAAGTATATTAAGTTTCTATAGCCATGATGCTGATACGTAAGTTCCACTATGTACCTACAAATAGGTACAAAAAACTGTCTAACATCTAAAATGAAATACAAGATGTTTGTGTCTGACATTTAATACAAACTAGCAGTGTGACAATTCTAACAAATAGAAGAAACGGGAGTTGATAAAAACCTTAGAAATATACTATATTAAAATTGTACTAAAACAGAACCAACCCTAATTCCACAAGTGCGCAATTAATCATTAAGATTATTACAAGCATCTTTGAAGAACATTCAATAAATAAAATTAAAAATATCTGTATTTCAGAGAATATTTTTTTAATTTCATTTATTCTTTTATTTATTACAATAAATACGAAGGAGGGTGACTAAAGAGAGCACCTCTCGCTAACACACATTCTCATGAATAACATATATTAAGTTAGAAATATAGAAAGAAGAAGATGTAACTCATGGCATTTGATTAGTCTTCAAAACATATAAAAGTGAATAATTACATATAATGTTAATGATAAAAAATAATCAAAGATTTATTTTTGACGATGTATCCTTACAAAACTAAAAAAGTATATAGTTAAATGTTGCTGATCATACGAATCTTATTGATAGAATTTTACACCATAAAGTTAAAATAGAATAAACAAGGTTCAAGAAATCTGTAGGCAAGTACAGATTTATTAAAAAATACTGCTAATGGTACAAAAAATAGTTTAATCAAGTATTAATTTACACCTTTTACAGATTTTCACCTTTTGGTTGAACTAATTCAAAAATAGAATTTCAATTAAATAAGTTAGCTATAGTTTTTTTTCGAATTGTTTAAGGTACTTATCACATTGTATTACTTTTTAACTAGATGTTTGTAGTGAAAATGATTCATTCTGTAGCAGAACTATTGCTTAAATTGACTATTTTGAAACTAATAACTAAAAATTTCATTAATATTTTTAATTTTATTTATTAGTACTGTAAAAAGAAACATTTACAAATTTAAATTTAAAGTTTTAAAAGTTAAATATTAAGTCTATTTCGGGCATTAAATTCATAAACCAAAATGGTATTAAGGCTGCTCTTATTTCAAATTTTTAGTTTATGGCTTCACATTAATGCGGCAGCATACTATTACTAGCCTTTATTCTTGTGGTTAGTCAGCTTGATTTTAAGTTGACTATTGTATCGATTTTTGTTATTTCTTTTTTCCTAATTTAGCTTTTATTTTCATTATTTTATTTACATGAATAAAGTTATATTTTGATTTAACACAAAAATTTTATAAAAGTTGTGTTCATTACTCAATTGTCTTTTCATGATTCCGTTTATTTTTCATTTCTTTAAATTAAAAACTTTTTAAAATATCGGCAGGTGTATTTATGGCAATGTTTATTTCTGATTTTTGTATCACTTTCTTTAATTTTAAATATTTCAATTGAAATAAAACTTTCGTTTATTATTTTATCTCTAAAGTCAAACTTTGTTATGGAATTCATTAAAAAATAAAATAAATTTTTTTAGTTATCTTATAATGTATTTTTATTCAATACCTAATGTGTTTTAATAACAATAACTTGATTTTATCATAACCATTAAATATTTTTTTTCAATGTGGCCTAGAATAAATTCTATAGAAATTTTTTGTTTTATTTATAGCTGTAAAAAGCTGACTATGGAAGAAATTATACAAAGTTGAGCTTTTTGTTGTTAAATTAGCTTTTAAAAACTAATGATTAATTTTACTTTTATTTACTACACAATTTAATAATCTTTTAATGATATAACTAGTTTTTTATGTATTGAATCTAATTAATCTTAGATATTTAGATTAATAAGCAAGATAGGTTTTAGAAATTGATTTTAGATAAAGTAATAAAACATTTTTTTTACTGAATTAAGTTCTTATAAAAAGTTCTATAAGTTTGAAAATGATATTTTATCATATTTCATAGAATTAGTTTATTCTGATTTAATTTCTATACAGTTTTTTGTATATTTGTTTATATTTATTATTTATAATTTAATCTTTTCGTGAAATTATGTTGATATTTTTTAAAGTAAATGTTTTAAATAATCTTTAATGTATTATATTTCTAATTTATTTAATTTAATTTCTCTTTAATGTTTGATAGTTTATACAATATTATGCTTAAACCAATAAACCAAATTTGTAACTGTATTTTTTGGGGTAACTATTTTACTTTTATATTAATGGTTTAGTTGTTGTATTAATTTCATTGTCTTCTTCAATTGATAAAATTTAATTCTAATGATCATTCTACTTATCATGAGACTTATAATTATTTAGGCTCAATAATATAAGGCTCAATTTTTTTTACAATTGTTTATTATGTTAAGTTGCTATTAAAATATTAATCATCATTACTACTTCATTGTTTTATTGTTTTCTCAAATGTTATATGTAGGTCAGATGATAGTATAAAATAAAAATTAGAACAATTAACAAAAATTTTATTTTACTTTTATTATTAATCAAATTTATTACTTTTTGCAACGTTTTATAATAACTGTGATATTAATTCAATAATAATATGTATTTTTTAGGTTTTTTATCTATAACATTGTGGATACAACAAACTCTAAAGTTTTTTATAGAAAGATTATGATAAGATTAAGTAAGTAACCAAAATTATTTTTTTACAGTTGATATAAAATCTTTAAAAAGAAAGATGTTACATTTATACTAATTTGATTTTTATAACATATTTAATATAAGTTTATTTTATTATTATTATTTAGATATTTATTATTTTTATTTGTCATCTGAAGTTGTTAGTTCTTTTAATTATAATAGTAATTTGTTTTATTTTCCAAATTGCTATAATATAAAAAAATTATATAGTATGGGCTAGTAGCAGCCCAGGTTAAATACCTTTTTTATTGGGTTTAGGTAAAGAATTAATATTAATAATTGTGTTTATGTTTTTAAAAGTCAATTCTTGTTTTCATCTGTTCTTTTTTAATAATTTAATTATTTATGCTTAATGTAAAACAAAATATTATAGTTGATCAGTTTAAAAAATTAAGTTTTCATAAAAAAATTGTTTGTTTTACTTTCATTCTAGTATTTAAGTATTTATTTATATTATAAGATTTTATTAAGGTAGATTATACCAACAATATTATCATCAGATATAAAATAAACACGTTGTGATGATAATTTTATTTAATAATTTATTATAGAAACAAGAAGATCAGGTATTTCAACTCAGGAGAATCATTCAAAGATAAGAATTGAGATCGATGATACCTCATTAGGTATTGTCTAAATTTCAATCACTTTATAATAATCTAATTTCTCAAAATATTTTTTGAGTTTTTTTATTAATTTGTGAATCTTATAGATTCAAATGATCCTGAAATTAATTTAAGAAACAGACCATGTTCACGAAGAACTTGTCGAAGCAAACATACTGATTACAGAGCCTTAGCAGGAAAGAAAAAATCAGGTAAATAGTAGATTGCAGCTGTTAATTAGTTGCCAACCATATTTGAAATTTTTGATTTAAACTCTTAAAACAGTTTGTTTGTTTTTTAGATTCTAAAACTGATGAGGACGAACTCACTAATGGATTCTCCTCAATTCCTCAACTTGATATATATGATCATGTCCAACTAAAATCCATGGAAATAAGATTAGGACATGTCTCATTCTTGGAGGACCTTCCTGAATACAAAGAAGGAAGAGTGATATGCGATCCAGTTTACCTCAATAACTCATCTGCTACTAAATCCACATCATCTAATTTAACTGTTAGTTCACCTACAGTCTCATCATCAACGGTAGCTTACTCCAAGCATACTTTCTCAAGCAACAAATTTCTTTTTTTATTTCAGGATGTCATTGTAACACCTCGACGAAGGCAGAAACGGCCCATCAATTCAAACACACCAACGGCATATTTGGATACTCCTTCGGTCAAAAAAAGAGGCAGATATAAAAGATGTGCTTCAGTGTCAGGTGGGTTTGAAGTTACCTACTCCACTTATATAAACGTCTCTTTTGTGAACAGTTTCAAAAAGCAAGAATATAAGAGGTACACCTCAAAGTGGTATGAAGAAGTTGAAACCAAAACGTCGCAAAACTCTCAATTCTGTTGTCAAAATTTCACCTTTTGATTCTTCTTTTGATATTTCATCTGAAGAAGATGATTTAGAAGTTTATAATTCGAAAATAAGAACTCTTCTGCCAATTTTGCCGTCAGAAAAAGATGAAAATGTCCCAATCGGATCCGACATTTATTATTATGAAACAGATTCCCTGCCTCTTAAAGACAACACCACGTGAGTTGATACCTCCTACTTTATCAGCTCACTTCTTGATTCGTAGATACAACCGACTTCAGAAAGCTTATTGTAACACTTTGTTGGCGAGAAATCGAACTTTTGAGCAAAGAACTCACTACGAGAAGTTATTCGAGATGCTAGAGAAAGATGCGCGCGGATTTTTCAGCCAAGTTGCTCAGAAGGTAAACGTATTCCCACATCCAAATTTCTATTTGAATATTTTTCAAAATATTTACAGAAAATTGACTTTCCAAGGTCCATAAGACCTTGTCCTAACCTCGATGTAGACTGGTCAGCCTTTAATAGTCCGGACTATGACCCAAGTGCCGATTACACGATAGAAGTAAAGACGAAGTCCTCATCAGACCTTGCTGAACCAGTTAGTTGGTCATTTTATTAACATCAAAATATTTATTTGTTGAGTTCTGCAACTCATTTTGCTTATTTTTGTTTCATTTCTTCAAAATGTTGCAATCTCAGACCACGGAAATCCACTCTAATTCCTCTTACTGGACCTCAAACGAACACGAGAAGTTACTCGAACTGCTTCAGTACTACCCAATCGGAAACAACAAAATGGAAAGGTTCCTTCCCTCCCCCAAAACTCCCAATTACTGTAGAAAAAAGTTGAAATTCTTTTCAACAGTTACAGAAAGATTGCATCACATCTACAAAACAGAAGTGCTAAGCAAGTTCAATCTCGGGTTGAACGTTACTACATTTACTTGGCTAAAAACAAACTGGTAGTTTCAGGGCAAACTCAGAGATACAAAAGATATCTAAGTCGCAAACGATTAGGACCAAAAGTAGGTTTCCCTGCATCCAGTTACCTGTGTTCTCAACACGATCTTTGATAGTTAAGGAGAAAGTCTCATCATGCATCTAAGAAGAAATCCACATTTGAAGTATCAAAGTCTCATCATTTGATTGATGAAGATTCTTTCATGCACTCTGTCGTGTCTTCATTGAATCATGAGTTAGCGATTGATGATTCAAGTGATTCATCTTCATCTGCAACTTGCACCGCTGATGAAGTGACACAATCTGTAAGTTCAGAGACACAAGATCATCTTTAATCCTGAGGTTTGTAGAACCACCAGCAGGAGCAGGATGGTGTTAGAGAGGGATGTTTAGATGAACAGCGTCTTTTGAGATGTCTGCAACGACGCAGAAAGTCGCTTAAACAAAGCCAGAAGGTTTTCATCACTTTATTTTTATTTTCATCAGCATCAACATCACCTCTCATCAGCACCTTAAGTCACTTAGCAAAAAAGGGATTGTTTGTATCAGTAAAAAATTGAAGACCCATTTGTCGGAACATAACACCCTAGACACTTTTAGAATCATTTGGAATCTAATAATTTTTGATTCATTCTCAACGTTGAGACGAATTTCTGATCACTTTGAAATCGCCACTTCATTAATTCGATCATTTTTCAAATTTCAGTCTTCATATCATCCCAACTCATCAGATGATGATCAGGAATCTGACCAGGAAGATACTCATACAAAAATAGTGACTGAAAGATGTAAAACGAGGTAAGAGATCATCAGTTGAGTATCCATCATCTTCAACTGATCTTTTATCTTCAGCAAACGGAGTCTCAATCATCTATCTTCTTCCAATAACCTAGCATCCGTTAAATCTAAAGATCTTTGCAATGATCGAAGCCAGCAGATCATTAACGCGATTATAACAGATGAAAGCCATTCACTGGTTCCAACACCAGCTGTTCAGCTACCATCTCCATGATTTCTATTTCAATCAAATTTGTTTTTGTATTGGTCGCCATCTAAATGAAGAATTTTTTATTTCTTTTTCTATCTGATAGAAGCTGATTTTTTTAAGTTAATTTCTTCTTCATAAAGATAATAATGAACTACATCCTGCTGCCTATTTGATATCATCTTTTTTGTTTCGACTAACTTCTTTTGATGAGTTGATGACTTTAAAAAAATTTGGAATGTAAACTCATCATTAGATCATGTTTTCAATGATCCTTGTTTCTCATTTCATCATTTATTTTGGAACTTTTGGAAAATTTTGTTTCAACTCAACCGAAGATTATTCCTTTCAAAAAATGTCTTGATGGTCCACTGGCTTCAGTTTTTTTTTGTTTTAGTTTAATTATTAAAATAGTTGAAATTCATTTTTGTGGTTGTATGAAGTTAGAGAATTTTAAGAAATTATTTATTGATTTATTAATAGATCTGATATTTTGATTTTAAACTTTAAAGGATAATATTTGTGATTTATATCAGCATAAATAATAACTTCCAACATTAGGCTTCTTCAAACTTGTTTGGAGGTCCTATTTATAAAAACTTAACTGCTTGCGACCATGATTGTAGTTGGATTTCACTGGTTTGCGGAAACTGATATGAAGTTTAGTAAACAATAATAAAAGGTGATATTCCAAATACTTTTACTAAATAATTAAAAAAAGTTCATTTTTAAACCTTTATCTATTTACAATATAAAAGTGTGTTCAAATATTAGTCAACATAATTGAAGTTAAAATCACCAACAACAACTAAAAACCTTCGATGACATAATTTGATTTATCAGAAGATATACTCATTGTAGCTTTACAAAATTTGAAACTTTTTAAAATGTGAATAATCATAAATAAAGAATATATACCATGAAATGCAAAGATAAACTTTTTCAAAATCATTTCAATTTTAGTTTAGAAGTTGACATCTTTGGCGTTGCTTTAAAATAAATAGATTTTTCTAACTAAAATTGAAATGATAAAATCAGTTTGAAAGATTCGTCAACAGTTTATTCGAATTTTGTTGCAGTTAATTGTATAAACAAAGATCGAAAATAATTACAGAACAACAAATAGTCATCTTCAAACATAAATACTACAGTACTAAAAGTTTTTATTTTTAAATCGTTTATAGATACATTTTTAAAAGAATTATTTTAAATTAATACTCAGTATAATATAAATGAAAAAAATTATTGGACATTTTAATAATAAAAGTTTAAAAAACAATAATTTATTTATCTAAGTGAACTTTTAAATGATCAGAAACTAAAAGATTTTGAACTATTTATTGACTTGTTGACTAAAACAATCTTTAAAACATCTTTGCAAACATCAACTGACTCTTTTAAAAGATTTTAAAAATAAATGATTACCTTGTTATATTGACGTTCATAGTCAAGACAACATTTGTTATTAAATAAAAAAGAATACTATTCCAAGGAAAATTAGAGGTAACTTTATTGATTTTTAAATAATACTATTTGTGTAAGAATTGTTTTAATATCTTATACACTATGTTTTTCAACATTTTTACAAAATATAGTTGCTTTAATGTTATCATATTAAAACATATCATAAATTGAGAAATTATGGTGAAAATTAAATAAAACATTAAATAATTAAATTTTTTTACTTTAAAAAGTAAATTATTTTAATATAAAATAAAGTTGATCAGTATAAGCCCGGTTAGCTCAGTCGGTAGAGCGTTGGACTTTTAATCCAACGGTCGCGGGTTCAAGTCCCTCATCGGGCGGCTTTTTTTTAAACTTTTGCTTCGTGTTTTTTTACAAAATTAAAAAGATTATATAAAGAACTATTTAAAAAAATTTGCATAGTTGTGTTTACAACGAATGACGCAAGTTTTAAACATTGCACAAGATCACTTAATAAAAAAGTACTAATAAAGAAGCAACTGAAAAAATCTCAGACTAATTCTAAAATAATAAAGTTTTTATTTTAAATGATAAAGATGAAAATTCAATGGCTGACTACCTAACATTAACTTTCATCATTTTTTTGTATTTTATTGCCTAGATTAGTTTTGTCCTTTTTAAAAGCAATGATCAGAAAACTTAAACTATTACTACTGCTGAATACTTGCTTGCTATTATAGAAAAACATAGTGATGATATCTAAATGCAGTCGAATAAGCTTTAAACAAAATCTTTTGTGATTTAAAGGTTCTTCTAATCTTTAATGGCTTATACAACAGTTAGTACTAATCGAATTAATCCTAGAAAGTCATAAGGCTTTGACATAAAAACCTATTAAAGCTATGAAAAATCGCTTTAAACTAAGATTAACTTAAGCAAGTTAATCTTTGGCAAAGGCTAAACTTTCCAAATTTCTTACAAAAAGGAAAAATCAATGACTTTTAGTAATAGTAAGAAGTTTACAAATTCTTTCATTCCATAAGTTACTTTATGTTGATTTATAATTAAAAGAAAGTTTGAAAACAAAGTAAGTATGCAATCACAGATAAATTTTTAAAGTCTTTTAATCAATTCATTTGTTCTATTTTTGATATCGTATCAAGATGTTTCTTGATAAAGATGATAAAATCTGCGTTTTTGATATTGTTTATATATAATATTTATGTTTATAAAAAAAATATTTCTTTGTTTTATTTGGAAGATTGTAAAGAAATAGATAAAAATAAGTACTAAGATTTAATCAGATATTGAATAGCTAGAAAATAAGTTTGTATTTTTAATAAAGGTTGAACATTTCGTTTTTAAGTGTTTAAATGCTGGAAATCCTACTGAAAATCTAATAAAATAGATAAAACTCAAGTTAATTAGTAAATTAATAGGTTATAAAAATTTAAAATAATATTTTAAAGTTTTTTTTTTGATTTTATTAAAATAACAATCTATAGTATTAAACTTGAAAAATAAATTAAAACTTCTACTTAAAATCAGCTGTTAACAGCTTGCTTTCACCACAACTTTAAATCTTAACATCCAGATAAATATTTTGATATCTAATTCAAATAACTTTCTGTAGCTGTTTTAATAATATACTTATAAATGTTTGAAATTTATAAAAAATTTTATTAAAAGTATGTTGAAGGAATGAAAATATATACTTTTAAATTATTACTATAAACGTTGTTTATACTTAATTTAATTTTCAACAGAAATTATATTTAGTTTTACAACTTAAGTAATTTCTGTTCCTTTATTTATATTATATATAAATTATTTGAGTAGGTATTGTTTCTATACGATACTTTTGTTAATTGAAATGATATGTAGATACTTTTTTTTCTTTTCAGAGGATTTTTTCTACCTAAGTCATATTTATATTAGCATTTATAAGCAGTATATTGTTTAATTCAAAACTTTTATTAAATATCTTTGAAGCTGAAAACCTGTTCACCTTTAATTATTTAACTATTTAGTATAATAACTGTAATTATAGCTAATAGTAACTTTTAATAACTCAATTTTAATATTCAAGAAATGTTTATATAATTCAAACATGAACAATAGAAATACAATACCTATTTGATTTACATAAATTTCAATGTTTCTTTGCTAAACTCTAGATACTTTTAACAGTTCATTTTTATATCTAATTTCAAAATTTATTTGATATATTTTTGTCCAATTTTAATTTTTCTGAAGATTATAGATATAATATTATTTATAAGTGTTTGTGAATAAATAAAACAAAAGTTTGATATATTTTGCCAATTTTTTTATTATTCCTAAAACCTCAAAAAGTTACCATGTCTCTAGGAAGCAAAGAATTGGATCAAGAACTGTTTCAAAAAACTTTCATTTGGAACTCTTTTGATATTGAAGTAATTTATGTCAATTTGTAATTTCTTCATTTACATTGTATAAAGTTGGTGAAATATTATAATAAGTATGGGTTTTAGTTTGTTGTTATATACTTGTTTTTTTAATCTATTTATAGATTTTAAAAAGTCCAGCTGATGTAGAAAAAACTTGGTTGGGTATGGTGTCTCTTGGATTGATTTATGATAAAGATTTCAATGATATATGTCAAGATCATAATTTTGAGCTGAAACACCTTTGGCTATATGGTCATGGTTAGAGTTTCTAATTTACTTAGATCAGATCAGATGATAAAAACTTTTATAAATTATCTGAAATAATTAAATTCCTGTTACATTTAGCCTAAAAAACTTTGTTGATTTATAATAATGTGTAGTTAAAATATATTAGTTTAGTAAAACTTAAATGATTATGAGTTGTTTTAAATATTTCTCTTACTTTTTTGTATCATAAATAATCTGTTTACAAATGTATCAGTTTTAATAACATCATTAAACTTCAAAAATAATTCTTAGATGATATTAATTGCTTACTTATTTAAAGGTTCAAAATATCTAGAAGAGAAATTGGGTTGCTTAGTTAGAGATCAAAAGCAGTTGACGCTAGCTTCAGCTTTATCTTCACCTACTACATTACTATTTATAAAACGAACAATCATTTTGGTTCATTATTATGATTACATAAACCAGCAATTTGACCAAAAAAAGCAGACTAAGTCTAAAAAAAGTGAATTAACTTCTAAGAAAAGGTAAATTTTATTGTTTGAACTTAAATACATTTTATTTAGATCTATTTTTAATGAAAAAAAAGAATCTGTTAAGTAAAGCTTTTTGTGTAAGAAAATATTCAACTAGAACAATAAATAATATTTTGTTACTTTAATTGTTTTATTGTAGAATTAGATTATCAATTGTGTGGAGATTAACTAAAGTTATTTATAACAGCTCATTTGAAAAGCTAGAAATCAAAGCAAATGGTACAAAAGAAAAACAGAAAAAAAAGGTTTTCAGCAAACTTACACACGCTGGAAGCAGACTGATGCTCAAATTTGCATTTTCTTTCTTGGAAAGAATTTGGAGGTCTGGTGATGATACTGAACTTTGTACAGATGCCTTGCAGGTAAGTAATCACATCATTTGTTGTCAAACTAATTACTTTTAATATGTTAGGAGGTGCTAGATGTGATTGAAGAGCTACCTCCTGGATGTATCTATAATAACTCTTTGTGGTCGGACATGTTACGTAAAACAGAGAACTTCTTGAAGTCACTTTTCGTTAGTGATAAAAGAAGAGTTGATATTCCTGAAGTTGATCAGAATCTTGCACTAAAGATACTTTTAGAGATTTCAATTTTAGAAGGAGATATTTCAAAGATCTTAAGCATGATCTTGTATCTTTTTAACATAAAAGATGAGAGAGGATGTGAAGATCAGTGAGTCGGACTTCTTTTTCTCTTCAAGTATTAATCAGTTGATAATTTTGAAGGAACTCAATCGACAACAATCGATTGAATCTTTACAAGTTTGTGAGACGATTGACGTCTGTATCTCTACCAACAATCATCGCCATTCACGACAAAGAAGAAGTCGAAGAAGATGAGGATCATCCTTGTCAATCTCCCTTCATAAGTATCCTCATCAGCTATGTCATCCTCATCTCATCAACTTCGTTCTCAGGTGCTGAAGAAGCCATCTTCCTTTCTTTACAACATCTCAGCAGCATCTCTGAAGATGTCTTTCAAAATATCTTCTTAAAGAATAAATCTCTAACGAGTCTCGTCACCTCCAACCCCACTCCACAACTTCAGGTGACTCTAGCGTCGATGACGTCACTGAATCGAGTAACAGTGATCAACAGTTGCTGGCTTATGGGATGATTGGAAATCCGATTGATCTGTTTATGGGGATCAATTTTGTGAAGAGCAAGACACTACAAGCTTCTGATTGTGAGCAGTTGAACCCAAAGCAGATCATCTGTAGCAAGTCGAACACTTTCGTGATTCTCACACAAGAAGGTCGCTTGTATAGTTATCGCTATGACAACGCTTATTCATCACCTGCTTTGATTCGTCATTCAACAACACAACTTGATTCTCGAGTCACTCAAATAGCGATGAATCCCTATAGCAACCACTTGCTGGTGTTAACAAACACAGGTCAGTAACGTGGTGCCGTCCTTCACCTTATTTAGTGATTGAACGATCGCAGGAAACGTCTTTACGTCATCTGCTATCAGCAATCATCACAAAAATTATTGGGATGACTTCAAAAAGGTCATCTTCTTCGGACTACTTGATCAGATCGTGAAGATCGCATCAGGGTCCAATTACAACGCAGCAATTTCAGAGAAAGGTACATCATTAGTGGTCCTATTTGCGTAACTAATTAACCAATCATAGGCAAGCTGTTCACATGGGGTTGTGGTGATTATGGAAGGTTAGGACATGGGTCTAGTCAGGACTATGACCACCCTGAAGAAGTGGTCAGTTTGTCTTTATTAGGTGTCAATGTTATTGATGTTGCTTGTGGGTCTAGTAGTGATGACACTTGTGGGGCACAAACCCTGGCTTTAACAGAAGATGGGACAGTGAGTTATGGTCACTATATTGGTGGTTTGTGACCTTTTATCGTAATAGGTGTGGTGTTGGGGTGATGGTGAGTTTGGTAAACTAGGGACCGGATGTAATGAGGATTTGAGAAGCCCAACAAAATGTCTTCATCTTGGTCACGTGTTTATATGTAAAGTTGCGTGTTCTCAGAACTATTCGTTCGCGATTTCACAAGATGGTTGCTTGTATGCGTGGGGTAGGTCCCGATTGCTACTATCTCTTCATCCCCACCTCAATATTTGATGGTAGGTAAAACAACTGACAATTTCAACGATTGTGTTCCCCCTACTCTCGTCGAAAGCGTTTCTGACGTCATACAAGTAACTGCGAGCGGTTCATCGATTATAGTTGCGAGTGGAAACACGAAAATCGAGATGTGGAAGTCACTGAGTGACTTGCTGGCTGGTGTCCCGGCTCTGTGGAAGATTCAACTCAGTTCTTTTAGAGGTGGTCACTTGTTGGTCCGCAACTACATCTCATCATATTACTAACAGAGTTAACATCCGGGAAGGAAGCTTGTTTAGTGATTGGAAGTCCTCTTCATCCATATTGTCATTATAACATCCAACAAATATCCTCATCTCTTCCATATGCAATCAACATCACACAAGACACATTTGATCATCTAGAAGCGATAATTACATCAAAGGTATTTATGACAATCAATCACAGAAGTGTTTGAACCGATGTGTCTGTAGCCTACTTCGGAAAACCATCAGCTGATTTTGTTTTGTCTCAAAATACTTCGGATTCAACTAATTAGTCTCGCATCCAGTGATGGTGGTGGGATCTGTTTGTAAACTCTTCGACTCGAGTGATTAGCATCTTGATTTTATAGATTATTCGTCAAAACAACATCTCATTCAGTCTAGATCATTTTCAAATCTGAAATCGAAGATTATTGAGCTAGCTACATCACCAAGTAAGCTTTATTTGTCATCAATTTGTAGATCTTCACTAATTACATGCAGACACTGATGAAGATCTACAAAACATATCTCAAAGTTGCCTTTATCACGGTCATGATGTAATCTTCAACAATATCTTTGAACAAACCTCCATTTTGTCCAAAGTCATCGGCTCCGTGGACACCACATCAGCAGGATTAGTAAGGAGCATTAAAAAATCTTCCAAAGACTTCATTTGATCCTCCTCTCAGATGTTCATGGTCAATCTTTTATCTTCAAAGTTATTATCAGAAGAAAAATTAGAAAATTTTCTGCTGGATTCAATTGAAGTTGAAACTAGAAAATTTACGGATGATCAACTTCAGGTGAAAGATCACTCTCAACTTCCAATATTGACAGTTGATGTAGGAGGAAAGTGGAAGAGTTGGGATCAATTCCATTTGTACCCAGAATCAAGGAGGAATTCTCGCTGTTATTGAAAATCTGATCAGAGTCATCCAAAAGTCTTATTCGAGTTATTTGTAAATCTGTAAATTCAAATCGAATATTCGCAGAGAGATTCAATCAAAATTATCACAAATCTTCGATGATTCCAATCAAGCAGAAGATTCAGTTGAATACCGATTTAACGGAGTCTCGCAGATTTTAAAGAGATGCCAAAACTTGATCTTTGCGAGGACACTAGACTACTCTATCAACCAGGTACTGTTGACCACTAACCGGACCAATTTCACGGTCCTCGCCTTCTGTAGACGGACTGCTTTGGAATTTGTATCATTTTTATCAAATATATCAAAATTTTATTAAATTATTTCGGGGATGTTTTACCAAATATTTCAAATATCCTCATCGGTTTCGATGATCAAAAAGCCAACGAGTTTCCTTACATCAGTAAAGACATACTTCTCAAACGAATCAATCGAATCATCTCACAAGATCCCATCACTAAACTACTACATCCCATGGTAATGATGACGTCATCAGTTGATGACGTCACTGATTGACATCATCTGACTCAGGTGCAATCACTGACCACATTTGTGTACATGGGAACAAGTAATCAGATCATGAGTCTACATCTTTGTCGAACATCCATCAAAGATAAGCTTCTAGGACTCTTTGATATGATTGAGGTCCTTAATAATGAACTGGAAGAGAAAGAAGTCTTGATGCAGTTTCAAAAAGAAGATTTTAACTGGAAGCTTCCAGATGAGTTTCTTAATCTTCATCAGAATGGTTAGTAGTGGATTGAGGTGATGGTAGTTGAGAGCGACATCTTGTGGCAGGAAGAAGAATGGAAAAGAAGGACATGTGGTGTTTGTTTCCATTTGATTTTCCTCTTTGTAATATGGAGCTTGTGAAAGATTATATAGTTTCTGATCTGATATCAATGCGTGAAAGTTATGATTGTCAGCTTCTCAATGATAATACTCTGATTGAATTCTGGGAAAATGTTGGCAACGACTTTCCATTACTAAGTCAAAATGCTCTCAACTTGATCAGATCAGTCCCATCTTCAATCAGCAAGTGTAAGTGGAATGATCTGATCTTCATCTTCATTTAATCTTTCATTCTTCAGTTAGTCAACCTCTTCCTGATCACCTGACAAATACACTTTCACATCAACTGTATCAACTTCAACGTTCTATCATCTTCTTCCTCTCATCTCATCTAGGATCTCTAAAAGTGAGTCTCTCAACCTCCAACTTCATTTAATTTTATGTTTCTTTTCTAGGAAGCTGCTAACTACGAGTCTTCAAGTGATCTTTCATGGTCTAAAATGGCTTTATTTAAGTCTGGTCTACACGAGGTTAACAATTCACTAACCAGTGCATGTCTTCAAGGTCTCATTTTGATCTTCATTCACTTCAATGATCTTTAAAATATGATTTTTTACAAGATGAACAATATCCGATGGAGCACTTGACAGAATTTTTACAGAAATTTGTAGAAGATAACTCACAAGATTCGACTTTCACTAAAATTATTGATGAATTTTGTCAAAATCAAAAGTTGTGTCTTCCTGCTTCATTCACAAACGATCATCCGATACAGATGGTCAGTTTCATCTTCTCTCAGTTCTCTTTTGACTCTTAAATCCCTCACTTTGACAGGCGGGTCGATATATGTTTGCTTGTCTCCTCAAACATCATGATCTAGTTGATGCTGCATCCTATTTGACCTCTCACATCCCTACCAACATCATTCATCTTTTACAAACTGTTCACAAGTTCAAATTGAACCTGATCAGTAGACATCAAACTAGTGGAAGGTGAAATTGTTGATAGAATTTCATTGAATTTATATTCGTGTGTTTGTTAGTAGTGAATGGCAAGATCAGGTTCTTGATCAAGTGATGACACGTCTCAAGTTCCTTCTTTATGAAGTATCTCCATCTGTTTGTAATCCTTTCATAGATCAGATGTTAAAGCAAAAATTGAAACATAAAAATAGATGGCAGATTTTACTTGATGCTTATAAACAAAATAAGATCTTGAATAATCCGACATCTTTTGAAAGTAGATCATCATCTCAGGTATTTACTCTTCTTCTTGATCCCCTTTTTTAATGATTCAAATCAACAGAAATCTTCTGCAAGCTGGGATCTAATCTTCCAAATAATCAAATCTTCAAAGATAACAGATTTAAAAGAGAGATTTTACGGAGTAGGAAGTATATCGGATAAACTCACGAAAGAAATTTGTCAATTTGCACAAGATGATAGTTCGTTTGTTTTTCAAGCTTTCTTGTCACTTTCAAACAATCCAATTTTCAGCTTTCACTACTGAGCACTTGGATATGATCAGAAATAGTGTCCGTAGATGGAGTGAAGATGAGTTAAAGAGTTTTCAAGCTTCAATAGAATTTCAACATCTTCTCAATCATAAATGCAATTTATCTAGAAGATCTTTATCTTACACTCTGATGTTAGGATGGTCCAATTTAATTACTGATTTTGTTCAGGACTTTATCAAATCATCTCACAATCAACTGGTGAATTTGATCACTTCAATTTTCCACAATTTAATCGTTTTTACAACAGACACAAACAAGATCTTCATCTTCACCGGGTTTTGTAGCTTCTACTATAAAGTTAATAAAAGATCAGATGATTAGTGATTGGTTGATGAAGTACGTTCGAAAGATTCTTCATCAGATTGGTTTTTATCCGACATCCTATGAGTTCTCATCAACAGCTTCAGCTTACATCAGGTAAAATCCTATCATCTTCATCACTCCTTGTAATCTTGTGGATGCAGATGCTTGGGACCTCTTTTTTTTACGTTGTCTGGTACTTCTGGTTCTGTAAATATGGACCGGGCTATATCATCGGGATTATTTTTGCATCTTTGTAAATTTGTTCTCAAGATCAAATCTTTTCAAAAAGAGACAAGTAAGATGATGTCAAGATGTTGTAAAAGATTTGATCAGCGGATGTCTTACAGATGAACTGATTGATCTATGTCCTTCCATCTATTCGCTCCTCTTTCCAGCGTCTCTGGTTGCTGGTCCAGAAGGTACCTGGACATGGGAAGATCCGGACCTGAAGTTGGCAGAAGTGACCATAGACAGGAATGAAGAAGGTTGGATCACTGTTCAATGGACAGCTGATAAGTCCATCAATTCAATCAGGTGGGCCGCATATTTGGCTAATAATGACCCACTAAATGGTCCGATTAATCACAGAGTTGCTGCAAATCAACTTCCTGATCTTCAGAGCACTGATTCATGTAATCTAGGTCACGTGACTCCTGTGTTACGTCACAACATTGAAGATCTTTTCTATAATAATCAACCAATCAAATCTCTTCTTCAGTGGCAAGTGGACACATTTCTACAGGTTTGTCGACCACTACTTGCCGACCACTACTTGCGGACCACTCAGACACTTTCCACTTTTTCAGATCTCTTCTTTGTCATGCTCCGTGAGTAATCATCTAGATGATGACGTCACAGTGAGCTTCGTGTTCACTTTATTGGAAGAATTGATGCAGGCAGACCTACAGTGGCTCTCTTATCCTTTCTTACGCGCTTTCGTGTCAATTCCGCGATTTCATCCACACCTTTCACAACCTTCCATCATCAACTCCACATTAAGTACGCCATCTAGTGGCGACTTCCTTTTATCTATTTGCTCTTGACAGACTTCATTCGAGATCATGAGGACATAGTTCATCAATTGCATGCAATCCGATTTTTGAGATCACTCCGAGATGCGATTAAAGATGAAGACATAATTGATCAAATCTTCATCTTCATCATTAAACTGATCTCAAATCTGATCTTTGATTTCAAATCATCTTCAAGTTTTGGTAAATCCCTTTTTTCACTTCTTCTTCTGATCTTCCTTCTTCTCAGATCTTTCTGCATCTTTTCTTCCTGGGATCTCAGTATCAGCCAATGAGAAGCAGACTTTTATTGAAGAGCTCCTAGTACTTATTAGGTCCTCCTCTTCCAACTGATCTGATCTTCAATTAATCCTCTTCTTTTGTAGATACTTCAGTAAAAGCTGGAAGAAAATCTTTGAGAAGTATTTAAACACATCTTTGAGGAAGATCTCACTACAAGCTGAAGATTGGATCTCAAAAGAAGCAGCAGATGAAGCAGAGTATCATGACAGTCTGGTGTTTCTGCTGGTTGTTGCTGGTCCTGACTACCGTATAAGGATTGGTGTGAGTGTAAGGCACCAGTTTTGGGGTCGGGGAACCATTTACAAGATTAATAAGACAGGAATGGTATCAGTGGTGTTCGAGTAAGACGACATCTTCATCTAAATCATCAAATCTTCAATGATTCAATCTTTAGATGTGGATCGTTTGATCTTCCATATCAAAGTTTGAAGTTAGTACTTGATAAAGATGAGACGATCGACTTGAAGTCGTTGACATGGGAACCAGAAGACTTACCCGTTCTCTCACATCTTCTTCAACTTGCCATTTATCCTGTACACACCACAAAACTGGTAACTGGTAACCAACCAACCACCATTCCACTTACCAAATGTTGTGACAGAAAAACCAGCGCAAGTTTATTCAACTTCAGCTTCATCTTCTTAAAGCTCTTCCCTATCTTCTCAACAATCAAGATCTTCTCCGGGAGATGATGAAGATCAACTCCACCAATGATCCCATCAACGACAATTTTCCTAAATTACTTGAATCTGAAGATGATACATCAACGGACACTGACAAGGTACTTGAGGTGGTTGTTAGTACCAATTGGTGGTTACAAGTGCTGGTCACAGACCATCACAATGCTAAGCCGTATGGTGTCCCTCAGCATCCAATCCTCATCCTTTAAATCGATGTTTGGTGAGAAGGAAACATTGTTAGCAGCAAAAGCGTTGACTCACAGAAGAGAATGTGAATATGTGCTACGAGTAAGTTAGATGATCGGATGTAGATGAGTAAGATCAAGATGATCTTTCTGTAGAAGAAGATTAATTGGGAACAAGAGTTATGGAAGAATAAAAATGAAGCGAAGCGAGATGAAGAGAAGAAGATGGAGATGACGAAGAGTAGTAAACGAAGTCGGATGAGTGAAGTCCGACAACGTAGAAGGGATCGTAACGCGATCGCTGGATTTGACGCGATTCAATCGAATCTTACATCAGTAGTAGTGTCTGAAGAAGATCAACAACTTTTAAGTAGAAGAAGAATATTTTTGGAATCGTTAGTAAATATCATCCAGATGAAAAAATATCTTCAAATAATCCTGAATCTCAAAAACAGGGCGCTGCACCTCCAGATGAACGGGGATCTTCCTACTCCCGACTCCATGCAAGCACCTCCTCAATCTATAGAGAACAATGTACAGACTTTGATTGACATGGGCTTCGAGATGTCAGAAATCATTGAAGCGTATAATGTTATTCGCACCATCAATCCTTCATCTGGGATTAATGTGAGTCCCACGTGAGATCTTCTCGCTTTCATCTTCCGCTCCTCATCACAGGAAGTGATCTTCTTGTTAACTAATGATGAGTATCAATCATCTGGACAACTGAATCCAAATCTCCCCGACTCTTCATCGCGCGTTTCGTCGCGACCGACTGATCCTGAAAGCTTCCCTTCAAATGTAAGTAAATCTTAAAGATGTAGATTTGTTGATGTGATCTGAACTCAGAGTATCAACATCCCACCTCGTAATCTCTTCCTTAAACGAAGCCATTTCGTAAACGTTGAAGATCACATCGCTTACGTCCAAGCGAACATCAAGGTGCCCCTGAAACACATCCCTCACTCACGCCCCTAATCCTTTCACTTCTCAGTGTGGGATGAAAGTAAGATGCTGCGAGAGCTTCGAGTTGATCTCAGAAAACGATGTTGGGATAATCACGGCGGTGGACCAACTAGACAGCTTAAATGTCCAAGTGTCCTGGCTCAAGTACAACGCCTTGTACTGGGTCAGTGGTTTGTGGTCCTCATTTGTCCAGGGACTAAATATAGTTTGTTTTTAGGTCCGTTATTGTCACATCGAGTTTGTGGATGAATTAGTCTCCGAGAGAAAAGGAAGAAATATGAAGGAGGTGATCCTAAGAAGTTCTCCGGGACATTTTATTATAATCTTCTTTTATCAGATCCACTCCTCGAAATCCTTATCTGATCTTGATCATCTTCTACCTCTTGAATCTTCATCTGATTTAACTAATGATCATCAATTTGATCATGAGCGCGAAAGAGCTGAAGGTGACGCGATCTCGTGATCACATTTGCTTGCAACTGATTGGTTGACAGGAAGTAGGAGTTGTGACGTCATCGAATGCGCGATTGAGAAGTTAGAAGTTGATCCTGATTCGGGTTATGAAGAAGATCTGTTGATAAGTGGAGGATCAACCTCCATCACTCTTCCTTGTTCACTCTTCATCACTATTAAAGATCATTTAGTTCTTTCACATCTTCTTCTTCTGGTTTGTTGATCTTGTGATGAAGATCAGTTGATGATCAGTTTATTTGAAGTTGACAGAAGATGTTCGGAGCAACATCCAATCTCAGATTAGTGTGAAGACGGGGCCTACTTTTGAAGAAATGCAAATTGAGCAACTAAATGAAGCAAACAACAACCCACGTGTCATCTCGCTCATCAACCAACAATTTTATCACTGCAAATGTATTCGTGTCGACATCAACTCACCACTAGATGGCGCTGCTTGCATCAAGGTATCTTCATCACTTCTTATCACCACCTCTTTACTATTTGCTGATTTCTGTGAAGGTCGGACAATTAAAAGCTGTCGCCAAACCCGCATTCGACTTCGCGCATACACACCTAGCAACCAATCAGTCACATCAAATGCCAGATGCTCCCAAAAAGGTCCCACTCTTAGATGATCAAAAGATCATTTATCTAATTACATCTCTCACAGCTTACTGAGAAGAGTAAAGACTCCATTTCTTCTTTTGTTTACGTTTGGGGATTGAACGATAAAGATCAACTAGGAGGTGTAAAAGGATCTAAGATCAATCTGCCCACTTTTTGTCCTGTCCTGTCCCAAATGGACATCAAACAAGTGGCCGGTGGGGCCAAGTGCTTGTACATACTGACCAAGGACGGTAAAGTGAGTCCCGAATCTGTAAATATTTGATTCAACATCATCAATTGATCATCAGTTGTTTGGATGTGGGGAGTCGAGTTATGGAAGAATAGGGGTAGGGAGGACAAGTGGGGTGACCTCAATCCCAACTCAGTTGAGGATCACCGCGCGCGTTACTCTTGTCTCCGTTCATCCGGGAGGTAAACACGCGATGGCTCTTACTGTACAAGGACACGTTTACTCTTGGGGAGATGGTTCTGATGGGAAACTGGGGCACGGAAACAAGCACGATTGCTGGCACCCGAAGCTGATTGAGGTGACATGTGAAGCTCCTCGCATCTTCATCATTTGATGATCTTTAGGAGCTGGTTGAAGTGAGGATCAAGACTATTGCAAGCGGAGGAAGTCATAGTGCTGCTGTCTCATCATCTGGTGCCCTGTACACTTGGGGACAGGGTCTTTATGGACGTCTAGGTCATGGAAACAATAAATCAGTTCTAAAACCGACGCAAGTGAGTTTTTGTGTCTTTGAAGAAGAGCATCGAGTAACTTGTAGCCACTAGGTGGCGGCACTAAGGATGCAAAATGTAACACAAGTTTGTTGTGGGAGTCGAGACGCTCAAACTATTTGTCTAACTGCTAATGGTTCCGTGTTCTCATGGGGAGATGGTGATTTTGGCAAACTAGGGAGAGGAGGAAGTGACGGATGCGCGATTCCAAGAGTCATCGAGAAGCTACTTGGTGAAGAAATCATCAAAATTGGTAAACATCTTCTTCATTTGATCTTTGAGATGATCTTCATCTGATCTTTTAAATGATCTTCATCTGATCTTTTGAATGATCTTCTTTTGATCTCTTGAATGATCTTCATCTGATCTTTGAGATGATCTTTTAAGTGATCTTCATCTGATCTCTTAAATAATCTTCATCTGATCTTCATCAACAGATTGTGGGGCTCAATTTTCAATCGCATTATCGTCCAATGGACAAGTGTGGACTTGGGGCAAGGGCGACTACTTCCGATTGGGGCACGGGGGCGATGACCATGTTCGCCGACCACAGGTGGTCAAGGAACTACTAGACGTGAAAGTCGTGGACATAGCAGTTGGTGCCCTACACTGTGTAGCACTGACCAATGAAGGCAAAGTAAGTTGTGGACCACAAGCCATGTCTATCATCAAACGGTTTCGTGCCCAGGTGTACTCGTGGGGCGACAACGACCACGGACAGCAAGGTAACGGGTCGTTTGAGGCCAATCCCTTTCCTACGTTGATCAAAGGACTCAGTTTCGTGGAGAAGATTGCGTGTGGATCGAGTCACAGGTTGGCATGGCAACCATCACGAGACCTTTTAGTGGTTTGCTTCTTTTCTAGTATCACTTATTCATCTACAAACCCAACACATCTGACCAACAATCAATGTTCTTATAAAGTCGCTCCCTTTAATGAAGATGTGGACAAACTGGGCCAGAAGTGGTTAAAGGACCCGAAATTAGACAGACCAACTTTTGTCCCTTTATCTACAAGATCTTTGTACCTTGGACCAGATGACAGCAAGTGGCGGTTGCCACGTGTTCCGTCCACTTGTCATGGCAACCGACAAACTCTTTCAGCAAGTATTCTTTCTCATCATCGAACAAATCTGACGTCAACGTTAAATTCACTTTTATCAGCACTTCAGGTGATCCTCATCTTCGGACTTTCTCATCTTTTTTCATCAGATTATTTTCAGATCTATTTTGCTCGTTCTGTTATTTCCCTGTTGATGGAGTCGAACGCAAAGATCTCTTCCTCTAGACATCTCGATGATTTGTTGGTAACAGCGTCACCAAGTGATCAAAGCGACATTGGAGATAAAGAGCTGTGGAAGTTGCTCAAATACAGTGATCTCAGCAATGTACTAGGTGAGTCCTCATCTTCTAATCTTCACCCTCTTTATCTTCATCTTCTCAATCTTCATCTTCTCAATCCTCATCTTCTCAATCTCCATATTCTCAATCTCCATCTTCTCAATCTCCATCTTCTAATCTTCATCTTCTAATCTTCATCTTCTCAATCTTCATCTTCTAATCTTCATCTTCTAATCTTCATCTTCTAATCTTCATCTTCTCAATCTTCATCTTCTAATCTTCATCTTCTAATCTTCATCTTCTAATCTTCATCTTCTAATCTTCATCTTCTAATCTTCATCTTCTAATCTTCATCTTCTAATCTTCATCTTCTAATCTTCATCTTCTAATCTTCATCTTCTAATCTTCATCTTCTAATCTTCATCTTCATCTTCATCTCAATCTTCATCTTCTAATCTTTATCTTCTCAATCTTCATCTTCTCAATCTTCATCTTCTCAATCCTCATCTTCTCAATCTCCATCTTCTCCATCTTCTCAATCATCATCTTCTAATCTTCATCTTCTAATCTTCATCTTCTAATCTTCATCTTCTCAATCTTCATCTTCTAATCTTCATCTTCTAATCTTCATCTTCTCAATCTTCATCTTCTAATCTTCATCTTCTAATCTTCATCTTCTCAATCCTCATCTTCTAATCTTCATCTTCTAATCTTCATCTTCTCAATCTTCATCTTCTAATCTTCATCTTCTCAATCTTCATCTTCTAATCTTCATTTTCTCAATCTTCATCTTCTAATCTTCATCTTCTAATCTTCATCTTCTAATCTTCATCTTCTAATCTTCATCTTCTAATCTTCATCTTCTAATCTTCATCTTCTAATCTTCATCTTCTAATCTTCATCTTCTAATCTTCATCTTCTAATCTTCATCTTCTAATCTTCATCTTCTAATCTTCATCTTCTAATCTTCATCTTCTAATCTTCATCTTCTCCATCTTCATCTTTTCAATCTTCATCCTCTAATCTTCATCTTCTCAATCTTCATCTTCTAATTTTCATATTCTTAATCTTCATCTTCTGCTTAACATCAAACGAAATCTTTTCAAGCTCTTCTCAAACTATCAGTGGATGGCAAGCTCCCTCATGATGGCACCGAGTCCTTGATCTTCATCATCAAAAACCTCTTGAATCGAAGTCGAAAGGTTCTTTCTTTGTTCACTTTCCACAAATCTTTTATCGTTTCCGTTGTCAAGGTGTTCTTTACGACTCTCAAAAGATTGATCCTAGAGTTTGATCAGGTGATGAACCATCCATCAGATGCTCTTCGTCCACGGATGGTGGAGTCCCTACATCCATACCAGCCTCTTACATCTTCTCGTGGATACATCTCAATTCCTGGTTCGTTGTCATATCAACCACAATGATGCTGATGACGACATCTCTTTTAGATGCTCTTTGGATGTCGATCTCTTTCAGCAATCATTGCTCCACGATTAAAGATCAAGATGAACTGATCATCATGGATAAAGATGAGGTCCACATCTTTGCAGTTCTCTCTGGTATCATCTTCTCTTTCGTCTTCTCCTTTTTATCAACTTTCTCATTTTTAGGTTCGAAGCAAACAGATTGGAATGAACCGTTGATAATTCGCTCAAATCAAATTTGTTGGCTTTTCAAAACAGAATCCAACGTTTCCAGGTGAGTGGAATCGTCCAATCAGCAAGCAGCTAACAATTTCATTCTCAGCTGGGGCTGGAGGTTTGTAGTTCATCCGGTGACCCCAGCAAACAAGTTGTTGGGCAAAAGTGACACGAGTGATTACGGATTGAAGGCGATTGAATCTTCAATCAATTACTTCAAAGCGATCTTCAAAGTTTTTCATCTGCTCTCCTCAAAGATCCCTGAATCTTGTAGGATCAGTTTATTTGAACATCTAGTCTCTGCTCTTCAGAACTGCATCTTAGGTGAGATTCAATCACTGATACTCATCATCAGTTGATCTTTTGATTTTTGGGATTAGATTCTGATGCAAGGATTTGGATAATCACTCAGATTGGTTGGTTGGTTGATGGTGATGTGGAATTGGAACTTTCATCGAGAAGTTTATGTGCCATTAAATGTAAGATTTCATTCAGAGATTTCCTCTTCTTTACCTCTTCATCTTTTAACAGCTCTTGCTAAGATCTTTCAACGTCAGTATCTTTATGAATCAACTTCAGTTTCAAATGGAAACCAACTCCTACATACACCAGTGTTGATGGTTTGTTGCTAACTTCGATGGTTTCATTGGTGTTTAATGGTGTTCAATTGAACCAGGAAATGGCTTTGAACTTTATTAACTTGAACATCAGTGAATATTTGGACCATCAACTTTCTACGATCTTCAATAATTTCATTTTAACCATCGATAGTTTATCAGCACTTTTAAGGGGCACCACTTTCCCTGAAAGCTTTCTAAAGGTCCGGACTTAAACCAACTCGGTCATCTTGTCATATTCATATTTCAGATTATACATTCCAAAATACAAGACGTTGCAGTTGGTGACCAGTCTACGACTGACCTGCCATATCTGTCCACCTCATTTACTCATCAAGTGGACGAACAAATCGTGGCGTGGTACAACAGGTAGGTCTTAAGTGGTCTGGTCCTATCCACTTCATTTAAGGTGCTCACAGAAAGTCAGATGATTGGAACCTACAATTGCCTGGTTGTGGGTCAGTTTTTGGATGGGGCCACAACCATCGTGGACAGTTAGGTGGTGTTGATGGGGCCAAAGTAACTAGTCCTATTTCTTGTGTCCAACTTGCATCTATAACTCCAGTCCAACTTGTGGGCGGGGAGCAAACCCTTTTCGCCCTGACTCCAGATGGAAGAGTGAGTTGATGGAATCAGGGGTTGACTTTTACCTGATTTGTTGCCGACAGTTGTACGCGACAGGCTACGGAGCAGGAGGAAGACTCGGATTAGGGAGTCAGGACTCTTCATCATCTCCTACTCTTATACCTTGTCTACAATGTTCAAAAGTAACAAAAGTATCAGTTCACGCGGGTGGCAAACACGCGCTTGCCCTCACATCTGAAGGTTTGGTGTTTAGTTGGGGAGATGGTGCTGATGGCAAACTGGGGCACGGGAATCGACAGTAAGTCCCTACTCCTCATCTTCATCTTTTAAACATCGTCTTACAGCTCTAGAGATCTTCCACAAATCATCGAATCATTTCATTCAACTGACATCATTGACATCTGCGCCGGTGGTTCCCACAGTGCAGCTATCTGTAGTAAAGGACTTCTCTACACATGGGGCAAAGGACGGTATGGTCGATTGGGCCACAAAAATGATGAAGATTGTTGCACTCCTAAAATGGTCGTTTGATAATCAGCCCCAAATTTGTATTTGACGATTTACTTTTGCAGGTCGAGTTGTTAGATCGCGAAAAGGTGATTGACGTCGCGTGTGGAAGTGGAGACGCTCAAACTCTGTGCGTCACTTCCGGTAACTCGTCAAATCCACACAATACAGTGTGGTCGTGGGGCGATGGCGATTACGGGAAGTTAGGACGAGGTGGAAGCGACGGGTGAGATGAGATTCAAATGATAGTTTGAGTAAGAAGTTGTAATCGTAGATGTAAGCTGCCATTAAAAGTGATGTCACTAAACGATGAAGACATCGTGCGTGTCGCATGTGGCAACCAGTTCTCATTCGCGCTAAGTGGTGACGGGAAAGTGTTCACTTGGTAACTTTTCTGCTTGATATCTGAACCCAATTGTAAGCGGAATAATTCAGGGGGAAAGGTGACTACTTCCGGCTTGGTCATGGGACAGTAGACCATGTCCGCAAACCGAAGTTGGTGGAAAGTCTGGCCCACAAGAAGGTGGTTTCGTTTGCAGTTGGTTCCTTGCACTGTATCGTATGTACAGATGGTGGTGAAGTGTTTACTTGGGGCGACAATGACGAGGGACAGGTGGTCACGACTTCTCATGTCATCTATTCAACTTTATTATATTCAGATTGGTGATGGAACCACACAAGCTGCCCCATTACCTAAGAAAATCAATTTAAGTGGTTTCCAAGTGACCAGAGTAGCTTGTGGGTCGGCCCATACAGCAGCCTGGTCCTTAACCACTGACCAGACTAGTGTAATGATGGAAAGGTACCGATCTGAAGCTACATTACCGACCACAATACCTTTAGAGTATAATTTGCTTCATAAATTCCCCATCGAGGTAATCCGGAACCGTTTGTTGCTACTATCCACTCTATCAGGTGAGTTGTGATGAAATCCGATCTTAACTGATGTCCCTCTCGTTCAGATCTCATCTGTAACAATTTCAATCTTCTTCCTCTTCATCGAGATCAGTTTAGATTTGATCTTATTCGATCTTTGATCACCACTAAAGCAAAAGAGACGCTTTTTCAACGCATCGTCAAATCCACTATGCTGAAAGGGAAGAGTTTTGGGACTGTAATTGAATTAAATCGGATTAAATACGGAAGAGTGTTGAGGAACACTGGGGACTCGGTGTTTGAACAGATCAGGACCAACCTCAAATCACTTCTACCTCAAAATGTCCTGCTACCCCACCGTGTTTGGAAAGTGAAGTTCACGGGTGAAGGTATTGATGATTGTGGAGGTGGTTTCAGTGAATCAATTGCTGAGATGTGTGACGAGTTACAAAACGGGACTCTTTCGCTCTTCATCACAACTCCAAATGGATCAGATGAGATAGGATCTAATCGTGATTGCTTCATCTTCAATCCAGCATCTAATCATCTTGAACGGTTTCACTTTCTAGGTGATGATGTTGTTAGAAAAATGAATCTCAACTAAAAGTGAGATGTTTAAAAAGGTGTCTTGATTGGAATCGCGATTAGAAGCGGAAATCCGTTGAACATCAATCTAGCTGAAATGATGTGGAAACTTCTAGCTGGAATTCCTCTTTCTTTGCGAGACATCACTGAAATAGATAAAGTTTCTACCTCTTCTTAAATCATCAATTTTTTTCAGATTTCCTTTTTCAGCATTTTACACCAAAAATTCTCTACATTAAAGATGTGGATGCCAACGAATTAGATAATATGAAGCTCCCGTTTAGTGTCTACTCTGCTTCTGGCAAAGTATGTCTTTCTTCCTCTCACCCTCTCATCTTAAATTGATCTTTCTCAGGAAGTGGAACTAGAAAGCTCTGAATCTTTCATCACATCCACTAACAGAGATCATTATATCAACATGGCCATTAAATACAGGTAAATGGGACGATTTTGACCACCTTTGAACTAATTTGTGGCCCTCACAGACTTCATGAGTTTGACCAAGTAGTAGATGAGGTCCTTGGTGGCATGAAGCAAGTTGTCCCGTTCCCAATTATCTCGCTGTTTGCCGCCCATGAACTAGAAACTTTGGTAGGTGATCATTTGATATCCATGTTGTGGTTTGATGTCCATGTTGTGGTCAACAGGTTTGTGGTGACCCAGATATTTCTATCCCACTTCTACGTTCAGTGTCCACTTGTAAAGGAATATCTCCTGATCATCCTATGATCGCTTGGTTTTGGGAAATTCTAGAAGACTTCAGTAATAAAGAGAGATCTCTTTTTCTCCGCTTTGTTTGGGGAAGAACAAGACTGCCTCGATCGGTGACTGACTTTAGGGGCCGCGATTTTGTGATTCAAGTCCAGGACAAGTTTCAACCACCCGATAATTACATGCCCGAGTCCTACACCTGCTTCTTTATGATTAAACTTCCTCGGTATTCATGCAAGGTATCAACTAGCTGCTTGTATCGCTTCAACTTCAATTTCCGTTTATTTCAGGCCATATTACGCAACAAACTCAAATACGCGATCCACTTCTGCAAATCGATCGATACTGATGAACACGCGCGCGATTTAGACAATCTCCAAGACAACCTTCTCATTTTGCAATTACGTTTATAAGAATTTTGTTTTCTTTGATTTATTAAAATTTATTTAATTACGTAACAAAAGTTTTTCGTGTTTATTGAGAAATTAGTTTCGTCGAAAAACTATTTATTTAGTGACTAGAATTCGAACAACTTCGAAATAGCTCAGATAAGTTGATGTCTGTCACCACAACTTTGAAAAAGTCTCCAACTTATTTAAATTGTTTTAATATTTATCCTTTTTAATCAAAGAAATTGATGTTAAACTCAAACTTTCAGCTGAAGCATAATCACTAATCTCTTCCAAGCTAGAAACCATTAAAAGAAGTTCAAAGATCTTTAGAATTTGAGTTCAGTTGAAATATTATTCAATAAAATTGCAAATAATGATAGTTGACCCCCAGACCTAGGCTGAAAACTTCAAAGTTGTTCAATCCGACTCTGGAGTCGAATCCACCTGTAAAATGATCCAACTTGCTCTAAGTTTGAAGATGATTTTGCATCTAAGTGATAGTCTGAGCTAAGAAAGATTATGTTTACTCTCAGCTCTTGAAAGAGTCCAACACGACCTGATTATTTGTTAAACTAAAACTCAACTAATGTTGATCAGCAGTAAGAGCAACAACAAACTTCTTTTGACTTCTATTCAGCTTTTAACTGACTGTTTAAAGAAACTTGTCTCCATAGTGTAGCAGTTATTACGCCCGCCTGACACGCAAAAGGTCTCGGGTTCGAACCCAGGCGGACTCATATTCGTGACAAGGAAAAGTCCCTATAAAAACCCGGCTAGAAGGGTCTTGTTAGTCTGTTTTATGACAACACTTCTTGGAGACGCAAAACTCCGAATTTAAAGCCGTAGTTGAAGCCTCGTAGGCAGTTTGTCACTGTACTCAGTGTCCATCTGGTAACTCCTGCGACGCCAGCTGGATGCAGCTGCATCAGTCTGTCTATTCCACTGCATACCTTGTTGGTATAGAGAGTGGAAACCCCTGCATGGATAACATCTGGATCTCCATCACTTCTGCCCTGGCTTACAACATGGCCGTTGTCGACTGAAACATTCTATTTCCTCTGAAAGAAAGTTTCATTCTTACTTCTACAGGTTTTCTTCTTGCTCACAAAGTACTTAGTTAAGATCCATAAATTTATTTGACTTTTTTAGGCAATGTATCTTTGGAGAAGATATTATTTCAGAAATCTAAAGAATATTTTAGTCTCACAACATAACTTTCCAATAAACTGTTTATCAATAAAATTAGATAAACAATATTATAATATTATTTATTTATTATTATAATATTATTTATTTATTATTATAATATTATTATTTAGTAAACTATCTATAGTGATATTCGGTTTTGCTTTTTGTAAGATTTGAAGAGTAGTAATCTTTTTTGGATTATTCCTTCGGTTGGAGTCCTTCTCGATGTTTAAACGATTCTGCCAATGACAATTTTCTTAATTTTATTTATTTATTACAATAAATGCGAAGGAGGGTGCCTGAAGAGAGCACCTCTCGCTGACACACATTCTCACAAATAATATCTATTAAGTTAAAGATTCTATTTGAATAATTGACAGTAAAAAGACACTATTGATATTGTAAACAATTGATTGAATTGACAATATTGTAAAAACTAGTGCACCCAAATAAAAATGGCCAAACCTTACATTCAAACGTACAGAAAAATTCTGACAAACCAACTTCTTCAAAACAAGCTTGCAATGACAATTGCCAACCCTGCAATAAAATTTACTCTGGTGAAGATCCGGCAATAGAATGCATTAAAGACTCTCCTGTTTCATCTCATCTGTAGTGATGTTAGCAAGAAATTTTATGGTATATTTGAAAAAACCAAATGAATCAAATGGGGTTTAAATGGTTCTGCATTAAATGTAGAACCATGGACACAACAGCTCCCTCATCTAATTCTAATCAAAACCTCTTATCCGACACCAGCAAATCTATATACGCTGAATTGGCCAAATTTAAATCTGAAATTGGCAACGATGTTGCCAAAATCAACCAAAAATATTTTAGTTTGTTTAAATCAATGGACAAACTGGATGCCTCTACAAAGAAATCAGTCACATGGGTCTCTTCCAGCCCAAGATATCAATTTACAGAAGCCCATCATCAAATCTCACAAGTGTCAAAAAGACAATTCTTCTATCACATTAGGTATGTTCTTCAACACACGGTCGATTATTAACAATATTTTTCAATTGAAAGCTCTTTTGCATTCCCAAGATTTCACATTTTTTTTATTACTGAAAGTTGGTTGAAATCGTTTTATCCTGATTCTTTTCTGGTTGAAGGTAATCTTTTTTGTGTTTTGCGTTGTGACAGACTGTATGACAGAGGCGGCGGTGTTTGCGTAATTTACAAAATATCGCTTGCACCCATGATCTCTAGAATTCAGATCGATCCCATTAGTTGTCCAGGGTTTGAGATTATCGCTTTTGATTTTCATTACTCAAAGTTCAAATTTTCTCGTTTTATATGTACCTACCTACCACCCTCTAAAACTAATGATAAGGTTACTGTTAAGGCCTTATCGAAGGTTTTGAAAAGTGTTGTGTGTCCTGAGTTATATATTTTGGGGGATTTTAATTTTGGTAAAATTGATTGGAATAACCCGAATTTACCATTTATTGGAAAATCGTTTAACTTGGATAGCGATAATATTAACTCACCCTTTCTAAGTCATGCCTTTGTAAGCTTCCTCAGTGCCAATAATCTATTTCAGATGGTTACTTTTCCAACCCAAGTTAGTGGTAATACTTTGGATCTTCTTATCACATCAAAACCCGAGAACATTATCTACGTTGATCAAAAAGAACCTTTTGCTCTGACATACGATCACAATATGATTGAATTCAAGCTCCATCAAACTTTTTCCATGGACGTTAAAACTTCAAGCAAAATGAATTTTTACTGTGGTAATTATAATGGCATTAACAAGTTTCTATCAGATGTTGACTGGATTTCTGTTTTCAACTCTTCCGAAGACATCAATACTATTTACTCAAGGTTTACTAACATCGCTGAAGAGTCAATCAAAAAATTCATACCTTTTTATAGTGCCAAAAAAAACCACAGTTGCCCAAATATTTCAGGAAATTACAATATTTGAAAAACTTCCTACACAAACAAACTAAAACAGACCCTTCCATCAAATCTCTGTACAAAGATCTTTGTATAGTTTACAAGAAATGTTTTTCTAGTTTCTATTTAGGAAGAGAAAGTGTTACATTTTCTCTCTTTTTTTTTATATTATTGACATTCTATGTAATTGTTTACTCTTATATGCTAACTTTTATTTGTTATATTTCTAACGTAATAGATGTTATTTGTGAGAATGTGTGTTAGCGAGAGTTGCTCTCTTTAGGCACCCTCCATTGCATTTATTGTAATAAATAAATATAGAAAGCATAATAAATATAAAAAGAGAAAAAATCACAGTTTAGAAATGACAGTGTTGGCAATATTATAGCGGTTCAACTTCTTCTTGAACAGCAGGAGTGATTCTGACATGACAATGTTTGATGGCAGCTGGTTCCAAGTACTAATTGTGCGGTATGAGAAAAAATTTGGTCTGATTAACGTACCAGGTGATTAAGTCAGTTAAATTTCGAAAATTTTAAAAATAAGAATTAAGTCTTATTTAATTCGTCGAATTTCCAAAGTATCTGAATTTAAGAAGCTAAGACGATATTTATAACTATTGTATTTAATATTAAATTTCCTGCATACCAATCTCGTAAATGTGGCCTGAACAGATTCGATTTTTTTGATATCACTAACTTGATATGGCATCCATGCACTGACATTGTATTCAAGAATTGGATGTATGTATAATTTGAATAAATTGATAAAGAAGTATGGGTCCTTAGAATTAAAGGTCTTTATAGTAAGATAGACAAGGTTGATAGATTTTGCAAAGATTTTGGAAACATAACTGTGCCATTTAAAGTCAGGTGATTGGGTGATGCCAATGCTGCAATTAAAAATTCTTTAACTCAGTTTATTAATGAACCTACTCATTCAAAAGGTGAAATTTTAGAATAATAAAATGTAAATTTAGAAACCAACAAGTATAAGTAGATCTTTTTAAAAAGCAGCTAATTGTACAACTGTAAACAAGAAAATTAGTTTTAAACAAAAAATATTTAATTGGTTTAATTTGCAATTATTTATTGTAGAATATCTTTTATAATCGAAACTTGATTTATGAGATTACACAAATTTTTAGATTATTTTACCTAATAAATCATTTGTGATTTCAAATCTAAACAAATTTAGCTTTTAAGAAATATTGGCTTAAAGTTTTGTAAATGAGGTTCTTCATGTAGTAAAATGCTTTTGTAGTTTTCTACATTCAACTTTTTCACTTTGATTAAGAGTTTTTAAAAACGTTATTAAAATAATCAAAAAATGAATATCAAACTCTTGTAATAAAATACTCCTTAAAATATACTTGATTCTTACAAAGATTAGTTTCAACCACAACTGAGCTCTCTACTATTTTATTTTAATAAATTTTAACAATTTGAATTTTTTTAATGTTAAACAAGAAACTGATATAAGCTCTTCATTTTGATAAGACACTATAGCTGATTCACAATTTATTATTTTAAGTTTAATTGTTCAGCAAAACTTACTACATCTATGTACGTTTCATCAACATCAATCTGAAGCTTTTTGGTCGCAATATCGATTTTATCATCTGTGTCTAACAAATTGAAATATAATTTAAGCTTATCGACTTCAATAGTACATTGAGAAGGTAACTCATATGTTGTTTCCACTTCTTTTGAATCCACAAGGACTTTATACTTCAGATTATTTGGAATGAGACATGCACTATTTTTTTCCTGATTTCTTTTTATCATGAAAGCACAATCAGTTGAATCTTTTTTGATATTCCGAATAGTTTTTACAAATTCATTTCTCACAAGATAAACAGTTTCTGAACCAACAGTAAGTTCACCCCACGGTGGTATTTGCAACTTTTTTAAAGATAAAACCTTATCCATAAGATCCTTCTTCTGATGCAAAAAATCTTAAAAATAGAATTGATATTAAAAACTTTTTTTAATCATTCATTCTCGAAACTTGAGAAGAAGTGATAAAAAGAAAAAAATATTAATCAAGTTAAGAAAAAGTTAAAATATACTGCAAGTCGATAAAATAAAAACTTTCAATTTAATAGAAATTTTTTTGAACTTATTACTACTGGCACTTATATAAAATAAATCTTTCAAATAAAAATTAATGCAACTAATACTAACAAACCATCATCTTTTAATCAGGGGTTTTTATAGTTAAATCTGGTGCTAGCATTTCTTAGGTGGTTCTTGTAAATATTTATTTTGAAATAATTAAATAATCCTTTTAAAAATACACTTTTTTAAACATACAAATAAAAGGTTGATTAAATATTTTGTTTATTACAATTGATTTATAACAGGAATTGAAAATTGATTAAGATGATTATTAAGATAAATTTATCCCTGATAAAAAAATTAGTATTTTTTGTTATAAATTGTGTAATATTTTCCCAGAAACTAAATTTTTTAAACATGTAGCTACTAATTTAAATTGAAGTATAAACTTTTATTAAAGTTTTAAAAACTTGAACAATCATTAGTTGTATAACATATCAACATAAAACAAATCAACTTAAAATTAATATAATTTTTAATTATTCAATTTTTTTAAAGAACCTAAGTTTCCTAAAATAGGTTTCTCAAATGAGACTACTCTTGTACTACGAGCATATGATGTTTTTCAGGTGAGGATACTTTACTTGTCACCAGCGGCGTTCCTCAGGGTTCCGTTCTGGGTCCACTTCTCTTTTTGATTTTCATTGAAGACCTCATCAGAAGACTAATAACAGTAGACAATGTCAGTGTGTTTGTGTATGCAGATGACATCAAGCTATTATCTGGTTCTCACTCAAAACTCCAAACTGCACTAAACATTGTAGAAAACTGGTCTGCGAGTTGGCAACTTAAAATCCAGCCAACAAAGTCTGAAGTTATAACATTCTCCCGTAAGCCAGCTGCCAACTTCAGCAACCAATACTACATCAATGGATCTATTCTTGAACGAGTATCCTCAGTCATAGACCTCGGCATTACTCTGACATCTGACTTCAAATGGCACAGTTATGTTTCCAGAATCTTTGGAAAATCTATCAAGCTTGTCCACCTCATCATAAAGACTTTTAATTCTAAAGATCCATGGTTTTTCGTCAACCTTTTCAAACTGTACATACGCCCTATTCTTGAATACAATGTCAGTGCATGGATTCCATATCAAGTTGGTGATATCAGAAAAATCGAATCTGTTCAGGCAACATTTACGAGATTGGTTTGCAGGAAACTTAATATCAAATACGAGAGTTATAAGCATCGTCTGAGCTTCTTCAATCTAGATACTTTGAAAATCCGAAGAATTAAATACGATCTTATTCTGATTTTTAAAATTATTTACAACCTAATTGATCTTCAGTTTGATGACTTTTTCTCCATTAGTCCCTCCCTCAAGTTATATCAACTTAGAAGACATAAATTACATCTTAATAAGCCCACTCCACCAGCTACGTTAACCAGATTAAGTTTTTTCTCATACCGCACAATCAGTACATGGAACAATCTGCCATCAGAGATTATCATGTCAAAATCACTTGTGTTGTTCAAGAAAAAGCTGAATTGTTATAATATCGCCAACATTGCCATTTCTAAACTGTGAATTTTTCTCTTTTACAATACTATGATTTTGTGCAATTCTTCATTGTCATATGCTTTTTCGTTTACACGTCAAATAGATCTAATTTGTGAGAATGTGTGTTAGCGAGAGGTGCTCTCTTTAGGCACCCTCCTTCACATTTATTGTAATAAATAAATAAAGTTGGCTGTTTTAATAGATAAATAATAAATATAATGAATGATATATAAATAATACTTTTCTACTAATATAACAGCTCAGTTTTGCAAGCTTGCCTTAGTGTATAGCCTGACAAATTATCTTAACAAACAAGTAATTATGTAATTAATGAAAAATACAGTTAAAAAGAAAAAAAATTAAAAATTTGAAGATTTTACATGTACCAACTTTTGTGGACATTTTATCAAATTGCATAATTGCTTTTGTGAAAGTAGTATTTGGGTGCTTTAAAGTAAAAGAGGTCTTTCATGTAGTAGCAAAAATTGTTTCAAAATGTCAGTCATAACAGAAAGGGGCTACATTTTTTGCAGACAAAGTATTAAATTATAACAAGATGAAAATAAATATTTATCTGATAGTTAAATAATTATATTAAGTGTTTTTATCTTGTAATAATTTATTTGCAATTGTAAAGTAATTTGTTATTTATTTAGTTATTACGATAAACATGAAGAGCACACCTCTCTAAAGTAAATAATAATACATTCTCACAAATAATTTTATAAAAAATTAAGTTGGAAATATTGAAAGAAAAAGATGTAGCAGCTGCCATTTCAGTGGTCCCCAAACAATCTCTGTTTTGGCGCGCTTCGGCCGCGAAGAGTATAGTGATAATGACTCTTTATATAGAGCTTTATTCAAATTATTAAAGCGACTGACAACAACGATAACTATACTAACGATATAAAAAATTTTACAAAACCATCTTCATAAGTCGAAAAAGTCTCTACGCTTTTTGCAACGACTTGGATTTGTTAGGAGATAAAGATTTATCAGAAGTTTTAAATTTCATATCAAACTTGTCTACTTATGTTCATAAGTCAAAAAAGTTCCTGCGCTCTATTAGTAGATTGTTTAATCAGTTCAGAGATTGAGTTTTCCAATTTTATTTTTAACTAAAATATTTTTTTAATTTAAATAAAAAATTAATATTTATTTCAGTGCTTTTTTGGTTTATTAAATCATATATTTTACTAAAAACTTCATCAAATAAATCAGATGAAAATCTACAAAGCCGAACTGATGAAAATATTCCCAAGAAATATTCACATAGAAATTTGGAAGCAGAAGAAGTTGAAGGCGAAATCACGTTGAACTCACACAATCATAAAGTTGATGACCACTTAAAGAGATTTGTAATTATGAGGACTTTGAATACGTGAATGAGTTGTTTGTTGATTATTGTGGACACCACGTTGTTTATGTTTCAGGCCACGTAGGACAAACTGACCAGCAAGTTTGGTTTAATTAAAAAGTTCTTCGAATCGATCATCAAGTCAGTTTTCGGCACCATTTCAGTGGCTGTTATTTTTGGAAGATTGTTGACAAGATGAAGATCAAATTGGGTTTTATCACGATTCTTGAAACTTCCCAGGATTTGGGGTCAAGTTTTACTCAAGTTTTATTGTTTCATTTGATCTCTTTTCATTCAACAACCTCGGAAACATACCCCTTCTAATCTATATACTAAAATTCTTTAAGGTTATTTTTATGTCTCCGACAAACTAAAGAGATGTTCTACCAAAAACATGAATACTGAATAAACGAATAACGCAACAATAAAACTCATTTAATTATGTTCATAAACCAATATGATTCGTAAGCGACTGAAGATTCATCAGAAGTTTTAAACTCTCATGATCATACTTGATTTGATTCCACTCAATAACCTCGGAAACAGAATTCTTCTACTTTATTTACTGAAACTCGTTAACGTCATTTGTGTGTCTCCGACGGACATAAGAAATGTGGGTGGTACAGAACTGTTCTACCAAAAATTTGCAAATTTAACAAAAGAAAAACGCGAAACGCAACTATAAAAAGAATATGATGGAAGCTCTAAAGCTACAAAGTTTGTTGCCCCACTTTTACTATCTTCTCTTCTTCCAAAGGTGCAACAACTTCTACGAAGTTCACTATTATTTTCAGGAAGAAGCTCTTATCTCTCCTGTCGCGGTTTGTGATTGCTTCCGTCCTGCTCTTCCTCACAGCAAGAAAGCTTCCTTATTGATCCCTGATTAGATCCAATAGAGCTTCCTTTTGTTTTTTTAGCCTGTGAAGTAGTATCTCTTCTTCTGCTTTCCCTTTTTACCTTTTCTACTTCATAATAACTAGAGTGCCCGGATGCTGAGTAACAAATGCTCAGTTTTGGTCTTGTCGTCATCACAGTTCTTCTCTTATTTTGTTTCTTATGTCGCTGATTTTCCTCTGTCATACAGTCTAACGCGAAACACAAAAAAGTTTATCGTCAACCAGAAAAGAATCAGGATGAAACGGTTTCAACCAAGTTTCAGTAATAAACAAATGTGAAATCTTGGGAATGCAAAAGAGCTTTCAATTGAAAAATTTTGTTAATAATCGACCGTGCGTTGAAGAACATGGTTTTATAGAAGAATTGTCATTTTGACGCTTTTGAGGACCTTTGTGTAGTGGAATTTTTGGCCAGAAAACTGATCTTTACGTTTGACTGAAAAGAGAAATTAGTAGATGTGAAACCAGTGGTTACTTGCTGTTTTTTGATAAAAAAAACTTTAACGTTTAAAGGCCCATGGTGGACCTCGAACTTTGTATTTGAAATCAGTTGGTTGTTCCTTCTGATTTCGATTATACGCTTCTTTTAGAAGACGCTTATTTTCTAAGCGATCATCTTCACACATATCATGTGCTACTCTAATGCGTTCGAATTTGTCGTCAAGCCGTAGCTTATACAGCTTGGCAAGAAAATTGTGTTTGTCCCAACTTTCCTGAAAGGGCACTTTCAAGGGTCTTTGATGACCTTAGCTTTTCGCTCCAAGTCTGGTCATTGATACCTTTGAATGTCCACAAAATCAAGGCTTTAAGAGCACACTTGATAAAAGAGTCAATGATATTCATAAAACAATGTCATCATCTTTATTAGTCTCAAAAACATTAAAGACTGTTTTCTCTGTCCTCACGGTCCAGAGTAAGTTTTTTGTTCGTGTCGGTGACCTTTTTGGCAAGAAGCTGCACCATGCTAGCATTTTTGTTGAAATCTGAATCACCGACCACATGAGGCCCATGTGACAGGTTTCTTTGTAGATCCATCTATTGATTTGGACAAACTAGAAATTTTTTGTTGATTTTGGCAACATGGTTGCTAATTTGAGATTTAAATTTGGCCAATTCTGCGGATATTTATTTGCTGATGTCTGATAATAGGTTTGAATTAGAAGAGGTAGGTTCTACATTTAATGTAAATAACTTAAACCCAATTTGCTTCATCTGGATGCTACCAAATAACTCGAAAATTTTCTTGCATATCACTACAGCCAAGATGAAACCAGAAAAAGCATTTGTAACATTCTATCTGTAGCCTGATCTTCACAGGAGTAAATTTTATTGCAAGATTTGCAATCGCCATTACAAGCTTGATTTGATGAAGTCGGTTTGTCAGAAATTAACTTTAATTTCTGTATACTGTAGCGTAGCTTCTTGCCTCTATTATTTTGATCCACAATAGTTTTTACTTTCATTCAAATAAGTAGAAACTTCAACAAATGTTTTCTTTTTATCACGGATTTTTAGTGTAACAAAACCAAAAAAGTTTAAATGGATTTCTTAACCAAATAGAGTAATCAATCACAAGTAATATACAAATCACTTATTAGAAACAATTTTATCATTAAATAGTTTTGTACTTTTTTGAAATTGAAATAATAGAACTTCAAAAAAAATCTATAAAACTAAGTTAAACAACTAATTTATATTTTAACAATGTTAAAAGACCTTTTAATGACAAATTTTTGTTTAAAACTTATAAATCTGTTCAAATATAGAATCATTTGATAACACTTTTTTCTAATTGAAGCTGATAATAAAATAGGTTTTAAATATCAAACACAAGAGTTGAATCAAATAATTTATTTTGTGAAACGAACACAAGTTTGTAAAGTGCAGACTTCAAATAAACCACCTGTAAGTTGAACAAAGACTTTTTTAATCTAAATTAGTTCTAATTACAAAGTGTTTGCTTACTTAACAAGATGGTTGCCACAAGTTGGTTGATGGTGGACAAAAGTTCCATTCGAATTTTGCTCCCAACAATGGAACTGAAAACTTTGGAACACATTTGAATGTAGCTTCATAATGCTCTATAAGTTTTGGTCTCCATAGATTCCAGAAAGTGTCGTAATCAGTAGTAACTTGGGTAGTTCTTCTGGTAATTTCATCATGATATTCTTGTTTCAAATTAGTGTATACAACGTCAGTTATGTTTTTACCGAAAGTGCAAGTAAAGAATTGATCGAAAAGACACAAGTGCTTACGAGAAAGCTGAAACACAATAAAATTAAATGATATATTTTTAATTGAGCAAAATATTTTTCAATAAATATATTTTATATAGAATTTTTTTATAGAAACGATTTTTAATAAAAGATTTGACTGTTATAGATTCAAATATAAAATAATTCTACCAACTCTATGTGTTGTATAACAATTTACTCATAACTATTATATATGCAAAATCTCAGATTACTTACTGCTTCAACCTTAAGCTTGATTTTGCTCTTTTCGCTACAGATCTTGTTTTCGAGATGAGTCTCGTAGTGAGCAATCTTGGCAGTTCTATCAGCTTGACAATTAATGAAATGTCTGCTAACACTATCGGCGTAATCTTTTGATCTGTTTTGCCATTGAGCAATGGCGTGGGTGAAAGTGTAGTTCAAATCTGTAACGTGGTTATCGAATTCTTCTTTCTTGGCATCAACCCAGCTTTGAGCTTCAGTTTCAAGTCGTGATCGATAAGTAGTGATTTCATCTTCAGTTGGGCATGTACTGTTAAGTGATGACGTTAACAATATTTGAATGTATTTAGATGCTCGTAGTCTTACCCCCAGGTTGATTTTGGTTTCATGGTACTGATTCTTTGTTTCAAAGTGTTGAAAGCACCAGTTCCCCAAATTACAATGAGATTTCTCCAGTTGGTGACAATTGGACCAAGTTGCTCGGTATAGTTTCCAGCTTTGTAGTCGATACAAGTCTTGTAAGTATCAACAGGGAACTCTTCAGTTGCTGTGAGAAGAAAATTATTAGGTTTGATGTGACTTCTAAGTTAAAAATTCTAAATTGATAGCTTACCTGATGCATTAACTTCTTTAAGATCATCAAAAGCATATCCACTCCATTTTGGATTAAAAGCATGAACTCGGATAAGCTTGTACAAATACTTTGGAGCATCTGGAATTGGTTTGCTGGAAAAATATGTATTGAGAACATAACAATCTAACGTGTTAATTTGACTTTACCAAGTTCGCTTGTATTGATGTTTCTCGAATCCGTAACAACCAGTGTTGAAATGACATTTGTAGTTACATCTGTAACAATCCTTTGCTTTTGTAACAGCCTCAGTGATTGTGGTGTTGAACTCTCCGATAAGAGTAGTTCTTTCATTAGTAAGAAGTGTACTGTAATTAGTCATAGCGTCGGTGAAGTTGCCTGGCATTGACAAAGATCCTACAAAGCAGAGATAATATAAGATGATGGCTATCAGTTTTACATATATCGATACCGTAAAGTGTCTCGAAAACAGAATTAGCAAAGTGTTGTCGCTTATTGATGTGATCTGTAAGAGCATCTGCATATTTAGCTTGGATCATTGTGTTCTTCAAGTCAGCGAGTCGTTCGTATTCCTCGACCTTGATTTCACGAACTTGCATGCAGTTAAGGAACCTTACAATGAGATTGGTTTACAGTTGTAAGATTAGTAAGCGACAAAAACTCACTTTGTTACAAGTTGTTTATGGAAATGTTCAAGCTTGTCAACCATATCAATGACTGAATTGTTGTATCGAGTAGATGCAGCGCTCTTCAAGTTAGCAAGTTCAGTTTCATATTCTTGAGTTTTGTTACAATAGAGCTCTGAGTCTTCTTTGTAAACACGCTTAAGATATTCTTTGAATGTCCTCAAGTAAGATTCATGAATCTCGTCAATTTGAGCTTCAAGTACTCCGAGATTATCATCCATCTCTTCTTTCATTTCATTACGCTTTTCAGTCATCTTATCTGTATAGTTGACTTGAACGTAATCAGTGATGTTAGAAGGATCTGTGGAAACAAAGCATTAAATAAAAGTCTTGAAGTAAACATTCTTATAATTCCAGCAACTTACCACTTTCACATGATAATCCTAGTCGCTTTGGGAAAGCTTTCAAGATGTGTGAATAAAATTTAGCAGTAAACCAAGCAGAGTTATGGTTAACATTGTGACCGTAACTGTTAGTTGGTGGGAACACATGGAAATGATGTGTACACCAATATTGATAATTTGGAATTGAGATTGCTTGAGTAGCCTGAGAAATAAACCAAGAAATTAGTAATTTATTTTATTAACAATTTATACTTACAGCAACAAACAGCAATAAAATTGCAATCAACTTCATCTTCTTTTCTTGTGAAAGCTTGATAAAGAATATAATTCCGTAGTCAGATTGAAGACCTTTTATATTGGTTTTATACAAACAATATTTATAAGAAAATACAAAAAAATTATATGTTCAAGTATCATTGGATTAATAAGTTTTTATAATTAATTGTTTTGATATTTTTAGTAAGTAGTTTAAGTAAAGATAACAACTAAGTTAATTTGCTGAGTACCGGAAAAATAGAAAATATTTTTTTATTAAACTTTAAGGGAATAATAAAAAACATTTTCAGACAATTCGGTCGAATCTTTGTCTATAAAAAAAGACAAATTTGTAAAATTTTAAAATGATGTTTCTTAAATTAAATAAATACAAGCTGATATGCTGTTTATTGATTTCTCTAAAATTTTTATTAAATGTTTTTCACTAAAGGGTAAAATTTTCTGAAATATTTTATTACATATTTCTAGCATAATAGAATATCACTTTATTTGCACAAAAAAGATTAAAATTCATTTTTCTTTAAACATTAATTATCGGTTGCTTTTAGGTGTTGTTTCTATTCTTATTTATTTTTAGATTTTGAGTTAACGATCGAACTGACATTTAGTAAAAATACAGTTTTAAATAAATAGCAACGTTTCAAAAAATTTCCATAGATATTATTTGTATAATTTTCTTTCTTTAAACAAACAACTAATCAGTTAAATTTGTTAAATCATTTAGTGTTGTGTTGTAATTCTAGATAAATATTTATTACTAAAACCATTTTTCTTCAAACTATTCAAGAATACTTAAGTATTATTATTCGGAAGTAATGCTAGTTTTGTGTTATTTTAATAACCTAAGTTTAACTGAAAGATCGCTAATAAGTAGTTAAGTTTTGAATAATGGTTGGTTATAATCTACTTAGAGTAGATAACACTTGAAAGTTACAAGTAAACTAAACTCTTCTATCGACTATATGTAAAATGCAGCAACTTGTTTTTGAAACAATAATTGTTAAAATCGTGAAATATGTTGTAAAAACTATTCAAAAAAATTATCACTTACGAAACTTAGTTTTATATGTCATCCATACAAAAGTTATTACAAACCTCTATTACTTGGATTAATAAGTAAAGTTTACTTACTGTCTTCAATAATACAAAAGTAAATTTATTAGTTTCAAAATAAAGTTTTTCTTTAATTAACAAAAAGAAATAAATTTAACATTAATTACAAGATGAAATTATTAATAGCAAAAAGCATAAAATTTTTCTTTTATTTTTCAAAACACAATTTTTTGTAATTGTGATATGTTTGAATTAAGTAACAAAATAATATTTTGCCGCTTAGATAAGTCTTTACTTTCTTATAAACCTGGTTCATTGCAGACTTGGTGTTGTTTATAATAAGTATTGTTGTTACTTGTTGTTGTCACTCGTTGTTGTCACTCGTTGTTGTTACTTATTGTTGTTGTTATTAGTCGCCTTTTACAAATTGAATGAAGCTTGATACAATTAGTTAATATCATTTTATATATCGCAAGAGTTATTTACCTTTTACGATAAAACAATGTTCTGTTATAAAGTTAAAATATGTCAGTTTCAACGAGAAAAAACTCAGTTTACAAAGTAGTAATAAATCCTTGATTATAATTGAAGCCGATGTAGTTTTTCATGATTTTACTCAAACGTGTCTTCCTTTAAAGAAGATTCTTATTCTTAACATTCATAATTTATACAAGGCAGCAGAAGAAACACAATGCTTATTCATAAATGGGTAAATTAGGTCCTCCAGAACCTCTTATTCTTCTTTAGAACGATATAAGAATATCTTAATTTCATATTTTCAGAAACATTTTTATTTTGGTTTCTAAAGACTAATTGTATCTGATAAGCCTTTGTTAAAATTTACATTATATATTATATATATATATTATCTATATATTATATATTCGCAAATTAGTAATTCAGAATTAGGTGTTTACTGAAAATTACTCAAAATAATTTGATCGTTTCAAATTTACTCGGAATCTAAAACTCGATAAATTAGAAGCACTGATGTGAATCTTTAATCATGTACAAATGGATCACTCGAATATCGTTTGAAGCTTCTTGTGAAACTTATTTCTGCGAATTGAACCTTTTTTTCGCTCATTCGTTAATTTTAAATAGTTTTCTATCATACCATTACCAAGACTAAGCTATAAATAAGCTCCTTCACTGGTAGTAATCACCAAACCATCAGAACTCCTACTTATACCAACTTGCTGACGATTTGAAAATATATAAATTATTTTATTAACAGTGAAAACCACGCGATGAAGTAAACGGCGATAATTCAAGATTAAGTAAAAATGAAGATGAAGAAAACGGTAGAAGATTTCTAATATTCAGGTAAAATATGAAACATTTTAGATTTAGATTGCATCGACCTGCTACAGGAAGCTGTCACGAAGTTGTTCGGAAGTTTGAAGTTTGTAGTGTTCAGTTATTTCAAACATGTAATCATTATTTTCTACAACTTGTTCTGAATTAGACAGATGAAGATACAAAAGCTCAAAGAAACTTTAATTACAAAAGAGTCGAAACACTCCATCATAATGTGATTCTGCCATTCCACAATTTACTTTAATTAAAGATGCAGAAGGAGAAAGAAACAGAATGATGTCTTTGCAGAAAAATACTCCCTGATGATATTCGTGAAATAACTTCAAGAACAAAAAACACTGATTTTACATCAATGATTTGAATAATATTTTAAATGAAGTTCTACACGACCCTGGATGAAAAAGCTGACTTGGTATTAGCGATCTTAGTTTTTACTAAAGTAATAATATAACAACTTTTTCTTGAGATTTATCTGATATCAACTATTACTGTTTCAAATTTGGTAAACAAATTTCAAAAGTTGATCTGTGAAAGAACTCAGCATGCTCGTATATTGATGGTAAACTGATAATACAGATGAAACATGTGAACATTAAACTTACTTTTCAAATAAGAATAAGTTCATTTGTAACTAGTTACTAGAATATTGCTTGTAAGGCTATTTGAGTAACTTTTATGCTCTTATTGTTATAATTTCGACAAATGTATTTGAGGTTTATGCGGTATAGCAGTAAAGTATTCTGCCGCTGATGTAATTTGTGTTATTTATGATTATCGAATAGGTGGTTGTCTTTTGGTATTAAGGTTAGAAACTGTTGTATGAACAACTGCTATTTGGTCATAGACTCGTTGTAGCTTGCATAGATCGTTAATATATTTATCGTTGTTATCAGTCGCCCTAATAATTTGCATCAAGTTCTATATAAATCGTCATTTTAATTAGAATTTATTCAAATCAATAAAATACTTTTAAGAATAAATATTTTCTTTTTGCTCTCCCTTGTATAGATTTGAATAAGATTTTATTAAAATAAGTATTTTAGTTTTTTTATTGGAACAAAAGTTTTTTATATATTTAGAAAATAGATTCACTGCTGAAACCAAGCAAGATGTCTATAGACCCAAGTATCCTGTCGGCATCCAGCAAATAGAGTTACTGGAATAAATCTTTTACCAATTACATGGAGATTGTGGGTCGAATTGGACAGACGAGAAAATTGGCAGCGCTTGTTAACAGCACGACTGAAGATGTGTCCAAGTACTTTGAGATCTGTCAGACTTATGTAGAAGCTGAAGCAGCGTTGAAACGGTTGCATATAAAGAAATCGAATGAAGTTATTGCGCGTCATCTACTAAGAGTTAAAAGGTTTAAATGGATTTCTTAACCAAAAAGAGTAATTAATCACAAGTAATATACAAATCGCTTATTAGAAACAATTTTGTCATAAAATGGTTTTGTACTTTTTTGAAATTGAAATAATACAACTTCAAAAAAAAGATATAGAACTAAATTAAACAACTAATTTATATTTTAACAATGTTAAAAGAACTTTGAAAACAAATTTTTGCTTAAAACTTATAAATCTCTATAAATGTAGAATCATTTGATGAAAAGTTTTTCTAATTGAAGCTGATAATATAATATATTTTAAATGTCAAACACAAGAGTTGAATCAAATAATTTATTTTGTGAAACGAACACAAGTTTGTAAAGTGCAGACTTCAAGTAAGCCACCTGTAAGTTGAAAAAAGGCTTTTTTTAATCTAAATTAATTCTAATTACAAAGTGTTTCCTTACTTAACAAGATGGTTGCCACAAGTTGGTTGATGGTGGACAAAAGTTCCATTCGAATTTTGCTCCCAACAATGGAACTGAAAACTTTGGAACACATTTGAATGTAGCTTCATAATGCTCTATAAGTTTTGGTCTCCATAGATTCCAGAAAGTGTCGTAATCAGTAGTAACTTGGGTAGTTCTTCTGGTAATTTCATCATGATATTCTTGTTTCAAATTAGTGTATACAACATCAGTTATGTTTTTACCGAAAGTGCAAGTAAAGAATTGATCGAAAAGACACAAGTGCTTACGAGAAAGCTGAAAAACAATAAAATTATTTTTTTTTAATTGAGCAAAATATTTTTCAATAAATATATTTTGCAAAAAAAAATATTTTAATACAAACGATTTTTAATAAAAGATTTGAATGTTATAGATTCAAATATAAAAAATTTCTAAAAAACTTTATGTGTTGTATAATTATTTATTTATAACTATTATATATGCAAAAACTCAGATTACTTACTGCTTCAACCTTAAGCTTGATTTTGCTCTTTTCACTACAGATCTTGTTTTCGAGATGAGTCTCGTAGTGAGCAATCTTGGCAGTTCTATCAGCTTGACAATTAATGAAATGTCTGCTAACACTATCGGCGTAATCTTTTGATCTGTTTTGCCATTGAGCAATGGCGTGGGTGAAAGTGTAGTTCAAATCTGTAACGTGGTTATCGAATTCTTCTTTCTTGGCATCAACCCAGCTTTGAGCTTCAGTTTCAAGTCGTGATCGATAAGTAGTGATTTCATCTTCAGTTGGGCATGTACTGTTAAGTGATGACGTTAACAATATTTGAATGTATTTAGATGCTCGTAGTCTTACCCCCAGGTTGATTTTGGTTTCATGGTACTGATTCTTTGTTTCAAAGTGTTGAAAGCACCAGTTCCCCAAATTACAATGAGATTTCTCCAGTTGGTGACAATTGGACCAAGTTGCTCGGTATAGTTTCCAGCTTTGTAGTCGATACAAGTCTTGTAAGTATCAACAGGGAACTCTTCAGTTGCTGTGAGAAGAAAATTATTAGGTTTGATGTGACTTCTAAGTTAAAAATTCTAAATTGATAGCTTACCTGATGCATTAACTTCTTTAAGATCATCAAAAGCATATCCACTCCATTTTGGATTAAAAGCATGAACTCGGATAAGCTTGTACAAATACTTTGGAGCATCTGGAATTGGTTTGCTGGAAAAATATGTATTGAGAACATAACAATCTAACGTGTTAATTTGACTTTACCAAGTTCGCTTGTATTGATGTTTCTCGAATCCGTAACAACCAGTGTTGAAATGACATTTGTAGTTACATCTGTAACAATCCTTTGCTTTTGTAACAGCCTCAGTGATTGTGGTGTTGAACTCTCCGATAAGAGTAGTTCTTTCATTAGTAAGAAGTGTACTGTAATTAGTCATAGCGTCGGTGAAGTTGCCTGGCATTGACAAAGATCCTACAAAGCAGAGATAATATAAGATGATGGCTATCAGTTTTACATATATCGATACCGTAAAGTGTCTCGAAAACAGAATTAGCAAAGTGTTGTCGCTTATTGATGTGATCTGTAAGAGCATCTGCATATTTAGCTTGGATCATTGTGTTCTTCAAGTCAGCGAGTCGTTCGTATTCCTCGACCTTGATTTCACGAACTTGCATGCAGTTAAGGAACCTTACAATGAGATTGGTTTACAGTTGTAAGATTAGTAAGCGACAAAAACTCACTTTGTTACAAGTTGTTTATGGAAATGTTCAAGCTTGTCAACCATATCAATGACTGAATTGTTGTATCGAGTAGATGCAGCGCTCTTCAAGTTAGCAAGTTCAGTTTCATATTCTTGAGTTTTGTTACAATAGAGCTCTGAGTCTTCTTTGTAAACACGCTTAAGATATTCTTTGAATGTCCTCAAGTAAGATTCATGAATCTCGTCAATTTGAGCTTCAAGTACTCCGAGATTATCATCCATCTCTTCTTTCATTTCATTACGCTTTTCAGTCATCTTATCTGTATAGTTGACTTGAACGTAATCAGTGATGTTAGAAGGATCTGTGGAAACAAAGCATTAAATAAAAGTCTTGAAGTAAACATTCTTATAATTCCAGCAACTTACCACTTTCACATGATAATCCTAGTCGCTTTGGGAAAGCTTTCAAGATGTGTGAATAAAATTTAGCAGTAAACCAAGCAGAGTTATGGTTAACATTGTGACCGTAACTGTTAGTTGGTGGGAACACATGGAAATGATGTGTACACCAATATTGATAATTTGGAATTGAGATTGCTTGAGTAGCCTGAGAAATAAACCAAGAAATTAGTAATTTATTTTATTAACAATTTATACTTACAGCAACAAACAGCAATAAAATTGCAATCAACTTCATCTTCTTTTCTTGTGAAAGCTTGATAAAGAATATAATTCCGTAGTCAGATTGAAGACCTTTTATATTGGTTTTATACAAACAATATTTATAAGAAAATACAAAAAAATTATATGTTCAAGTATCATTGGATTAATAAGTTTTTATAATTAATTGTTTTGATATTTTTAGTAAGTAGTTTAAGTAAAGATAACAACTAAGTTAATTTGCTGAGTACCGGAAAAATAGAAAATATTTTTTTATTAAACTTTAAGGGAATAATAAAAAACATTTTCAGACAATTCGGTCGAATCTTTGTCTATAAGAAAAGACATATTAGTAAAAGTTTAAAACGATATTATTTAAATTAAATAAATACAACATGATATGTTGTTTATTGATTCCTCTAAAATTTTTATTAAATGTTTTTCAGTAAAGAGTATATTTTTCTGAAATATTTTATTACATATCTCTAGCATAATCGAATATCACTTTATTTGTACAAAAAAGAATAAAATTCATTTTTCTTTAATCATTGATTATAGTTGCTTTTAGGTGTTGTTTCTATTCTTATTTATGTTTAGATTTTGAGTAAACGATCGAACTGACATTTAGTAAAAATACAGTTTTAAATAAATAGCAACATTTTAAATAATGTCTATAGATATTATTTGTATAATTTTCTTTCTTTAAACAAACAACTAATCAGTTAAATTTGTTAAATCATTTAATGTTTTGTTGTAATTTTAAATAAATATTTATTACCAAAACCATTTTTCTTCAAACTATTCGAGAATACTTAAGTATTATTATTCGGAAGTAATGCTAGTTTTGTGTTAGTTTAATAATCTAAGTTTAACTGAAAGATCGCTAATAAGTAGTTAAGTTTTGAATAATGGTTGGTTATAATCTACTTAGAGTAGATAACACTTGAAAGTTACAAGTAAACTAAACTCTTCTATCGACTCTATGTAAAATGCAACAACTTGTTTTTCAAACAATAATTGTTAAAAATTGTGAAATATGTTGTAAAAACTATTAAAAATATTATTACTTACGAAACTTAGTTTTATATGTCATCCATACAAAAGTTATTACAAACCTCTATTACTTGGATTAATAAGTAAAAGTACTTACTGTCTTAAATAATACAAAAGTAAATTTATTAGTTTCAAAATAAAGTTTTTGTTTAATTAACAAAAATAAATAAATTTAATATTAATTACAAGACGTAATAATTATTAATAGCAAAAAACATAAAATTTTTGTTTTATTTTTTAAAACACACAATTTTTTGTAATTGTGATATGTTTGAATTAAGTAACAAAATAGTATTTTGCCGCTTGGGTAAGTCTTTACTTTCTTATAAACCTGGTTTATTGCAGACTTGGTGTTGTTTATAGCATGGATTGTTGTTACTTGTTGTTGTTACTTACTGTTGTTGTTACTTATTATTGCTTATTGTTATTGTTACTTATTGTTGTTAGTCTCCTTTAGCAAATTGAATAAAGCTTGATACAAATAGTTATTATCATTATATATATCGCAAGAGTTATTTACCTTTTACGATAAAACAATTTTCTGTTAGAAAGTTAAATTATGTCACTTTGTACAAGAAAAAATGTAGTTTACAGAATAAACTTTACTATACTTTACTGAAAACTTTGGAACACATTTGAATGTAGCTTCGTAATGCTCTATAAGTTTTGGTCGCCATAGATTCCAGAAAGTGTCGTAATCAGTAGTAACTTGGGTAGTTCTTCTGGTAATTTCATCATGATATTCTTGTTTCAAGTTAGTGTATACAACATCAGTTATGTTTTTACCGAAAGTGCAAGTAAAGAATTGATCGAAAAGACACAAGTGCTTACGAGAAAGCTGAAACACAATAAAATTAAATGATTTATTTTTAATTGAGCAAAATATTATTAAATAAATATATCTTAAATAGAATATTTTAATAGAAACGATTTTTAATAAAAGATTTGACTGTTATAGATTCAAATATAATTATTAATGAAATGTCTGCTAACACTATCGGCGTAATCTTTTGATCTGTTTTGCCATTGAGCAATGGCGTGGGTGAAAGTGTAGTTCAAATCAGAATATGAAGAAGATGAGGATCTATGAGACTACGGCGATCTTTTTTTTAACATTCCGCGTGATCTTAGCAAATATGCTGGTCATGGGGATCGTTAGCTTCGGTACCGGAAACGTCATCGGAGGACAGACTATCGACTTTTGAAGAAAGCCTCTCAACCCTGTTCTCAGATTGATCTCAGACACATTTATGTACCGCTTCATCTTGTTAGGCTGGGTGGACAGAAAAATAGTGGTCGGCACCTTTTGGGTTTTGGACATCGAGGAGTATTGAACCGAAGTGGGCCGTAAGCCACCTTGTTGTCCACTGTAACATCCGGCCCGACTTGGCTATCATCTAACACTGTACCTGAAATACTTTGCATCAGACTGGTAACCACCACGACCCACCTGACAATGAGGGCTTTTTTCTATTAATTAACTTGTTAATTTTACATTTGCTGACTCATTTAATAAAAATTTTTGTGAAATTGAAACTTAGTTTTGTAATTAATCTCTTATTTTGAAGCATCTTATTATTTCAGAAAAACAGGTTTTTATATTAATGAAAATATATAACTGATTTAATTTTAGAAATTTTTTAAATATTATCATCATTAGTCTGTATTTATTTAAATTTATTTTAACTTTTCAATTTTGCAAAGTTCTATAAAAAGTCAAATACAACTAGATAATTATTTTTGTTTTGATCATTACACAAGTTTGATTCATATCATCATAATTTTTACCTCTGTTTGATTTTGATGAAACTGATAGAACCACAAAAGATAATTGGACTCTTTTTGAAAGTTTCTAGGAAATCTCAACTTTATTAAAACAATTTTATTTTTAAATCAAAAAGATAATACTTAAATAAGATAAAAACAGTTTTTATCAATAAGTGAAAGCTGAGCTATTTCAAAATTTGCGTAAGATCTTTTTAAGGGTTCTTCAACCTGGTATAAGTAAGTATTTAACGATTTACACCAAACACACTATCAGCTATAAACAAGTACTTTGACTTGAGGTTAGCTGGTTCAAATATACAACAAAATGAAAGTAGATGAAATAACTTACAATCAACCTGACTTCAATCAAGTAATTGTCTTTTTGGTCAGTCTTAAGAACTCTGCACACTTGTAAAGATCTATTCTACAAGATAAGGTGAAACAATAAGGACTCCTAAGCAGAGCCCTATATATTTGAAAATAAAGTACAAATTGAGCCACACGTGATCATATCTTACTTAATCATTCAAATCTATTAAGTTTTATCGACTTTATTTGCCGAGAAGTTTTGATGTGAAGATATTTGATGAAAATTGTTGAAGCTGCACAACGGACTAGCTTCATACACATATAGCTCAACATCAATTATATGGCTAAGGAGTTGTTGTTCAATTTCACCTGAAATACAAGAGTCTGTTTTGGTAAAGGCAATAAAGTTCACGTTGAAATCGCTTTCCGGCTCTTTGAGGTGAAATCAAGTTTAATTCGTGTTTAAATTGTTGTGTTGCTAGAAATATATAGTGAGAAGAAAACTGTTGAATCATTCGAGTAGATACATTTAAAATGTTTAATGGCACAGGAATAAGCAGTTTGAAGTAATTTGAGATGATCAAATATACACATCTATTCCCTCAATTTCCTTCTAGTAACTTTCTTTGCATCTTAACATTTTAAAAGCATATTATATGAGTAGTGATACAAGGTGCTGTAGACAGTTTCAATTGTATACTAGATAATTTCGTGATTTGAACGAATTATCTAAATTATTTTCACATTAATAATTAAATCAGCAACCATTAGTTGAAATACTCATATTTTGCAAGTAGCAAAATCAAACTTGAACTTAAATTATTTTATAAAAAATCATTGACTACCGCTCTTTAAATTTAAAGTTAGTGGGCGAAAATGGCTTGCTTTGGAAAGTACTTGCACAAATTAGTTTCTAAATTCAAGTATCTAGAAATAATGCTGGCTTCTTTTCTCCCTTAACTTTTTCCATTTACTCCATTTATTGTGTTAATTATGTATAGATAATTTGTTATTTTGTTTGTTTATTTTTATTAAATAGTTTGAATAACTATAATAATTATTGAATATAGATTTGTATAAATCGTTTGGTTTTTTTTATCGATATTTTTTTTTCTTTTTATTTGCATACAAAAAACTTGTATTAAAATTTTATATAAAAAATTGATTGAAGTTCATTACATAAATTTGCAATTTCATAAAATTTGTAATCAGTCGTTAGAGTATGAAATGTTAAATTTAAGATCAGTTATGTTTTTTACTTAAGTACGAATGTTTTTTTCAAGTTTATTGATTTATTAATGTTTTTGTTTACAAATGTTGTTTTTTAATGCATATTCACTAAATCAATTATTTAATTTAATAAATATAACAAAATAATTATATCTAATTGTCAAAATGTGTTCTTCTTTATTCATTTTGCTATTTTAGATATATATTACTTTCCTGATAAAGATTAAAATGATTCCAATCAAAGTTTTTAAAAATTAAATTGTTTATTTGAACTTTGAAATTAGGTAAACAATTCATAATCTAAACTATATTTTTACAGAGCTGTATACATTATAGATTTTATCTTGACATCTTGATTAAGTAATTATTTATATAAGTATAAACTTTGTGTTTTTTGATTTAGAGGTTTATATACTTTAAGGAAATGAAACTTTATTTGAATTTTGAAGAAAGAAAGATTTGAAAATCAACAAGAAGAAGAATAAAAGAATGGAAAAAAAATTACTTAGACGTTTTAGTATAAATCAAATTAGAAATAAATTCAAACTGATAATAGTTTTATCAGTTATTCTTTTCCTCCCTTTATGCTCCTCAGGTAAGTTATCATAATTTTAGATATTCTTTGATTTCAAGTAATTAAATTTATCAAAGTTGATATTACTTATCTCAATTTTAATCAAGTTAATGAATTCTTGATTAATGTTTAATCACTTTTAATATTTTTGCTAGGCAACACAGCATGCCAAAGTGATGATGACTGTTTCCCTAACAACCATTGTATAGATGGTTCATGCTCGTAATTTCTGCATTTTAACTTTTTTTTTATAAGAACAATTCATTTTACTTCAATTAATTTTATTTAAGTTGAAAAATCAACTCCTTCAAACAACTTTTTTGTAAGAATTTTCTACTTTTGTTTATAGATGTGCAGAAAACTTTTATGGAACTGAATGTAATCTTTGGAGAACTAGTTGCTCACCAAGTCCTTGTATTTATGGACTTTGTGAAATTGTTAATGCAACATCAGAGTCATCAGCAACTTATAGATGTGATTGTGAAGAAAACTATACTGGTCTGTCCTGGTTTCAAGTCTTAATTTTTTCCGGCTTCATATTTCACAAATATAAGTTTCACAGCACTTAGCAATAACATCTGCCTACACAATGTTTCATTCTCTCACCTCAACTATTTTTAACATACTATTATTCGATTAGTATAATTTTTTACCGAAATTGTTTAATTTTGATTATTTCAAAAAAAGCTTAAATTGGCCGTTTCTTTTTTAGGCCGAAACTGCGACCGCCTTGACTACTGCTACAGCAAACCTTGTGAAAATGGGGCGACGTGTACTGTAGGATCAAAAGATTTCATTTGTACTTGTCCAGAAGGTTATTCTGGTGATACTTGTGCAAATGACGTCAATGAATGCGAACTATTTGGAGATTCAGGACCTTGCTTGGTATAAAGCCTTGAATATTTGTAAAGATTTTTAAACAATCATTTTTTAGTTCTTATCTTTTCTATCTTGTATTTTAGGGCATTCTAAATTTGTTTACAAATATTGTTGTCAGCATAATTAGCGGCTTAAATCGCGAAATCGTAAAAAGCGCGAAGCTTTTGTAAGATAACAAAGAAAAGCTTTATAGAAATCAACTTTTTTTTGTCAACGATTTAATTAATTTTAAAGAAAATTTTTTTATCGTTTTGAATTCAAAATCATCTAAAATGTTGATCTTCTCAAATTGATTTTAAATAAATATTTAATAATTTTAACAAAAAAAAAGACAGGATGTTGAAATTTTTATTGAAATTTAATTTAATTCAAATAAATTTGTTGTCATTACATCACTTTAAAAAAAGCTGACGTACAGATCTCGTCCAGAAGCACAGAGAATTTGCATAATTGCATGCAAATCATTAGCGGTTGATTTCAACTTCACTTGTTTATTGTACTTTGTTCTTTACTTTCTTTTATTCAAATTAATTCTTTAAAATCGAATTGGAACGCAAAATGTAATTAATAATGCAAATTGCATTTATGAAATATGGCAAGATAGGTGGACAGTATGTCTGTCTGTCTCGTCCATTTACAAAGTCAGTTCTGATAGTTGCGTGGGAAAGTTATTTGTAGAGGGAGTAATTTACAGAGCTGGTAGTTCGCTGGCGTCGACAGCAGGAACAGAAAGAGAAGAGACTTTCTTTTCTGTTATTTCTGTGGTTTGCTAACTACCTCATTTTCTTTCTCTTCTATTTTCTTTCTTTTATTCGTCGACATGTTTAGAAAATTCAAAGTTAAATTTAATCGACAAATGGGATTAAAATTGAAAATGAAGCTGAGTTTACTTCATCTTCATCAAAAATAAATTGCTGGAATATCGCATTAATAGAGGATTGTTTGGAGAAAGTGTGGAAGCCGGAAAAGCCAAGTAGTGGCGAGAAGCAAACGTCAAAAGCTGAAAATAGACTTTGTTGAGTATAGTTTCAGGAGGCTGACGTTGACGTTTTTATGTAAAACCTTCAGATTGCATTTTGAATGAGTTTCAATTGTATTTCAATGATCACCAATGAAGCATAAGATAAGCTTGGGTTTGATGCAGAAAAGTTCATATTGCTCATACATACAATCGTGCGCGCAATTTTCAAATCTTTTGCTAGAAGTACTTGCTCGTCATAAATACTTTTATTAGTTGTAATGTTCGTTGGTGATAATCATCTGATAAAGTTCTTTTTATATGTATGAACGGGAAGTAATGTTGATACTTGATTGTATTGTTGTTTGATTTGAATAGTGCTGTACAAGTACAAGTGCAAGCTCACTACTTATTGTTATTAATTCCTTTTACGCTACCAGTAGTCAATAAAATTCAATTTTTAACAGAACGGGGGCATATGTGAAAACCGAATCGGTAAATACAGTTGTGATTGTCCTGATGGTTTTGGTGGACCAAACTGTGAGCGTCCACAAATAGCTAACCAGGTTGCTAAAGCTTGCTTGTCCAACCCTTGTGTTAACGGTGGGACATGTACACCTTACGGTAGCAACAATTTTGTGTGCAAATGTCAACAAGGTAAACTGATCTATTCGTCATCAACATTTTCAACTGATTCCTTCTTAGGATTCGGAGGTATTCATTGTGAGAATCAAGAGACTTGTTCAGGTCGAAATCTCTGTTTAAATGGAGGTGTATGTGAAGATAAAACTGGGACTGCTAAGTGTGTTTGCCTGGACGGCTGGACAGGTTTGTTTTATTTCATTAAAGTTCCATTTTAGTTACAAAATAAGTCCAATTTCATTCTTTCTTTCATCCTACAATTTTGTCAAGAAATTACCTACTAGGGGGTCTGACTGACGCTTGACCTTTGACTTTTGTAGGCTCCTTGTGTGATGAGGATGTGAATGAATGTGATTTGTATCCAAGCTACTGTAAGCATGGTGCTACTTGCAACAACAACCAGGGTAAGTTGGTGTCGTGTGAAACTGACAAGTGGTAATTTGAGTAGTTTTTATTATAAGAATAGTTTTAGTGTTTTATTATAAACAGATTTCTTCTGCTAAGCTCATCTTTCTAGGTTCTTTCTTGTGTTCATGTGTGAACGGTTGGGAGGGCCACGACTGTAGTGTCAACGTCAATGACTGTATCGACCACAACTGCTTTCATGGGGCCACATGTGTTGACCTAATCGGTAGTTTTAAATGTGAATGTACAAAAGGAAAAGCTGGTAGGTAGCAACAGCTGTAACCACTAGAGCTGGTTTCTACTACATTATTTATTACAGGTCGTCTTTGTCAGCTTGACGATGGTTGCTATGGTAACAAGAACCCGTGTGCCGAGGGCTCCATCTGTCAGACGGATAAGTTAAACGGTGAAGCGATTTGTACCCAGTGCCCGGACGGTTACCAGGGCAAGACGTGTCATGAGGACGTGGACGAATGTAGCAGTGGTAGGGACAGATTTAGTGGTTTGTAGCCTCTATTGATGAGATATATCTCAGAGGACTCGCCTTGTGTTCATGGAGGCACCTGTATCAACTCACCCGGGAGTTACTCTTGTAAATGTGCGATGGGTTACAGTGGAGAGATGTGCGAATCTCTCATCAACGAATGTCAACCAGATCCTTGTTCCAAGAACTTCAGTCATGCTTGTCTTGATCAAGTCAATGCCTTCATTTGTATCTGTAAAGATGGTGAGGAAGATTTAAAAGATTGATAAATTTCGATTACAAGATCATCGATTGAAAGAAAAAATATTTTTATTTCCTATAAATATTTCAAGTTGAAATCAGTCAAGAAAATTTGGCTGCAAGTAAAATGCCAACTTTCATTTTTTTTTTAGTTTATTTTGCAAGTCCTTCCTCTCATTGAGACTAATATAAAAGCAATTTGTAGAACTACTACCGACCACAAATCAGTCGAATACACATTCATACCGATGTGTTTTTACTCCAACTTATTTTTAGTTTCATTTTTTTTTATTATCGAGTAAACATTACGTCTCAGAGAAGAACTTATAGCAAATGATGTAAGCTCTGCTTTTCAACCAAATCACCAACTAACTGGTTAAAACCTCAAGTTTTCTCCTCATAGCTTAACTGTGCGCGGTTGAAAGAACTTTTACCCTTATACAAGCTTAAACAGGCTGACGGTGCACTTGAGAAAGGGCTTGCTGACTTCAAACCTTTCTTAGCTGACAGTTAAAGACAACTTTGAAAAGCTGTGATGAAAATAAAAGTTTAAAGACATAAAATTGTTAATTAAATAACTTCATCATTTTCACACACATACTTTCGTGAAAGGTTTAAATAGAATGGTGATTAGTGGTTAATTTGCTGGTCTTGATTGTGTTTTGTTGGTGAATTGATCCAGCTAACGTCCAAAACCAGTTTCTCACGAATACCATGACGGTGGTTACGGTATAAATCGTTTAAAACTACTGATTTCGAAAAGCTGCTGGTCTGCTTTATTTATCAATTTCAAATTTCAATTGTAAACTTGTGGAATAGAAAATCTGCTTCAATTGCTGCTTGCACAGTTTCTTTAAATGGATTAATTATTGTTGCTTCAAAACTATTTTATTTATCTTGTTTTCTTTCAAAGGTTACACTGGCAAGTTATGTGAAACAGAAATTGATGAGTGTGCTTCTATTCCATGTCTTCATGATGCCAGATGTATTGATCATATCAACGGATATCAATGTGAATGTCCTGAAGGTCTTTATCTGATTTCCAACATCATATGTTTTCATTTTAATCACCACATCAAGCAGATTATTGTTTCCGCTTCATCTAGTACTTCCAATTCCTTATAAACCAGCTGCTAGCTTTTAACTTGCTAATATTTTCATATTTAATAATTCAATGATTGAAATTGAAGAGAGGTTTGTAAGCAACAGTTGCTTACATGCCTTCAACTTCCTCCTGTGGTATTTTGACCACCTACACATCCTTCTATTATCTTTCTTTAGGTTTCCTTTCCATTGTTCTTTAAATTTTGACTAAATTTAGCTAAGCCGGCTGCGTTTATCAGCGGTACTTTACTGGTATTAGCTTCACTCTCCGCTAGTGAATAAAAACAAACAAATGTTATGAGCACAAGCCACTAAAACCCCTACCAATACAACAAAAAGTTTCAATGGAACGCTCCAATAACTATAATAGCTTACGATTCACTCAATTTCTCTTACCATGCTGAAGGTTTGTATATGTAAAAAATCCATCAATGTCGTACGCTTTAACTTTCTTCGCTTCACTTCGAGTCTTTCCACAGCCTCTGCAAATGCAAACTTCTGCATTTCTTCACTCCAAATATTTTCTAACTGATTTTTATTTGACTAATCGAAACTGGTTGGTTGTTTGTAGGGTTTACTGGAAAGGATTGTGAAACTAATATTGATGATTGTGCGAGTACTCCATGTCAGAATCATGTTCGTTGTATTGATGGAGAAAACGCTTACACTTGTGAATGTATAACTGGTTTGTACCCCAACTTTTCACCTACTACATATTTTTTTAGTTTTTTATCGATTAAATGTTGATGATGATGACATTTTATTAGAAATCTCTTCAAAGTCCTTTAGACAAAAGCGACAATTTGAAGCTGCTCGCTCTTTTGTGTCTTGTGTTGTTTTATATCAACCACAAATATCTGTTTCAGGTTTCACTGGAAAAAACTGTGAAGAAAATATTGATGATTGTTCAGATTATCCATGCCACTACGGGGCATGTATTGATCGAATTGATGGGTAATTATCAGATTAATTTCATGAAAAATATTCAATTAATTTCGCTGAAACTAACTTCTTGTGATTCCCAATCAAATATTGACTCAAACTTGATTCAATCTTCTATTTATCAAATCTTTAAATATTACTCAACGAGTCATGATGACGTCATAAGCTGGAAGCGGTTTTTACTGAAGTTCACTTAATCTTTTTTGTCCTAGTTATACGTGTCAATGTGAGGCTGGCTACTCCGGGACACTATGTGAGACTCCCATCAACGAATGCTCCTCAAACCCATGTCAAAACAATGGAGTCTGTAAAGATGATGTAAACGGATTTTCGTGTATCTGCTCTGCAGGGACATCTGGTTCATTGTGAGTCGCGTTTATTAACTTCTTTTCTTCGTTTAGATGCAAAGATTTCACGAATTCCTTTCTTTTATCTTCGCTTTTCATGGATTTACTTTTAATAGTTTCTTAACTTCATATTTTTAGCCTTTTTCTGCCACTTTGTTTACAGAAAACTTCAAAATTTATCTCCAGTAACTTGTTGATAAGAATATTTGTATTTGAAATTCGATCTGCTAACTACTTTTCATATTCTTACTTGTCAGTTGTGAAGTTAACCTCAATGAATGCTCTTCAAGTCCCTGTCGATATGGAAGTTGTATCGATAAACTCAATGGTTTTACTTGTTCTTGCTTCAATGGCTACCAAGGTACGCTAACTACATGTTGGTCAATTTTATTCGTTTATTATTTCAATTTTTTCATATATTTTTTGAAGTGTTTCTCTGTTGTCAACATCTATATCTGAATTGTTCAGTTCTAACACTGGCAAACAAACTTCTGATGGAAGTTTTAATTAATTTTCGAGCTTAAGAAATTTAATGTAAACTTGAAAATTGACGTGAAAATTGTCGAAACCAAAAAACAAGAGAAAGAATTTCAGTGAAAAAAACAGAAAAATTCGAAAAGTTTTTACTGATTTGTAATCAAATCTAACCACTTTAATAAAAACGAAGCTTTATTTCGAAAGTAACTCCCTATTAAATAACTTGCCCGAGGGACACCAATACATATATCAACTATCATTAAATATCAATTGAAGCAAATACCTTAATTATATTCAGCTGAAACCACTAAGCTTTTCTCGATTATTTTGCATCCATCATAATTACTTGTTTCTAAAACAACCTTTTCATCAATTCTTGAAAATTATCAGGAGTATTATGCGAACGTGAAATTAATGAGTGTAGTCCGAATCCTTGTCAAAACGGAGGAACATGTGAAGATAAGATCGGATCTTTTATATGTCATTGTCCACCAGGTGATGTTGGTTGTTCATCTAAGAAATCAGTTGATTAATTTAAAGTCTTTGCAACCAGGTTATAACGATGAGCTTTGTTATTCGGATATTGACGAATGTCGGAGTAATCCGTGTCAGAATGGTGTTTGTCGGAATCATCTGAACAAGTAAATAGTTGATGACGTCTTTAGTGATCTTATTAAAGATTATTTTTTAGGTATGTTTGTACTTGCTACGATGGATTTCAAGGAGTCAATTGTGAATATGATATAAATGAGTGTACTTCATCACCTTGTAAAAATGGAGCTACTTGTAAGCAAGGATTAAACTCGTACACGTGTACATGCCCAAGTGGATATGAAGGTCTTCATCTTCTTCATTCTGATCATTTTCACAAATCTTTATTTGAAGGTCGAAATTGTGATGAAGAAATTGACGAGTGTCTGTCATATCCATGTATGAATGGAGCAACTTGTGAAGATAAAATCGATTCATATTCATGTTTGTGCAAACCTAGTTATACAGGTAAATTCATGTGGTTAATTACCGGTTTCAACTAGTAGCTACCTTTAAGCGAATTAGAAAATCGCCGCCAATCTAAACAAACTCAACAAACATCTCCAAGTTTGATTTGCATTCGTGGGAATAAAATTATTTCATGATCTATTTCCATGTTGTTGTTCAATCTCTTATTTACTACTAATAAACCATCTGCATCACGTGATATGATTTTAACCAATTAAATTTAACGAGCTTTACTTATACAGGTGTGAACTGCGAAAAACGTCTCACTCCCTGTAATCCAGACCCATGTCAAAATGATGCAGTGTGTTCATACACTGACAACTATCAAAGCTTTATTTGCAAATGTCGGCCTGGCTTCCAAGGTTTGTATCAAGTTTGATCTATTGCAAAGATTTCATTCTCTTTTCTCCTCTAAGGAGCAAACACATATGCCTTGCCCTATTTACGACTTCTATCATCAAATATCTTCTCTTTTCTCTCTTCTTTTAATTTGTTTATTTGCAGGTAAAACTTGCGCTGAAGATATTGATGAGTGTTCTTTATATCCTTGTCATAATGGAAATTGTATCAACACTCAACCTGGTTATAAGTGTGTTTGTAACTCAGGCTATTCTGGGATCGACTGTGATGTTGATATCGATGAATGTCAATCAGGTTTGAGTCCTTAGAATCCTCATCAATTGCTCAATCAAGTCTTTGTAGATCCTTGTAGCAATGGAGGAACTTGTGAAGATCTAGTCGATAATTTTAAGTGTACATGTCGTAAAGGTTACACGGGGTTAAGATGTGAAGAAGATGTTGATGAATGTGTTAGTTCTCCTTGTAAAAATGGAGCGACTTGTACTAACTACGTTGATAGTTTCGTGTGTTCATGTTCTGTAAGTTGACAAATGTTAGTAAACTCTTCAATTGTTTCATACATCTACTTGTAGCCTGGTTTTACTGGACTCACTTGCTCAGTGAATATTGATGAATGTCAGATCGGATCTTGCATAAATGGAGGAACTTGTAGGGATCACATTAACTCCTACTCATGTGAATGTCCTTCTGGATTTTCAGGTTCTTCACAGATTAGTTGGATTTCGAATTGATCATTTTACAAATTCATATTTTCAACTAACAAACAACTTGATTTTCAGGAGATCATTGTGAGAAAGACATCAACGAATGTCTCTCGTCTCCTTGCTACAATGGATCTGAATGTATTGATGAAGTCAACTCCTACAGATGTATATGTCCACCAGGGTATCAAGGACCAACTTGTTCAGTAAGATCCCATCTAGTCTCAACTCTTACATCCGAACTGATCTTTATTCACCAGGCTCTTGTGGACCGATGTTCATCAAATCCTTGCATCAACGGAGGAACTTGCTCCCAACATCAAACTGAATTTGTGTGTTCATGCCTAGATGGTTACACTGGTGTCATTTGTGATATTCCTCAGTCAACTTGTGCTGCTGCAGCCTCCGCTAAAGGTCTCTTCTTTCAACTACTCGCTCCCAAACTGATCCTAATCTCCTCATAGGTGTGTCTGAAAGAAATTTGTGTCAACATGGAGGCACATGTATCGATGAAAACCTCACCCACTACTGTAAATGTAATAGTGCTTACACGGGTGATTATTGTGAAGAAAACCGGGATGACTGCTACTCGATGCCATGTAAGAATGGAGGTAGTTGTCATGACTACGTCAACAAGTGAGTCATCTTCATCAGATCTTTTTGATCTTTCTACTTTCTAATCTTCTAGATTCACGTGTACATGTGCTGCTGGTTACACGGGTGTGACTTGTGAAACTGAAATCAATGAATGTCAATCAGTGACTTGTAGTAATGGTGGTCAGTGTGTTGACCTTATTGGTCGCTTCTACTGTAAATGTCCTCATGGGACCAGTGGTAAGTGGTCACTTTGTGGTCAAGTGGATTTGATTATCAACAACTGATATCGTACAGGTGATAGATGCCAAGTTGATATTAATGAGTGTCTCAACGCCCCATGTGAAAATGGGGGTACCTGCGTTGATCATATTGGTGGATTTACTTGTTTATGTGAAGCAGGTTATGCAGGAGACAGGTTTGTAGACAAAACAAACATTTCATCGACATCAACTGGTTACTTGTAGATGTCAAGGTGATATTGATGAATGTTCAAGCAGTCCTTGTATGACTGAAGGTTCTGTTGGTTGCATAGAAGGAAAAAATAACTACAAATGTGTTTGTAAGAAGGTAAGTTACTTCTTGTTGAGATTCTTGCTGATAAAGTTGATTCGTAATCAGGGTTACAAAGGAGTCAATTGTGAAGTAAAGACATCAAGTTGTGCTACAATTAGATGTCATAACGGTGGAACATGTGTTGATAGTAGCACTGAAATTGATGGTTTCAGATGCGCTTGTGTTGATGTAAGTATACTCCACACTTTTCTTCATCTACATGTTGAAATGTTGTTGTAGGGTTTTCGTGGTAAGATATGTGAGCAGGTAATGTCAAAGTGTTATGGTGGTTTGTTTTGCTACAATCATGGTGTCTGTCAACAAAATGGAGCCAATCAAAGGTGTACATGTCCTAAAGATTACTTTGGTGACAAATGTATCTACTATTCACCTGGTTACCAAGGTCGTGAACCAACTGTTGAAGATCTGACGAAGCAGCCAATCAGTAAGCAGCTTCTCTAAACTCTTTTATTCATTTTCATCTCATTTATATTTGATGCAGTAAAAAGATGTCAAGTAAAAGGGTGTGAACAACTAGCAGGAAATGGTAATTGTGATGTAAGTGGTTATTTGTCATGTTTACAATCTCTTCTTCTTCTATTTATCTTTCCCTATTTAATGTTTGAAGAAAAGCTGCGAGTGATATTTTATTGTTTCAAATCTCTGTAAACTTCGCCATAAAATTTTCAGCTTTTTTCTCTTCAAAAAAAAAGAATTTAAGTAGTGAATTGACTCGTTGCTTCGTCATGCTTCGCTAAACACCATTTATTCCTCTAGCATCAATGTAATTCGTATGAATGTGAATATGATGGTGGTGACTGCTCGCTTGGTATCGTGGACCCCTGGCCAAACTGTCCTCAAACTCTAGTGTGTCAGGACTTGTTTCACGATGGTAGTTGTGACGTACAATGTAACAACGAGAAATGTTTGTTCGATGGCTTCGATTGTGACCAACTTGATGATTCCTGCCCGTGAGTACCAACTGTTGCAACCTTTGTCCACTGACCAGTTGTGTCCAGAGCGGACTTGGACACCTTTTGTCGCGATCACTATGGAGATGGGGTTTGTGACAAAGAGTGTGATACATTTGGTTGTGGTTGGGACGGTCTTGATTGTGACCCTGCCGAAAAAGCTAACTATGCTGTTGATTTATTGGTTAGTATCTGACCACTGTACCACATTGTCCACTGACCGCAAACCATCTCAGATGCTAACTGTCAAGGCCAGCCCTGAAGATTTAGAAGCAAATTTGAATGATATTTTGAGGACTTTAGGAACAATAGTGATGAGCGTTTGCCAGGCAGAAGTAGATGACTCCGGAAAACTCCAAGTGGATACTGACTTCTCGATTGTAAGTAAGAAGATCTTCTCAACATCCAGCTGATCTTTAATTGATCCTAGAAACTCCGGAGCAAGAGATCAGCTTTCTTTGGTTCTGAATCAGACATCCATTATAATTATCAGAACGAAAGCTTCTTTCGAAATAAACGAGCATCTACAGAAGCTTCACGAGTAATTAATCAGGTTTAAGGTGCTAGGTGCTCACTAATCACGTGATGTTTCAGTTTTATGTTCGATTAAATAATCAGCGATGTATCGAAGAAAAGAGAGATTGTTTTACGGATGCTTCTGGAGCAGCATCATTATTAGGAGCTCGTCAAGCTAAAGGCTCTTTAAAAACTAGATTCCAATTCCTAGAAGTTGGTTACAAAGTAAATTCAACTGAACAACCTCTACTTCATGTTCTCCTCACTATAGGAGGTAATACAGGTTTCCACTGATTACTTTTATCTTTTGAGCAGCTTCTTACTTTTATTAGTAGTTATAGTTTGTGGTGTTCTTTTGGTTGTGGGAGTCTTAACTCGAAAGTTGAAACGTGAAAGAGGTATTTTGTGGATTCCTGAAGGGTTCCAAATGTTCAAGAAGAAACGTCGAGAACCAATCGGTTCAGCTGACTTCAGTTTGAAGGTTTTTGCAACTTGCTACTTGTTGTTGATGTGCTTGTTGTTAATGTGTTGTTGTTGATGTACTTGTTGTTGATGTGTTTGTTGTTGATGTGTTTGTTGTTGATGTGTTTGTTGTTGATGTGTTTGTTGTTGATGTGATTGTTGTAAATGTACTTGTTGATGATGTACTTGTTGATGATGTGTTTGTTGTTGATGTGTTTGTTGTTGATGTTATTGTTGTTGATGTGATTGTTGTTAAAGTAATTTGTTGTTGATGTGCTTGTTGTTGATGTGCTTGTTCTGATGTGCTTGTTCTGATGTGCTTGTTGTTAATGTGTTGTTGTTGATGTGCTTGTTCTGATGTGATTGTTGTCGACAGGCGATGAGTTCTCAACAGGCTGATGCAAGTCAAGGTTACAGTGAATGGAACCCGAGCTCAAATGGAAGCCAATCTTTCACGAGTAAATCAGAATGTTACCAAACAGCAACAGAACCTCACGAACGTCAACGTCTCTACCATCATGTAACCAACCAACCTCCTCTTGTCCACCAACTAATCAATCTGGTCTCTATTTCAGCTCACACATCGATGTAGTCGCGAAGAAACGATGGTGGACAGTCGAAAGTGGACACAACAACACCTAGACGCAGCTGACTTAATCCAGGGCAAAAACACCATCAGTAGCCTGACCCCGCCACGTGACAACGACTACAGCAACGGGGTAGACCCTCGAGGACCAGGTAAGCTTCTAGATGACGTCACGAGTAGTTGATGTGACGTCACATGACGCAGATGGTCTCACACCGTTGATGGTTGCCTCGATGCGACCCACAGAAGTAGGTGACATCGATTCACGTGGAAATGGTGAAGTGGGTTCTATTAGTGAGGCAGCTTGTGGAAATATCATCAGTGATTTGACTCATCAAGGTGCTAACCTCACCTATCAAACCGACACTTTTGGTAAAGTCGCGCGTTTGTGACGTCACTACCATTACATCGCTTTCATGGATGTATTTTGTTGTCAAGGTGAAACACCGTTGCATTTAGCATCACGCAGTTGTCGAACTGAGGCAGCAAAGCGACTTCTAGATGCCGGAGCCGATCCAAATGCCAAGGATAATACTGGGAGGACTCCACTTCACTCAGCGGTCGCTGCCGACGCGCACCAGGTCTTCCAGGCGTTGCTACGCAACCGTGCCACTAACATCGATGCAAAGTCAGTTGATGGTTAAAAGATGGTTGGTTGCTGATTGGTTGATTTTGTAGAATGAATGAAGGAACAACTCCATTGATACTTGCCGCGCGTCATGACAACCATCGAATGGTTGAAGAACTTATCAATGCTCAAGCTGATCTCAACGCTGTTGACAACAAAGGTGAGTTGATGACGTCATATGATGATGTCATAACACGTGACGATACTTAGGCAAGTCTGCGCTTCATTGGGCGGCAGCGATCAACAACCTTCATGGACTGACATTGTTGTTGAGGGCCGGGGCTAATCGCGATATCCAAACAGAAGAAGAGGAAACGCCTCTCTTCCTAGCAGCTAAAGAAGGTGGTGAGCGCGCTTGTCAGTTGTTGCTCGATTACGCAGCCAACCGTGACATCACTGACCATATGGACAGGTGAAATAGTGACCTTCATGCCAGTAGTTGGTGACCAGTTTTGTTGTCCAGGTTACCGAGGGACATTGCACATTCGAAGCGACATTATGATATTGTCGAAATGCTGGAAAAATACAAATTGAATACACAACAGTTACAGAACAATATGATGGGATCTGTTGGGACAGGAGGATACCTACATCGGGACACTTCCAATTACATCACTCATATGAAAGTGAATGGTGGAAATGGGAAGAAATCGCGACGACAAACGCGTCAAGCTGATGGCAAAAGCTCGCGACGAAATAAAAAGAATAGTAGTAACAGTAGTAGTAACAACCAGCAACAACAACAACAACCAGTAAACCATGTGGTCCCGACCAGTAACCCGATGGTCATGATCCGGGGCAGTTTGCTACAAAACTCCCAACAACAAATGACTGTGGACACTCTATCCCCAACTACAGCTTCGATGTCATCACCAATGACGTCATACAATGAAACAACCCATTCGCCACCCGCACCTTACACAACTGTCCCACAGTTTCATCAACAACTCCATATTTCGCCCCATTCCTCCTTTCTTAATGGACAGTTCAGGTAGTGGACAGGTGGTCGTGGTCAGTTTATTAATTTTTTATTTTTCAAGGAATTTTCCTGAGGACCAACTGGTCACTTTCCAAAACACTCCTCAACTGACCCACAATAACACAATTGGTGGTCCGGACCAGATGTCAGCTACTATGCAGAATACTGGTCATGGTTACATTCCTGGTCAGCAAAAAGAAATGAAATATGGATTAGGACAGTTGAATCCGGGACAGGTCAGTAATGAAGCCCCATTTACACAGTTTTTAAGACATTTTTACTCAAGCAGTTGACCTATCTGTCCAACCACGAAACTCTACCGTCCAATCAACATATGCAAATGACCAGCAACTACCCCGGTATCATCAACACACAAGCTAATGTTGGTGTAAGAAGTTTACAACAAAGAAACCTCAACCAGCAAATTGAAATGGATCAGAATGAGATGCAACGCAGGTAAGTGTCCACGTCTGTTTGTATGCTTCTGGCCCTTGACGTGGTTACGTTGTAGTGATGGACTGATTACAAACTCTCATCATCATCTTCAACAACATCATCATCTACATCATCTACAACAACAGCATACTTGTAATCATAATCAAACAACAATCAATCTTCATTCACATACCATCCTACCATCAAATCAAGTAGAATCAAGCGCGTCATCGCCATTGATGCTTACTCAGGTGCTCCTCATTTCACCTCAATACTCCACGCCAACTCATCTTTACAGGTTGGTAATGACACCGGAGGCTTGATGGTCCATCGGCATGTCTTGGACAAGTTCCCGACACCACCTTCGGCCCACCAACTGACCTCACCATCACCCGGGGCTGATAGCTTCTCGCTGCCCTCTAATATGGTCAGTGGACTTAAAGCTGGGACCGGACAGGTTAGTTTCGCAATTACATCAGCTACGCACCAAGCGTGTGGTAGCTTAAGACGTCACTGGTCACGAAGTGGTCCATTGCTGATATAGTTGATGACGTCACAAACGCGTTAGCTGTCAGCGCTCACGATAGTTCTTATCTCTCAGGTGACCGACGCCCAGTACGAAACATTGAGTCCAGAGACACCGACCTGGTCCAATTCACCAATGAGCCCTTCTGATTGGTCAGAAGGTAGTCCAGCAGGACTGGTAGCTGGTGGTCTCTTACAGGGGCATGGTATCCAACAAAATACTCATCAAAGAAACAGTTACCAGGTCTACCCGCCACAAAACTCTGGACCAAAAGGCCTACCTGCCAAAATGCAAGCAGCATGAAAAGCCCACTGACGTCATCAACTGGTCATGAACAAGATGAAATTCGAATGATGAAATTGCCAACTAATGAATGAAGCAAGCAGTTAGTTTGTTCTTATCAATCCAACCACAAGTAACTCACTTACCAATTGTGACTTATCTCTCTTCACCAAATCTACTGAATAGTGTCACGTGTTTGACTAGTGCACAAGTTTAGTGCCTTCCACATGCTGACCACCTTCTTACAAGCCTCTATTGCTTTTATATTCCTCATCAAGTTACTGATGCTGCTCATTTTGTTCTTCGAATAACGACCAATAGTTTTTTGTAGCTTTTATAACCCATTTTTGTATATTTGTCGAAATTAAATCACTTTTTGTGAAAGAACATTTGTCTACAGCTCGCCATCCACTTATTTTTATATCAGTGTACTCCTTGTACAAAATTCTCATCACCTTTGACCTACTTTTATTTATTGTAAATATCGATGTTCAACTTCAATTTGAAGTTTCCAAATGTTTTTCTGTCCACAGAAAATTCCTTTTGTTGACCGAATTTCATTTTTTTTATTTGTATCAAGTGCTCATTTAAAATCAATTAATTTGATCATAATACGAAAATAAAACTTAAATTTTATTTACTTTTTACAAACCATATCCTAATTTCACTAACAAATATTAAGCAAAAGGCAATTTGATACGAAAATGGTCGTTGCCATAATTGCTTCACTTTTGTACAAACTGCCTCTAGAGAGACAGCTTAAATAGAAGCTACTTCACTTGATAGAAGGTTCCTTTTTTCACACTCATTAATTTTGAAGCGTCGTGTCATACAATTAAAACATTTAATAGATTTTTTTGATCGAATTGTAACATTGACTGTTGTACAGTGTTTTTAACTGAGTTAAATTTTTTATGTATCTCAGAAAAACTTCGTAAATAAATAATGTACACACTCAACTGTTTGTATCTTCATTGTATGATCTAGATTAGCGTTTAGACCAATAAAATTAGTAAGGATCGTTTGTAGAGTACAGTATTAGGCAGTTATTTGGTACTTTGACTTTCATAAGCTCCTTGACCTACAAAACCAAAAAATCTTATCAGGCAGATAAAACTTGCTTTTAGTGGTTAAAAGTATAAGGACTCCTCAGCTTACATCATACACACTTATCGAGGATGTAATTAGTTTACAATTTCAGATTGAAAACCAGATAATTTATTAAATAAGTATTTTATTGAAAACCTCATCAGAAGACTTGTAGAAGTAGATGATGTTAATGTGTTTATAACCCTTCAAAATTTCAAACTGAACTACACCTTGTAGAAAACTGGTCTATAAATTGGTAGCTAAAGTCCAGACCACAAAGTCTGAACTTGTAGCTTTCTATCGTCAACTAGCTCAACATTTCTCAAATCAATATTCCATCAATGAATTTATCAATCCACGAATATCTTCGATCTTAGACCTCAGCATTACTCTATGATCTGACTTTAAATGGCACATTTATGTTTCGGAATTCTTTGCAAAATCAATCGTATCCAGACAACATTTACGTGATTAGTATGCAGGAAACTTAATATTAAATATGATAGTTATAAACATCATCTCAGCTTCTTCAGTTTAGATATTTTGAAAATCAGACGGATTAAATGCGACATAATTCTTATTTTTTAAATTCTTCACAATTTAGCTGACCTTCAATTCGATGCTTTGCTTTCCATTCGTCCTTCCCTCAAGTTATATCAACTCAAACGACACACATTGTATCTTAATAAGCCCATATCACATGGTACATTGGTCAGAGCAAAGCTTAAGTTGGACAGTTTCAATAATGACACAGTTGTCATTTCTAAACTGTGGTTCTTTTTAATATCATTGTTATTCTATGTAATTGACACCACTGTTATATTGTATGGATACTACTAAAGTATCATTTTCCTATGTAGTATGGCTTGCTTTAGTCTAGAGTGACCATTCATATATATACCAGGGCAGAAGTTGTTGCCCATGCAGCAGGATTCTCTATTCCAACAAGGTTATGCAGCGGAACATATGGAATGATGCAGCTGTACCCAGCTGGCGTCTCAGAAGTTGTCAGATCAGCACTGAGTACGGTAACAAACTGCCTACGATGTTTTTAATACAGAGTCCTACATATCCTAGAAGTATTGTCATTAACCAGACTCACAGGTCTTTCTACCCGTGTTTTATTTATGAAATTTTTATTTATATATATCGATTGTGGAAAGAATCTGGCAACTTGTCTAGTATTCAAAGATATTTTATTTAACTTTCCAACTGATCGTTCTTCTATTTGGTTGAGATTATGTTCAAGTTGACAATCCAGAAGAGATAGTAACTTGAAATGGAACTAGTTTAATAGACTTTCACTATCAAACCACAAAAATGTTGTTGTATGATTGAGTGTTACTCTCATTTCAAGCTTTTTATACCTAAAAAAGAAGGTTTGATGGATGAAAAAAGATAAATTAAAGATGCAAATGAGAAACAAAGAAGATTATCATAGAAGTTATTGATTAGTGCTTCAAAAATAAATTTTTGGTTCGTCAATCCTTGCGTAGATTTTTGTGATTTTTCAAAACTATTTGAAAAGCTGTTTTGTTGACTAAAGATCTCAATTATTATTACAGTGAAGACTTTTGAAACTAAACATACTGATGAAGTACCTACTGATGAAGTATCAATCTAAAGTTTACTTATTTCGTTATAGTAGCTGTACTAAAATATGTTTAATGTAACAAAGGCTGATAACAAAAGATGTAACCTTGTGGAGTGAAACGTCTCCAGGATAGAGAATAATTACCTTTCTAAAATTGCACTTCATGGTAAGGTCTTATCTGCCTAAAGAAGCAGATATTTTTCAAGAAAAGGATATAAAGACTCACAAAATCCTCCTAATAAAGATAAAATAACACTTCATCAACATTGTATTGACATCTCTAGTAAGTCGAGTCGACACTGTAGGTAAAAGAAGAAAGATTGAAGATAATGATTTCATGATCACCAAGAAGTCTCACCGAGAATTTCATCGAGAGATCTCAATCACACTTCTGTAAAGATTTTGCCTTTTCAGTGTGCCTTTTGTGCATTGGATTATTTAATCACGAACACCTAATGGAATCTAGACTGTGATTCCATCTTTACATCTTTCATTGGAGCACTATCTTTAGACCTCTAAGCACTACTAATAACCTTTATATTTTTAATACAAGATCACTGTTGTAAGCTTAATAGTTTTAAGCCAAGCAATTATTTGGTGATATTTTATAAAGCAATTTTTTAATGAGTTAGTTTTAATATGAAGTTTTTGTTTTGAAGTAATTCAACAACAGAGTTTTAGTTTATTTGGTCATCTTTTATCAGCTTTTTTAGATTTTCTCTTACCTTTAATAGGAAGTTTTTATGGATCAAATCCTTGCTTTTGTCTTTTTTAAGATTAGCTTCGTTGCTTAATAAAATTGCTGAATAGTTCACTGCCTAAAACATCTTCATAAGACTTCTTAACTGCTAGGTTAACATTTAATTTGTTCGAAAAAATTTTCTTATTTTAATAATTGTCCAATATCAGTGGTTTTTTATTCAAACCAGTCATGAAGTTTGTTTTGTAAAATACCAAGAGATTCACTAGAAGCCGAGTAAAATGTTGATGAGCTTGCAGCTAAATGAGCTACAGAGGAAGATTAACAGAAAAGATGTTTTGAGATTAATTTGTCAGATCTTAATTTGAACGAATTTGGTAAGATTACTTTAAAGAATATTTGAGATGTCCTTAGTTATCTTATTTCTGATGCTTGAGGATTTTTTCTTCTTTTGTCGTTCAGCTACAAAACGTAGATACAAATATTTGTAGTCAAGATTAATATCTCTTAATTCCTGTGTCTTGGATGCTTTTAAGATACAAGATTAGAATGAAGTTGCGTACTGACAAAAGATCTTAGCTTAAATCGTTATAACTGTAATCTGATTTCACAAAGATCTTGCTCTAAACTTATTTTCTATTTTGGTTTAGAAAAAAAAACATCATTTATGGCCAAAAATATTCAACTAATTACTTCAATTTTTATAAAGACTGCAGAGCTTTGGTTTAAAACGTATTAAAAGGTTTTGTATCAACCGAAATAGAGAAGTATTTTTGGATTCTAAATGTTTTAAACTCTTTTCTAAACCTGACTGCACAAGATCTTGAGTGAATCCAAGAGTAAATTTGTTTTTGTATTTAGTTTGTTTAGTGAATAAAGCAGTTTATTATAAAACAAATTTCTAATTTATTACAACTTTCAACAAAATTCGATTAATCGAAAATTAGCAATCCAAAAACTCAATCAAGATCTATATTTAGTCTTCAAAACGTTTATCATTGTAATTATAGAACACAAAAGGCAATCTTATAATAATAGATAATTCTTATTTCTTTATAGAAAAGATTTTTTTGAAACGGTAGTTAGTTTTTTTTAATAAACTAATTCTGTTTTTTTAATATATAAGAAATACTCAAAAAATGTAGAACGATATAACTTAAAAATGTTTAATTACCAATTTTATCCAAAGACTGCTCATTAATTACTGCTACTTTAAGTTTAAGTACAAATATTTACTTATCTTCACAGTGTAACGACATCTTTAATAAATAACATTTTATAAAGCCTAGTATATCAATTTGATATGCTAAGTGAAAAAGCTCTACCAAGTAATTTATATAATCGATTTATATAAATAAAAAGTAAATATATTAGCTGAAATTTTTCCAGTGACAATTTTTCTTTAAAATGTGAAAGTTTGTTGTAAATTACAACTTTATTCTACGAATTCAACATCAAATTAAACATAAAATTCATTTCCATATTTTTGTAGTAATTTTTGAGCTTCAAGGTAAGAAAAATCACCCAAGCCCAAACACTTTCTCGAATTATTCTCTAACACTTGCTTTATCAAAAGCAGACTACACCAGTTTTTTACTCGAAACTTAAAAATGTTAGTACAATTTTTTGTTTTCTGTTTATATCTTATTATCTTTATTATCAGGAATTTATTTATACTTATCTTCTTTCATCAAAGCTTTCAAAATAAAATTATAAGTAGAATAAGATATTATTTTATAATCATGTATGATTTCAGTTTACTTAAAATAAATAAATTAGAATAAATATAACGACAAAGTTTGGAAGAGCAGTATAAATATTTAAAGAAGGTTGTTTAAAGTTAAGTCTAGAGTTTATCAAGCTAGTTTACTGCTAGGTTTGATTTCCACAAAGTTGTTTTAAACTATCATCTTGAGGTTTAAATCTACTGTGTATAATATACAGATAGTCTAAAGATGTTTCACCTTCTAACTACTTAAACATTGTATTTGGAATAATTTTGATTCGTCGGTTTAAATTCTTGTGATTGACAAATTGAGAGAAATTGACAAGAGAGCAAGTCAGAGTTTTGCGAATGTTACACCATCAGTAGATTCAAAAATAAAAAAAGCAATTATTTTTTATTCTATTTTTATCACAATTATTTATATTTTTTAAGATGATTTTAAAATACCGAGCTGTTTTAAACATTTGTTTTTGACAGAAAATTTAGTAGTAGAATAAAAAAAAAGGCATTTTATATTTAGACGCCAAAATTAAAGCTACTCACATTGACAAGGTTTTCAGTAAACGGCTTTTCGTCCGTATTCGTCTTTCCATTTTAATTTTTTTTTTTTTAGTTTTAATTATACTATTTCTTTTATTTTGCCTAAATAATTTACTTAGCCTAATCATTTATTTTTAATTAATAAGCTTTAACTACTATTTTCAAATATTTATTGATTTATAATAACTTTATTAATTTATTAAAAAAAAACAATTTTAATATCATTACTTCCTGTAAGATATTGACAAATAGAATTCTTTGAACTTTGATATTTGAACAAGTTTTGTGAAACTGTTTGTTGATTTAGTTATTTAAATAATTTTAAATATTTAGTTAGAAAGTTTCTAATTGAAAAAATATTTTGATTACCTGAGTTTTTAACACCTTGAAATTTATCAAAAAATACTTTTAAATAAGAAAAATTTAGATATTTTTAATTATATTTCATAAATTTTGTTTATCATATTATTTATTTTTAATTGATTAACATACCTTCTATTATAATTGATTTATTTGTTTTCAGAAGATCTTTATCTTTAAGTATTTTTATCTTAAGGTCTATTATTGATTTAAAGTTTAATATTATATCATAAAATTTATCTAAATCAAATCTTGCTTACATTAAATAATTTATCAAAATGTAATCTTTTTTTAGAAAATTTTTATTACTGATTTCAAAACTTCAATTTATTTTAAAATAATTTGAATTACAAAACTTTAAATTATAGAAAGATTAAAAGTAAATTTTTGTAAAATGTCTTTTTCTCCTTCTATTTTGTTGATGTTTATCGTTTAGTCATTTTTACTGAAAAAATTTTAAATTTGAAATAGAAACAGTGATTACTAATTATTATTTTCATCAAATTTTAGCTGACAGTTAACATTTTTGACATATTGACTTTTCACACTTTGAGAAAAAGCTTTTTAAGATTTTAGAAAAAAGTTTTTGAAGTTTGTTAGAGAAACTTAATTTTAAACTTTTAGTTAAACAAGTTTAAGTTTTGTAATTTGTTTTTTGTTACATCTCTTTTATTCAGCTATTTTGATACTTTTTATCATTAAAATTTGAGGAATTTTTACCAAAGTTAATAAGTTTTAAAAAGTGGAATTTTTATTTTTTAGAATTTTTATTTATTTTCTTTTAAAAATGGATTTGATTATTAATCTTAAAAGAAAATATGATGAAGTACTTCAGTTATCAGGTAATCAAATTATTTTCAAGCTATCATCACCTTTTCATGACTCTTAACAGATCCTAGAGTGGATGTTTACCCTTTGATGAGATCTGGAGTTTTTAACACCATCAATACAATTATTTATCTTATAATTGTAACTTATGCTGGGAAACGTTTTATGAAAAACAGGCCTGCCTACAATATCAGAAAATTCATTTTCTTCTACAATGTCTTGATGGTGTTGTTTTCAACTTATCTTTTCTATGAGGTATTTTGAATAAGATGTAGTCAATATGTTGTCACCGACAGACTTTCTATCTGATTAGTTTTTACTCGCCGGTTGGGGAACAGGTTACTCACTCATTTGTCAGGAATGTGATTATTCAAGTTCTCCTCAAGCTTTGCGGATGTTAAATGTCTGCTTCTACTTCTGGTTGTCGAAACATATCGAGTTCCTGGACACGGTGGGATCTTCATCTTAAGATCATTTATTTAACAACTTCCTCTTCAGTATTTCTTCATCGCACGTAAGAAGTATCAACATATTTCCTTCTTACACGTCTTTCATCATACTTTAATGGCTTTCACATGGTGGTGGGGAGTTAAGTTTTCAGCAGGTAAGTCAGTTGACTTCAACACGTCCCACTTCATATCAGTGTCTTCCAGGAGGTCTTGGCACCTTCCACGCCCTCATTAATTCATTTGTCCACATGGTCATGTACACATACTACGCTATTGCTGCTTTAGGACCCAAGTATCAGAAATTTATCTGGTGGAAGAAACATCTAACCGCCTTTCAGATGGTATTTAACTAATTACTGAGCGTTAGCGTTTTGTTTGATGATTAAATATTAGCGATGCTGACAACGCTTTGTTCACTTCGCTAAAAAAGATTTGAATTTTCTTGTGAACTGATTTATGAAGGAATTAGTTGGTTTGTTGTTCGTATGTAGGTGTTAGATGTTTAAAATAGAGTGTGATGTGGGTGGGTGGTTTGTGATTATGTTGGTCTTGTTGTAGACTCAGTTTGTTGTGGTATTTGGACATATGGTTAACATCATCGTTTTTCATGATTGCGTCTTTCCACAAGTCTTCAAATACATCATTTCGTTGTATGGTAAGTAGATGAAGCAGTAACAACCAATCACAACTCTTCATTATCTCACTATTTCAGGTTTTATATTCTTCATTTTATTCTCAAACTTTTGGATTCAATCATACACAAAAAAGAAGAACTCGAAACCTCGACGAGTCGATGACATCGATATAAAGAAAGCTGATTAATAAAATATTTATTTGTTACCAGGAGATTCTATTTATCAATTTAGCAAATATTTAACTTCAATTTAAACTGCAAACTGTTTTCAAACAGCTAGAAGCTTCTACTATGCATCTTTTTCACATTTTTGCTCATCTCATAATAAAACCTGACGTCATTTTTATGAAATCTTTTTTTATTCTCGCAAGCAATATGTTAAAAAGAATAAAAACTTCGTAAACATTTTTCTGAAAATTTATTTTTTTGCCTTAATCAAAATTTGGCGGCAAATAAACTGCATAAAATGAAAATTTAAGCATCTTCAAATACTTCGCATTCTTCGTTGGCTGATTTGTCCTATAAAAAAACAAACGAGACATTAGTTCAGTGACCAGCCGGTCCCCAACCACAACCGACCTTATTAGCTAGCATTGCAGTGGCTTTTTCAAGAGTTTTTTGAGCAGATATAGTTCTTTGAAACTGTTTATTAGTCGCAAGATTATTAGAATCTTTTTGGACATTCACCCAACCATAATCATTCATCTTGCGCTTCAGCCAGGCAACCGCGCTTGACCAACGATTCGAAATATCCATCAGATACTGATTACAACCTTCAGTTCTACAAATAAAATTTCAAAAAGCGAAATCAGCGAGGCGTGACGACGAGTCATGCACGAGTGACTTCACCTGGAGGAAAGTTGAACGACGAACTTGATGTATTGATAACATTTGCTTTCATCACTACAGTGACCTTTCTCCAACACCATCAACAGATTGTTCTGGATATTCTCGAAGGTATTCTTCAACCTCTCTGTTTGAAGATTATCATCAAGACATAAAAGATCAGATAATAAGCAGAGGATGTTACAGATATCTGGTGATGCCGATTCAGATAGTTCATCCTACAAATAATCGTTACAGCGCGCGTGTGTGTGTGTGTGACGTCACTCACCATGAAGAGCTCGATGATAAACAGCGAGAAACGCGAATTATTTGTGGCACAATCACAGATGACGTCACGAGCCAGTTGTAGTGATTGGTCGGAATTCTCACGTGACAAACACAACAACTCTTTAAAGTATCTGCAACAAAGCAGAACGTCGCGACGTGATGACGTCATCAATTAAGAGCACCTGAGTGAGAGCGATCCTTCGATAGTAGCTCGGATCGCGTCATCAATTTTTACTTTGGTTGAATCAACATCCATCTTGACGTCATCAGTGTCTTCGCTCGTCTTCAAGTTTTGGAGTGATGAAAGATCAGAATGGAAGATGAAGGCGGCGAAAGCGCGATGTAATTGATGTAGATGACGCGCTACAGTCACTGATGTCCAACGACGCGATACTAATCCACTTCCATCGCCGGCGCGCGATGATGTGACGTCACAGCCGCGAGACGCGTCACCAGCGCCCGTTTCTACAATCGCAGTTATAGCAGACGTGACGTAATCGACACGAACCGACCTGGAAATAGCGAAGTGGTGGCTTTGTCGCCGAGTAGAAATCGAAGAAGTCGAGCTGGACAGTTATGACGTAACAGAAGTTTGCAGAGTTCGATATCGGAAGTGATGACGTCACTGATGAGCGCGAAGTATTGTTCGCTATGTCGTACACGCTCGACCACGTGACGGTCGATTAGCGCAACTAATCGCGATATCAACTGATCCAGTTGGCATGACAACCGACTTTTGGCCAGAGTGCAGCAGAGATGACTTAACATATTAGCGAAGGATTGACGAATTGGTTGATGAGGGCAATCAAGCAGAAAGCTCGCGACGATATCGAATCCTGAAGTACTACTAAGATGATCTGATAACCAAATCGCGCTGTGGATTCGAAAAAAGGCGGTGATGATGACGTCATAGTGCGATGACGAGGTACAGACGCTGGAAGAGATGATGTGATGAGGGTCCGAATGAAAGATTGCCAAGTAAGTCGATCTAACATCTCACAATGTCTCATCCTGAGGTAGGTGTTAAAGAGAAAATGAGATGTAAGTTGCATACACGTGGTAGCGGTGTCAGCGCTCGAAGAATGCTACGACATCAAGTGGTCAATGTTAGTTGCTAGTAGCGACGAGAGATACTCACCAAGTTGACTTCTGTTAATTGGTTAAGAAACCGGAAGTAAGCTGCGTCATATACGCCACAATCACGCATGAAATGAATATTCTCTTCTTGTACTAACTGCGTCACTGATGACGGCATCTGCGAGCTGAACACGCCGCGCTGTTCACTTTTTCTAAACGATGCGAGGAGTTAGTGAGTGATTAAGGTGCTTGAGGCTTGAAGTACCTGATCAAGTTGCTTAATTGTGAGATATTGCTGACCGAGTGCCGACCATTTGGACTAGTGGTTGTTGATGATGTGGTCGGTATCTCTGATGACTTGTTCATGTGGTTGCTACGCAACGGGCTTCTCGTTGCAACGTCACCGTTTGCTGTTGGCTTCAAATCGCGCTTTCGCTGATAGAACAGCACATAAGCGCTCCAATAGCGAATTCGATCGTTGTCGAAAGCTGTTTCTATGATGACGTCATCAACAATTCGCTTACAGTACGTCACTTCATACTCACCGACAAACGAGCCACCGAAGCACTCATCTTTAAGCGCTTGTGACGTCATATTAAATGGTTCGACAGTGACGTCATTGAATTTGAACCATTGACCAAACGTCGGGTTGTCATGGACCGAACCACGGTGGTCACGAATGAACGAATAGTAGTGACCAGCTTGAGCTTGTCCACTATGCACGAGGATTCCAACCAATACATAAACGTCATCATCACCTAGACAACCATCATCATCAGTATCTGGTTTGTAACAACCAGCAAACCAACCAGTTGATGATGATGACTTGTTAGTAGTTGATAGTTGATCACTGAGATATGGATTCATATCTAACTCGAGAGGGAACTCGAAATATTGATCAAATTTCAACGGTCTGCCAGCCTCCCAGTCATATACGAATCGTTTTAATTGAATCACCAAAATTTGAGGCAAAGATTTGATACAAGTTCGTTTCAAAGTTGTTCGCTATAAAAAGAAAATATTTAATTAAAATTGCTATATAGCAACCATCAGCATGGCAACCATCACCATAGCAACCATCACCATAGCAATTATCACTAGCAACCATCAGCATGGCAACCACCAGCATAGCAACCATCAGCATGGCAACCATCAGCATGGCAACCATCAGCATAGCAACCATCAGCATGGCAACCATCAGCATGGCAACCATCAGCATAGCAACCACCAGCATAGCAATTATCACCAGCAACCATCAGCATGGCAACCACCAGCATAGCAACCATCAGCATAGCAACCATCAGCATGGCAACCATCAGCATGGCAACCATCAGCATGGCAACCATCAGCATGGCAACCATCAGCATAGCAACCACCAGCATAGCAATTATCACTAGCAACCATCACCATAGCAACCACCAGCATGGCAACCACCAGCATGGCAACCATCAGCATGGCAACCATCAGCATGGCAACCACCAGCATAGCAACCATCAGCATAGCAACCATCAGCATGGCAACCATCAGCATGGCAACCATCAGCATGGCAACCATCAGCATAGCAACCACCAGCATAGCAATTATCACTAGCAACCATCACCATAGCAACCAACCTTTTTGTTGCATTTTTCACACTTGTATGCGTTATCTCCTTCTAATTTTTCGCCAGCTACAAAATTTTTGAGTGATTCTTTCAGACTGCCACATTTCACTGAAAGATTGAGGGCACAAAAGGGTTCTTCGCGTTCATATCGATGTGGGCATCCTTCACAAATCTTCTGGTCGCTAAAAACTCCTCCAAATATAGATTTGAAGATGTTCTCGCGTTTCCTGCTCTGAGTTGATCAGTTAGCAACAAGAAACGTCAATGACGTCATAAACCCACCAACAGATACTCGTCGATCTGATCTGTGAGATCAGTGAAGAACTCAAAAGCATCCTGCTGCTCTCGAAGATTAACTTGATTACTGAGGAGTCGAAATCCGTTCCAAAAAGCTATCGGTTGATGAAACTTCAATCGTGAGTGACGTAGATGCGCGAAAACAGTTTGTAGTTGATGAAGAATACCGCGATCCATCGCGTCACTGACGTCACTAGCCAACACGCGCTATTGAAGAAGCAGATGACGTAGAAGTTGGGGCGATGGAAGCTGGGGTACTTTTCGAATGACGTTGATCATGAAAAGTTGCTGGATGACGCTATTCATGTAACAGGTGGCTCCCGCGTTGCACAGTCCTACCAGCCCATGGTCAGGACGGGCATCAACTAGTGGACAGTGGTCAAACTCCTGAAGATGATTGACATGAGAAGAAGTGGATGAAATGGGGTATTTGGGGCACCTTTATTTTAGAGGGGTCGAAGTAGTGATGCATTCTGATGAGAAGTGAAGTGACTTTAGCAAAGTTGTCATGACAATTGCGGCAGAGTTCGACGAGAAGTCGAAACGCGGCGTTCTTGGATTCGTCGGTGCCACATCTGCATGCGACCATTTTGTTAGTTGATCAAGTACAGGATGTACCGGGGAAGTACCTGGGTGTGAAGGCAGCGGGCGAATGATCGGCAGTTTTAAAGTTTCCAGAAACTTCCATGAGAAAGTGCGCGCCTGGAAAGAGGAAGAACAAAAGAAGACGCTCCACAATTCGTTCCCCTGTTAACGAAGACACAGATGAAGATGAGGAAGACACAGATGAAGATGAGGAAGACACAGATGAAGATGATGAAGATACAGATGAAAAAGACACAAATGAAGATGAGGAAGATACAGATGATGAAGATACAGATGAAGAAGACACAAATGAAGAAGACACAGATGAAGATGATGAAGATGCAGATGAGGAAGACACAGATGAAGATGATGAAGATGCAGATGAGGAAGACACAGATGATGAAGACACAGATGAAGAAGACACAATGAAGAAGACACAGATGAAGATGATGAAGAAGACACATATGAAGATGATGAAGACACAGATGAAGAAGACACAGATGATGAAGACACAGATGATGAAGATGCAAATCACCGATTTGTTTTTTGTCGATTCGATGAGATGTAAGAAGAGTGGAAATAAGTCGGAAGTGACCAGTGAGAAGGACACTATCGAGATGTCGTGACGTCACCGACTCGTAATCACTGGTCATGTCCCATTGTTCGAACCACTCTAACTCAGCGTCCATGGTGTCCACCTCATCGGCCCCCTTCTCATCAGCATCAATCATATCACGTAACAAACGACATCGAAGTTCAAAATACTCGAGGCAGCTGGCCACCAACCGCTGACCACCGGTCCTCAAGTTCGTGTCCGATCGCCAATATGGAAGCGCTGTTTTTGTCAGAATCTGCAACGTCAAAAGTTCGCGTTGATGACGTCACAAACGCGATGCAATTCACCTGAATAAGCTTCCAGCAGGGGGCGCGTCGAACAAAGGAGTAAGAACGCGCGAGCTCATGGAAGCGATCAACTGCATCGCGACGAATCGCGGTATCGTTGCATCGAACCAGAATATCGATCAGAAAATCGTTGGTTTGTGGCGTTTCGAGGAAGGCATCTGCAAATGATGACGTCACAAGATGAGTGATGACGTCACGAGATGACGTTTAAATCTCACCGATGTGTAAGGGACGTCCATGAAGACAAGCCGCGATGAGTTCGAGCGCTTGCCGCGCTACAATCGACTCTCCAGCGTCACGTAGCGGACCATATCGTGAATCGCGATGTTGTAAGCAAAGTGCGCTGTCACTAGATGCGGTGGTGACGTCAGCAGGTCGAAAATTGCCGTTGGTGATGGACAGTTGTCCCAGGCTGCCTCGAGACGCCGCCCAACAAACATCGCGAAGACATCGCGCTAACTTCGAGAAATCTTCTTTGCTCATCATCTGCAGCAGTGACGTAATCAGTGACGGGTAACGTCATCATCGACAAATCAGCTGACCTGCACACAAGTGCGGGACACATGACCAACATCGGGACTCAGGGACACGCTTCGACGGTTCCGCTTGATTGGAGTTACAGCAGCATCAGCCGACGACTGAGAAGTGGTTGTCATGGAAATGGCATCGCGCGAGAAACGCTTCACTGGTGACGCCTCTAAAGAAGGTGGCATCTCTTCATCACTATCATCCGAACAACAACACAAGACGTATCTACGCGAGGCGATGACGTCATCAAGCTGCTGATTGCTCGCTTGTGGTGGTTACTTGGCAACGGCAAGCGCGACCGCGTAGCAACCGCGCTTAGTGTCTTCGCAACCATCTTCAGCCAAAATCTCGTGTTGAAGAACTCGAAGAATGATGAGAAGTCCGTCGTGACGTAAGAAAGCGCGCGCAAAGTCGCGATCCTCATCGACGTCATCATCATCGCTGTCACGGATGAGTAATCCGCTGAGGACTTCGAGATTGTATCGAAGTCGAAAGAGGTTCATTTCAGGTTCGGTGAGAGCGAAAAGTTGACGCATCGACGTAGCGCGTCGTCGTCGTGTTTCTGCTGCTACGTCATCATCATAAACAGCTTCGAGACGTCGCAACACACGAGGATCAGGCGGGAGGAGAAGTAGGATACGTCGCGCGCTTGCTGTGACGTCACTTTGATCGTAATCAGTGAGCGCGAAGAGTTGATCATAGAAGTTGCTACCGATTGAAGCTAGTGCTGCTGCTGGTAGCTTCTCGGCCTGTGACGTCATCAGTTAGTGACGTAATGAAGGTGGTAACAAGGTTACCTTGGTGGTTGGTTGCTCGGTAACGGAGTTGTTGGTGATTTTGACGACCAGTTCTTGAGATTCAGCAAAACCAGCAGCTTCTATACTACATCTATCAAACTGAGGTGGTAGCAACTTGTGTGCGAACATCTGGACGTTGTCGGCATGACAACTGTACATTGCTGCAAGGCGCATACGCAGACGACCCACAGAGTGGTTAGCTGGAAGAGTGGAGATCTCTGGTTCGAGTCCATCGAGTCTTGAATGGATCTGGACCGGAGTGCCACGATAAAACTCGCCATGTGTGGGTCGCGTGTTAGGATCAAAGGGTGCATGGGCTTCAACGCGCGATACATAGAGATGTAGAAGTGATAAAAGACGGTCGATGACGATGTATCTGTGACGAGAAGTCGGTTGGCATAGCAACACACCTTCTACACTTCTCACCAACTTGTTGCCAGGTGTGTTAGTAGTCGTTGGTGGTTCAGTGCCGTTGATGTTAGCCATTACCTGAATCACGTGATTTGATTGGTTGAAAATGTTGCGATTTTATGCAAATTACCTCAAGACGATGATAACAGTGATTAAGAAAACGTTGATGAAGATGAAGACAATCTTGTTTGAGATTACTACTGACATTTAGATAAGAATAATTGACCAAGTTAGTCATCGCACAATCAACCACCAACTGATCTTTACACTCCAAACAAATCTTCCACAAATGATCGATCCCCGTCAACTCCAAGTTCTCAACAATCTTCAACAAACGAACTTTGAAGAGATCTGATTGGTTAATGAAATCGCGTCACTTACAGCTTCTTTTGAACTCATTTTAATCTTATCTTCACTGATGTTGACAAGTTCCATGAAAGCCAGAAAACATTTGAACATCTCCACCGACATCTCAACGAGATTCACTTTCAAAATTCGTTCCCTACAAACGTCATTAAACAACCAGTTACGTCACTAATGACGTCATCACTCACTTGAAAAGAGCTTTTCCTGATTCACAATCAAGATCAGAGATATTTTCTACAAACCACTTACAACAAACGATGACGTCACGATCCGTCGCGATTCTGATGTAAGAAATGATGAAATGAAAGCGATTAAGGGAAGTGAAAGTAACCTGTTGCCAACCAGACCGTCCCACAACTCTTTGGCCCGATTCCATGGCAAGTACAGGTCCCCTTTGTCAAGAAGAAACTTCAAAAAGTCCAAATGTGCCTCCAGATACTAAACAAGATGACGTCATGTGGTGCTTATGACGTCATAGGGCCGATCAAACCTCGAGATGAGTGTAGCGTCCATCAAACATGGTGTCAGTGTCAGGACAGTTGTTAGTCTGATGACATTTGGACAGACTGTTGACCACCAACTTGACCAGTTCGTGGTTCCGGTTCAATTCACTCAAATAAATTCGTTCATTTTTATACTGGCGGTATGGTTGACCTTTGGTACGGTTACGTAGCAACACGTGCATCTGACGCAGTGCTGGTACGACCCATTGTTCCTGATGACGTCATGATGACGTCACTGCTGACGTAGGAGCGATAAAAACCTTTTTGATGTCTTCAATACATCGATGAATGAAATCTTTGTGTAGAAAATCCTTAGTAGCAAAAGAATCCATTAGAATCTGTTGATGTTCTTGAAGAGCCATCTCTACTACGTTGTGGGACAGTTTGGGCAAATGGGCCAAGTCCCAGAGCAAGGTGAGGACCTGAAAGGTGGTTTGAAGTGAGTTGAGGGACATGGGACGGTTTGTACCTTTTCAGTTTGCCTGTTGGCTCGAAATTTCTTTCCAACAAGTCCAATAAAAGAGATGAGTTGTAAACGCGCGCGTTCGTCTTCTTTCAGCCACGATTTATGAACTAATTTGTACAAAACATCGAGTTGACGCTCGTTAAATTCAGGTGCAGCACTTGCTACAATCAGTTGGATATTCTCCGCAACTGATAAACTGGTGTTGTCCTACAAAGTCAAAGATGCATGACCGAGCACGTGATCACGTGGTTACCTGTAACCTCCACAGTTGCGCCAATTCATCCATACTTAATCGATCGCCAATAAACTCGACTAGTACTCGTATTTTATCCGAGTATTGTGATTGGTCGATATGACTGTCCAATGAAATACTGAGAATTTTATGAGTGGTCAACCAGTCTGTGAATTTCTCTTCTGGTATATGAAAGTTGTTGGGGTCCACCCCTGTGCGTTTGCACGCGTTCACATTGCTGATTTCTTCAACAGCTTTTGAGATCTGACAATAAATGAGCTTTCTACCGGCTTTTCAGCTTTCAATTCCCGCCAACTTACCTCCTTGAGCCCGTTCATTTTAGCATTAAAATGGGGACAAGAAATCATCTTCAAAATAGTCTTCAGACGCAAATCATCGACATTGTCGACTTCTTTGGGCCACAAAACCACGCACACGGACTTCAACACGCTCAACAAAGCACTTACCGAGCCCACCGACTATAAAACAAGGGTTAGGGGGAGGAAATAGAGGGCGGAACATCACCTTGTGTTTTAGATCCTCATCTTCAAGGCAATGGATGTATTCTACAGAACTTTCAACAACATCAACCAACAAGTCTTGAATTTTAGACGGATTTAGAAAATGAGCACAATTAGCAAATGGTTGGAGGACAATTGTGTAATGGTGGGCATCAATAGAGGTCTCGTTTAGTTTCAAAGCATCTTTTAGAGCTTCTATCCCTTCCTGGAAAGAAGAATTTGAATATTTGCAAGCTCATAACCAACTTGCTTACCAATTCGCAAAATTTGTTGATCAAATTTACCATCCAACCAAATTCTGGTTTATAATCGTTAAACTCTGCATCAGAGTTGGTTGTCTCTGTATTAGGACGAGCAAACACCTGGTCCTCGCTACCAAACTTGCCGACCCAAATAGTTGAGGCCCACCCACGGTTTCTATTCTTTACATTCCACGGAACCGTAGAATCAAATATCTTTGGATAAAATAATTTTGTTTTCTTTTTATTCAAACACAAATGGATGAAGTGAACTTTGCTGTTGTTCAAAACCTCTAATTCTAATGATAGAAACCTCAACAAGTTATCAAAAAACTTATCAGTAGTAGCTGCAGCTGGAATTTGTAGATAAAATTGAAAACAAATACGAACCATAGCAAGAATAGACATCAATTTAAACGGCATTGGTTTGTGTTTCAAACGCTCGACTACTAGGTTCAAAAAAATGATTGTCATCTCGTAGATACCCTCATGAATGTCATTAAGCCATCTACAAACAAATTAATTAGTTATATTTTCGACAAGTGATTACAAGAACCTTGATACAGAAGGTGTTCCAAAAAGTTTGTTGAAACATTCAGGTAGGCAAGTCTCTAAAAACCTCATACAATGTTCATCTGACTCATAAACATCTACAGATGAAAGATTATTGGATTGAGAAGATGAACTTGATCGAATTTCTTACCAATTTTCATTAATTTAGTCGCACTAATCATACATTTAGCAAATGACTGATCTCTTTTGAAAGGAATAGACCAATTTTCACAATAGACACGCTCTTCTAGCTGAATGAGGTGGTTAAAGGGGAAGATAACGTCACCATCATCTATAATTAACAACTTTTAAATTATCAATCGATATATATCAAAAAAATTGATTAAAAAAAGTAAATTATGGAAATATTGGAATGTAATTTAAATACCATCACAAGAAGTGGCAGATATCAAATCATCAGTATCATCTTTAGTGGAGTTTTCATAAGATGGTATATCCAAATTCTTTATTCTAATTAACATATTTTTATTATCAGTTCCTTATTTATAATCTAAAGAAAATATAAAAGAAGAAACTAACCCTTCTAAAGGTTGTTCCATTGCTATATCATTCATTGAGTCACTACTACCAGCAGTTAATATTGTAACAGCTTCGTTCACATCATTGTTTATTAGCTTCAAAGCTTTACGTATATCTGTCTCTTCAAAACCCATACCTATGTTTGATATATTAAATTTAAGTAAAGTGTATAATAGAAGATAGTAATAACATAATTAACAAATTTGAAATGATAATGACATTGGTGGTCTGATTTCCTGGTTGCAATAAATTATTAATTAAGTTTAGCTAAAAAGAAAAATAAATTTTAGAAAAGGTTAGGCAAATTACTGATAGGTTTAAATTAAAAACATCAGAAGACAAAGATAATGACTTGTAAAACTACCAACAAGATTTAATCTATATAAATTAATTTTTTAAAAATACATCTTTTTAATTTGAATGATAAAAATAAAACATCCAAAAAATATATAAAATTTTCATAAAAGTTATTTCAAGTTCAGACAACAAAATTAAAACAAACACTAAAAATATCTCAAGTAGATATACAATTAAATAAAAAAAACATCAATTGAAGGAAAATATAGGAAAATAAACAAAGTTATATCAACAATGTATTTATTATGAAACAACTTTGTAGAGTTTATGATAAACAACTTGAAAACTATAAAAGAAAGTTTATTTTATGATTACTGGAAGCACTAAAATGATTTATAAAATTGAGTCAAAAACAAAGCCTCATTAGGAATATTTGGATATATATGCTAATATTTGATGATCAACTACAAGTTGCACTTTCAACCACTAAGTGTAAAGTTTTCTAGAAAACATAACAATAATGAAACAATTGAATTATGAATATTTCTATAATTTTTTGTGCTTCATCAATATCAAACTGAATTTAGTTGTGAAAGGTTAAATAATAAACTGATTTAATTTTGACAAATTGCAAAAAACTGATCTAAATGTAAAAATTTTTTAATGCTCAATAAGCAATTTCTACAATTTTGTAATGTTAAGAATTTAAACTAGTTATTTTAAATATAAGAACAATCAAAGTATCATTTTAAATTAACAATATAAACACTGAAATAAAATTGCTACAAATTATTAAAAAAATCAAAGTTTTAAGTGAATTGGTCGACTTTCAAATCAATGAATCAACATAAAAGTTAAATTCTAAATTTAAAATATTCTAATCATTTTGTAATTTAAAGAAAATCAATGCGAGATATTTGAGCTAGATGCTTTAATAAGATAAATAGATACAGAGAAAGATATTTAAAAATGATTATAATCTAAAATATGATTAATTTTAATATAATCATTTTCAAATTAACAAAAATCATCATTAATAAAATATAATTTATTTACCTTTTAAAGTTTGTACATTTTCTTCAAATAAATCATTCATTACTTTAAAAAATATTAAAACAAATTTAATTAATTTACATTTCTGAAATTTAAAACAATAATTTCAATCATTATATATCTACATTCTATCTTTCGCAAATTCATATAAATATTAATATAAGCATAATTTAAACAAATTTTAATAACTTATAACAAATTTATATGACAAATCTTATATTGAATAAAATGTTCAAACTTTATCTAATTTAATAAGCTATTTATTTATCAAGAAAATTATGCCTTCAACTCAAAATGAAAAATTTTAACAATTAAAAAACTTTAACTACTTGAAAATTTAAAAGACAAATTATCTAAATTAATAAATATATTACAAAAATATATTAATATAAAATAACTCTAAAATGATGAGTAATGATAATCAAGCTATACTCGGTCTATAAAATAGAAACAAACTTTTTAATAAACTTCCTTTTGTTTATATATGAAGCTTGAAATAACTGCAATTTAGGAATAATATTACATTAAAATTTCATAAAAAATTTATTGAAGTACTATAAATCTTAAAAGCTTAATAATTTTACAAAATAATTAATTGTATAATTCATAAACATAATTTATACTTAGATAAAATATAATTAGAAACAAAAGATAAATATTTAGTATTAGAATGTTTTATTTATGGCAAAACACTATAGATTATAACAAATATTAGAAGTAACTAATCAAGCATACATTAAAAAATAAAGTTTTTTAAAATTTCAACTTTTATTTTGATTATTATTCTGCTTTCAATTTGATTAACAGAATGGCGAACAACACCAGATGTTTTCATTCAACTAATCTGACTATGATTTTAATTTTTAGCAGATAAGCTAAAGGCGCGAGACAAAGGTGGTTTCAAAGCCAAAATCGGCAAAACTTCTAATGCATCCAGCTTAATTAAAACCCATTTTTGAGAAACCTTTTTAGGAATATCCAAAAATGTATAATTATAAGTAAACACAAAAGAAAAGAAAGCAATAATTTAACAAGAAATAAATATTTTATCTTGAAAACTTTAAAAACTTAAACAGTATTTATTAAGTAAAGATGACTGCGCAATTCATAATAATCAATCACAATCTTTATCATTAATTATGATTCATTTAATCTTTATCATACAATTAAAGCAATAAATAAAAATCAGTTTAGAATATAAGAAACGAGCTTTTTTATAAGATAACGTAGATTACAGTTTGTGCTTTTTCAAGTATTCCTTTATTAAATTTAAAATCTCAATAACAGCTTACAAAAGAATAAAAGACTTTTAAACAAAAACACCAAATATCAAACCCATATCTACGGCCTTTCAACGGCAAAATATTGTTGAAATGTTTTTGTAAATTTAGAAAAAACGTAAATAATTACATGCAAAGTTAAATATGAAGTGAAACAAAACTGCAAACTCAATCACAGCTTCTAGTTATTCTAATTAATATTAAAGAAATATGATTTAGATAATTTTGTTGACAAGTGATATAAAATTTCTTTACTTTATGCACCTATATTGTGGCTGACTGAATTTCTATCTTTATTATTTCTTGCATAATTGTTATTACAGCAGATCCCCTTCTGCAATAAACAAGCTTTTGATCTAATTACCTTTTTTTAAAACCTTTTATTCTAGATTTCGAAGACGGTTCAAAATAAGTTTTAGCATAAGTTTTTGACTTATAAATTTTTTCAACAGTTAGTTTGAACTTATCGGTTAGAACCAGTACTACACAAAAACTTATTTATAATTTGTATTTATACCTAAAAGGTTAGGTAAAAATTTAATCTAATATTCTTACTACTTTTATGCTGAACAATTCAAATTTCAAGGCAACGTTTATTTGTCTGTTTGCAATAGAACTATAATACGAGCAAATGATTAAATAGAACTTGAAATTATAAAAAAAAACATTTTGCGAAACAGACATTAGAAATATACTGAACATGATTCAGTGACGACGATAACGATGGCGAATTTTATGCCAACAGCTTACAGCTATTTCTCCATAAGAACAACCAGTACAACAATGCTCTCTAAGATGTTTTGGCGTCCGTTCATAAGTAGTACTGAAAACATAAAATGAGATGTTCTAAAAACTATACTTTTGTTGTCAATTAGATAAACAGATAATGAAACATGTAAATAAATTGTTTACTAAAATTAAAGCCAACTCTAGGATTAATTCAAACTTACGCTTCTGGATAGGTGAGTCGTTTTCTTCGTTTCCTACCATATCTTCTCGGACCACAAGTTACAGCATCAGGCCCATACACATCCATTGCTCCCTTGCAGGTTAATCCCCTTGCTGGAAAAAAATTAAACTGTAGTTTAGTAATAACAAAATTAAATTAAATATATATAAAATTATGAGTTTTATTCAATAAGTACTTTGATAACCTTTGAAACTTAAATTGGTCATAACAAGCTATACTTGAACTTAAAAGTTATTATCAAATAAAATCGTAGTTTATAATTATTCTCAGTCGAAATTACAGAAGCCGCTTGCCAGTTACCAACCAGTTAGCTTGGTCTCATATATTTATCTCTTATACATATTATCATTTATTATATTATTATTATACTATTTATGAAATTATTATTGCAATTTTTCTTAAATTTGTTTCTATTCAAACCTTCATAATAACTGTTTGCAGCAAAACTTCACTGCTTACACTATATTTGATAATTATTAGATATTATGTTAAAATTATTTATAATATTACTATTATTCGTTTTGGTTTCACTTACAGTATCTGCAGCAGTGACGTTGCAGCATCATAGGCATTGGTGGGGGAGGTGGCACTCCACAGATATCTCTGTATACTTTAATAAACAGATTTCCACATAATCCTGTAGAATCGTAAAAACGGTAGCCCCCTGGTAATATTTTTTCTTTTTTTGTTGTAGTTGTTACAGTTGTTGTTTTGGTTGTTGTAGTTGGTACAGTTGTTGTTGTAGTTGGTAATGTCGTTGTTGTAGTTGGTAAAGTTGTTGTTGTTGTTGGTAAAGTCGTTGTTCCTTCTGTTGTTGTTGGTAAAGTCGTTGTTCCTTCTGTTGCAGTTGGTAAAGTCGTTGTTCCTCCTATTGTTGTTGGTAAAGTCGTTGTTCCTTCTGTTGCTGTTGGTAAAGTCGTTGTTCCTTCTGTTGTTGTTGGTAAAGTCGTTGTTCCTTCTGTTGTTGTTGGTAAAGTCGTTGTTTCTTCTGTTGCTGTTGGTAAAGTCGTTGTTCCTTCTGTTGTTGTTGGTAAAGTCGTTTTTCCTTCTGTTGTTGTTGGTAAAGTCGTTGTTCCTTCTGTTGTTGTTGGTAAAGTCGTTTTTCCTTCTGTTGTTGTTGGTAAAGTCGCTGTTCCTTCTGTTGTTGTTGGTAAAGTCGTTGTTCCTTCTGTTGCTGTTGGTAAAGTCGTTGTTCCTTCTGTTGTTGTTGGTAAAGTCGTTGTCCTTCTGTTGTTGGTAAAGTCGTTGTTCCTTCTGTTGCAGTTGGTAAAGTCGTTGTTTCTTCTGTTGTTGGTAAAGTCGTTGTTCCTTCTGTTGTTGTTGGTAATGTCGTGGTTTCTGTTATTGTAGTTGCTAAAGTTGTTTTCAATTTACTTATGGTTTCTGAATCGTTAAATGGTTCTGGTGTTTCATCTGGTCCAGTAAATAATGAAAGAAGCTCGTCTTCTGTCAGATTGACAACAGGTTTTTCAGTAGCGGCAACTGTTAAGTTTTTTAGAAGAGGCACTTGTTGCCGGGCCACCTTCACAATTAAGAAAGTACCACAAAAAACACCGATTAAAAAAAAGGCCGAAAACCAAAATTTCATGTTTTACTTTTAAAAACTTGTTTTCCTATTAAATAAAATAAAGCATTTTAGAAATAATTTTCTAAGTTCTTTAAATATATCAAAAGTATTTACTTAAATAGACGAAAAGAGAATAATAACAAAGCCAAAAGCAGACAAAACTTCTCTCAAAGACTGAGTTTGGCAGTCAAGGGTGTCTTGGGGCGTCACATCAAGGCACTAACTTGGTTTTGTATAAAAAAATTTTCTGATTGCACAAATTTCAAACACTGCCTATTCTTTAACATCTTGTAAATTTATATCCTCAATCAGTAAAACGAAACAGAATCATTTACCTAAATGTACTTTTCTGGCAATACCTTTAAGGTCTACAAGTCGTATTGAAAGAGTTTTAGTTCAAAGTACTTGCTTACTTGATTCAAATCTTAAGTAAAAAATTCTATATTATGGATACTAATCTTATAGATTAATTTTGTGCTTGTTGATTCTTTCAAATTACTTCTAACTCTATAAAGCAATTGATAAGAGGTGATGACTCAGAAAAGCTGTTAGAAATTAGAAATCTCTAATAAAAGTTGTGCTTTTAGCCAAAGGCTGACGAGTTGGTTGATCCATCTGAAGGTGCTGAGCTTCTGTGGGGCATCTGTATTTCTACCACCTTTTATATTGTAAAATCGAACGGTTTTCTGTAAATAAATTTACAAAATGCTTTAGTTTTCGTCATTTCAAACATTTCATAAATGAAACATTTTATATTTTAAACTTTCCTTTATGAAATGTATGAAATATTTAGAAACTGATCCCTATTTTTAAAGTCCGATTAAATTCAATTGATCTTTATTTGAAGGCCTCACTATAAAACTTCACTAAGGGTCATGCGCCGAAAAATTGTCCAAGTGTGTCAAGTTGCCCGATTTAGTATTTGGTTAAGTACGTTTGACGAAAGACGAAGTCTTATCGGTTTAGTTCCAGATCTTTAAATAATAATAATTATCATAAAGATTCGTAATTAATTAATCAGAAATATACTAATGAAACTTTAAAGTCACCGACTGCTCACCAACTATATTTAAATACAGCCGGACGAAACCAAAAAGTATTAAGAGCTTCACAAAATAATAAGGTACAACAACTATTTGGGGAAATGAAATGCTGCTCTAGTCAGTAAGAGTCGCGATAAATCGAATCCTAAAATTTGTGACAACAGTTCATCCCGTAAATTATATTTATTTGTTAAATCTAATTAAAAATTTTGCTCATCCATAAGACTTCTTAATTGATGAAAATAAATATTTTTATATATTTATACAGACTTTTATTTGTAAAAATAAATTTTATAATTACTTGTAAATGTTTTTATTATCATATTATTTCATATTAATTTTTAGATACTGTATTATATCTCAGTGATGTTGACAAAATGAACCTAAGCTTTCAAAACGTCCTCACTAAAGACGACAATTATAGAAATATTATTTTAAAGTAATCAAATCTAATGGAAAATATCACTAATTTTGACATTTTCATTTCCACAACATCAAGGACAAATTAAGTCACACTAAAAATTACTTTATGGAAGAGTTCCTACTTTATTCTAGTTTTTATTTTGTTAAGAGACCTATTCTAATTTACATCCTGTATTACACGCCTTTAATTGCTCTTTATCCTCCAGTTTCACAATAGAAGAGCTTCATCATTATTCTATTTTATATAAAAGGAAACAGAAAAACCCACTAAATTATCGACCAATTTCTTTTACAAGTAGCTTCAGTCGAATCTTCAAATTTATTTTTCGCAAAAATTTCTCTCATCTTCTCCACCAACATTTACTTTCTAAATATCAATTTAGGATCCTTCGTAAGACTCGTCATTAAATTAAATTGATTAAATGTTGTTTTGTATTTACCACTGGCTATACTACTCAATGACAAGACAGTCCAAATAAAATAGCCCTTAATATTATTACTAATATAAATAATATAATGATACTATGAGAAGCGTTATATGAGTCTGTTCTATGACAGCATTTCTAGGAGACGCAAAACCCCAAATTTAAAGGAGTTGAAGCCCTATTAGCAGTTCGTCGCTGTACTAATTTTGGCGTGGATAGAGCAATCTTGCTACATAGGTGTAATAAAAAATAGCCGTTTATACAGAGCTTTATTCAAATAAATAAGACGACTAACACAACGATAATCTATTTATTTTGCACATCGTAGATAGCTGAGCTCATTCCACTTTAAATAGATTTTGAATCTTGCAAATTTTCAATTTCCGAGCATCATTTCCACTTACAAAGTTCTTCGAAGTTCTAGTATCTATAAGAGTTATAAATATCTTCAAGTAAAGACATTCACCATCGCATGCTTCAACTTCTGGGAACATCGAGTAAGCGCGAGGACTTCATGCTATTGTATCTCTCTCCATTCTTTGTCTTCTTGACTGATTCTTGGGAGATCTCTTCTGAAGATGACAGGCTGACTATAGTGTCCCTTCTTTCTAGAACCGTCAAGGGTTTAGATTCTAGGAATATTAAAGTTTCACGCTCCAACAACTTTTGCCTTATATCTGCTGAGGATAATTCATCTCTAAATAAATCTCTGATCATACCATTTTTGTGTTCTGTTGCCATGACACTCTTAAAATCACAGTTCTTGGCCAGGTGTATCAAAGAGCATTGAAAGCCTTTTATAGATTGACTTGGCATCTGCTTCTTCGTTCTTGGTAGATGACGCAAAAAAACATTTGGTTTCTTTACATAAAACCGTTCCAGTGACACCTGATCTTCTACATAAGTCTGATAGATCTCGAATTATTCATACACGTCTGAAGTTGAACAATTAACAGATGTAGTTGATTTGTCAAAATCATCATCTGACAAAACCTTGTAGAGGAAATTGGTAAAAGTTTTCTTCAAGTGACGTCATTCCTTGGCTACCGACCAACTATTCCGGTTTATAGAAGAACCATAGGTTTATACAGCATATCCATTTTTTTTTCTTTTTGTTACACTATAAAGAAACTAAAAAAAATCTTCGTTACATTATAAAAAACTAAATATACTAATTCGAATAGATTATTATTTAAATCTATCCTAGGTATACCACAAAGAAGCTATCTTAACCGTTGCTAAGCTTTACTTACACTAAGCCCTAATAACGCTAAAACAACTGGCAACAATTCGCCTCAGAAATAAAATTTACTTAAGTTGAATAAGTTGCAACAAAATGACCCTTAATATGGAGCTTTATTCAAATAATTAAGGAAACTAACCTAACGAGAAGTATGTCAACAATACGCGATACCTTCAACAAGTCTATGACCGAATGGCAGTCGTTCATAGTGTTTTGCTTTGTTTATTTTTAACATCATCACTCAGAGCACATCTCGCCTGACCGTTATCGGCCGATGCAGGCATTTATTGTCATTATTATATATCCTGCATTAGATAAACTTTGAACTGAAATGTAGAAATGGTTGCTAATACCAACATGAATTAGTACTTGAAGATCTAAAACTGCGTGAAGCTTCACCACACTTCATTCCCGCAATAAAGATGTAGAATCTCCAAAATGAAGTCTTTGAAATTAAAATTAAGATGTAGAATGACCACGTGAGTATAATATTTTCATCAGAAATAGGTTGGGCCAGTTGGACTCATTGATTTGTACAATTCTTTGGTGCATGACCCTTAGTGACCTTATATTGTAAGACCTTTTCATAAAGATTCATTAAAAGGAAATTAAATAAAAAACAATGTATTACTGTTTTCTAAATATTTCCAAATTTTTTTTACGAAATGTTTGAAATGAGAGAAATCAATTCATTTTGTAAATTTATTTACATAATGTATACAATATAAAAGGTGGTAGAAATACAGATGCCCCACAGAAGCTCAGCACCTTCAGATGGATCAACCAACTCGTCAGCCTTTGGCTAAAAGCACAACTTTTATTAGAGATTTCTAATTTCTAACAGCTTCTCTGAGTCATCACCTCTTATCAATTGATATATAGAGTTAGAAGTAATTTGAAAGAATCAACAAGCACAAAATTAATCTATAAGATTAGTATCCATAATATAGAATTTTTAACTTAAGATTTGAATCAAGTAAGCTGGTACTTTGAACTAAAACTCTTTCAATACGACTTGTAAGCCTTAAAGATATTGCCAGAAAAGTACATTTAGGTAAATGATTCTGTTTCGTTTTACTGATTGAAGATATAAATTTAAAAGATGTTAAAGAATAGGCAGTGTTTGAAATTTGTGCAATCAGAAAATTTTTTTATACAAAACCAAATTAGTGCCTTGATGTGACGCCCCAAGACACCCTTGACTGCCAAACTCAGTCTTTGAGAGAAGTTTTGTTTGCTCTTGGCTTTGTTATTATTCACTTTTCGTCTATTTAAGTAAAAACTTTTGATATATTTAAAGAACTTAGAAAATTATTTCAAAAATGCTTTGTTTTATAAAATAGGAAAAGAAGTTTTAAAAGTAAAACATGAAATTTTGGTTTTCGGCGCTATTTTTATTGGGGGTTGCTTCTTTAGCACCTAATGCAACTGCGAAGATCATTGGAGAAAAGCCGGATTTATATGATGATTATATAGTAGCCCCAGAATTTACTACCGCACCCACAAAAGAAGAAAAACTATTACCAGGAGGTCTCCGGTTTGACGATTATAGAGTACTATGTGGAAATCTGTTTATTAAAGCATACAGCATTATCTGTGGAGCCCCACCGCCGCCGCCAATGCCAATGATAATTCAACGTAACTGCTGTAAATACCGTAAGTGAAACTAAAATGAATAATACTAAAAATAATATTAATATAATATCTAATAATTATTCAGCCTTATTTAAATATAGTAAGGCAGTGAATGTTCTACTTAAGTTTTGAAGGTTTTCAAAGTACTTATTGAATAAAACTCACAACTTTATATATATTTAATTTAATTTTGTAGTTACTAAACTACAGTTTAATTTTGTTTTCAGCAAATGGAGTAACCTGCAAACAAGCAATGAATGTATTTGGGCCTGATGCTGTCACTTGTGATATGGACAACGTGATGCAACGTAATCCTTACAGAAAGAAACGACAAAGCGTACTAAGCGTACAATCGTAAGTTTGAATTAATCCTAGAGTTGGCTTTAATTTTAGTAAACAATGTATTTACATGTTTTATTATCTGTTTATCTAATTGAAAACAAAAATAAAGTTTTTAGAACATCTCTTTTTATGTTTTCAGTAATCATTATGAACGGACGCCAAAACATCTTAGAGAGCATTGTTGTAATGGTTGTACATATGGAGAAATATCTGTAAGCTGTTGGCAAAAAATTCGCAATGAATACCGCCAAAACTAAATCATGTTCAGTATATTTCTAATGTCTGTTTTCCAAGATGGTTTTTCTTAATTTCAAGTTCTTATTAAGCTCGTATTATAGTTCTATTGCAAACAGACAAATAAACTTTTACCTTGAAATTTGAATTGTTCAGCATAAAAGTAGTAAGAATATTCGATTAAATTTTTACCTAATCTGTTAGATATAAGTAGAAATTATAAATAAGTTTTTGTGTTGTACTGGTTCTAACCGATAAGTTCAAACTAAATATTAAAAAAATTTATAAGTCGAAAAACTTATGCTAAAGCTTATTTTGAACCGTCTTCGAAATCTAGAATAAAAAGTTTAAAAAAAAAGTAATTAGATCAAAAGTCCGCTTGTTGGACATGAAGAGTAGAGAGACTTTTAATTCTTATAATCCTTAGTTCTTCATCAACCTTTTCAAAGTGTACTTACGACCCCCATTTCTTGAGTAAATTGTCAGTGCAAGGACGCCATGTGAAGTTGTAGATATCATAAAAATCAAGTCTGTTCAGGCAACATTTACGAGATTTATCTGCAGGAAACTTACTATTAGATGCGATAGTTATAAACATCATCTTAGCTTCTTAAATTTAGATAATTGGGAAATTTGACAAATTAAGTACGATTTAATTCTTATTTTTGAAATTATCCACAATTTAGTTGACCTTAAATTCGATGAATTCTTCTCAATTAACTCTACTCTCAAGTTTTATCAACTCAGACGACACACATTACATCTTAATAAGCCCATATCACCTCGTACGTTAATCAGATTGAATTTTTTCTCATACTGTACAATTAGTACTTGATACAATGTAGATTTACAATTAGTCTAGATTAGTGTATATATATGTCGGGGCAGAAGTTGTTGTCCATGCAGCAGCATTCTCTATGCCAACAAGGTGATACAGCGGAACATATGGAATGATGCAGCTGTACCCCGCTGGCGTCCTAGGAGTTGCCAGAACAACACTGAGTACGGTGACAAACTGCCTACGAAACTCCAACTCCGGCTTCTAATTCGGAGTTTTGTATCTCCTTGAAGTATTGTCATTAACCAGACTCACAGGTCCTTCTAACCGTGTTTTATATATGAAATTTTTATTGTCACAAATAGGTGTCCACCCAGGCTTAAGCCTAGAACCTTTGGCATGTCGGGCGGGCGTGATAACCGCCACACTACAGAGATTTATATATAGATAAAATATTCTAACTAGTACTTTAGCTGCGTCAAATCGATCAATTTATATTTAAACAGCTTTTGAGTTTGTGATGGATTGTTACTGTCTCGATAAAATATCTCAAATATAATCTAAAATATCGATTGTGGAAAGAATCTGGCAACTTGCATAGAATTCAAAGATATTTTATTTAACTTTCCAACTGATCGTTCTTCTATTTGGTTGAGATTATGTTCAAGTTGACAATCCAGAAGAGAAAGTAACTTGAAATGGAACTAGTTTAATAGACTTTCACTATCAAACCACAAAAATTTTGTTGTATGAGTGATTGTTACTCTCATTTCAAGCTTTTTATACCTAAAAAAGAAGGTTTGATGGATGACAAAAGATAAATTAAAGATGCAAATGAGAAACAAAGAAGATTATCATAGAAGTTATTGATTAGTGTTTCAAAAATAAGCTTTTGCTGCGTCAATCCTTACGTAGATTTTTGTGATTTTTCAAAACTATTTGAAAAGCTGTTTTGTTGACTAATAATTTTGCGAGATCAAAGAATTGATGTAGTGTGTACGAGTTAACAACTGCTAGATTCCTTAAAGAAACGTTGGAAACCCTAGTATCCGGATAGTGGACTCGCGCTTACATCGGGTTAGCTACCAGCAGTTCAACTTCCTTTATCATCCTCTGCAAACATAGCTCCGCAAGAGTACTGGTCCTGATCTGTCAATCCGGTAAGTTGCGTTCCTTAAAGCTGAAGAACCTTGAGTGAGGATTTTCGTTTGTTGATGGACATAACAAAGACCAAACAGCACTCAACACTTGTGGTAACACGTCTTCCTAATCTTTGAGAGGTCGATCTCTGGATTTCAAGGCACTCCTCACTGCCCTCCAGACTATTCCACCTCTTCACCTGGCCATTACCTTGTGGATGCTTGGGATTTGTCCTACTGCTTGAAGTGTCTTTTCGTATTAGACAATCCTTCCTTTGTCGAGACATGAAAGTCGAATCTCATTCGGAATGGATAGGACTGCAAGCTCCAAACAATTTCTCCAAGCTGCTAATTACCGTGTTAGAATCTACTTTACAACAGGGAAAATAAAAAGGAAATGTAGAAAATTCGTCAGAAATTTACAAGTACTACTTGCAATAGTGCCCTTAAAATCCACGTTAAGTTTTTCCATCTTCTATGAAGCATTGATGAGAGTGTCATCGCTCGCCTGGTAAAGCTTTCGGCAAACTTCCGAGCAGATTTCGCACTCATCACGGTCAGTATGGGAGCTTTCATGACCTCACATAATGCTGCACTCTACTGGACACCCAGGCAACACAAAGTTTTGTGAAGCATCTTAGTAGCAGCTTTTGTCGTCGATATAGCTTCATGGTAGGTACTCGATAACGCATCACGCCTTACATTTTCATCTCCTGGTCTAGATCTTATAGTATACGAAAAAGGTACCAATTACATCTTCCAACTTTGAATTTGGCATTCTTGATTTTCGACTTCTTCTTAGAGTCTAACATAAACACCACCGACCTTTGATCCATTATCAGAAAGAAGTGTTCCCTCATGAGCAAGTGACTCCATTTTTGAGTTAATTCGATATCGGCAGTTACCACCTTCTTCACTGCAGGGCGAATCGACTCCGACCCTTATAAGGATCTCGACATAAAGGGCACTGGACGTTCATTTTGATTGAGAGTGGCTACATCACTTGCATCACATTCAGCTGTGAAGGGTAAGACTTCATCCATGTTGACTTGGCAATATCCTTTGTTGAGCTCTTTAAGATCCAGAATCTCTCTTTCACTGAAAGGAAGTTGATGAAACTTTTTCAGACGTTTAATTTCATCTGAAAAATTACAGATCCATCTGGAGTAATAATTTGTTGGATGCTGTAGATCTATCAGAGGTTTCAAGCGCCAAGGATCAGGCTTAACTTGATTTCTCCCAAAACAATGACCTAGGAAACATATTCTACTTCATATACTGTCTTCGATTCATTTAAAGTCATTTTTCCGTCCAACCGACTTAATAAACATCTTTTAATGCTTTTGTATTCCTCTAACGAGTTGTCTTCACTAATCACATTATCAAAATAAACTAATATATCTTCAAGCCCTTTGCTTTTTACTACTTCCTTCATTCTATTTGAATAAGTGCTTATAAGTTGTGATATAGTTATTTATAGGAAGTGATTTGTATAGTATATATATATTGTGATTGGTGACAGTAAAAATCTTTTATGAAAACTATGGATTCACATAAAAGTGGCAAGACCTTACGGTCTACTGTAAAGAAAAATCCTGAAAAACCGACTTCATCAAAACAACCAACTGATTTCAAATACAAAGTTCGAGGTTCACCATGGGCCTTCAGAATTGTCAAGGTTTTTTTAAAAAAACGGAAGTGGCAAATAACCACTGAACCCACATCTTCTTTTTTCAAACTCTTTCCGGACACAATTGTTAATACCCAAGATATCAATTTACAGAAGTCCATCATCAAATCTCACAAGCATCAAAAAGACAATTCTTTTATTACATTAGGTATGTTCTTCAACGTACGGTCGATTATTAAGAAAATTTTTCAATTGAAAGCTCTTTTGCATTCCCATGATTTCACATTTGTTTTAATTACTGAAACATGGTTGAAACCGTTTTATCCTGATTCTTTTCTGGTTGACGGTAATCATTTTTGGGTTTTGCGTTGAGTTAGACTGTATGATAGAGGCGGCGGTGTTTGCGTAATTTACATAATATCGCTTGTACCCAAGATCTCTAGAGTACAGATCGATCCCATTAGTTATCCAGGGTTTGAGATTATCGCATTTGATTTTCATTACTCAAAATCCAAATTTTCTCGTTTTTTATGTACCTATCTACCACCCTCTAAAACTAATGATGGGGTTACTGTTAACGCCTTATTGAAGGTTTTGAAGAGTGTATACATCAAAAGGCTAGTAGCTTATTATCTTGTAATCCTTCACAACTTTAAACAGCTCTACACAGACAACTGGTCTATGAACTGGCAGCTCAGAATCCAACCCAGAAAGTCTAAGCTTATAACTTTTTCTCGTAAACCAGCTGCAAACTCCTTGAACCAATTTTCTATCAATGGATTTCTTAATAAACGAATATCTTCGGTCCTACACCTTGGCATTAACTTTTCATCTAACTTTAAATGGCACAATTATGTTGCACAAAATCTTTAGAAAATCAATTAACCTTGTCTTCCTTATTATGAAGACCTTTAATTCTAAAGACCCATGCTTTTATATCAATCTTTTCAAAATGTACGTACGTCCAATTCTTGAACAAAATATCAGTGCATGGATACCATATCAATTTGGTGATATCAAAAAATCGAATCTGTTCAGACAATATTTACATGATTGATATGCAGGAAACTTAATATTAAATACAATAGTTATAAACATCGACTCAGCTTCTTCAGTTTAGATACTTTGGAAATTCGACGGATTAAATACGACTTAATTCTAATTTTTTAAAGTATCCACATTTAGTTGCCCTTAAATTTGATGATCTCTTTTCCATGAGTCCTTTCCTCAAGTTATATCAACTCAGACGACACATATTACTTCTTAATAAGCCCATATCACCTGGTACGTTAATCAGAACAATTTTTTTCTCACTCCGCACAATTAGTACTTAGAACCAGTTGCCATCAGACATTGTCATGTCAGAATCACTCATGCTGTTCAAGAAGAAGTTGAACCGCTATAATATTTGCCAACACTGCCATTTCTATACTGTTAACTTTTCCTTTTTTTAATATTATTATAACTCTATGTAATTCTTCATTGTTATATGCTTTGAAGGATTAATAGATGTTATTTATTAGAATGTGTGTTAGCGGGAAGTGCTCTCTATAGGCACCCTCCTTTACATTTATTGTAATAAATATATTAATAATAAAAAATTCTGTTTTCTAAATGTTTCCTAAATTCATTTATGAAATTTCATTTATGAAATTAGGAAATATAAATCAAAATATTTTGTAAATTTATTTACATTTACTAAATTTTGTAAATTTATTTACATAATGTATACAATATAAAAGGTGGTAGAAATACAGATGCCCCACAGAAGCTCAGCACCTTCAGATGGATCAACCAACTCGTCAGACTTTGGCTAAAAGCACAACTTTTATTAGAGATTTCTAATTTCTAACAGCTTTTCGGAGTCTTCACCTCTTATCAATTGCTATATAGAGTTAGAAGTAATTTGAAAGAATCAACAAGCACAAAATTAATCTATAAGATGAGTATCCATAATATAGAATTTTTTACTTAAGATTTGAATCAAGTAAGCTGGTACTTTGAACTAAAACTCTTTCAATACGACCTGTAAGCCTTAAAGATATTGCCAGAAAAGTACTTTTAGGTAAATGATTCTGTTTCGTTTTACTGATTGAAGATATAAATTTAAAAGATGTTAAAGAATAGGCAGTTTTTGAATTTAGTGCAATCAGAAAATATTTTATACAAAACCAAGTTAATTCCCTGATGTGACGCCCCAAGACACCTTTGACTGCCAAAATCAGAATTTGAAAGAAGTTTTTTTTTGACTTTGTCAGCAGAGTAGTTTTTCTTGTTCGAATTGCTAAATTGATATAATGTTGGGATGTGAATGTTACTGGTGAGTTGAAATGTAATTTTAATTTGTCTATTTGGTGAGCAAATTGAAGTGTGGGCACAGTAGAGTAAACAAAATATAAAAATTAATCTTTTTTCGTCTATCTAAGTAAATACTTTTGATATATTTAAAGAACTTAGAAACTTATTTCTAAAATGCTTTATTTCATTAAGTAGGAAAAGAAGTTTTAAAAGTAAAACATGAAATTTTGGTTTTCGGCGCTTTTTTTATTGGGGGTTGCTTCTTCGGCTTATGCAAGTCGGTGGTTGTTTGTGGAAAGGGAGCCTTATTATTTAGATTATATAGAAGCTCCAATATTAGGTCCTAATGAAAGTGATGCGACTCCTACACTACCTACAGCAGAAGAAGAACAACTATTACCAGGAGGCTACCGTCTTAACGATTCTAGACCGTTATGTGGAAATGATTTTATTAAAGTTTACACCGATATCTGTGGAATACCACCACCTCCAAGAATGCCAATGATAATGCAACGTAGCTGCTGCAAATACCGTAAGTGAAAATAAAATGAATAATAGTAATGTATTAGAAATAAGTTTTAAAAAAATTGCGATAATAATGCGATATATTAAATAATAATATATATAAAAGATAAATATATGAGACCAAGTTAACTGGTTGGTAACTGGCAAGCGGCTTCTGTAATTTCGACTGAGAATAGTTATAAATTACAATTTTATTTGATAATAACATTAAAACTCAATTAAAGCTTGTCATGATCAATTTAAGTTTCGAAGGTTATCAATATTATCAAGGTTTGATAATAACTGTTCAGTTCAAGTATAGCTTGTTATATCAATTTCGGTTTTGAAGGTTTACTTATTGAATAAAACTGGCGATCTTATAAATTTTGGTTTAATTTTGTAATTACTAAACTAAAGTTTAATTTTGTTTTCAGCAAGAGGAAAAGCTTGCAAGGCAGCAATGAATGTATATGGACGTGATGCTGTAACTTGTGATATGTATAAAGATCGAAAAAAACGACACAGTAACCCAGAATAGTAAGTTTGAATTAATCCTAGTGTTGACTTTAATTTTAGTAACAATTTGTTTACACGTTTTATTATCTGTTTATCTAATTGACAACCAACTTATACTTTTATAATATCTCTTTCTATGTTTACAGTACTCCTACGAGATGGACGCCAAGAAGTCTTAGAGATCATTGTTGTGCTAGATGTACTTATGGAGAAATATCTGTAAGCTGTTGGCATAAAATTTTCCATCACTATCTCCGAAACTAAATGATGTTCAGTATATTTCAATGTCTGTTTTCTAAGATAGTGTTTCTTCATTTCAAGTTCTAATTACGCATTCACTCGTAATACAATTTCTTTGCAAACAGATAAATAAAATTTTATCTTGAAGTTTGAATGAGTATTGTTTAGTGTGAAAATGTTAAGAATATTGCAATTTGAAATGCAAGTTGAGATTAGAGTTTAGACTTGCTATACACCAGGTTAGCCTCCAACAGTTCTACCTTCTTTATAATCCTTTTGCTCATTAAAACATTGGAAAGTTATAAATTCAGACTGTATGGGGTGGATTCTGAGCTACCAGTTCATAGACAAGTTTCCTACAACGTGTAGAGTTGTTGGAAGTTGTGAAGGATTACAAGATGATAGCTTAAAGTCATTTGCATTACAAACACACTAACACCATTTACTGCTACAAAAAGCAGACTAAATAAGCAAACATCTAGACAGGTATTTCTTCTTATTCAATTTTCAATATAGCATAGAGAAGAGAAAATAAATAATTTTGTTTTAGCTTCATAAATAGTTTATAATTTGTTTTGTTTTTATTATTGTTATTACCAAACGTTCCATTTAATTGGGTTTCTCAATTATTCTACTATTGACACAAATAAGGCTCTAACTTTATTATATAATCTTTTCAATATTTCCTCTGATCAACTTATCAAAGACCCAACAATTTGCTGCAAAAACTGTTCAAATGAATTCCATGTAAATAAAAATAATTCACAATTTTGTCATTATGATGTTGCTCAGATTAATTACAATCTAACAAACTTGCCAATATCTAAAAAACTTAGAAGCAAACTAAAATAGAATCAAACAAATTTACTCACTTGGACTATAAATACCATTCTATTTCAATAAGTTCTATTTGAATTAGTGATTATAAGTTGTGATAAAGTTATTTCTAGAAAGTGATTTGTTTATTATTTATATACAAAATATTGTGGTTGGAGACAGTAAAACTCTTTTCAAAAAACTATGGTCAATACACATAAAACTACCCAGACCTTACGGTCAATTGTAGAGAAAAATTCTGACAAACCAACTTCATCTAAACAAGCTTGCAACGGCAATTGCCAATCATGCAATAAAATTTGCTCTGGTGAAGATCAGTAAATAAAATGCCTTAAATGTACATTCTGGTTTCATCTCACCTGTAGTGATGTGGGCAAAAAAATTTACGATATATTTGATAACAACCAGATGAAGCAACTGGGATTTAAATGGTTCTTCATTAAATGTAGAACCATGGACACAACAGCTCCCTCATCCAATTCTAATCAAAACCAATTATCCGACATCAGCAAATCTATATCCGCTGAATTGGCAAAATTTAAATCTGAAACTTCCAAAGATGTTGCTAAGATCAACAAAACAATTTCTAGTTTGTCTAAATCAATGGACAAACTGTATGCCTCTACAAAGAAATAGGTCACATGGGCCTCGGTGGTCGGTGATCCCGGTTCCGACAAAAATTTTAACATGGTGCAGCTTCTTGCCAAGAAGGTCACCGACACGCACAAAAAACTCACTTTAGACAGTGAGGACAGAAAAACAATGTCATCGTCTTTAATGTCTCTGAAACTGATAAAGATAATGACAGCAAGTTTTTTAATCAAATGTGCTCTCAAAGCCTTGATTTTGTGGAAGTTCCAAAGGTATCAATGACCAGACTTGGAGCAAAAAGGTCAGATCATTAAAAACCGTTGAAAGTATCTTTTCAGGAAAATTGGAACAAACGCAAGTTTCTTGCCAAGTTGTATAAGCTAAAGCTTGAGAAAAAATTCTTTGATATATAGGAAACTTAAAATTTAATACAATAGTAATAAACATCGCTTTAGCTTTTTGAATTTAGATACTTTGGAAATTTGACAGATTAAAAATGACTTAAAATTTTAAATTTTCTACAATTTAATTGACCTTAAATTTGATGATTTCTTTTCCATGAGTCCTTCCCTCAAGTTATATCAACTCAGACGACACATATTACTTCTTAATAAGCCCATATCACCTGGTACGTTAATCATAACAATTTTTTTCTCATTCCGCACAATTAATACTTAGAACCAGTTGCCATCAGAAATTGTCATGTCAGAATCACTCCTGCAGTCCAAGAAGAAGTTGAACCGTTATAATATTACCAACACTGCCATTTCTAAGCTGTAAACATTTCCTTTTTTTAATAAAATTATAATTCTATGTAAATCTTCACTGTTATATGCTTTGAAGACTACCGAAATGTCATGTGTTACCTCTTTTTTTTTCTATATTTCTAACTTAATAGATGTTATTTGTAAGAGTTTTTATTAGCGGGAAGTACTCTCTGTAGGCACTCTTCTGTAAATTTATAAAAAGAAATTAATTAATTAAAAAAAGTTTTTATGTTTTCTAAATATTTCCTAATTTCATTTGTGAAATTTTATTTATGAAATTGGGAAATTTAATGTATAATATAAATCAAAGCATTTTGTCATTATGATATTGCTCAGATTAATTACAATCTAACAAACTTGCCAATATCTAAAAAACTTTGAAGCAAACTAAAACAGAATCAAACAAATATACTCACTTGGACTATAAATGAAGAAATTAGTAAATCTCAATTGGAAGGTTTAGATTTAGATAACCTAATATGCTCCGACTCAAGAATGAATATAGATAAAAAGCTACAAACTTTACGCAAAAATACAATAAAAATTAATTCCTTCAACAAAAAAAACTTTTAAAACTATTCCAATTAAATAAAATTACAAAAAACAAAGAAAAATTGAATATGAGAAAAAAAAAGAAATAAAAGAGAAAATAAAAAATAACTTTCATCTAAATGATCTCTGTCATGAGCAAGAGTAAATGATCAACAACAGAATCTACGTCATCAACACCAAAGTACAATATCAGTGCATAGATGACGTATCAAGTTGGTGATATCAAAAAATTGAATCTGTTCAGGCAATATTTACGAGATTGATATGTAGGAAACTTAATATTAAATATGATAGTTATAAACATTGCTTCAGCTTTTTCAATTTAGATACTTTGGAAATTCGAAGGATTAAAAACGACTTAAATTTTTAAATTATCTACAATTTAATTGACCTTAAATTTGATGATTTCTTTTCCATGAGTCCTTCCCTCAAGTTATATCAACTCAGACAACACATATTACTTCTTAATAAGCCCATATCACCTGGTAAGTTAGTCAGAACAATCTTTTTCTTATCTGCACAATTAGTACTTGGAACCAGTTGCCATCAGAAATTGTCATGTCAGAATCACTCATGTTGTTCAAGAAGAAGTTGAACCGCTATAATATTGCCAACACTGCCATTTCTAAGCTGTAAACATTTCCTTTTTTGATATTATTATAATTCTATGTAATTCTTCACTGTTATATGCTTTGAAGACTACCGAAATGTCATGTGTTACATCTTTTTCTTTTTATATTTCTAACTTAATAGATGTTAGTTGTAAGAATGTGTGATAGTAAGAAGTCCTCTCTTTAGGCACTCTTCTGTGAATTTATAATATTAAATTAATTAATTAAATAAAGTTTTTATGTTTTCTAAATAATTCCTAATTTCATTTATGAAATTTTATTTATGAAATTGGGAAATGTAATGTATGATATAAATCAAAGCATTTTGTAGCATTATGATGTTGATCAGATTAATTACAATCTAACAAACTTGCCAATATCTAAAAAACTTAGAAGCAAACTAAAACAGAATCAAACAAATATACTCACTTGGACTATAAATGAAGAAATTAGTAAATCTCAATTAGAAGGTTTAGATTTAGATAACATAATATGCTTCTACTCAAGAATGAATGTAAATAAAAAGCTACAAACTTTACGCAAAAATACAATAAAAATTAATTCCTTCAACAAAAAAACTTTTGAAACTATTCCAATTAAATAGTATTACAAAAAAACAAACAAAAAGTGAAAATGAAAAAAAAGACAAGATAAAAAATAACTTTCATCTAAACAATCTCTGTCATGAGCAAGAGTAAATGATCAACAACAGAACCTACGTCATCAACAACAGAATCTACGTCATCAACAACAGAACCTACGTCATCAACACCATAGTACAATATCAGTCCATAGATGGAATATCAAGTTGGTGATATCAAAAAATCGAATCTGTTCAGGCAATATTTACGAGATTGGTATGCAGAAAACCTAATATTAAATATGGATAATTATAAACATCGCTTCAACCTTTTCAATTTAGATACTTTGGAAATTTGGCAGATTAAAGACGGCTTAAAATTTTAAATTTTCTACAATTTAATTGACCTTAAATTTGATGATTTCTTTTCCATTAGTCCTTCTCTTAAGTTATATCAATTCCGACAACACATATTACATCTTAATAAGCCCATATCACCTGGTACGTTAATCATAACAAACTTTTTATCTCATTCCGCAAAATTAGTACTTGGAACCAGCTGCCATCAGACATTGTCATGTCAGAATCACTCCTGCTGTCCACGAAGAAGTTGAACCGCTATAATATTGCCAACACCGCCATTTCTAAACTGTGAACTTTTCCTTTTATTAATATTATTATAATTCTATGTAATTCTTCACTGTTATATGCTTTGAAGACTACCAAAATGCCATGTGTTACCTCTTTTTTCGTTCTATATTTCTTACTTAATAGATGTTAGTTGTAAGAATGTGTGATAGCAGGGAGTCCTCTCTTTAGGCACTCTTCTGTAAATTTATAATATTAAATTAATTAATTAAATAAAGTTTTTATGTTTTCTAAATATTTCCTAATTTTAATTATGAAATTGGGAAACTTAATGTATCATATAAATCAAAGCATTTTGTCATTATGATTTTGCTCAGATTAATTACAATCTAACAAACTTGCCAATATCTAAAAAACTTAGAAGCAAACTAAAACAGAATCAAACAAATATACTCACTTGGACTATAAATGAAGAAATTAGTAAATCTCAATTGGAAGGTTTAGATTTAGATAACATGATATGTTCCTACTCAAGAATAAATATAGATAAAAAGCTACAAACTGTAAGTAAAAAAACGATAATGATTAATTACTTCATCAAAATAACTTTTAAAACTATTCCAATTAAATAAAATTACAAAAAAAAATAAAAACTGAATATGAGAAAAAAAAGAGAAAATAAAAGATTACTGTCATCTAAACAATCTCTATCATCAGCAAGAGAAACTAAGTCATCAACAACAGAATCTACGTCATCAACAACAGAACCTACGTCATCAACACCTCAGTACAATGTCAGTGCATAGATGCCATATGAAGTCAGTGATATCAAAAAAATTGAATCTGTTCAGGCAACATTTACGAGATTGGTATGCAGGAAACTTAATATTAAATACGATAGTTATAAACATCGTCTCAGCTTCTTCAGTTTAGATACTTTGGAAATCAGACGGATTATATAAGACTTAAATTTTTAAATTTTCTACAATTTAATTGACCTTAAATTTGATGATTTTTTCCCATTAGTCCTTCCTCAAGTTATATCAACTCAGACGGCACATATTACTTCTTAATAAGCCCATATCACCTGGTACGTTAATCAGAACAAATTTTTTTCACTCCGCACAATTAGTACTTAAAACCAGTTGCCATCAGAAATTGTCATGTCAGAATCACTCATGTTGTTCAAGAAGAAGTTGAACCGCTATAATATTGCCAACACTGCCATTTCTAAACTGTGAATAATTCCTTTCCTTAATATTATTATAATTCTATGTAATTCTTCACTGTTATATGATTTGAAGACTACCGAAATGTCAAGTGTTACATCTTTTTCTTTTTATATTTCTAACTTAATAGATGTTAGTTGTAAAAATGTGTGATAGCAGGAAGTCCTCTCTTTAGGCACTCTTCTGTGAATTTATAATATTAAATTAATTAATTAAATAAAGTTTTTATGTTTTCTAAATATTTCCTAATTTCATTTATGAAATTTTATTTATGAAATTGGGAAACTTAATGTATCATATAAATCAAAGCATTTTGTCATTATGATGTTGATCAGATTAATTACAATCTAACAAACTTGCCAATATCTAAAAAACTTAGAAGCAAACTAAAACAGAATCAAACAAATATACTCACTTGGACTATAAATGAAGAAATTAGTAAATCTCAATTGGAAGGTTTAGATTTAGATAACATAATATGCTCCTACTCAAGAATAAATATAGATAAAAAGCTACAAACTGTAAGTAAAAATACAATAAAAACTAATTCCTTCAACAAAAAAAACTTTTAAAACTATTCCAATTAAATAAAATTAGAAAAAACAAAGAAAAATTGAATATGAGAAAAAAAAAGAAATAAAAGAGAAAATAAAAAATAACTTTCATCTAAATGATCTCTGTCATGAGCAAGAGTAAATGATCAACAACAGAATCTACGTCATCAACAACAAAATACAATGTCAGTGGATAGATGACGTATCAAGTTGGTGATATCAAAAAATTGAATCTGTTCAGGCAATATTTACGAGATTGGTATGTAGGAAACTTAATATTAAATATGGATAGTTATAAACATTGCTTCAGCTTTTTGAATTTAGATACTTTGGAAATTCGACGGATTAAAAACGACTTAAATTTTTAAATTATCCACAATTTAATTGACCTTAAATTTGATGATTTCTTTTCCATGAGTCCTTCCCTCAAGTTATATCAACTCAGACAACACATATTACTTCTTAATAAGCCCATATCACCTGGTAAGTTAGTCAGAACAATCTTTTTCTTATCTGCACAATTAGTACTTGGAACCAGTTGCCATCAGACATTGTCATGTCAGAATCACTCCTGCAGTCCAAGAAAAAGTTGAAACGCTATAATATTACCAACACCGCCATTTCTAAGCTGTAAACATTTCCTTTTTTAATATTATTATAATTCTATGTAATTCTTCACTGTTATATGCTTTGAAGACTACCGAAATGTCATGTGTTACATCTTTTTCTTTTTATATTTCTAACTTAATAGATGTTAGTTGTAAGAATGTGTGATAGCAGGGAGTGATATCTTTAGGCACTCTTCTGTAAATTTATAAGAAGCAATAAATTAATTAATTAAAATGAATTTTTTCGTTTTCTAAATATTTCCTAATTTCATTTATGAAATTTTATTTATGAAATTGGGAAATATAATGTATCATATAAATCAAAGCATTTTGTCATTATGATTTTGTTCAGATTAATTACAATCTAACAAACTTGCCAATATCTAAAAAACTTAGAAGCAAACTAAAACAGAATCAAACAAATATACTCACTTGGACTATAAATGAAGAAGTTACTAAATCTCAATTGGAAGGTTTAGATTTAGATAACATAATATGCTCCGACTCAAGAATGAATATAGATAAAAAGCTACAAATTGTAAGTAAAAATACAATAAAGATTAAGTCCTTCATCAAAAAAAAACTTTTAAAACTATTCCAATTAAATAAATTACAAAAAAACAAAGAAAAATTGAATATGAGAAAAAAAAGAGAAAATAAAAGATTACTTTCATCTAAACAATCTCTATCATCAGCAAGAGAAATTAAGTCATCAACAACAAAATGTACGTCATCAACACCACAGTACAAAATCAGTGCATAGATGGCATATCAAGTTAGTGATATCAAAAAAATGAATCTGTTCAGGCAATATTTACAAGATTGGTATGCAGGAAACTTAATATGTAATACGATAATTATAAACATCGCTTCAGCTTTTTCAATTTAGATACATTAGAAATTTGACAGATTAAAAACGACTTAAATTTTTAAATTATCTACAATTTAATTGACCTTAAATTTGATGATTTCTTTTCCATGAGTCCTTCCCTCAAGTTATATCAACTCAGACGACACATATTACTTCTTAATAAGCCCATATCACCTGGTACGTTAATCATAACAAAATGTTTTCTCACGCCGCACAATTAGTACTTAGAACCAGTTGCCATCAGAAATTGTCATGTCAGAATCACTCATGTTGTTCAAGAAGAAATTGAACCGCTATAATATTTGCCAACACTGCCATTTCTAAACTGTGAACTTTTCCTTTTTTTAATAAAATTATAATTCTATGTAATTCTTCACTGTTATATGATTTGAAGACTACCGAAATGTCATGTGTTAAATCTTTTTCTTTCTATATTTCTAACTTAATAGATGTTAGTTGTAAAAATGTGTGATAGCAGGAAGTCCTCTCTTTAGGCACTCTTCTGTGAATTTATAATATTAAATTAATTAATTAAATAAAGTTTTTATGTTTTCTAAATATTTCCTAATTTCATTTATGAAATTTTATTTATGAAATTGGGAAATTTAATGTATAATATAAATCAAAGCATTTTGTCATTATGATGTTGATCAGATTAATTACAATCTAACAAACTTGCAAATATCTAAAAAACTTAGAAGCAAACTAAAACAGAATCAAACAAATTTACTCACTTGTACTATAAATGAATAAATTACTAAATCTCAATTGGAAGGTTTAGATTTAGATAACATAATATGCTCCGACTCAAGAATAAATATAGATAAAAAGCTACAAACTGTAAGTAAAAATACAATAAAGATTAAGTCCTTCATCAAAAAAACTTTTAAAACTATTCCAATTAAACAAAATTACAAAAAAACAAAGAAAAATTGAATATGAGAAAAAAAAAGAAATAAAAGAGAAAATAAAAAATAACTTTCATCTAAACAATCTCTGTCATGACAAGAGTAAATGATCAACAACAGAACCTACGTCATCAACACCTCAGTACAATGTCAGTGCATAGATGCCATATGAAGTCAGTGATATCAAAAAAATCGAATCTGTTCAGGCAATATTTACGAGATTGGTATGCAGGAAACTTAATATTAAATACGATAGTTGTAAACATCGTTTCCGCTTCTTCAGTTTAGATACTTTGGAAATTCGACGGATTAAAAACTACTTAAAATTTTAAATTATCTACAATTTAATTGATCTTAAATTTGATTTCTTTTCCATTAGTTATTTCCTCAAGTTATATCAACTCAGACAACACATATTACATCTTAATAAGCCCATATCACCTGGTACGTTAATCAGAACAATTTTTTTCTCATTCCGCACTATTAGTACTTAGAACCAGTTGCCATCAGACATTGTCATGTCAGAATCACTCATGTTGTTAAAGAAAAAGTTGAAACGCTATAATATTACCAACACCGCCATTTCTAAGCTGTGAACTTTTCCTTTTTTTAATATTATTATAATTCTATGTAATTCTTCACTGTTATATGCTTTGAAGACTACCGAAATGTCATGTGTTACATCTTTTTACTTTCTATATTTCTAACTTGATATATGTTAGTTGTAAGAATTTGTGATAGCAGGGAATGGTCTCTTTAGGCGCCCTTCTCTAAATTTATAATAATAAATAATTATATTAATCAAATTAATTAATTAAAAAGGTTTTTATGTTTTCTAAATATTTCTTAACTTCATTTATGAATTTATGAAATATAACAATTAATATAAATTAAAGCATTTTGTAAATTTATTTACATAATGCTGACAATATAAAAAGCAGTAGAAATGCAGATGCCCCACAGAAACTCAGCATCTTCACAACCAACAGCACAGAATTAATCTGTAAGATGAGTATGTATGATATAGAATTTTTTACTTATGATTTGAATCAAGTAACCAGGTACTTTACGCCAAGGCTCTTTCAATACGACTTGTAAGCCTTATAGATATTGCTAGAAAGTACGTTTAGGTAAATGGTTTTGTTTCGTTTTACTGATTGAGGATATAAATTTAAAAGATGTAAAAGAATAGGCAGTTTTTGAATTTAGTGCAATCAGAAAATTTTTATTAGAAAACCAAGTTAGTGCCTTGATGTGACGCCCCAATATACCTTTGACTGCCAAACTCAGTCTTTGAGAGAAGTTTTTTTTTAACTTTGTTAGCAAAGTAGTTTTTTTTTTGTTCGAATTGTTAAATTGATATAACTTAGAACATTATTTCAAAAATGCTTTATTTTATTAAATAGGAAAAGTAGTTTTAAAAGTAAAACATGAAATTGTGGTTTTTGGCGCTTTTTTTATTGGGGGTTGCCTCTTCAGCTTCTTACGCATTTCAGAACATGGTTTTGAAAAGAGAACCTTATTATTTAGATTATATAGAAGATCCACTATCAGGTCCTAATGAAAGTGATGTGAGTCCTACACCACCTACAGCAGAAGAAGAACAACTATTACCAGGAGGCTACCGTTTTAAAGATTCTAGACCGTTATGTGGAAATGATTTTATTAAAGTTTACACCGATATCTGTGGAATACCACCACCTCCACCAATGCCAATGATAATGCAACGTAGCTGCTGTAAATACTGTAAGTGAAACTAAAATGAATAATAGTAATATAATATTATAGATAATATTAGTATAATATCTAATAAATATTTAGCCTTACTTAAATATAGTGTAGGCAGTGAAGAGGTTGCTACGAACAGTTACTATGAAGATTTGACTAGAAATAAGTTTAAGAAAAAATTGCCATAATTATGCAATATATTAAATGATAATATCTATCAAAGATAAATATATGAAACCAAGTTACCTGGTTGGAAACTGGCAAGCGGCTTCTCTAATTTCGACTGAGAATAATTATAAACTACTATTTTATTTGATAATAACTTTTAAGTTCAAGTATAGCTTGTTATGATCAATTTAAGTTTCGAAGGTTATCAAAGTACTTGTTGAATAAAACTGGCGATCTTAAAAATTTTGGTTTAATGTTGTAGTTACTAAACTAAAGTTTAATTTTGTTTTCAGCAAGAGGATTAACCTGCAAGGCAGCATTGAATGTATATGGGCCTGATTCTGTAACCTGTGATATGGGTAACGTGATACAACGTAATCCAAACAGAAAGAAACGACAAAGCGTACCAAACGTACAAGGGTAAGTTTGAATTAATCCTAGTGTTGACTTTAATTTTAGTAAACAATGTATTTACACGTTTTATTATCTGTTTATCTAATTGACAACCAACGTATACTTTTATAATATCTCTTTCTATGTTTACAGCACTCCTAAGATATGGACGCCAAGAAATCTTAGAGATCATTGTTGTGATAGTTGTACTTATGGAGAAATATCTGTAAGCTGTTGGCATAAAATTTTCCATCACTATCTCCGAAACTAAATGATGTTCAGTATATTTCAATGTCTGTTTTCTAAGATAGTGTTTCTTCATTTCAAGTTCTAATTACGCATTCACTCGTAATACAATTTCTTTGCAAACAGATAAATAAACTTTTATCTTGAAGTTTGAATGAGTATTGTTTAGTGTGAAAATGTTAAGAATATTGCAATTTGAAATGCAAGTTGAGATTAGAGTTTAGACTTGCTCATACACCGGGTTAGCCTCAAGCAGTTCAACCTTCTTTATAATCATCATTTTCATTAGTGATTGAGAACAAGAACATTTAACATCTCTTCTTCTTTCGTGATAGGATGAAGCTCTTTTCATTCTTTGTCAAATCTATCTCTAGGACAACTATCAGTAACAGAAATGTAACATTCCTTTTTCTGGAAAGTTAGTAATTCCAAGTCTTTCACATAAACTCCCAACTGCCCACATTCCATACCTAGAGTTTCTACATTGAATCTTATAGCAAAATGGTTGGAAAGATCTGCTGTGACTTCAACTTGAACATTTTTAAACTTCAGTTATATTAGAATATTTTATACTAATTGCATGAAACTATTTTATATTATAAATACTGATAGAGTAAATTAAAATAATTACAGTTTCCTGCATTTCACTCTCTAAATCTTGCCTGAATTGATTCAATTTCTTTATAATTCAACTTTATATGGCATCCATGCAATGACACTACAATCAATACATGGACAATTTACAGAGGTTGATAAAGAGCTATTGATCATTAGCTTTACATCCAGGTAAAATAGATTGATGTTTTTGCAAAGATTTTAGAAACATTATTGTGCCATTCAGATAAGGTGATGAGGTAACGCCAAGGTATTTGGCTGATGGTAAGATATGATTCAGACCAGATATTGATTTGTGCAACTGGTTGACAAAAGAAAGTTGTAAGTTCAGACTTTGCGGACTTGATTCTGAGCTGCCAGTTCATAGACAAGTTTCCTACAACGTGTAGAGTTGTTTGAAGTTGTGAAGGATTACAAGATGATAGCTTAAAGTCATTTGCATTACAAACACACTAACACCAATTACTGCTACAAAAAGCTGACTAAATAAGCAAACATCTAGACAGGTATTTCTTCTTATTCAATTTTCAACATAACATAATGAAGAGAAAATAAATAACTTTGTTTTAGCTTCATAAATAGTTTATAATTTTGTTTTAACATATTTATTTTTCTTATTTTACTGATTAATTTAAAACTGTTGATGCATCTTCTATTTTTATTTTAATGATTTTAGTGGTAGACGATTGTAATAGCGTCTATGACTACAGATGAATTTTGAAGTACTTACTTTTCAATGTGTTTTTAGAGTGCTTTCAGCTGCTAATTAATATTTTATTTACTAGTTCAGTTTTTATCAGGTATACTCTTACTCAACATATCTACATTATTTTAAAGGCTTATCTATTCTATAATTAACTAATAATTCTACCTATTTATTGAATAACTTATTATATTTTACAATAATATTTATAATTTGTTTTATAAACTTTTGAGTATTACCAATTCAGCAAATTAATTAAAGAATTTTCAAGAAATATGAGTCAGTTGCTCTCTAGAAAATAGGATTCACTTTTATAAAGTTTGATTAAATACTGAAGTAATTTTTTATGCTTTAAATCAACTAGTACAAAGTTCTTTAATACAAGTGAGTTACTATTTTATTTCAGATTTTTTCATAGATTATTCAGTGTGAATAATTTGATAAAAATGGCTTTTACTTCAATTTTCTTTTGATACTTTTTATAATCATGAAAATGTCTTGAGACACTTTTAAATATGGTTTCTTATAGAAAAGCCATATATACATTATTGAGTTTGATCACATCAATTGCTTTCTTTCAAATTTATTTCTTACAACCTAATCATACAGTGACCAATATTTTCGAGAATTTTGAAGCACAATACAATTCAGTTGGCCAAGAAAAAACTCACCAAACATTCCAATTAATTGGGTTTCTCAATTATTCTACTATTCACACAAATAAGGCTCTAACTTTATTATATAATCTTTTCAATATTTCCTCTGATCAACTTATCAAAGATCCAACAATTTGCTGCAAAAACTATTCAAATAAATTCCATGTAAATGAAAATAATTCACAATTTTGTCATTATGATGTTACTCAGATTATTTACAATCTAACAAACTTGCCAATATCTAAAAAACTTAGAAGCAAACTAAAACAGAATCAAACAAATATACTCACTTGGACTATAAATGAAGAAATTAGTAAATCTCAATTGGAAGGTTTAGATTTAAATAACCTAATATGCTCCTACTCAAGAATAAATATAAATAAGAAGCTACAAACTTCGAGTTATAATCCAATAACTATTAACTCTTTCATTATAAGAACTTTTAAAACTGATCCAAATAAACAAAATTACAAAATACCCAACAAACCAAAATTGAATATGAGAAAAAAAAGAGAAAATAAAAGATTACTTTTAAACAATCTTGCATCTAATCAATATCTGTCATCAGCAAGAGAAATTAAGTCATCAACACCAGAATACACGTCATCAACACCAGAATCTACTTCAGCAGCACCAGAATCTACATCATCAACAACAGAATCTACTTCATCAACAACAGAATCTACGTCATCAACAACAGAATACACGTCATCAACACCAGAATCTACTTCAGCAGCACCAGAATCTACATCATCAACAACAGAATCTACTTCATCAACAACAGAATACACGTCATCAACAACAGAATCTACTTCAGCAGCACCAGAATCTACATCATCAACAACAGTATCTAAGTCATCAACAACAAAATCCATGACAGCAACACCAGGATCTACGTTATCAGCACCAGAATCCAAGACACCAACAATAGAATCCATGACAGCAACAACAAAATCTACGTTATCAACACCAAAATCCATGACAGCAACAACAGACTCTACGTTATCAACACCAGAATCCATGACAGCAACAACAGAGTCTACTTCATTAACACCAGAATCTACGTCATCAACAACAGTAAATACGTCATCAACAACAAAATCCATGACAGCAACAACCGAATCCATGACAGCAACAATAGAATCCACGACAGCAACAACAGAGTCTACGTTTTCAACACCAGAATCCATGACACCAACAACAGAATCTACGTCATCAACAACAGAATCTAAGACAGCCACAACAGAATCTACGTTAGGAACAACAGAATCTACTTCAGCAACACCAGAATCTGCATCATCAACACCAGAATCCATGACAGCAACACCAGAATCAATGACAGCAACAATAGAATCCATGACAGCAACAACAGAATCTACGTTATCAACACCAAAATCCATGACAGCAACAACAGACTCTACGTTATCAACACCAGAATCCATGACAGCAACAACAGAGTCTACTTCATTAACACCAGAATCTACGTCATCAACACTAGAATCTACATCATCAACAACAGTAACTACGTCATCAACAACAAAATCCATGACAGCAACAACCGAATCCATGAAAGCAACAATAGAATCCATGACAGCAACAACAGAGTCTACGTTTTCAACACCAGAATCCATGACACCAACAACAGAATCTACGTCATCAACAACAGAATCTAAGACAGCCACAACAGAATCTACGTTAGGAACAACAGAATCTACTTCAGCAACACCAGAATCTGCGTCATCAACACCAGAATCCATGACAGCAACACCAGAATCAATGACAGCAACAATAGAATCCATGACAGCAACAACAGAATCTACGTTATCAACACCAAAATCCATGACAGCAACAACAGACTCTACGTTATCAACACCAGAATCCATGACAGCAACAACAGAGTCTACTTCATTAACACCAGAATCTACGTCATCAACACTAGAATCTACATCATCAACAACAGTAACTACGTCATCAACAACAAAATCCATGACAGCAACAACCGAATCCATGAAAGCAACAATAGAATCCATGACAGCAACAACAGAGTCTACGTTTTCAACACCAGAATCCATGACACCAACAACAGAATCTACGTCATCAACAACAGAATCTAAGACAGCCACAACAGAATCTACGTTAGGAACAACAGAATCTACTTCAGCAACACCAGAATCTGCGTCATCAACACCAGAATCCATGACAGCAACACCAGAATCAATGACAGCAACAATAGAATCCATGACAGCAACAACAGAATCTACGTTATCAACACCAAAATCCATGACAGCAACAACAGACTCTACGTTATCAACACCAGAATCCATGACAGCAACAACAGAGTCTACTTCATTAACACCAGAATCTACGTCATCAACACTAGAATCTACATCATCAACAACAGTAACTACGTCATCAACAACAAAATCCATGACAGCAACAACCGAATCCATGAAAGCAACAATAGAATCCATGACAGCAACAACAGAGTCTACGTTTTCAACACCAGAATCCATGACACCAACAACAGAATCTACGTCATCAACAACAGAATCTAAGACAGCCACAACAGAATCTACGTTAGGAACAACAGAATCTACTTCAGCAACACCAGAATCTGCGTCATCAACACCAGAATCCATGACAGCAACACCAGAATCAATGACAGCAACAATAGAATCCATGACAGCAACAACAGAATCTACGTTATCAACACCAAAATCCATGACAGCAACAACAGACTCTACGTTATCAACACCAGAATCCATGACAGCAACAACAGAGTCTACTTCATTAACACCAGAATCTACGTCATCAACACTAGAATCTACATCATCAACAACAGTAACTACGTCATCAACAACAAAATCCATGACAGCAACAACCGAATCCATGAAAGCAACAATAGAATCCATGACAGCAACAACAGAGTCTACGTTTTCAACACCAGAATCCATGACACCAACAACAGAATCTACGTCATCAACAACAGAATCTAAGACAGCCACAACAGAATCTACGTTAGGAACAACAGAATCTACTTCAGCAACACCAGAATCTGCGTCATCAACACCAGAATCCATGACAGCAACACCAGAATCAATGACAGCAACAATAGAATCCATGACAGCAACAACAGAATCTACGTTATCAACACCAAAATCCATGACAGCAACAACAGACTCTACGTTATCAACACCAGAATCCATGACAGCAACAACAGAGTCTACTTCATTAACACCAGAATCTACGTCATCAACACTAGAATCTACATCATCAACAACAGTAACTACGTCATCAACAACAAAATCCATGACAGCAACAACCGAATCCATGAAAGCACCAATAGAATCCATGACAGCAACCACAGAGTCTACGTTTTCAACACCAGAATCCATGACACCAACAACAGAATCTACGTCATCAACAACAGAATCTAAGACAGCCACAACAGAATCTACCTCAGCAACACCAGAATCTGCGTCATCAACACCAGAATCCATGACAGCAACAACAGAATCAATGACAGCAACACCAGAATCCATGACAGCAACACAAGAATCCATGACAGCAACACAAGAATCTATGACAGCAACAACAGACTCTACGTTATCAACAACAGAATCTAAGACAGCCACAACAGAATCTACGTTAGGAACAACAGAATCTACTTCAGCAACACCAGAATCTGCGTCATCAACACCAGTCTCCATGACATCAACAACAGAATCAATGACAGCAACACCAGAATCCATGACAGCAACGTTAGTGTCTACTTCAACAATACCAGAATCTACGTTATCAACACAAGAATCCATGACAGCAACAACAGAATCTACGTCATCAACAACAGAATCTAAGACAACCACAACAGAATCTACGTTAGGAACAACAGAATCTACTTCAGCAAAACCAGAATCAGCGTCATTAACACCAGAATCCATGACACCAACACCAGAATCCATGATAGCAACAATAGAATCCATGACAGCAACAACAGATTCCATTTTATTAACAACAGATTCTACGTCATCAACAACAGAATCTATGGAAGCTACAAAAGAATCTACGTCATCAACACCAGAATCCATGACAGCAACACCAGAATCTAGGTCATCATCAACAGAATCTATGACAGCAACACCTGAATCTATGACAGAAACACCAGAATCTATTATAGCAACACCAGAATCTATGACAGCAACACCAGAATCTAAGTCATCAACAACAGAATCTATGACCGCAACACCTGAATCTAGGTCATCAACAACAGAATCTATGACCGCAACACCTGAATCTATGACAGCAACAACAGAATCTACGTTTTCAACACCAGAATCTACTCTAGCAACACCAGAATCTACGTCATCAACAACAGAACATATGACAGTAACACCGGAATCCGTATCATCAACAGCAGAATTCATAACAGGAATAAAAGAATCTTTGACAGCAACACCAGAATCTACGTTGTCAACACCAGAATATATGATAGCAACAACAGAATCTATGATAGCCACACCAGAATCTATGACAGCAACAACAGAATCTACGTTATCAACACCAGAATCTATGACAGGAACACCAGAATTTACGTTATCAACACCAGAATCTAAGTCATCAACACTAGAATCTATGACAGCAACACCAGAATCTATGACAGCAACAACAGAATCTACGCCATCAACAACAGAATCTACGCCATCAACACCAGAATCTATGATAGCAACACAAGAATTTATCGCAGCAACAACAGAAGCCATGACAGCAACGACTGAATCTATGACAGCAACACCAGTCTCTGTGACAGCAACAACAGAATCTACGTCATCAACAAGAGAGTCCATGACAACAATAACAGAATCATCGTCATTAACAACAGAATCTATAACAGGAACACAAGAATCTATCGCAGCAACAACAGAATCCATGAGAGCAACACCAGAATCTACGTCTTCAACACCAGAATCTATGACAGCAACAAGAGAATCTACGTCATCAACAACAGAATCTATGACAGCAACACAAGAATATACGTCATCCACACCAGAATTTACGTCATCAACACTAGAATCTACGTTGTCAACAAGAGAGTCCATGACAGCAACACCAGAATCTATGACAAAAACACCAGAATCGGTATCATCAACAACAGAATCTACGTCATCAAAACTAGAATCCATGAGAGCAACACCAGAATCTACGTCATCAACACCAGAATCTATAACAGCAACAAGAGAATCTACTATAACAACACCAGAATCCTGGACAGCAACACCAGAATCAACGTCATTAACGTCAGAATCTATGAAAACAACAACAGAATCAATGACATCAACAACAGAATCCATGACAACAACAACAGAATCCATCACAGCAACAGGAGAATCAATGACAGCAACAACAGAATCCATGACGGCAGCAAAAGAATCCATGACAACAACGACTGATTCTATGACAGCAACAACAGAATCCATGACAGCAATACCAGAATCTACTATATCAACACCAGAGTCTACGTTATCAACACCAGAATCTATGACAGCAACACCAGAATCAATGACATCAAAACCAGAATCTATGTTGTCAACAACAGAATCAACGTTATCAACAACAGAATTTACGTCATCAACACCAGAATCTACGTTATCAGCACCAGAATCTATGACATCAACAACTGAATCTATGACAGCAACAACAGGATTCATGACAGCAACAACAGACTTTATGTCATCAACAGCAGAATCTACGTCATCAACAACAGAATTTAAGACAGCAACACCTGAATCTACGTTAGGAACAACAGAATCTACTTCAGCAACACCAGAATCAACGTCATTAACACCAGAATCTATGACACCAACAACAGAATCAATGACACCAACAACAGAATCCACTTTATTAAGAACAGATTCTACGTCATCAACAACAGAATCTATGGAAGCAACAAAAGAATCTACGTCATCAACAACAGAATCTATGGCAGCAACACCAGAATCTACGTTATCAACAACAGAATCTACGTCATTAACAGCAGAATCTATGATAGCAACAGCAGAATCCATGACAGCAATAATAGAATCTATGACAGCAACACAGGAATCTACGTCATCAACAACACTATCTATGACAACAAAACCGGAATCTATGACATCAACACCAGAGTCTATAACAGCAACACAAGAATCTACGTTGTCAACAGCAGAATCTACGTCATCAATACCAGAATCTATGACAGCAACACCTGAATCTACTTCAGCAACAACAGAGTCTATGACAGCAACAACAGAATCTACGTCATCAACAACAGAATCTATGAAAGCAACAACAGAAGCTAGGTCATCAATAACAGAGTCAATGACAGCAACACCACAATTTGCGTCATCAACAACAGAATCTATGATAGAAACACCAGAATCTATGATAGAAACACCAGAATCTATGACAGCAACACCAGAATCTACGTTTTCAACACCAGAATCTACGTCATCAACAACAGACATTATGCTATTCACACCAGAATCTATGACAGCAACAACAGAATCTATGTTATCAACAACAGAATCTATGGCAGCAACACCAGAATCTACGTCATCAACAACAGAATCTATGATAGCAACAACAGACTCTACGTCATCAACACCTGAATCTATGACAGAAACACCAGAATCTATTATAGCAACAACAGAATCTAAGTCATCAACAACAGAATCTATGACAGCAACAACAGAATCTACGTCATCAACAACAGAATGTATGACAGCAACACAAGAATCTACGTCATCCACACCAGAATTTACGTTATCAACACTAGAATCTACGTTGTCAACAAGAGAGTCCATGACAGCAACACCAGAATCGGTATCATCAACAACAGAATCTACGTCATCAAAACTAGAATCCATGACAGCAACACCAGAGTCTACGTCATCAACAACAGAATCTATGATAGAAACACAAGAATCTACGTTATCAACACTAGAATCCATGACAGCAACACCAGAGTCTACGTCATCAACAACAGAATCTATGATAGAAACTCTAGAATCTACGTTATCAACACCAGAATCCATGACAGCAACGACACAATATTTGACAGCCACAACAGAATCTATGACAGAAACACTAGAATCTATGACAGAAACACCAGAATCTATTATAGCAACAACAGAATCTATTTCAGCAACACCAGAATCTATGACAGCAACACCAGAATCTAAGTCATCAACAACAGAATCTATGACAGCAACAACAGAATCTACGTCATCAACAACAGAATCTATGACAGCAACACAAGAATCTACGTCATCCACACCAGAATTTACGTCATCAACACTAGAATCTACGTTGTCAACAAGAGAGTCCATGACAGCAACACCAGAATCTATGACAAAAACACCAGAATCGGTATCATCAACAACAGAATCTACGTCATCAAAACTAGAATCCATGGCAGCAACACCAGAGTCTACGTCATCAACAACAGAATCTATGATAGAAACACCAGAATCTACGTTATCAACCCCAGAATCCATGACAGCAGCAACAGAATATATGACAGCAACAACAAAATCTATGACAGCAACAACAGAATCTACTTCAGCAACACCAGAATCTATGACAGCAATAACAGAATCCATGACAGCAACAACAGAATCTATGACATCAACAACAGAATCTTTGACAGCAACAACAGAATCTTTGACAGCAACAACAGAATCTATGACAGCAACACCAGAATCTATGACAGCAACAACAGACTCTATTTTAGCAACACTAGAATCTATGACAGCAATACAGGAATCTATCGCAGCAACAACAGAATCCATGAGAGCAACACCAGAATCTACGTCATCAACACCAGAATCTATGACAGCAACAAGAGAATCTACTATAACAACACCAGAATCCTGGACAGCAACACCAGAATCAACGTCATTAACGTCAGAATCTATGAAATCAACAACAGAATCAATGACATCAACAACTGAATCTATGACAGCAACAACAGAATCCATGACAGCAACAACAGAATCCATGACGGCAGCAAAGGAATCCATGACAGCAACAACTGAATCTATGACAGCAACAACAGAATCCATGACAGCAATACCAGAATTTACTTTATCAACACCAGAGTCTACGCTATCAACACCAGAATCTACGTTATCAACACTAGAATCTATGACAGCAACACCAGAATCATTGACATCAAAACCAGAATCTATGTTGTCAACAACAGAATCAACGTCATCAACAACAGAATCTACGTCATCAACAACAGAGTCTACGCTATCAACACCAGAATCTACGTTATCAGCACCAGAATCTACGTTATCAGCACCAGAATCCATGACAGCAACAACAGAATCTATGATAACAATACCAGAATCTATGACATCAACAACAGAATCAATGACAGCAACAACAGAATCTATGACATCAACAACAGAATCCATGACGGCAACAACAGAATCCATGACGGCTACAACAGAATCCATGACGGCAACAACAGAATCCATGACAGCAACAACAGAATCCATGACGGCAACAACAGAATCCATGACAGCAATAACAGAATCCCTGACAGCAACAACAGAATCTACTTCAGCAACAACAGAATCTATGACAGCAACAACAGAATCCATGACAGCAACAACAGAATCCATGACTGTCACAACAGAATCCATGACAGCAATAACAGAATCCATGACAGCAACAACAGAGCCCATGACGGCAATAACAGAATCCATGACAGCAAAAATAGAATCTATAACAGCAACAAAAGAATCCATGACATCAACAACAGAGTCTACGCTATCAACACCAGAATCTACGCTATCAACACCAGAATCTACGTTATCAACACCAGAATCTATGACAGCAACACCAGAATCAATGACATCAACACCAGAATCTATGACAATAACAACAGAATCTATGACAGCAACACCAGAATCTATGACAGCAACACCAGAATCTATGACAGCAACAACAGAATCCATGACGGCAACAACAGAATACATGACAGCAACAACAGAATCTATGACAGCAACAACAGAATCCATGACAGCAACAACAGAATCCATGACAGCCACAACAGAATCCATGACAGCAATAACAGAATCAATGACATCAACAACTGAATCTATGACAGCAACAACAGAATCCATGACAGCAACAACAGAATCCATGACGGCAGCAAAAGAATCCATGACAGCAACAACTGAATCTATGACAGCAACAACAGAATCCATGACAGCAATACCAGAATCTACTTTATCAACATCAGAATCTGCGTTATCAACACTAGAATCTATGACAGCAACACCAGAATCATTGACATCAAAACCAGAATCTATGTTGTCAACAACAGAATCAACGTCATCAACAACAGAATCTACGTCATCAACAACAGAGTCTACGCTATCAACACCAGAATCTACGTTATCAGCACCAGAATCTACGTTATCAGCACCAGAATCCATGACAGCAACAACAGAATCTATGATAACAATACCAGAATCTATGACATCAACATCAGAATCAATGACAGCAACAACAGAATCTATGACATCAACAACAGAATCCATGACGGCAACAACAGAATCCATGAAAGCAACAACAGAATCCATGACGGCTACAACAGAATCCATGACGGCAACAACAGAATCCATGACAGCAACAACAGAATCCATAACAGCAACAACAGAATCTGCGTCATCAACACCAGAATCCTTGACAGCAACAACAGAATCCATGACGGCAACAACAGAATCCATGACAGCAATAACAGAATCCTTGACAGCAACAACAGAATCTACTTCAGCAACAACAGAATCTATGACAGCAACAACAGAATCCATGACAGCAACAACAGAATCCATGATAGCAATAACAGAATCCATGACAGCAACAACAGAGCCCATGACGGCAATAACAGAATCCATGACAGCAAAAATAGAATCTATAACAGCAACAAAAGAATCCATGACATCAACAACAGAGTCTACGCTATCAACACCAGAATCTACGTTATCAACACCAGAATCTACGACAGCAACACCAGAATCAATGACATCAACACCAGAATCTATGACAATAACAACAGAATCTATGACAGCCATAACTGAATCTATGACAGCAACACCAGAATCTATGACAGCAACAACAGAATCCATGACGGCAACAACAGAATCCATGACAGCAATAACAGAATCCCTGACAGCAACAACAGAATCTACTTCAGCACTAACAGAATCTATGACAGCAACAACAGAATCAATGACGGCAACAGCAGAATCTATGACAGCAACAACAGAATCTATGACAGCAACAACAGAATCTATGATAGCAACAACAGAGTCCATGACGGCAACAACAGAATCCATGACAGCAACAACAGAATCTACTTCAGCAACAACAGAATCTATGACAGCAACAACAGAATCCATGACAGCAATAACAGAATCCATGACAGCAACAACAGAGTCCATGACAACAACAACAGAATCTACTTCAGCAACAACAGAATCTATGACAGCAACAACAGAATCCATGACGGCAACAACAGAATCCATGACAGCAACAACAGAATCTACTTCAGCAACACCAGAATCTATGACAGCAACAACAGAATCCATGACCGCAACAACAGAATCCATGACAGCAATAACAGAATCCCTGACAGCAACAACAGAATCTACTTCAGCAACAACAGAATCTATGACATCAGCAACAGAATCCATGACAGCAACAACAGAATCCATGACAGCAACAACAGAATCTACTTCAGCACCATCAGAATCTATGACAGCAACAACAGAATCTATGGCAGCAACAACAGAATCTATGACAGCAACAACAGAATCTATGACAGCAATAACAGAATCCACGACAGCAACAATAGAATCTACTTCAGCAACAACAGAATCTATGACAGCAACAACAGAATCCATGACGGCAACAACAGAATCCATGACAGCAATAACAGAATCTATGACAGCAACAACAGAATCTACTTCAGCAACACCAGAATCTATGACAGCAACAACAGAATCCATGACCGCAACAACAGAATCCATGACAGCAATAACAGAATCCCTGACAGCAACAACAGAATCCATGACCGCAACAACAGAATCCATGACGGCAACAACAGAATCCATGACAGCAACAACAGAATCTACTTCAGCACCAACAGAATCTATGACAGCAACAACAGAATCTATGGCAGCAACAACAGAATCTATGACAGCAACAACAGAATCCATGACGGCAACACCAGAATCTATGGCAGCAACAACAGAATCTATGACATCATCAACAGAATCCATGACAGCAACAACAGAATCTACGTCACCGACATTTTCTTACACTTTTTCTGATGCCACTGAAGCAACAAATAATGGAAATTTTGCTTTGAGTACTTTTGCTGTGATTCTAATTTCGATTAACTTTTAAGTTCATTTTTTGCAGATGTTTTTACTGCGCAAGTTGGAAAACTCTTTGAAATGAAAATTGATGGTTTATGGAGCGATGATGACGTCATCATTTCTAGTAATTGGTTGTCAATTGATCGAAGCGGTTTTCGTGTAATTGGAGTTCCTTTGAGTAGTGACATTGGTGGAACCATCTATTTACGTCATGAAAATCGATTCATCTACGTCATAATGCGACCACGTGACTTATCTTTCTTAGCAACGAGCAAGATGCGAGTGATTTGTAAAATCAATTCTCCACGCTTCAATGCACATTCAAACTTTGCTTCGCGTTTATCTGTGCTTTTTATTGAACAACTCAGTCGCTTTTTTCCACGTCTCGATATCGATGACGTCACTGTGATGACGTATCACCTGTATGAAGCAACAAATCAGTTTGAAATGACATGGAGCTGGCCAATGAGTGACCAGCAGCACCAGCAGATGATAATGATGGGCAAATCGAACAGTGACGTCAGCAGCGCTGTTAGCGCGCGATTTTTTCTACACATGTTGCCGATCTTTGCCATCCAGAAGCTAGATTTAATCCAGGAGCAAGCAGAAGCAACTACTTCATCTAAAGACTTTCTTCTAGAAGCAGTTGCTGGATCCTTCTGCTTTCTACTTTTACTTGTAATAGTTGTTGTGATAGTAAGGAGAAAATGCTTTCATCAACCGAAAGATCGCTCCTTACTCACCAGGAAGCCTCCGACGTTCCCTGATGAGTTCCAGATGACTGAGATCTTCAATCCCGCCAAACCAAACATTTCTATCGATGAGTTATCTTCATCGCGATCTCTTTCGACTCCTGCCCTTTTTCAAGTTCAAATTGATTATCCAGATGACGTCTTTTCGGAATGCAATCAGCCGTCATCTCATCCCGATCATTCCAGTGATGATACCTTTTGTGGATCTTATCATTTTGAGGCTCCTACCTCCTGAATTTCAAATCATTTTTTTTCTCGTGATGTAGCAATATTTTTTTAAAACATTTTTTAGACTTTTAAATTATTATTTTTTTGATGGTTTCAATTGGAAGTGCAATTTCAAACTTCGTTCGCAATAAACTATTTGTATGATCGACTCGAGGTTCCTTTCAACAGAGAACAGCTGTTACAAGATTAAAAACTTTAATCTGAAGATGTACGTTTCTTAAAAGTCTTTTAAGAGAAGTTTTAGTGATGTTAGAGGTAGTCATTCAACGTTCTTCACATCGATAAGTCTTATTTTCAAACTGTGTTACTAAAAAAGTTTATTTCTAAAATGTTTTAATGAATTATTGAAAAGTGAACTTAATCTATAATTAATATGGCCAAGGAATAAAAAGTTGGAATTCCTTGCTGAAAAACTCTTTGTTTGTAGTTTGTTGTTGACTCCTCATACTTTTGAAAATATTTATTTGTTTAATATTGTGATAAACTCTTTGTTTGAACCCCACATAGAGTTTAGTAAATAACTCATTCGGCCTATTAGCACCTTAAATAACAAGAGATCCACGGCCAACAGCAGCAAACTAAAAGCTGTTTTACAGATAAGTTTTTCACTTGGAGGTTAAAAGTATCTAGATGTAGCTTGAACACAAGCTATTCAAGTATTTAGTTCATTTCTTCAAATTTATCAAGCAAAATGAAGGTATTAGATCTTTTTAGGTCTTGGATCTTCAATTGTATTTTTCTTGCGGTGTGAACAAAATTTAACAAATAGTTTTATTGATTGCTCAAGATTATGTTACAGAGAATAAGAAAGGGTATTAAGATGATAAAACAGTTGAATGATTTTGTTGCAATTTTGTTCTTACTTGTGTATTCATAAGCTGACTTGGTGATTATCCAGAAGTATATTTCTACACAAAAGACTACCATAAAAGTTTCATAACTTCGAAATTCTAAAATATTACTGAGAATCATCAAATAATTTTTAAAACTATATCTACTAATATTTGATCAATAATATATTCCTTTTTGTTCATTTTGTTTTGATAAGACTCACCACGAGTTGCTCTGGGACTTAATTGGTATTGACGTTGCTGCTGTTTATGAAGTTTGCTTTGCAGGTGTTGGAAGCCTCAAGGATTGCGCCCTGAGCTGTTTGGCCGATCAAGGGACAAGAAGTGTCACTTTGTTTTATTCACTCAGGTGTTTGCTTCATGGTTATGAGCTCGATTGTTACAAAGTGCAAATCGGTCGTTAAGGCCCTAGCATCAAGCTCTCTCACCTTACGCAACAGTCAGTTATCGACATCATCATATCGAAAAAATAATAATGAGAATTTGATGAAAATTAATGAGGCTCATGCTTAGCTGAGTAAAAGAAAATATTAAAAAGTTACTAAATATGTTTTCTCTAAATTCCATAGTATAAAAGGGGAAACCCCTTTTTGTGTTACGTTTTCTCAAGTTTATATAAAAAACAAAACAAAATCTAATTAAACGTAAAAAGTGTAACTAACTTTTGTAATTCTTTTGGGCATTTAAAATTTACAAATATAAATAATTAAATGATAGACTTAGAGATTTGTATCTGATTTTATCTTTTATGTTCGACTATCAAAGCCAATAAAACTGTTTTGTTTTTACTTTCCATTTTTTCATTTGTATTCAAAACTTACAACTAATCAGTAGAAATATAACTTTGTTTTATATTATAAACAATTTTGCTTATAAAAAGTTTTTCAAACTTAAAAAATTGTAGTTTGTAATGCAATACGAAATATAAAAATATTTTCTATAAATATTAGTCCAACTTTTTGATGATAATTTTATTTAACTTTTAGCATAATATTTTTCATTTAAATTTTTATTTTAGATTAATAACTTTTGCTTTTAGTGATAATAAAATATTTTTTTTTATTTTTAATATAATTAGAAATCAAATAAAAAAGTAGAACAATATTTTTAATTTTTTTATGTTTCATTTTTATCAGTAAAAGTTATATAAATATATATATTTATTATAAATTTAAATCAGTTTAAATGAAATATTTAGAAGTTTACATTTTTTATCTAAGATTATTATTATAAAAGTTTTTACATTTAACTTGTTAAAATGAATTATTACTATAAATTAATTTGATGATAATATATATAAAATACTCATGTTTGAACCTTAGTATAAAATTAATAAATGTTTTCTATGATTTTTGGTGATTTTCTTACTATTTCATGTCTTTTATATTATATTAGTTTATATCTTTTATTTTTTAATAGAACTAAACTACATATTCTAGACCCAAATTGTAATTAAAATCCTATTTAAAATTTTAATTTATAAATTAAACCTTTAGAAATTTAGTTTTAAATAAACTTATACAGAAGTATTTTTGATTTAGTACTAACCCAATTAATAACTATAATTAATACCCAGTTGGCTAATAACTCTTCAACAGGGTTTACAATCTTCTTCACAAATTTATTTATTTATGCAAGTTTTTGTCACCCCTTTTAATATATAAGAATCTTATTTTAGTAAATTTTGTTACTAAATAATATGTAATGATGTCATTATCTCTATTTGTTTTATATTTTATTACATTTATACTAAAACTTATGTAATGTTCCTATTTGTTCTGCACAAATAAAATTGATCTCAAATTTAATTGAGACTTTTATTATTATAAGATTATTTATCTATTAACTGCAGCCATGTGTTGAATGAATAGATTTATACCTAGATCACACTAATAACTGGTTACCAATTAATTTTGATTTAGTTCAATTAGCAAATAAACTATTATTTAATAATTTATTTGCATTTAGATATTTGTTTTTATAAAAGTTATAAAATGTCTTATAAGAAATCTGATTCTCTTGGAATGATGGAATCTGAAAATAATCGGTTAGCTGACCAACTTGCCGGTAAAATTTCAAGACTTAAAATGATTTCATTAGACATGAAAGATGATATTAATGATGATAATAGGTATCTAGATGGTATGGGCTCAGATATGTTAAGTACAACAGGACTTCTTACTGGATCAACAAATAGATTTAAAAAAATGATTAATTCAGGACAAGGAAATAGAAAAATTATTTGTAGGATTGTAGTGTTTGTAGTTCTTGCATTTTTAGTAATCTATTTCATTTTATCAAGAAAATCATAATATGTTATTTTGAAAGTTTGAATATATTCATCAACTGAAAAATGTTGATATTTATTTTAATTTTTTATCTTCTATTTCATCTTATTTTAATATCATTTAGTATTTAAGTAAAATATATCTAGATTCAAATATTAGGCTTCAAACATTCTGATGTGTTCTAATTAGTTTGAATATTTATATAGATATATATATTCTATGCTTATATATAACTTGTTTATATGTAATAACCAAATATGTGTAATATATAATATTTATATAAACTTTGTGTACTATACTATAATGCTTTTTCTACTCAAAAATATTTTTCTTATACTTGAATTTTTGTAGAAAGTATAATAAATAAAAAAGTGTATCGTCTTTGTTAAGTTTTTCATTAAGAACACAAACTACCATCAAAATAGGTGCTTACTACTAACAACACGCTAGTCTTTTGTAACTTTGATTTTTGTAACATGTGATATATATACAACACAGATGAGTATAAGGCAACTGTTTTCTGTTTTCACAAGAGTTCTTATAGATCCAGATAAATCAAATCAAAAAGTTGTACTGAAAGAGCTTAGATGATGACAAGGTGACCAGCTTTTAATAAACTGATTTTAGCATTAACGATCAATTAGTTTAGTAGATAGAAGGTAATAATAATAAGACCCGTTTCGGTAGAGAACGGCCATGCTGTATGTACAATTAGTAGTTAATAAAAACACACTGAGATGAAAAGTAATTAGATATAAGACTTTTAAAACCATTTTGCTTTAATTTCAACTTGAATTCATGTTTTTAAAAAGCTGGTCTTGATCTCATGCCAAGGAAAAACTCCCAAAAAAACGGTGAATTTTTATGAGCTACTGACCATTTTAGTCGAAACATCCCAAAAAATTCCTATTTACTTTTGAAAATATTTTATAACAAAACTAATTTTTCATCCAGCTAAATTTCAATAAAAAGATTTAAGAATATTTAAAGATCAGATGATATCAGAGATTTTCAGAAATAGAAAATATTGACAAAACTGTAACTCCAGGCGTTTAAACCCCAAAACACGCCTTTGTTAACTATGGGTGGATCATACAAAGACCATTAAAGTAAAAATTCCTAAATGCATTTGAGGAAAAAATTGAAGAAAACATTTTAGTGAAGTCACAGAAATATTTCAGAAGCTGTGAAAGATTTTGCCTTCCAGATATTGAAAATAGATCATTGAAAAATGTTAAATTGTAAAAGTAATAGTTAAAGATCTTAAAAAGATTTATTATTATGAAATTTATAAAATGAATATAAGTAAATCAAAATTAAGTTAATACAACGATTAAATAAAATCTACTATTTTAAAAAATAAAGTCTAAATAGAAATATAAAATCGTAGCATAATAATTGAAGTTAAACTTTTCAAATATTTATGAAATATTGAAAGGCAAATCAGATAAAAAATTTACAACTATCAAACAAAATCTAAACTTGGGAATACTCTATGAATAAAGAACAATTCTTTTCTTGATGTATTTGATATTAATCAAATATTAACAAATTATTTTAAAAGTATTTATTAAAGTTTAAAGCAATTTTTTACCGAAAGGGGCTTATTTATAAATATGTGAATAAGATAGTTGTAGATCATTAGTTTTAAAGTGTATCTCAAAGGCACCTGAAAGTATTGAAAACAAAAAAATAACTAATTAAACTTTAATTCAGAGTTTTAATAGCTGACAAATACCAAAATTCAATATGCTTACTCAGTAATTATAATTTGCTACTTTTCAAATATGAACTTTTCATTTAGTAGATATAATCAACATATTTTTCTTAAAGATCACGTAAGCTGCTCTGGTTACTTTATTGTGTTCGTCTCCGTTATCACGCACGCGTGATACATTTCATAAGGATTACTCACGCTATCCTTAAAGTAGGTACCTTGCTGCGGGTAGTTCAACATCTTTTAAGTATTCTAAAGATTTATATACAAGACAACTTTTTCTTAGATTGTTATTACAGGTTAGATAGTTTTCATAGATTAAAATGGTAAATCAAAGTCACTAAATAAACCTTTCCTATTCAATTATCTTCTCTACATGAGGTTAAAACTTAAGTCGATAACAAATCAAAGCTTCCATTTAAACTTCAGATGATTAAGTTGGAAGTCTTAGCTACTGTAAACTACTCTGAAAAATATTTATTGAAGACTTTCTGCAATCTATTTGCAGTATACGCTTCAAACTTGCAAAATACTTTTTTCTTTTATAAAAGCTCTTTCTTTTTTCATTTATTGCAATACATTTAACTATACAACAAACAACATTTAGCAAAAACTTGCTTAACAGACAAATTATATGGCACAAACTAAATCTATAAAGCATAATATAGTCATCATAGAAAATACTGACGCCTTTAGAAGTTTGCATATGCGACTTTGTGACAAAGCATATCTCGACTTTGCTTCATCTAATTTCTCAAAATAATTTTTATAATTCATACTAGAAAATCTACTTGTTCTTATTTTATGTTTTTTAAAGAATAATTTAAAAAAAACATTTGAGAAAAAATATGTAGCACCTAACTAAGTTAATATAACTTTCATCTGTATCAAATTAAAACATTTTATCTATTTCTTGGTATAACATATTTAGACTCTGGATGATAAAACTGTGACATGTTTTAACAATTTCTTATAAACTTATGAAAATTTATGAAAAATTAAATTTGTTAAATTTGTTAAATTTTAGCCATTGAAAACCACTATTATGTGTTTTTCTAAAAAACGATTTCTTTCTTCATAGTAAGCATAAATGATTTTAAAATTATATCAAAAAATCATATATTACTAAAATATCAATTATAAAATACTTCTAAGTAATTCATGCAAATAGAAACTAATGAGTATATAGTTAAAAAATAATCCAAACATGTTTAGTTCACTCTTTTTTTTTACTAACTTCCAATATTAGCATTTTCAATCATTGATTTAGAGTTTTTTACAATTATTATTATACTAAATATTTAATTTTCTTCTAAGCTTTTTTTCTAAAACAAAAAATAATAAATATTTATAAAAAGCTCTACGATGTTTTTCAACTGAGCACTTTAGTACAGTGACGTTGGCGAAAACAACCAAGTTTTGTTTAGTTCATTGGTCAATTTCCAGATAATCTTCTTAATGGTTTTGATAAAGTTCTTTAAATACTTACGTGTCTATCAACAAATATATTTTTTATTACATAATACTAATTTTTTGATGATAACTATTTGTTTTGTAAATTAGATACTCATTTCAAAGTTTACTGTAAGACTTACAGATTATTAATTATTAGAATTTATCTATATTTTTTTTTTAAATCTAATATAATTACCAAATTTATTATAACTTATCTATGTTGATCAAATAAAAGAGTTTAGATATTTAAAGTGATAAATATTTTTTTGTTTTCTTTTGATTTATTAAAAATTTGTTTTTTGTTTGATTAAATCCTGAATAAATATTTTGTTGTTCAGATCAACTAATGATAGCTATTTTTTTTATATTTTTTTCAATGAGGTCTCTCTTAGCATATTTTATATTCGTATTTGTAAAGATTTTACCAAGAAGATAGAGCCATTAAACTAACTATTAAATTTGGTAGATATAGTTTACAGATAAGAATTTTGTGCTGATAGATAGTTTTAATAAATATAAATGTTAAAGTTTTATAAATATTATTCAATTAAGTTTCTTATAAAGCTAAAACTGTTTTTAATAACTTTTAACTAATTTTTTTTAATGCTTTTTCTAGTCAGTAATATTTATAAAATCATGGTTAATTTTAAGTATATTTGTTTTTATTAAAAATATTTTGTATACTTGTCCAAAATTTTATTTTGAAGTATTGCTTTTTGTTTATTTATAGTTAGCTTATTACTATTTACTTATTTGTTCAAAATATGTTTGCATAAATCATTAATTCTAAAATGTTATTTAAAACTCCGTGCTTACAATTACTATATGTTATTTTATCATATTTAATTATTAATTATGTAATAAATTATATAGACTTTAAGTTTTAACATAAATACTTTTCTTATTATAACTAGTTGATACTATAAAATGTTGTTAAACTTTCGAAAGTAATTTCGATTTTTTCAGATTTCATTGATTGTATATTTTTGATTCATAATCAATTTTGTTCTAGTAAAACTTGTTAGACATTTACAATGTCCATCGCTCCTATTGATGATATCAAAGCTGTTTTTAAACGTTTGCAATCAGTAAAAACAAATAAGGTTAATCTTATCTTTCCTGTCAATATAATTTTTAATAAAAATACTTTTATTTTCATTTATTGTTGTTTACTTTTTGTTTAATTTTAAAATAGTAGATACTTTAAATAATTATTTTGTAAGTTATTGATATTTAGTTTTAACTAAAATTGATTTTGTTGTAGACATGTTTTGATTGTGGCACAAAGAATCCCACATGGGCCAGTATCACATATGGCGTGTTTCTTTGCATCGACTGCTCTGGAGTGCATCGTTCATTGGGGGTCCATCTCAGCTTCATCAGGTCTTTAAAACAAAATTGATTCTTTTAACTCGATTTAAAAGATTAATCTTCTTCCAGATCAGTTCAACTGGATCAAAAGTGGACTTGGGAGCAACTTAGATCAATGCAGGTCGGTGGCAACGCTGCCGCTACCGCCTTTTTCCGTGCCAACGGTTGCCAAGAATCAAAAGATTTGCAAGCCAAATATGGTAGTAGAGCAGCTTCTCTATATAAAAGCAAGATCGACAGTTTAACTGCAGAGGCGATAAGGAAGTACGGATATTCAGTGAGTCATTTTTGGGTCTGGTTGATTTTTAAGGGTCCGATGTTGATCTTATCAGATCCTTCATCTTCCATCAAGATCAAATGAAGGGATTAGTGATGTACAAGATAAAGATAAATGTGAAGTTGATTTCTTTAGTCAATACGGAAAAGATGTCAGTGATAAGATGAGAACAACTCAGAAGTCACGTGAGTATAATCCGGAGTCACTTGATGATTTGATCTTCATCAAATCTGATGCAGAGATACAAGCTACTCCTGCTTCTGCTGATAAATCTGGTAAAGACTCCGAGTTCTTCAGCGGTTTTGGGACTTCATTGAAGAGCAAAGAAGAAGTTGATGAGGATGCTTGGCCTGATTTGACTGACGAATCGGGTCAAAAGGAAGAAAATGGGACTAGCAAACCGACCACCACGGACAGTCCATCATCTGTCCCAAAGCCAATGAAATTAGGCTCCTTGGCAACCAACAGCCCCACGCTAGCAACCAACAGCACCTCCTTGGCAGCCAACAAAACCTCTCTGTCTGCTAACAAAACCTCCTTGGCAACCAACAGCACCTCTCTGTCTGCTAGTGGCAACAAGAAGCGTCGAAGTAAGCAGCTCAACCACCATCACTATCACTACAATCAATAATGTTCAGGTGGACTCGGCAAGAAAGGAGGTTTAGGAGCTCAACGAGTCAAGACCAACTTTCGTAAGTTGGAGGAGACAGCTGCGTTAAGAGAGAAGACCGAAGTCGCCTCGCTTCCAACCACTACGCTGTCAGTTACTATCAACTACAGTCACGTGCTCACCTGTCATGTGATCAAACTTGTCACAGGGTCACGCCCCCTTCTGCGCGATTGGCTTATCAGCCTGGTTCAACTCAACAAAAGAAGAAAGTAGAAGTTGCTGATCGTCTTGGAATGGCTTCAGTGGGTGCTTCAAGGGCTCAGTTTACTCACCAGGCTACTATGCAAGTAATTGAACAAGTACGTCATCAAATCACGCGCTCTTCTGCTTTTTCACTTGTGACGTCATCACAGGATGAACCTGTACGCCATCAAGTAAAGAACGGTCGATTTAAAAAAGGACATCGCAATCGTCTTCTTGATTTTTCTGATGATGAAGACGATGACGATAAGGATTATGAGCCTGCTTCTTCTACTTATATGGATTCTGTTAGACAAGAGCATAAGTCCAACAAACAGTATGGATTCGGACATGATCTTGCTATTGTTAGGTTCGTAGACTTTTTTGGGTTTTTCTCATTATGCCCGAAGGTGATGTGAAACTTTTTATAGATCTGCTAAACCCGCGCCTATTACTCAAAGCTTCGACGAGATGCAGACAGATGTAAGAGAGAAGATTCAGGAATCGAAAGCGATCTCATCGGATATGCTTTTCAATAAAACTCCTGATATGGAGGTAGTTACTAGATCAAATATTTATTAGCAAATAACTTCTCATATCTGTTTGTTGTTGTAACCAACTAACTTGTAAATGATAAAAGGACCCAAGTCAGCTAGTTGTGGGTGAGGAGAAGCCCGTAAAAGCTCCCCATTCCTGCCAGGTATCATCAGCTGCTCATAGGAAGAGCATCGGAAGATTTTAGTTGATCTAACATCTTCTGATTGCTCTTTAATTTTCAGTGGTTGCTAAAATCGAGTAGATAGTTTTTTTACCTTGTAGAATATCTTTTTTCAACAAGTGGTTCTCAAATTCGACATCTCAAAACCCCTGCGGTGTGTTTTAGAGAGGTCTGAGAGGACATTTGATTTCAAAAACATCAAAGTCCTGCTGTTAGTAGCATATTCGTGAAAGATGTCTGAAGAAATTTCATATTTCTTAGATTAGGACTTTGTTAATTGTGAAATTAAGCTTGAAATATGAAACAAAAGACAAACATCAAGTTAGATGATTGTTCACTTAATAGAACCTTTTACAATCACAAAATTTGAGAACCATTTGTCTAGACATCGAATTTTCTTTCACATTTTTGTTTATCTAAATCTTTATACAAATGGTTAATGGCTTTTTCCTCGCTAACAGGCTCGTTCACGAATTAATCGATTTGATGGTCAAGAAAGTATTAGCAGCAACAAGTTCTTCGACAAACCAGAAGACAAGTTTGCTTCTACTCATCTAATCAAAGCATCAATTAACTGACTTCTGAGCAGATCTTCTATTTCTCAACATTTATCTTCTAATCTTCAAAATCTTTCTCTTTCATCTGATATGGGTCAATTAAAAGAATCAGTTCGTAATATGGCAGGTCGTCTATCTGATATGGCTAACAACGTTTACAACTCTATTCCTGTGAGACATTTTTAAGTCTATAGCTTCATCTATAAACTAATTTCTCATTTGCAGATGAACCGGTAGCAGTATCAACCAATCAACAGCCGCCTTATCTTCTTGATAATTTCCCCAAAACCGACTTAAACTGGGCGTTAGAACTCCCATCAAGATCTTACTATCAACATAAATTTAATAAATCTTCTCTGCGTGTTTCCTCCACCAAGTTTTAAAAGAGTTTTTGGTAGCTGTCAATTTTGAGATGTTTAGCTTCTATTTATTATTACAGATTTGTTTGAAAATGTTTTGTTTATTGTTGTATATAAAAGCTGTTAAAAGCTATAAGTTTGTTTGTTTGTTTATTCTCCTTTTTTCTGTCAACAAGACACCCTTTTCGCCATTTTTCTCAGTATTATATCTATTTTATCAATGATTGTAAATACTTTAGGTGGTTTTATTTATTTCTAATAGTAATGGTGTTTAGTGGTAATTGTAGACGAAGCCTATTTATCGTTTTTATGTTAGTAACAAGTTAGTTGATTCAATTTCTGGTTTAGATCTTATATTGGTAGAAGCGGAATCTTTTTCGTTCCTCATTCAATCTTTATTACACTCATTCATGAAACTGACATTCCGATATTTCTGCCATCATATTCACTTTTTCAGTTTACAAATAAACGAGAATTAATTTGGGTGAAAACGGCTTCAATTCACTTTTGTATCTAAATTTAGGATTCAAATTATTTTCATAATTGTCAACATCAAGTATTCATAAATCAAACCAACTCTATTAACTCTTAACCGCCACTCATATTGTCTACGTAAGCGACAGAACTTCGGTATAAACTTGGTTTTAGTCTGCTGAAATAGATCAAGAAGCTAAGTTACTTTGACTAAATTTAATTTGTAGTTTTGTTTCTTACAGTAAACTCCAACTACGTTTACTGGAGCTTACTACTTATCAAATTACAGTTAAGATTATTGATAAAAAATCATGTGGGAGTTATAATTATTTTAAAATGTCTTTGCTGTTCTGTCTTAGCTGATTTATATCAATAGAAGCTACTTGAGTTACGTAAACTAATTCTTTTTATAATTATAGAATAATTGCGGCCTGCTTTGGTCAACTACGATTCCATTGAATTCAGGTTAGCTGTACAAGCTAAAATAAGAAATAATACCAATTTTTCAAATTGACCCACAAAGTCTTAAAAAAATTCAGAAAATTAAAGATTACCTACTAGCAAATCAAATTATCTCCAATTGGATATAAGATCATTTTTACAATGAAGTAAGTAATAAAGTTACATGTCCTAACTCCAAAGTATTTCAGTCTAGAAGCTTGTGAGTTTGTATGCAGTTTAGAGGACATCGTAAAAACGGAAGTAATTGCTGCTGGAGTTTTGTTATAGTCCACATTTTCTATAGAGTATTAGTCTGTACTCATTTCTTTAGTCCTACGCAGAGCTCAATTGCTTAAAAATCCGTTATTAGTACTCATTTTAAAGATAGACAGAAAAGCTGTTTTAGATAAATAATCTTAGATATAGTTTACTTATATTAATTATTTCAGAAATACATTTTGTTGACAATTAATTTAAAAGTGACAGAAGAAGAAATAAATCGAGATAATTGTATTTAATAGTCATATTATTTGTGAGAATGCGTATTAGCCAGAGGTGCTCTTTTCAGGCACTCTCCTTCGCGTTTACTAATGAATTAAGATAAAAAAGTTGTTTTGAAAAGACAAAACAAATTAATGAACTTAGTTGCGATTTTTTAATGTAAGTGAAACCTGTTCAAGATTTATCGATTATACTTTTAGAATAGAAATAATCGTTAAATTTTAAAAGTCTTGTTTCCAACGTTTTCTTAGCAACTCTGTAATTTAATCTTATCTATTATATAAATTAGCTTTTGAATGAGTCTTTTCATGATAATATTTTGTTTACGTTCCAGAATATTAGAAAATTTCAAAAATTGTTCGATAATTACATTACACAACTTTAAATTTCAAAAAGATAAAGTTGTTATCTAATATTTTTGAAATATTTATTTTTTTTAGTGCTGATAAAAACATTTACTTTCAGCTTATTTATAAAGTGGTCAATTACGATATACCGAAATAAAACAAAATACTATTTTTTAAAAATATTTACTCACATTAGAATTATAAACATTTAGCAAAATTTTGTTCTTTATAAGATTAAACTGTATAGAATAAATGAAAAAAAGATTTTAAACAGTTAATAAGATAAGTTTATCATTATTTCATCATTTTAAAAACTAATTTAAATTAAATGTAATATTTTGAAACATTTTTAATTGAAAAACGTGAACGGTTTGTCTGATACATTTGATTTTAGCTTATAAATTTGCTATTTTAGTCTGCCAGGTTATTCTTTGTAAGCTTTTACTTAGCTTTCAAAGTTTTAATAAATTATTTATAAAATGATCACAATTTGTAACAAAAATATTTCAACAGTGAAACAACTGTTCTTATATAAGTTAGTGATTTTATGAGTTTTTAACATTTGGTGAGGCAATTTGTTTTTTATACTCTTAAAGCTTATTAAGATATTAAAAATGTATTTGAGTTAGTTTCAGTTTAATTTAATTAAAACTAACTAACTTAATCAAGTATGACAAAAATAAACACATAAGATGTTTATTTTGTTCTTTAATCAATATGAACTAATGATATTGACATTTGTTATCCTAAATTTTGTAATAAAACTTTACAAATAATTTATTTAATTTTTATCTATATATCTATCTATAATATTCTACACAGCAGTTTTATTTTTAGCTTTATATTCTGTACATTTAGTTTATACTAAACTAAGTTAACTAGGTTATTCACTTTATGTCATAATATTTTAGTTTAATTTTATTATATAATTAAGCCATTTTGAAAAAAAAAATAATGAAAGTTAGTGAACATTTTTGATACTTAGTTTTCTGATCTATATGTTACATCAAAGTAATATACATGTTTATTTTTGAACAAAATCATCTGAGAGTAAATTAACTTGCTTAGATTTAGTCTAATCAAAATCTATTCTAAGAATTTAAACTTTAGTTTACAGAAATATGTCTTTTGGATTGTAGATACAGATTTAAAATTATTTAAAAATTTATTGAATCAATGTTGAAGTTTGTTTAAAGTTTATTTTACCTTAGAAATAGTGATGTGTTTAGATTAAACAATTTGAATATTTAAAACTTCAATTTAAAACTTTTGTATCTTTCATTATCCTACATTTATCAAATTTTTAGCTTAAAATGAATAGAACATCAATTGTTGTAATTACTTCTTCTATATTCTTTTCTTTTATCATTCTAGTCTTCTGGCGATCATTATATCATGCTTCATCTTTTACCTCCAAAAAGCCTTTCAAACATCCTGTAACTAATGGACTCAAACATGATCTATCATCAAATGCAAACATCTTCATATTAAAAAAGTTACAATCAGCACTTGATACAGTTCATAACCACACTGCCAAGCCACCTCCTTCTACGGACTTTTCTTATATTTTCAATGATATGGTTGTGACTATCAATCTATTAAACTACATTCAAAATTTGATGACTTGTGAAGACTTCAAGCTTTTGGAAGGGTTCCAGTTACTTGAAACAAAAGACAACAGTTACATTTATAAAACTTCTTCTCATACCCTCAAGTTTCAAAAAACTTTACAACTAGAAACATCAAAAGTTGATATCGACTTCTTGATATCTTCCAGATGTGGTTCATCTACATCAGACACATCCTCATCCAACAAAGATCGTTGTTTCCTCCTCAAAAACCTTAAACTTCTTCAAAGAGCTTTTATTCAGTTACAACTTGATCATGTTAATGTAGCTCCAGTTTTAGGAATCTGTATCCCAAGATCCAGAGACTTACTCCAAAAGATGAGTCTTTTGAAATCCGCTGGGATTGTTGTGACTCATGAATCCGGAGAGCGTTTTGATCTATCAGCAGCGCGACTTCAGTCGTGGCAAAGACGTCTCGCGTATTGCCGCGATCTTCTCAACTTAGCAATCTTCTTCAGCGACTCACCACTAGGTGGCATTGCAGTAAGCAACTGGAAAGCAGAAAACTTCCTTCTCGACTCTTATGGGAACCTCAAAATGATCTCTATCGGTGATGACGTCATACTGGAGGAGCCGAGGTGCGCCGATGACGCGGGTTGCCATGTGAGCGCGATTGTGGCTGGTGTCCAATGCGTACAAGGTAGATGTGTGGGCCACAACTCGAGGACTAACCTTCTGAAACTGTCCACTTCTTTGTTGTTTGACCTTCTGCACCACCCTGACCTTACCACTGACCGCCAACTTCACTCCGAGTTGGTGACCAGTTTGGCAGGGCTGCAATTGACTGTCCGTGAAGCACATAACCAGTTGCAGCGTCTCATCCTCTCCACCAATCACAATCGTCCCACCCAACAACCACCTCTTCAAAGTGACGTCATACTTGAATCGTCCAATCAGAAAGCGCGAGAAGTCGTTATCAACGACATCAAAGACTTGGTACAGCAACCAGTCGCAATGTGGGCCAATGACGTCATAGTAGGACACGATCGAGAGATGAATGTAGCGGAAATGGGTCTACTGAACTTCCAGAAGTTTCCGGACCGGGATTTCCCCGGCAAACATGACTATTACTGCAAGGGGAGTAAGGCGGAATGGGGTTGCATCCACTCACTGCAATCTGCAGAGCAAGGAGCTAGCTTATGTCTTCAAGACATCAGATGTAAAGCGTTTGTGACGATTCCTCACATCCGGAAAAATGGATGGTTCATCGCGATCCTCAAATCGGATGTCTCTACTCCTGTTCATCACTCAGGAATCACTTTGTTTGTGAAAGATGTTAACGGGACACAAAATGAGAGGAAGAGCACGATGTGTTTAAAAGAAGATCCTGAAGTTGGAAGAGAAAGTGAGGAAGTTTTGATGCAAATTTGTGGGGAATCACGGAGTGAGAAGGATCGGATGCAGTTGATGTTGAGTGGTCAGGTCCTGGATGCTCAGACATTTAAACCTGGGCATGGGGAGGGGTCTGTTGGTGGACAGATTATAGTCCGACAAAGTCCTGCTGATGGTGGGAAAAGTCTCTCTTCAATCTTCAGCGCGAAGGAGGGTCCTCAAGAGTTCAGCGCTTCTCAACTCTTTGTTTATCGATTAGATCGTTTGTTGGGACTCCATAAGACTCTTCCGAGCGTCGAGCGACTTCTGACGTCATCAGATCTTAAAGAAGCTCATTTCCCTGTTGATGTTGGAGGCAATAAATTTGATAGTTTCAAATCTCTCAAACAGATTGACGGATCTCTGCCCGGTCTTCTTTCCCCTCTTCCTCAATTCATCTCTATCGAGCACTACGTTAAAGTCCCGCGTCTTGATGACGTCACTGCAGCGGTGACGCGATTTAGCGAGAAGCAACTCGATGACATGCAATACTTGATCTTAGGCTATCTCGCCTCAATTCCTTTTCCTGTAAAAGGTCACACGTCATGGAAAGATAATTTGATTTTTATTAAAACTGATAATGCACTAGTTCAAGACACCAAGGAATATCTCAGCTACTTCCACAACTGTCAGTTTCCAGCTCGTCTCGTTTCCCTGCTTCAACAACCTTTTTGTAACTTATTTGATGAAGTCTCAAAGTCTAATCTTCATCTGCGTTTACCTGATAGAGCTCAAGCTAGATTCCAATCTAATATGGACAACTTTTTGCGAATTGTGAAGACTTGTTGTACTAAGTTTAACAAACAAATGGTTTTAGTGAGTTTGTGATCTGTTCTTTCATTTGTTAAAACTAAATCAAGGTTCCAATCTTTAGAAGCAGTTGAAACAATCATACTTCAAACTCCAGATACTTCATTTTGATACTACTTAAGCACATTTGTCTATTTGTACTAATTTTCAGCTTACAATTTTCTATTTGATTATTTTGTAGAACTTTTTTTGCTTACAATGATTTTTTCGCCAAATTATCAATTTTTTAGGGTTTAAAAAACTTGGAAAACTCTTTTCAATTTTTTTTTATATTATGTCAATATTTTGTGAAATCTTTTTAGAAATGTTATCAGTTTACTATTTTATATTTTATATAACAATTGAGTCAGCAAATATCCTTAAAATCTATTAGAGTTTGTTTGTACTTTTGTTCTTAAAAATCAGATGTTCAAAAAAATAAGAAGAAAATTGTTCAAAGTTTTTTTATTTACTTCTAATTATTAAAATTGTCAAATAAACTTCATCATTTGCATATTTTGCAGATAATAATAAAATAATGGAAGTTGTTTCTAATCCAATCATCACTTTGAAGATCAGCAGCTCTTCCAAGTCCGAAGGATCATTTATAAACGAGCGTAAATTTGACCGAGGCATCAATGTCTCTCAACTAAAGAACAAACTTGAAATGATTGTTGGCATGGCAGCTGCATCGATGACTATCCAAGTATTTGATGAACAAGACAAGCTGCTGATGACTTTAGATGAAGATGATCGACTGATCGGGTCTTATCAGATTGATGACGGTATGCGGATGCATGTAATCGGGCAGAGTATGCTTGAACAGCTCGATAGTGTGGATAAATATGAGATGAGTGAAGATCTCTATGACAACAAGGAAGGAACTGTTCGAAGTTTAATGAAGAAACGACAAATTGGAAAATATAATCCAGAACTTCAAGAAAAAAGGCGATTGATGCAAGAGAAGAAGAAAGAAGAGGATGAAGTCTTCAGGCAGAGGATCAAAGTAGGAAGCCGATGTGAACTACAAGTTCCTGGGAAGCTAGCTCGTCGAGGTGTTGTTGGTTTTGTTGGGCTTCTTCATTCCAAAGCAAATCTCTTCATTGGAGTTATTCTCGATGAACCTACAGGAAGTAATGATGGTTGTTTCGATGGTAAACGCTACTTCACTTGTCGTCAAGGTTACGGCTCCTTTGTTCGACCTACTCACGTCACATGTGGGGATTTTCCGGAGTTTGATTTGAATGATGAGATGTAGACTCTTTGATGTCTTCTTTAGCTTTTGTAGTTCGTTCTTTTATTAAAGATTATTTAGAAATATTTTTCGCAGCAAATAAACTTAAAAATGTTTGAAAATATGAATTTTTGGCCCAATAATTTTGTCAATTTAGTTTGGTTTTATATGACCGTCTTTCTGATCATCAATTATTTACTAAAATATCAATTCAAATTGTCGATTGGTAATCTGGTTAATAGCCAAGTGATCTCTTATGGGAAGAGCACTGAGAAATCGTATCTTCCTGAGCTTCCGAAGAGGTTAGTTTTGGTTTTGACTCAATCATCAATTCTTCAAAAATAGACCTCAACTTTTCATCAAAACTTTCTCAGATTTTTCGTTCATTTTTACATCTGGGCTAATATTTGGAACTTCTATCTCATCTACGTCATGATGAATGGTGGATATGACGTCACCAACACCTTTCACCAGTTGCTAATTGCCATGACAACAGACCGGAACAAGAATCAACCAATTAGTTGGTAACTGGTCGTTGATTGGTGGATTTTTGACAAGTTTTAATTGCAGACAAGAGATGTGATTTGATGTTGTTGATGCTTCTGTTTACTCTTCATACTCTACGAAGATTATATGAGAATTTATTTGTCAGTGTGTTTTCCAGAAAAGCCAAAATTAATTTGATTCAGTACACCTGGGGTCTTGTCTACTACACTCTAGTGGTAAGTGTTTCACTTGATTAAATTTTGAAAAGTTGAAAAGATCTTTTGATTAGCCGCTTACGATGTTAAGTGAAAGTCAAAACTTTAATTTGGAGCTGAAATTGGAGCTTTCTTGGACTTATTCTCAACTTGTTGGACTTCTTCTCTTTAGTTTTGGTTGCTGGTTAGAGTTTACAACTTTATCTGCTTTTGCTGAAATGCGTAGAAAAGGTGAAATGGAAAAACTCTGTGAATCAAAAATAACTTTTATTTGATTTTTAATAGGAGCTATCAAAATGGAAAGCCACGGGATACCACAAGCTTCTGTATTTCAATTTGTGTCCTGTCCTCATTACTTAGGTGAAGTAATTATTTACTTGGGTTTGTGGTTGATGGCAGCCAACTGTTGTTATTCACTTAGAATATTACTTCTTTACAACATTTCTGCTCATATGTGTATGGCCATGTCATCTCATCAATGGTACATTGCCAACTTTGCTAAGTATCCAAAAAATCGAAAAGCCCTTATCCCTTTTATTCTGTGAAAAGTTTTCGTTTACTCTTCTACATCTGTATATTCTAGAGGATTTTAAGACTTAATATAATAAAATTTATTTCCAAATACAATGCTGGTGTAAGTAAACCCCGACAAGTAGCTGACAAGTCAGTAAGTATCTTGAAGTCAGTTAATTAGTTTCTCACAGAGACATAGATAGTTGAAGTTTTGGGATAAGATATTTTTTGTTGATATAAACTTTATAATCCTATTATATAAAAGTGAATTATCATTATTTATTCAAAGCATGACTGCAGATGGCAAACTATACAGCTTTTATAGAGAGCACAAAATAGAATAACTATAAAAAATGATGGAATGGTCTACAGCACTAAATGTTATTAGTGTATAGAAAATAGGAACACTGCAGAGGCTAAAGTTTTGTTGAAAAAAATGCTGAAATCATTTTTATTTTTGAGCTTGCAATTATGCTAGTTGAAAATTTGCTTTTTAATGTATAGAACCAATTTTCAATCTATAAATCTGGGCATTTGTCTAACACTCATATAATTGTATGTGATTTATTAGCTTTTTAAAGACGAATTTTGTTAAACTGTCAGCTGAGTTAAAATTCCAATATTTACTAAATATTTTCGTAACAATTTTAATTTTTAAACTTTCATTTTAGATTGATAAAAACAGCTAAGTCTATAAAAGTTGAAGCTGGTAGCTAAGCCATTAGTTTGTAAGCTTGTCGATATACCTGCAGATTCCATATATATAATTTACAATCTAATATTAACTCTTTCTATTTGCTCAATTAAATGCTTACTCAGATAAAAAGTAGAGTTTGGTATATTTCTCAATTTTATCTAAATAATTTTATTCTTTTTGGTTAAACTACAAATCTGATCTTAATCATAACTATCTAATAACCGTTTTTAAACATTTCATTAATATCTAGGAATAATATTGTTTACAATATTCTTCTAAAATAAAAGAACATATCATAAAATTTTATTTATTTATTAACCAAAACTCAGAAAAGAACCATTTACCGAGCATCAAATACAACCACTGCAAAAAAAACAACTCAATAAAAACTCTTTTAATTTCCAAATGATAAAAACTTACATCTTTTTGTTCGTTTCTTGTACATGATCCGGTAACCACACTCTCTACATCTGATAGGGTCTTTTGCTCTAACTTCACTTTCATGATGGCATTCTGTAAAATATAAAGTTTAAAATTTACAGATACACTAAAATAATACAAAACCTCCACAGATATAAGACATATATTTGGTTTCTTGAGCAATACCAGCATCGCCACCACGTGGTGTTCTGGATGGTGTTCCCATAGGTGTAGACATTTTCAAAGAATTGGATTAATTCAAATCTGACGACATAAAACAAATCTCAGAAAATTTTGTTTTTCAAACAAAAAATGGTAGTTTTGGAGTTAAAGAAGTTACAAATAATAACTTTGATATAACTCTAGTAATAATTTTTATATAATGTATTTTTAAAACATTCCCAGAAAAACACAACCACAGCAATCACAAAATTAAATAAAAATAGTTAGCAAAATATTGTTTAATAGTATTAAGGTTAAAAATAACTAGAAATATAACAAACTAAGACAGTTTAAAAACAGAATTTATAAAAAAGAACTAATATAAAATATAATATATTCAGTTTTATTGGAAATTAAAATAATTTAATGAAATTGCAAACTATAAGAAAATGTGTTAATTTGAACAAAGCCTTGAAACCATCTTTAAAATATACTTTAAAGTAAATCAAAGGATTTAAACAAAATTTAATTCCAAAAATAAAATTTTTATGATAAAAAAGTAAGTTAAGAAGATAGTAGATTTTGATAAAAAAAATTGGCAAAAACATATTATTTGTGAGTTGAAATAATTGATGATTTTTGTTCATCAGATTATCAAACTTTTTGGCTTTATCTATCAACGAAAAAAGCGCTTTAAAAAAATTAAAACAAGCAACTAAAAAAATGATTTAAATGCTAATAACTAGATATATTAAATAAACTATAAAACTTTTCAAAACATACTATACTTCACAAAAATAATTAACTAAATATAAAGGAGCGAAAAGCTTAATCAGTTTAAATATGCTTAATATGAGATTGCAAATAAATCGTACAAAGAATTCTGAGAAAGTACTAAAATGTCTTTTTAAAGAAAAATGATAATATTTTTCGTACTTTCCCAGAGTTTTTGGTTTATAAAAAAGATGTTATCATAGAAAGAATAAAAAATACTTAAGATTTTTCTTCTATATTTTTGAAGGTATAATATTCTTACATTTCAAATTTTTTATTGGAAGTTGAAAAGTTACTTCAGATTACTTTTAGTAATTTCTCATAAAAGTTGTTCTAGCAGCCATTTTTGGCATCATCTATGTATGCGGTCTAACACCTATTCATAATATCTGTAATTATTATGTCGTAGTTACTATATTCGTGGCTGCTTTCGTAGTGGATCAGTTATTACGTCCGCCTGAAACGCGGAAGGTCCCGGGTTTGAACCCGGATGGACACATACTTGCGACAAGGAAAAAGTTTATAAGAAACTCCGGTAAAAAGATCTCGTTAGTCAAGCTGACACTTCTAGAAGTCACAAAACTCTGAATTTAAAACACTAATTTAATTAGTTAGAGCCTGAGTTAAGAAAATTTCTTCTGTGATAAACCTTTCTTGGTTTATCGTTCACTTTACTTTCTTCGCTGGTCTTATGCTCTATCTTTAGAACTCAAAATACTGAAAAAATATTATCGTCATTCTACAATAAAAACAAAGTTCATTGTAAATGCTAGGTCCGATTATTTCTTTTAATACAAGCAACATACATCATCAAAAATATATTTGAAAGAAAATATTAAGCAAAGCGCTTTTTTGAATATTGTCTTGATGTTTAATTTTTTTTCTTTTGTATACTGAGGAAACCTGGAAACTTATAAAACAATACCATCATATATCCCCTTATTTCAGCATGCTGTAGCTTTATAAAATTGTTGCTTACAAGAAAGATGATGAAGTTGTAACAGTTATTAACAATAGTAGCAGTAAGCAGAAAAAGCAAAGTTCAGTATGCCAGAAATGTTTTGTAGAATGGGAAAGTAAAACAACAACTTTAATAAAAGACTGCTGAACAAAAACTCTGACAAAATAAGGAACAATTTTTATTGCTTAAGCTTCAAGAGGGCTGAGCTAAGAAAATATAATTGTAGCTTTATCCGTAGATCTATGGATGAGTAAAGAAAGTGGCTTGAGACAGACAATAAGATCATCTAGTCATCCGAGAATGCCGATAAGAAGATGGAAGACAAAAGGTGAACAGATACCTTCAGAAAATCATCACCAATCATTATTCTCTCCTTGGGCACTAGAGCAATACTAACAAAATGGTTACGATTTTGATATACATAAAGAACTCTATAAATGATAAAGGGTTAAAGGTCAAAAATAAACTTTTTCTGGGACTCTTTTAAGATGCTTTGAGATCTCTGGTTATCATTTAGTATTTACGTCTGAAAATGATATTTTTACAGATTATTTTTGAGATATTTTTTTACATTCTTTAGTATTCCAACGTAAACTGTAAAAACGTTCGTGATTTCACTTTTACTACTTCGCTACTTACCTGAAACAAACTAATTAAAATCTATAATAATTTATTTCAGGTTGATTATGACTTTTATATTTCAGTTATAGCATTCAGGTGGTAATTTTTTAAAGAAAAGTTGTATAAAGTAGAATTTAATTAATTGAAATTTTAGTTTATTGATTTTTGTAAAAACTTGAGCTTCGAAAAAATATATAGTAGTTGTTCTATTCATTCAACCAATAATTTGGCATTAAATAAAAAAATAAAAAAGAATCAGATAACCACCGTGAAACGTTCTTGGCGAGTATTAAATATAATATATAATAAATAAGAGTTGTGTTTGAGAATTGGAACAGTAAATAGAAAAACAACATTATATATTGTCGAAATAAAAACAAATATGTCGACTTTGCAGTTTTTAACTAAATCTTAGTGTATAAAAGTTTTTTTGAACAATTGATTTTAAATCTTAAATAAAAAAATATTTTAGAAAAATATACTAAAATTATTTTGATGTGCTGAATATCAGTAGAAATTAAATGGCATAAAACTTTAAAATCATTTTTTGTAAAGTTGAAGTAGTAAATCATATATATGTTACAAAAATATTACAAAATGATTACTTTTACCTTAAACTAAATTATCTTAGTTTTTTAAATCGCGTAGTATGTACAAATGAGCTTAAATACAAAAAGAATTTATTACATTATTTCATATACAACATCCTAAGTATTTTTCCAAGAATGTACTAACCCAAAACAACAATCTCTTTATTGTATCCAATACTATTTGTCACTTTAGTGGTAAAAACAGTATAAAAAGCAAGTGTACAGCTCAATAAGCTTAAGAAATAAATAAAAAACTTTATAATAAACTAAATACTTTAAATTATATTAATATGAGATTAAATGCATGACATAGTTTAAAACTGTAAGAGGCTTGCTCATTTATTTCTTAGTCAAACGTTTAAGTATTAATTTTCTAAAAATAAAATAGCTTTAATTAAATTTACCTTAAAATTTTAATCATCTAAACAGCTGATTTTATAATTATCGATTTTTTTATGTTTTAATCTAAATTACCGAAGATACTTAAGTGTAATTTTCCACACTAAGGCGGTTTTTAATACCTTCAGGCTCCATAAGAAATGTATAATGATGTTTTATTTTAATGTTTTATTTATAAGCTGATATATTAGAAGAAGATTAAATATATTTCTTCAAAAATACTATAAATTAATTAAACTTGTAAATCTATTTATTATTATATTCAACGTATGGCTGCAAGTTACAAATTCAACAGCTCTTATAGTGAACAAAAACCAAATAATACGAGCAAATGGAAGGTCTTAGGTACCACAATTTAATTACAGAAAGAATAAAGATACTTTAGAAGCATAAGTAAAACGTAAATTATAAATAAAAAATCTACAAAAATTTAATTTGAATTCAAAATTTTCAATTAAAATTTTTTGTTATATTTAATCTTTCAAAAAGTTGTGAACTATCTACATTAAAGCAAACTTCAATTTCATCTTAACAATTTTTGAAAACAATTAAAACTATATTTGTCATGATGCCTAAATAAAAATAGTAAAAGTAGTTCCTTGAAACATTAGAACTAATCTTTCTTCACATTGATCATCATACATTATTCAAACATTTTGTAAGATTTATCTTGAAATCAATGATCCAAAACACGTTTGCAGTTTAAAAATTGACTGAAAAAAAGTGAAATGTTTTTAACTGAGCATAAAAATCGACTGATATTCATCAAACAAGTTTTACTAAAAATTTAATTTTCATTAAGATCATCCAAAGATAACCTATTTAACATAAAGAAGCTTAAATATTTTTATCATGAGATTTTAGGTGCTACATGTAAAACAGATTTTATAAATTAGCCTTTCTGTTGGAATTCCCCCAAAACTGTACATCTTCAGACATTTCATTGGAAGATATATTGGTCATACATAAAGTCCCTTGTGTTTTAAATCCAAAAGTTACTTTGTTGTTTGAATCTACAGAGCAGACAGGTAAGTTTGTAGCCTACAAGACCCATTCTCAGATTATCGAGTTTTAATCAAAACAATTTTAATAATTAATTAAAAATGTGGAAAAGAATTAATAAGTTTCCAAAGTCAACTTTCTCTGTCTCAACCTTAAATTTTATAAGATGATCTAATTACAGTTTTACTTGAAATTATTTTATTTAAAAACACTAAATTGATATCGGCATTTTGCTGATAAATAAATTAAATCGTCAGTATTTTTAAACAGTAATTTAATACAAAGTACTTGTAGAACTTATGAAATAACTAATTTCAGTTTATATACTTTGTTCGGAATCAGCTGATTTTATTCGAAATTAAATTTCAGTACAGAGAATCAGGTTGATGACTTTTCAATCAATTTTTTTGACAGACTTGTTTCAAGTTGAATCTCAATTTTCTAAATTTTTTGTTTGCCGTCAGTGATTCTATTTTGTGATTCGGTATTAGGATTCAACTTCTGATCTTTTGAAAGCAGAATCATTCTAAAATCTTGTCAGGTTTGAAATTTTAAAATTAAACTTTATATAAAAGCAAACTGATTGATTTGATCACTACAATTTCACTTTTAATCACACCACCTCTAAAAAGATGATTCATTTTCCGATAAAAACTGTTTACTAAAAAATTTTCCTTTTAAAGTCTTCAATTCTAAAATAATTCTTTAAAACTTATTTTCATTTAATATATCTCTTTCATAAACAAACCAACAACTAATGAAAAATATTTATTGTATATTTCAAAGAGAATAAACATTTTGAACTTTTTACTTGTACATGATACACCACAGAACATTCTTTTAGAAATATATATTTGTGATTGAAATATTTGGGTCTCACAATTAAGAATAGAAAAAAATATACAAAAGACTGCACAATATACTTTGATTTGAAATAAATCTGATGATAAAATGAGATATGTAACAAACGCATAAAAAGGAAGGTGGATTTGCTGGACAGGGTTTGCCCTTTAAACAAACAAACTAGTTTTTAGCTGACTGGTTTGGACTTTTAGATAATTTCTGATTCAAATTTAAACACCAATCAGAAAATATTTGTGAAAAGCTGGTAAAGGCACACATTTATTTGTGATATTAATTTTCTTTCTACTTTAGTAGCTTTTCAACTTTCATTTTTATGATTGAAAATTTATAGAATTAGATCAAAAATTAACTTCAAACTAATATTTTAGATCAAATTTGTAAAAAGTTGAAAAACATTCGGATGTGTTCACAAAGGTTACAAAGGGCACAGTAAATATTTGATTATGTGCAAATACACTCGACTTGTAGATGATGTTTGGCATCCTATCACCATGAAAGAATTGAAAAAAGTTTACAGTTATAGAAGAACTTTTAAAACAGTGTCACTCACAGAAACTAACAGAGATGTTGAAGACATTTAGAAAGAACATATAACAACAACTACTGTTCAATAAATAGACTGAAAGATAAAATAGAACAAATTTTGTGTTACCTTTATTTATAGATTTAAGTTATTTATAGAATGTTTCAATGGAATGACTGGAAAAATAGTAGATGGTTTAGTTAGCTACTTCGTCATCTGACGCGTCATCCAAACTGTCATTTCCTCCATCGTTTACTTCAGTCACTAAACTCTCATCAATTAGTTCAACTTCATCAGCCCTGTACAACAACATCACATGTTCTTCTAGTTATTTGCCAAGTTACTTTTTTTACTGAATAGTTTTGAATTTATGTTAAATTTTTTTACATTTATTTATCAGATACTTTCGATATTTCAATTTTACTCGGAATAAATTTGATTAGATGATCACAAATGATTCGAGAGACATAAGTGAAATTATTGAGATTTTTTCAAATCGATTTTCAAGTCTCTTCTTATTTAAATAATCTTTAAAATCTTTTTAGTTGTGTTTTATCTCAAATTGCAAATCGATAAATTTTTCATTGAATCAAATTTAGTAAATAATTAAATTTCCGGCAATAAAGAAATGTTTACAAAATAACAAATTGAAAAGTTTTTTGAAAATAAACAGTCAACTAGCCGCTGCCTACACAGTTCGTCCATTTGCTGGTTTCAAACAATTTAAAACTCAAAAAAGCTAAAAATTTTAATGAGAAAGTAACAATTTTTGAAAAATAAAACAAAAAAAATATTAAAAAGTGGACAAACTTTCTGGACAATTCACCAGGCCGGGCCATTGGCAGACGACACTGCTCGGGATAGAGCCAGGGCTTATGGTTGGGGTTGTGCTTGTTTTTCCACTCTAAATACTTTCTGGAGGCTTTATGGATTCGATTAATTACCTGAAAATATCGAAATGATTTGATGAACAAACTGAATATGTAAAATACCTTGGGTGTAAATATCTCGGCAAACCTGTTCACTACCCATTTTGGTATTGACCCTGTTAAAAAAGATTTCGATTACAAAACAAAAGCTGAAAAACGTTTTACTTGAAGCCAAAAACATTTGAAAAGTTTAAAGAAAATTAAATTAAACAGTTTTTGGTGCAAATAAGTTTGTACTTGAGTCGAAAACGGAAATTGAAAAGAAGAGTTATTTAAATTGAAATCTAATAAAGTTTCAAATCTTTTGATATTTCAATTTACTTTCAACTAATTCAATTTATATTTTGTTTCCAAACATGCTGGAAATCACATTAACTCAAAACCTCTAAGTAAATCTACAAGAATTTATCCAAATCATACTACCTCTAGGATCAAATTGGGTTAAGTAGACGAAGTCACAAGAATGTGGACCAGTGGGCCGAATCAAATAGCCAGTGTTGATAGAAATGGCCCTGACCATATCCTTACGTGGTGGATAAGACTACAAAAAATTCAAATTAGTTGGTTTAAACCGAAATTATAGAAATTGAAGGAAGATCGAAATATTAGGAATTAAAAACTTTCTTTCAAACGTTTTATTTGATTATCTGAAGTTATTAATTCAATTTGTTACAACAACAGAATCTTTTGCTATAAAATTTATTAATTCGATTTTATACTGGGGTTTTTTGGTAACATCATCGAAACGCCCACGTGTTTACTGCAAAAATTTGCTTTTCGGGAATTTCTGTCTCTCGTGGGACTAACAGGGACTTTCCCGATATTACTCGATCGCATTTGCTCCACTAAAATCTCTTTGAAGACATCTTTGAAGGCTACTTGCTGGTATTGTCATTTCAGATGACTTACAGATAGTATAAACAAAAAGATTTTTTCTAAAGACAAACCAATATACTTACGTGGAGTTTTCTAAGCAAAATTGGTTTTTAAAGTAGAGCAATAATCAAAATTACAGTATCAAAGTCTTTAGTGATGCTGAGATAAGTTCGGGACTTTTAGATTAAAATGAACTCTCTAAAGACGAACTCTTAGAATATTTTTAAGATGTTGAAAAAGATTAAAAGTTCAAATCTTAAACTGAATTAGAAAAAGATTTAAAATGAATTTCGTCAACAAAAATTTGGAAGTTAATATAGATTTAAAAGAATATTCCAATAAAATGACTAAGAAGAAAAAATAAGATTTATTCGTATAAGATTCATAAAAAGTGTTTCACATTTAAAAAATCTAAATTTAAAGCTTTTCGAAATTTTGTAAATTTAATTTCGTTTAAGTAAACGGTTTAAATATGTTTTCAAAATATGGTTTTAAGATATTTAGGAAATTTTAAAAGCAAGCTTACTTTGTGTGATATTGATTTATTGATCATCATATATTCAAGTGGGTCTCTCATGCTAGGATAAGCAATCCAAGAAGACAAGAAAACAACGTCCCTGCTCTTAATTGGCGTCGGACATTTAGCTGTAAGAGATCAAGTTGAGAAAAATTCTTCATGAAAATTTGTAACTAATATTATTTACTAAATTTGATATTTTATCAATTTATATTTTGTAAGTTGAAAAATTTAACGTAAAGTTTGATCAGGAATATTAACTTTAGAAAATTAAAATAAAACTATTTAAAAAATGATCATTTACAATTAACAATTAACTTTTAACAATAAACAAATATAAAATTTATATCTAAGAACAATAATAAACTTTTTGAAAGATAGCCACAAATATATATTTTAAAATTTTAGTAACTTTAAGTAAAAATACAAACCAGCATAATAAGAAACTGAATTGTTGACAGAAACTTTACAAATTTCAATCATATCTATCATATCATGATCCCATTTTTTTCTGTATACAGTATCATGAACAACATCAAATACTACAGCTGCAGAAACATCACTAAAGCTTGTGATAGCCTTTGAAATGACAAAGTTAAAAAATTATCATCAATTGAAGCACAACTAACATCTTTAAATTAAAAAAATCTTTTCAAATGTACCTTCAAAAGCTTTATATTTGAATTAGCCTGAAATTTTGTACAGACTTTCAAATTCTTTTTGCTGTATCCAACCAACCACCCTTGATTAGATTTACACATATTTCTGAAATCTTCAAAATCTTTATCATCTGCTGGATAAACTGTGTCAGATGAATCCATTTTCAAACTGTTCCAAAATTAATCTTTTTAATAAAAGATAGAACTAAATCTGAAAATCTATTTTGATATATTAGTTTTTGTAACAGTTAAAATAGCTAAAGAATTTAGTTTTCACACTAATTTGCATTTTACAAAATGATAAAAATCAATAAAATTTAAAAAAGAGAAATTTCTTAATAGTGACTAAAAAATAATAGTTAGAAGTCAGAAAACGAATTTGACAAAAACAGATTATTATCTTATGATTTAAAAAGTTGCAAGTTTAAGCATTGAAAAAAAATATTATCTACGTCAAGTTTATGATAAACAATGACACAAAAAATCAACAAATTTACAACTAATAGCAAATTTGATTAGCTGGTGGCAAAGAAAAGTCAGAAAATTGAAAAAGTTAAGTGCTTAAGTTAAGCTAAAAATTTAGATTATTATAATCATAAATTAAAAATAACATTAGATAATCATTAAAGAAAATCAGTTGAATGTTGATCATCAAATCAGTGACCATCCGCCATCAATAACATATTCACTCCCATTTACATAAGATGAATCATCACTTGCAAGATAAACAGCCAACTTAGCAACTTCTTCAGCACTTCCAAATCTTCCTGAGGGTACTCGATCTGTAAACATCTTTTTAGCATCTGCTGGATTCATTTTACCATTTTTATTGATTCTATCATTCAGAGATGGTGTATCAATTGTTCCTGGCTGAATACAATTACATCTGATGTTATATTTAGAGAAATCAGCAGCAACACTTTTTGTGAGACCAACAACACCAGCCTTTGAAGCACAATAGACTCCTCTAAGAACAACACCAAGTTTTGGACCAGCTACTGATGACATGTTAATCACATTTCCTTTTTTTCTTTCTATCATTCTTGGCAAACAAGCTTTAATCATCATAAACATACTTTTAACATTCAAATTCATTGTAAAATCCCATTCATCTTCTGTTGTGTCCAGGATGCTGCCATGATGAACAAATCCAGCTACATTAAACAACACATCTATATCACCAATACTTTTTATCAACTCTTCAATTTCATTTTTCTTTGTCACATCAAGTTTGTGAATGAAGATTTTTCCAGGTGATTCAATTTCTTTTAGTTTTTCTAGATTGATATCTGTTGCATGAACTATTGCTCCTTCAGCAGCAAATGCAAGTGCTGAAGCTCTACCAATACCCTGAGCAGCAGCAGATAACAATATTACATTTCCTTCTAATCTACCCATCTTCGACCAAAAAGATTCTGAAACAGTTTGGAGTAGTAGCTTAAAATATTGATCAACAAAATTTAATGATTGATCAACTAATTTTTTAAGTTTTATGAAGATAAGTAGGCAATTTGAAGAAATAATTAATTTTGTTATTCAAAAACCAAACAAAATAATAAACTTTGAACTTTAACCCGCAAGTAAAGCAACTGTAGTTTTTCAAGTCATAATAATCTTTTTTAAAACTTTAATAACTCATAAAACTTTTATTTAAAATAAAATAATCAGAAATATGAACTGAAATAAGACTATAATCTTAAAAATATTCAACAAAATATTAAAAATGACTGATACAAAAGTATTTTTAAGTCCCGGATATTAAAAAAATGCTTTCATCTTGATTTTTAACTAAAAAATATTTGCTTATTTACTTAGCTCATAAAATTATAGAAGAAAATGTTTTTAACTTTTTTCTATTGTTCAAAATAAAAAACAAACCGACATCTTTCACAAACAAATTTTCTACAAAAGAAATTAAGTTTATTAGCAACAAAAATTAAACAAAATTAAACCAATTCTCTTAAACTAACTTTTGAAATTAAAAATTATTACTTTAGAGAAGACACTTTCTTCCGGCAACGTGTTTTGTTTGCACAGAAACTAAGTGATGCATGTCTTTTGGAAAAAATGGTCTATCACTAAAATAAACTAGCTTAATAATCCTTTTTAGGATTTAGTTAAACAAGTCTTCCATATATAGAAATTAAACCAAATAAACTTAGTTTTTATTAAACTAATTTAAACAATGGTAAATATTAAAATTTTAAAATCATAAATTATAATAATCTTCTTTTTTTCTTTTTAAATGGTTTTTGTGTTGTAAACTTTTCATTGTAAACACTTGAACGTCTTTGCTTCTATAGTTTATCTGATAAAAGAAAGCAAATATAATGTAAAGTTAGCTATTATAATCATGTTTCGTTTGATATTTTTCTGTTTTTTCAATAACAAATATGACATGATTTGAGTAAATTTCAAATGACTTTCTGCACGACCCTGGCTAGAAAGGCTGACTTGTTATTAGCGGCATTAGTTTTTACTAAAGTAATAATATAACAACTTTTTTTTGAGATGTATCTGACATTGGTTAATGATATTTAAAAAATCGAGTCTGTTCAGGTAATATTTACGAGATTGGTATGCAGGAAACTTGATATTGAATACGATAGTTATAAACATCGTCTTAGCTTCTTTAATTTAGAAACTTTAAAATTTGACGAATTGAATAATACTTGATTCATATTTTTTTAAATTATCCACACTAAATCGCTTAGTAAACCAATTTTATCATAAGTTTATAACCTTATTCAAATGGTTTTGTACTTTTTTGAAATTGAAATAATATAACTTCAAAAAAATCCTATAACACTAACACCTAAACAACTAATGAATATTTTAACAATGATAAAAGACCTTTTGATGACAAACTTTTGCTTAAAACTCATAAATCTGTTCAAATGTAGAACCATTTGATAACACTTTTTTCTAATGGAAGCTGATAATATAATATATTTTAAATGTCAAACACAAGAGTTGAATCAAATAATTTATTTTGTGAAACGAACACAAGTTTGTAAAGTGCAGACTTCAAGTAAGCCACCTGTAAGTTGAACAACGACGTTTATTAATCTAAATTAGTTCTAATTACAAAGTGTTTGCTTACTTAACAAGATGGTTGCCACAAGTTGGTTGATGGTGGACAAAAGTTCCATTCGAATTTTGCTCCCAACAATGGAACTGAAAACTTTGGAACACATTTGAATGTAGCTTCATAATGCTCTATAAGTTTTGGTCGCCATAGATTCCAGAAAGTGTCGTAATCAGTAGTAACTTGGGTAGTTCTTCTGGTAATTTCATCATGATATTCTTGTTTCAAATTAGTGTATACAACATCAGTTATGTTTTTACCGAAAGTGCAAGTAAAGAATTGATCGAAAAGACACAAGTGCTTACGAGAAAGCTGAAAAACAATAAAATTAAGTGATTTATTTTTAATCGAGCAAAATATTTTTCAATAAATATATTTTGCAAAAAAAAATATTTTAATACAAACGATTTTTAATAAAAGATTTGACTGTTATAGATTCAAATATAAAATATTTCTACAAAACTCTATGTGTTGTATAATTATTTATTTATAACTATTATATATGCAAAATCTCAGATTACTTACTGCTTCAACCTTAAGCTTGATTTTGCTCTTTTCGCTACAGATCTTGTTTTCGAGATGAGTCTCGTAGTGGGCAATCTTGGCAGTTCTATCAGCTTGACAATTAATGAAATGTCTGCTAACACTATCGGCGTAATCTTTTGATCTGTTTTGCCATTGAGCAATGGCGTGGGTGAAAGTGTAGTTCAAATCTGTAACGTGGTTATCGAATTCTTCTTTCTTGGCATCAACCCAGCTTTGAGCTTCAGTTTCAAGTCGTGATCGATAAGTAGTGATTTCATCTTCAGTTGGGCATGTACTGTTAAGTGATGACGTTAACAATATTTGAATGTATTTAGATGTTTGTAGTCTTACCCCCAGGTTGATTTTGGTTTCATGGTACTGATTCTTTGTTTCAAAGTGTTGAAAGCACCAGTTCCCCAAATTACAATGAGATTTCTCCAGTTGGTGACAATTGGACCAAGTTGCTCGGTATAGTTTCCAGCTTTGTAGTCGATACAAGTCTTGTAAGTATCAACAGGGAACTCTTCAGTTGCTGGTAGAAGAAAATTATTAGGTTTGATGTGACTTCTAAGTTAAAAATTCTAAATTGATAGCTTACCTGATGCATTAACTTCTTTAAGATCATCAAAAGCATATCCACTCCATTTTGGATTAAAAGCATGAACTCGGATAAGCTTGTACAAATACTTTGGAGCATCTGGAATTGGTTTGCTGGAAAAATATGTATTGAGAACATAACAATCTAACGTGTTAATGTGACTTTACCAAGTTCGCTTGTATTGATGTTTTTCGAATCCGTAACAACCAGTGTTGAAATGACATTTGTAGTTACATCTGTAACAATCCTTTGCTTTTGTAACAGCCTCAGTGATTGTGGTGTTGAACTCTCCGATAAGAGTAGTTCTTTCATTAGTAAGAAGTGTACTGTAATTAGTCATAGCGTCGGTGAAGTTGCCTGGCATTGACAAAGATCCTACAAAGCAGAGATAATATAAGATGATGGCTATCAGTTTTACATATATCGATACCGTAAAGTGTCTCGAAAACAGAATTAGCAAAGTGTTGTCGCTTATTGATGTGATCTGTAAGAGCATCTGCATATTTAGCTTGGATCATTGTGTTCTTCAAGTCAGCGAGTCGTTCGTATTCCTCGACCTTGATTTCACGAACTTGCATGCAGTTAAGGAACCTTATAATGAAATTGGTTTACAGTTGTAAGATTAGTAAGTGACAAAAACTCACTTTGTTACAAGTTGTTTATGGAAATGTTGAAGCTTGTCAACCATATCAATGACTGAATTGTTGTATCGAGTAGATGCAGCGCTCTTCAAGTTAGCAAGTTCAGTTTCATATTCTTGAGTTTTGTTACAATAGAGCTCTGAGTCTTCCTTGTAAACACGCTTAAGATATTCTTTGAATGTTCTCAAGTAAGATTCATGAATCTCGTCAATTTGAGCTTCAAGTACTCCGAGATTATCATCCATCTCTTCTTTCATTTCATTACGCTTTTCAGTCATCTTATCTGTATAGTTGACTTGAACGTAATCAGTGATGTTAGAAGGATCTGTGGAAACAAAGCATTAAATAAAAGTCTTGAAGTAAACATTCTTATAATTCCAGCAACTTACCACTTTCACATGATAATCCTAGTCGCTTTGGGAAAGCTTTCAAGATGTGTGAATAAAATTCAGCAGTAAACCAAGCAGAGTTATGGTTAACATTGTGACCGTAACTGTTAGTTGGTGGGAACACATGGAAATGATGTGTACACCAATATTGATAATTTGGAATTGAGATTGCTTGAGTAGCCTGAAAAATAAACGGAGAAATTAGTAATTTATTTTATTAACAATTTATACTTACAGCAACAAACAGCAATAGAATTGCAATCAACTTCATCTTCTTTTCTTGTGAAAGCTTGATAAAGAATATAATTCCGTAGTCAGATTGAAGACCTTTTATACTGTTTTTATACAAACAATATTTCTAAGAAAATACAGGAAAACTATATGTTCAAGTATCATTGGATTAATAAGTTTTTATAATTAATTGTTTTGATATTTTTAGTAAGTAGTTTAAGTAAAGATAACAACTAAGTTAATTTGCTGAGTACCGGAAAAATAGAAAATATTTTTTTATTAAACTTTAAAGGAATACTAAAAAACATTTTCAGACAATTCGGTCGAATTTTTGTCTATAAAAAAAGACAAATTTGTAAAAGTTTAAAACGATATTTTTAAACTTATTTTTTAAATTGAATAAATACAAAATGGTGTTTAGTTATTCCTCTAAAATTTTTATTAAATATTTTTCACTGAAAAGTAAAATTTTCCGAAATATTTTATTACATATCTCTAGCATAATAGAATATCACTTTATTTGTACAAAAAAGATTAAAATTCATTTTTCTTTAACCATTAATTAATGGTTGCTTTTAGGTGTTGTTTCTATTCTTATTTATGTTTAGATTTTGAGTAAACGATCGAACTGACATAAATTTGTTAAATCATTTAGTGTTGTGTTGTAATTATAGATAAATATTTATTACCAAAACCATTTTTCTTCAAACTATTCGAGAATACTTAAGTATTATTATTCGGAAGTAATGCTAGTTTTGTGTTATTTTAGTAATCTAAGTTTAACTGAAAGATCGCTAATAAGTAGTTAAGTTTTGAATAATGGTTGGTTATAATCTGCTTTGAGTAGATAACACTTGAAAGTTACAAGTAAACTAAACTCTTCTATCGACTCTATGTAAAATGCAACAACTTGTTTTTGAAACAATAATTGTTAAAATTGTGAAATATGTTGTAAAAACTATTCAAAAATATTATTACTTACGAAACTTAGTTTTATATGTCATCTATACAAAAGTTATTACAAATCTCTATTACTTGGATTAATCAATAAAAGTTACTTACTGTCTTCAATAATTCAAAAGTAAATTTATTAGTTTTAAAATATGATTCCAGTTTTTCTTCAGTTAACTAAAAGAGATAAAATTAACATTAATTACAAGACGTAATTATTAATAGCAAAAAACATAAAAATTTTTTAAACGCACAATTTTAGTTGTGATTTATTTGAATTAACGCTCCACGATAATAGTTGTTAAATGGCTTCAAGGATAACCAACAACAGCACTGCAACTTAAGATGTTTTATCGATAGGTAAAAAGTACCAAGTCAAAAGCTGCAGATAACAAGCTACTAAATGCTCTAAGATTATAATCTATTCTCTCCATTTAAAAATGAGCTTTTATTTTCGTTCTGTACTCTTAGGCTTGGTTATCATTGAAGTTGTAGAGGTAAGAGTTGAGCAACGAAAGTAGATTGGGACTAAAGAAGAAATCTAACTCATTTAATTGGAGGCTAATCTGAAGTATAAAATATTTAGTTAAAAAACTCTTTATGAAATCTACATTTATTTAAAATCAAAGAAAACTTCAATATAATATCTAATGTTATATAGATGTATAAACATTCTGATCTTTAAATACATTTATGTCTCATGAATAGAAAACTTCAACATAATTTTTATACAAGATCTAATGACATTTAAAAAAGAACTGATAACTGCTTATTTAGATATGTTGCTCAAAAACCTGATATATAAAACACTGTTTCAAACTATTTATATAAAAATTTATTATAAAAAAAGATTTAAATTAAATACCTTAAAATCTAACGAAATAAGATGTTTTTACAGAAAAAAGTTTTATAATGTCTCAAGTCGTGTACTCTTTATTGTTTTAAAATCCTTTCAGAAAGTTTTTCTTAAAAAGTAGCTATTTTTTATATCAATGAACAAATATCAAGCTCTAAAAATGTAAAAAAGTTATAAACTAATATAATGTGTGGTATTTACAACTGTATGCTAAGAGAATGTGTAAAAAGAAGATGTGGGTCCAGTGGTTATTTGCCACTTCCTTTTTTTGAAAAAACCTTGAAAATTCTCAAGGCCCATGGTGGACCTCAAACTTTGTATTTGAAATCAGTTGGTTGTTCCTTCTGATTTCGGTTATACGCCTCATTTAGAAGACGCTTATTTTCTAAGCGATCGTCTTCATACATGTCATGTGCTACTCTAATGCGCTCGAATTTTCTGTCAAGCTTTTGCTTATACAGCTTTGTAAGAAATTTGCGTTTGTTCCAATTTTCCTGAAATGACACTTTCAGCGGTCTTTGATGGTCTGAGCTTTTTGCTCTAAGTCTAGTCATTGATACCTTTGGAACGTCCACAAAATCAAAAGTATTTTACCGCTGACGTAAATGCGTTATTCATCATTATCGTATAGGTGGTTGTCATTCGGTCATAGGCTTGTTATAGGTAGCTCGTATCGTTGTGTTGGTCGCCTTCATTTGAATAAAGCTCTATATAAAGAGTCAATATTATCACAATTTATTCAAATAAATATTCTTTATTTCTTGGGGCGAATTGTTGCCATGTGTTTTGATGTTATTGAAACTTAGCAACAGTTAGCTAACTTTATGGATAAAAGTGAAATGGATTTCCATTTAATATTAATAATAAATATCTTTATTAAATATATATATATTTAAATATTATAGATAAATTTCTAAATATATAAATCCAAAATTGTTCTAATTGTTTCATATTTAGAAAATAGTTAAAAAAAGAGGAAAACTTGAAATTCATTTATTGATAAAAAACAAATCTTTTTTATTTTTCTTTTACAGAAAATTAATAAAAATGTTCATCTTAATTCACGATAAAGAAGAGGAGTCAACAAAAAAAAAAATAATGATGCAAAATAGAATCAACTGAACAGAATCAATGAGAAAAGAAATTTTGAAGTTTTATCAAATCGTAATCATCGAGCGTTTCGAGAAGTTGTGGGACTCGATGCTTTACATTGATCCCTTTAAACTTATGTTTGTCGATGTATAAGTCAGTTAGCATCCCTGTTAGATAAAAAGTAGAAGATGAAAGACACAAAAAAGATCATATCTTCTTACCATAGAGTCTTTCAAGATGAGCTGGTTGTTTAGCAAAATTTTTTTTCAATTCTTCACTATTTTCTAAAATGTCTTGATACTCCGGAGCCAGAAAACCAACCTCACCATTCTCGTTGGTTTCAATCTCCTATTTAGAAGGGATTAGTAAGATATTAACTACTCGAAACCACTTGCAAACCTTCAAAGCGTCGAGTAGCTGCATTTTCTTGGCTAGCATCAACTGGTGCTGAAGTTTAGGATGTAATAGAGTAAGTGTATGATTGATAGACTCTTCACTAAACTCATATCGAATGTTTAAAGTGATCTTCTTAAGAGTAGCCTCTTTGCTCATGAAGTCTTTCAAGATAGAGATCGTTGAAATATTGTCTGAATGAAAGATAACTTCTCCTTTACTGGAAAGTAGAAATTTACAGCAAATGAGTTGATTAAGATGTTAACTAACCGATAAATACACTTCAATTGAGTTCCTAGAAAAGTGCTGTTGAAGCAAAGTTGCCCCTGTTCTTCAGTAGGAGCTTTTTCAGGAACATCTGGTAAGCTAGTAGCCAGCCAAGAATGAGCTTCAGCGATACTGAAAGAGCCAGTAAGTCGAAGAACACTCATGGGTCTATATAACATCAACTAGTTGCTAACTACAAGTTAGTAAGATGACAATAGACCTGCTTTCGTCGACGTCATGACATCGCTGGTGAAGTGACAAGGGTTTGATTGGATAACGTCGCACAACGCAGGTCTTAGGATGTAGACGTGGAACTACGTACGCTTGTATGTGTCCATGATGTCCTTCAATTGATCTGATCTTTACCTGTGATTAAGATCATCAGATTTGAGGACTTTTATCTTAGTTTTAAAAGCAGAATATCTGCTTCGTGTCATTAAAGGTCTTTTATGAAGTTTTTCTTGGAGGGGTTTTACTGCCTGAGGAGTTTTCACAGAATAATTGGTTTCATAACCTAAGGTGACCCTATTAGCTTTTTATTGGATATTTGAAGGGTTCAAACTAGAGCCGCTCGAATTACAAATTAGTTTTATCGTGCTGTTAAACGAGTACAGTGTAAAAATATGAAATTTATGAAAAGCCAATTTTGTTAAAAACCAAAATGACGCAAAAAATCACCTGTAGTCTAGTTGTATTTGTCTGACATCTATAAGTGACTAGTAAGAAGTTGTGATCATCTATTTGACCTGCTGATAAATGATCACTACGTTGAGTGGAAGTATATGACACAACAGCTGATGTATCATCATTATCCAAGATATCAATCGGTGCATCACTCTACAAACAAACACGTGACCACGTGCTAATTAGAAGTGGTCATCAACTGACTTGTAGGACAATATGTTCGATTGAAGTAGGAGCTTCGATAGTAAGATGGTAGCTAGCATCTGAAGCATTCAACACAAAACGATCATTGATCAGCATCTGATTGACTTTTGTCACCGCATTTTCACTGATTTTTGGTTGAGACATTTTACCAACATATTTCTCTCTTTCCATTTCTACTTTCAGTTGAAGAGCTTCAATTTCAGATCTTCATGAAATATGATCTGTGTCTTCCGGATGTCAATCAATCAACGTGGATTCTTACTTAATAGCGTTCAACTTCTTTGATAAATCCTCATCTTTTGTTTGAGAGTTCTTTTCTTTATCATCTGATTTTACGGTAGCGTTGCGGTAAACATGCTCCGTTGTCAATCCACTGATCCAACCAGAGTAGGTGGATGCAAGGACTTCAGGAGCAGATGAAGATCCAATCCTACCCCCGCAGATTGAAGTAATACTTTCAGCAAAACACTTTAAAGCTTCGAGTCAGTTTCGAAAATCTTTAACTTCTAGACTCACATGCGAAAACTGAAGCACCGGCTCATCTGTTGCGTCATAACTGAAGATCTGGACGGTCCCATCTTCTCTTCCAATCAATAAATCATCGACTCCATCACCAGTGACGTCATAGTTGCCAATACACGAAACGCCGCCGAAACTTTTAGTGTTAGCGATTTGCCATTTGAAGGTCGGCTCTCCGCTGCAACAAGCGATTGGTAACCTTGGCAACATCATTTTTGTGTCTCTAAACCTCTCAATTGCCACTTTGCTGACACTTCCATCTTCCATTCCGTACACTAAGTTGATGACGTCATCACTTGATGACGTGGTAGAGTGTTGAATGACGCAGGAAGGAACAGCAGCGACTTGTAGCTCATGTTTGAGCTCACATCCCTATGATGAAGATTTAGAGGAGTACAAAAGATTATTTGTTGGATCCTACCTCTAAAAGTCTGATTACTTTATCATTGCAAGCAAGAACTGAAGTGAAAGGTTTTGTATTTTGTTGTATGCAAATTAAATCGTTGATTTTATCAGGTGAGAAATAATAGCCTTGATCAACACAATCAGAAAAATGATTGTAAAGATAAGAACCTCCGGCAAGAAGCTCACTTCCGCTGATGCAACTGAATCACAACATCTTTAGGGTCTTAATGATGAAGATTTTAAAGAGAAACTTACAGATTTATAATAGATTCTGTTAAGTTGGTGTTGAAGTCTAAAAATTTTTTTCCTTTTCTAGAATAACCACGAACATCAAGATTGGATGCGACAAATATCTTATCCTGGACTGTCCCTAAAGCTCCACCTAATACAACTCGATTGATGGCAGGGCCAGGAAGAGTTTTAAAAGTAGTCTGTGGATAGTTTTGTTGGAAAATTTACTGAAAGTTTAACTGAAACCTCAAACATTTATTTCTCTTTTTTTTAGACTTAAACATTGAAGAACTCCGCTCTGATCACCAACAACAACTTTTTGAGAAGAGTTTTTTTTGTCGATATTTGGAAGTACTTGTAAACATTTTTTGGCAGTCAATGAAACCTGCATAAAATCAGGAATCTTATGAACATCTTCTAATCTTAAAATATAATAATAAATATAAATTACATAAAAATTATAAAACATTTAATTATTCAGTAATAGTTTCTAAATAAAGGAAGCAAATTTTAAAATATAATTAAATTAGCTTTAATTAAATATCTTCAACTAAAAAATTGACAAAAGAAATTTGGTTATCTTCAAATAACTTCATATATTATTAATCAAAAATAACTTTAGATAACTTATAAGTACTTTTCTTAAAAGGTAAATCTTTTGTATAAATTTTATCACCTGTAAATAATCTACAATATCTAAATCCAGTTCCATGTAATAAAAGCAATTGCAACTTTTATAAAAATAATCTTTAAAAATAAATTTTGGGTCTTAAACTAACAAAATATATCAAATTCAAATAGAATTAAAAAATAAGATTAAAAGCAATTAATTGAAATTCACATTAATACAATGTATTAAAGATTCTTAAAAAGTTTATCTTTGTAAACTGCAGAAACACCAATAAAAAAACCTATCTTAGAAAAAATTTTAATAGATTATAATTAGTTTAGGAGTATTAAAGAGTAATTAACAATATTAATTTCTGTATTAATTAATGTAATGCTAATTGTATAATCAGTCTAATTTTTTGAAAGTTTATTAAAATTTGTTAAATTTGGCTAAAATGACTTAATTGTTGACAAAAACTTTTTCCAGTTAATGTAAACAACTTAGTAACAATAAAACTACAAAAAAATTACAGGTATGAATTTTTATAACATTTTGAGCATTGTAAAATAGTATAGAGAATGCATATAAAGTGAAAAACAGGTAATCATGTTTAAAAAAAATTAATAATATTAAGTAAAATTGTGAGACAAAAATTAAATAGAATTGAAGTTGGTGTTCTTAAATATAGCGGTTCAACGAAAATGAAATTTTAAAGTATGCACTACTAGCGATTAATTATAAATTACACTATTTTTTATAAAAAATCAAATTCATAAATCTTTGTTAGCAGCAGTCGATTGTTCAGAGCCTTAAATCACTTCAATAACATCGCTTAAATCGGATTTTTTTGAATTACTTTTATTATCTAAAAAACTTTACTAATTGAACTAATTAAACTTTTAACAAGCTTTTATTTTTTTGCAGAATTTTAATCAGCAACACTTTTATCTAAATTTAATTTATGCAAAGTACTATATATCAAATGAGAATTTTTTCTTAAGCTTCATTTTATATTATTTCTTTTTTGAAATTTTCGATAATCATTTCTGTGACGTCAGACAAATTGATCTTATAAGTAAAACTTAATGCCAAAAAACTTTTAATGAAATGCGACAAAAATTACTGTCAAGAAAGTTAATTTACAATATTTCATTTATATAAGTTTTCCTGATTTTGAAATCAACTAGTTTGAAGTTAGCTTGAAACGGTCCTAGAAAATAAAGTACTTTTTCTAAAAACTGATTTATCAATCATTATTATCAATTGATTTCGGTGAAGTCATTGAAAATGTACAGAAATACAAATTCTAAGATTAACAAATATAAAAGTAAGGTTAGTACGATTAGTTAGTGACTTTACAGTTTTCTATTATTTACAAACTTGATTAATTTGTGATTTTTTTATTATTTCAGATTGTAATTCAGCTTATTTTTAATTTAAGCTTAGTTTCTATTAATAAATATTTCTATTTTAACGTATTATCATGGAAATTAAAATATTTATTAATTTATAATTAACTCAGAAAAGAAAAAGATCAAATAAAAGACAAAGTTATGACACAAATCATAAATCAGTCAACTTAAATCATAAAAAAACAAAACAAAGTGAAGATTCTGTGAGTCAAACTGATCGCCTTCAAATGAAGCTATGAACTAATCAGCTTTTTATGTAGAACATCTCTTTAGAGAAAGCTTTATTGATCATACAAAATCACACAAAAGTTCTGGATATAAGTCTACGACGAGAACTTCTAAGATTGCAAACAGTTTATCAAAATAAATATTTCGAACCTCTTCAAGACCTCAGGAAATCTCTATTATCTGTTTCATCAGGTTGTGAAAGCAAGTTAGTCCTAATTTCTTCATCCGATTAGTTTACAAAATCTATATCGTTTTTTAGAATTGTCGATAAAATAGATTTTAATTTGTGAAAACTTGAATAATTAGTTTTTTTTCAAATAAAATTTAATATCAATTTAGCATTTTGATTTGTAAATTTTTGGTCAACAAAATTAAGTTCATGAGAGACTTGTTGTTCAACCTACAAGTCTAGAGTGAAGAAGTGTTTAAGAATTTCCTCTCTACCTCGGTTTGCGCATAGTGTCTTGTGATAAGCTCTTTGCATTTAAAAATGTTTTTTTCTATTTATGTAAATTGAAATCCAAATATGTTTACAGGCCAACAACCAAAGATTTATTTGGGAAAATTCGGAACACAACCCTCTATTCTTCAAATAGTAACGCTTATTTGAAACTGAAAAGTTTGTGCCAATTGCTTGCTTCAGGTAATTAACGTTTATTCAAATAATATTTATAATAACTACAAGCAAATGTAAATATTATTACAACAGAAGGCAGCTTTTGTAAAAGAAATTTTCGTAAATTTTTTTGGCTAAAAGCTCTTATAAACTCAAGTAGCTTGATTAGAAATTTGATAAGTGATGAAGATTTAAAGATATTGGAGCATTTAGTCGATATTTCAAGCAATACTTTACATTCAACAAGCACATCTAGTGACTGTGGAAGCTTTATAGAAGGTTGTTTCCAAATAAACTTTAAAAAAATCTATAAAAGTTTTAAACAATCACAAATATTTGATAAAAACTATAGCTAAGCTTGATAGATTTTCAAATGTGAATAATAATTGTTTCGAATAAAAACTATTTGTAGATGAAGAACACGGATTTGAAGTCCGTTTCGAGTTTGCTGATTCAAATCCTTATTTTCACAATCGCAGGATTATTAAAAAATATGTAATCGATGTTTATCCAGAAGGATTAGATAAAGAAGCTAATAAAAGTAGAAATAAAATCTGTAGAAATAAAAACTTTCAATAATATACAACTTTTAATGATTTATGAAAAAAAACTTTTAAGATAATCTTTATTTATTTAATTAAAATGTATCTCAAATTGAAGGTTTTGAAGATAGTTTATTGGAGAAAGAGAATATTTTGAAATATAAAGGCTGTAGATTGATTGCAATAAATGGAACTAAAATTGATTGGAAACAAACAAATGGTGAGAAATTGGTTTAATTCATAAACATATTTAAAAATAAACTATTTGAAATGTAAAGATGAATTTCAAAGAAGCTATGAAAATGAGACTGAAGTCTCGTCGCTTCTCGATTACTTCGAGTTTAGCTGTGAGCAGATTAGAGAAAATTTATCTGAAAACTTAAAGATTGAACAGTAAGACTCAGTTGCTTTTGACGATTACAAAGATAACTTTAGGGTTTTTAGTGATTATTCCGTAGGCATTTATTTTCGAGACATCTTAGTACCAAACGCATTTGAGATATATCAAAAGCAAAGCAACTTGACAGGTAGAAGATATGAGGAAAATTTGATTGCTGATTTCAATTATCTTCTTTGCAGATGAAAAGATCTCGAACCAGCTTTTAAAAATTAAATCAAGTTTTAATTTGGAGTCGAGAACTACTGAAAGTCGAAAGACATTTGTTGAGAACAATAAAGTAAATGAAAGAAGTGTTGAATCAAACACAATCTCGGAAAGTTCATCTGTTTCTCAACAAATAAATCTTCAAAAGGTAAGTTTTGGTGATAAAATAGACCTAAAAGAAGAATATGAAATTTAGGATCAAATCAACAGTGAAAGATTTAAATCGAAATACTTTATTGCAGGAAGAACAATCTTCACCATGGCAACCATTTTGCATGTTACCTTCTCAGCGAACTGAAAAACAAGAAAACTCAAAAAAGTTACTAAAATGCCAAAAAACGCAAAATTTTGAAAAAAATGAAACAAGATCTTCATCAAAATATTCACAGTCAACATCCGATCCTAGTTCCGATGTAGTTGAAGAAAAACAAGCAAAAAATGATGCGAGTGAAATTGGTATGCAAAGCTTAGTTTCAACAGATGCAAATATGAAAGTTCGTTCAGAAGTCTCAAGTTCAAATGTAAAGTCATCTGATGTTGATAGTAGGAAGACAGCATCGAGACCTAGCTGGCATTCAACTGGAAAAAATAATGTCTCATCTAGTCTTTTGAGCTTGAGAGCTTTTTCAGATCAGCGTTTGTCTTCAAGTGATTCTTTAATCAGTTGGAAGCAGCAAAAGTCGTCTTTGGAAGCAACATCACTTGATAACAATCATTTTTTCACAAAATCAAACTTGAAAGAACCTTTAAAGATATTTGATGACAAATTAGAGTTAAAACTGAGCAGTCAAGACCTGAGCTATCAAAGCTTCCTTAAAAACTCTTCACAAAAGTCTGAACTTCGACGAATTTTAGAAGAAAGCGCTTTTTCGAATCTTTTTAAAAGTTCAGAAGAGCCAAATAAGCTTTCTAAGAGCAGAAATCCTGACCAAGTCCGGAACTCCATCTTGTTCCCGAGCGCGGGAGCTCACTTTCGTTGTCATGACGACAACAACCAGTCGCTAACAACAACAGCTCAGAAGAGCAGTTTTGATAGCAGAACGACGACACAAACCAATCATGTGTCTGAAGATGACAAGGCGGGATGTAGTTATGATTACAGAATGATTAAACAGAAACCAGAAGAGCTAAGAAGTGAAAGTGGCTCAATTAGCCAAATGGAAAGTTGCAGCAGAACTAAAAGCAATGAGTCATCTGATCTATATGCATCAGTAGATCATAGAGAAGAAGAATCGATTAGAACATCAACGAATGAACAGAGCAGCCAGCAGCAGCAGGAGGAGCTGGAGCAGGAGGAGGAACTCGCGCGTAGTAGCACCTGCACGCTGTCTTATCAGGAAGAATTAAAAGAAATCAAAGATAATAATCAAGAGGAAGAATTAGAAGTAATCGATGAACCGAAGAAGGAAAGAAGAGTGATGGCGTACAGATCAGTTCAAAGTGATTATGATGAAATCGATGATGAGATTACATATCCTCCTCAACTACCTCTTTGTTGTTCGCTACAAAAACGTGTCACACAAGTTAACAAAAGTGCCCAAGAGTCAATTGAAAATGAGAAGAAAGAAGATGATTACAAAGAGCTGGGAGTAAAAGAGAGCTTGATTACACAGTCAGTAAGATTTTCAGAGCTTGGAATCGAGGCTGATGATGAAGAAGTCTGGTAAGTTGTCGGGAAACATCTCAGATTTTTGTAAAGTTTGTTCTTTTATAAATAGTTCTGACTTCAATTCGCCAAGTATAGCAGATCAAGTGAAAAAGATCAGCCAGGAAGCAGAAAGCGCTCTTCTTAACTTTAACCTTCCTCTTGCAGCCGGAATAAAAAGATCTAAAGCCACTAAACGGTTTGTTTATTACTTGAAACTTGAACAATTATTGGCAAAGTGGAAATTATTTCGACAGTTACAGAAGAAGAAATGCTTCAGTCTCTGAAATTCATTCACGAAGAAAAAAACAAAAGAAGTTAAAGTTTATAAACGTATCACCCTACCCGAGCGGAGTAGACACTACCTCAACTGATAACCCAAGTTTTCGTGAGGAAGAAAACATTCCTCAAAACTGCGGTGAGTTGACATCAACTTGCATCAGTATTATTTATTATTATTTATCATTTATTTATCAACTGTTTATTTATGAGAAGAAATTATCAGATGAAATTTAAAGCTAACTCAAGAATATGGATTATTCTTTTGTAAATTGCTATTTTAAATGATTCTTTTTCATTTTATTAGTATATCGACTTTTACATATCAGAAAGTATCTGTGAGAATGTGTGTTAGCGAGAGATGCTCTTTTCAGGCACCCTTATTCGCGCTTATTAAATAAATACATTTTCTAGCTGACAGAGGAGGATTTATCAATTACCCAACTCCTATTTCTTCTGACTGCAGTGTTGATTCTTTCCATGCAGCTGTTCGAAATTTTGTGAAAGTTAAAAAAATGCTTCCGTTGTGTTCCGCCAATCGATATAAAAGTTTGTGAGATAGTTATAATTAAGTAGAAGTAACTTACATATAAATATAAATTATATTAGAAATTTTTCTATTCAAGTTAAAAAGACAAATAACTTTTAATAAGTTTATTTTATAAAAAGCTTTCTTCAACTTACAACTTTTCAATTATACTTTTCGTACATAAATAATGTTTTGATTTGGCTGCAAAAAACAACCATTAAAATATATAAAGAAGCTTTAATTAGAATGACAATATATTTAACCTTACAGGTACTTATGATAATGACAAGGAAGAGATGAGAAGCGATTCAAGTTCTAATATCGATGATTTAAAAATAGATTCTGATAGCGAAGCGCCACCCCCAGGTTATGAATATGAATCATGTGACACGAACTGTTGCATTATGTAAAAGATTCATAAAACACTGTATATGGCTATAAATTTGAGAAATTATTAAATTTCGAAATTAGAGAGAAACGTCCGTAAACGCACTTTTTAATAAACTGGTTTACAAAACTAATGATATTGCTTAAAGAAAATAAATACAGCCTCATGATAATTGTACTAGTGAAGGAATTTTTTGTTTTGTTTCTAGGATGAAAGATTTTAAACGAGTTTTTGTTTTTTAATAAACTGAAATTATTAATTGTAAATATGGCTAGTGGTAAGATATTAAAAAAACCTTAATTAAAAAAATCCAAATTAGCCTGAATATGAATTATACGTTGTATTGATGAATAGCTAAATGGTTCAAGTTCTTAATGTAATTGAAATAAACTCTGTTTGATTCTCTTAAATTTTATCGACAATTCTAAGTTCAGAAAATATTTAGGTGACTTTAGTTTTAAAATTTATATTTTATATCTTGAAATTCTTTTTGCTTTTATTCATACACTTATATAAGCTTTAAATATTCAAAAATCAGAATATCAAGAATTTGATAATTATCATTTAATAAGTTTTATTCTTTGAAAGTATTTATTACATCTTAACAGCTTAAAATATCTTTGTGTCTTTAAAGGATTATAGTTTGGACAGAGATTTACTTCAATGGTGGTTATAAACCTTATTAAAATTTTTAATGATTTTGTTTAACCTTTTTTTTACATAATAATTTTCCACAATAGTTTCTTTTTGATTTAAAAAATTTTTTTTAAATTCTTTGAGAGTTAATTAAAGTGTTGTATGCAAATGTAAATATTTGCTTTAAAAAGAATTGATTATTAAAGATGTTATATTTGTGTTTAGTTTTCTGTAGAGATGCTAAGTAAATGTTTGAAAAGATAGCTTAGACAATAGCAAATGTAAATGTCTTCTTAAACTTTATTTAGCTTTGTGTGAAAACACTTATGAAAGTTTAATTAAAACTTTTATCTGCTTTAGTTTATTTTTCTGATTATATATTGAGACTGAATAACTAACTGCTCTAATTACTTTTGAAGTTTAAAAAATAGCTTTTGTCAAGTAGATTTACTTAAAATTGGATACTATTTTGTATAGTTGTAGATTTTGGTAAAAAAAATCTATGCTAATAAATATCTGTTTATTTTTAGAGTTATACAAGATTAAGTAAAGATGGTTCAGGCAGTGCCAGAAAAAATTGATTTTGCTTCTGAAGAAGAAATAGTTCTAAAACATTGGGATAAAATTGATGCTTTTAAGACTTCTTTAAAACAATCAAAAGATAAACCAAAGTATGTTGAAATTTTAAGTCTATCTTCTAAATAGAAGAACAAAAAATAAAAAAATTAGAAATAAATCTTCTAGTTTATAGTATTTTTCTAAAGATAGTTGTAAAGTTGAGATATTTTATTTGCAGATACACATTTTATGATGGACCACCTTTTGCAACTGGTCTTCCTCATTATGGTCATATTCTTGCTGGGACTATCAAAGATATAGTGACAAGATATGCCCATCAAAATGGGTTCCATGTTGAAAGAAAATTTGGTTGGGACTGTCATGGCTTACCAGTTGTAAGAAAACAATTTGTTTAATGATTGATTTTGTGAAAGTTGTAATTTCTTTCAATATTTCATTTTAAAGATTTTAACTCCTAATTCTTCAGGAATATGAAATTGACAAATTATTGGGCATCAAATCCCCTGAGGATGTTGCTAAAATGGGAATTGCTGAATACAACAAGCAATGTCGTTCCATTGTGATGAGATATTCAAATGAATGGAAGGTAATGTCTACTCAAATATGATTTTCAAACATTTCAATCTCATATTTGTAAACAAGTTGATTTAATACATCATTAAAAGTTCTTTCATTAAACTTAAAATAATCTGATTTTTATGAATCAACTTTCAGCTGTAAATTTATCAATTAAACTTTTATCATCTTTTACTCATCAACTTTGTAGCATACTGTAAGACGATTAGGTAGATGGATTGATTTTGACAATGACTACAAAACCCTGTATCCTTGGTTCATGGAGTCTGTTTGGTGGGTTTTCAAGCAACTTTACAACAAAGGTCTCGTGTACAGAGGGTTCAAGGTCATGCCCTACTCGACCGGATGCCATACACCTTTATCAAATTTTGAAGCTGGCCAAGTACTTTACTTATTAGTAATATTTTCAATTCAACTGATATTTTATTTTAGAATTACAAAGACACTAATGATCCAGCGGTCATTGTTAGCTTTCCTCTCGATGAAAGTCCTAATGTTCAAATGGTAGCGTGGACCACAACACCGTGGACACTGCCCAGTAACTTGGCCCTTTGTGTCAACCCTAAGATGGTTTATGTAAAGGTGATTGTCAATATTTACTTGGAAGAAATTCAAACTGAAAATTTCAATTCAGGTTTGCGAGAAGAAAACTGAAAAGATTTTCATCTTGATGAAAGCGCGATTGAGCGCGATGTTCAAAACTCCAGAAGAGTATGAGATCTTAGATGAATTTTTAGGATCAACTTTGAAATACAAATCCTACCAACCTCTCTTCCAGTACTTTGCTCAGGTAAAAGTCTCCAACATCCTCAACCTGTATCATCTTGATCTTTCTTCAGATGAAGAGCCAAGGAGCTTTCCGGATCTTATGCGATGAATACGTAACAGACGATAGCGGAACAGGAGTCGTTCATCAAGCTCCCTATTTCGGAGCTGTAAGTCTTCTTGATGCAGAAATCTTTTTTAACTAGTCACGTGATCATTTTTAAGGATGATTACCGCGTGTGCGCGGAGAATGACGTCATCAAAAAAGACGCCGACCCAGTTTGCCCTATAGACGCTAATGGACGTTTCACGACCCAAGTGCCCGACTTCCAGGGCGTTTACGTCAAGGTAAGCGACTGGGGTACGTTTGACACGTGACCATCTCTTGGTGCCCAGGACGCAGACAAGGACATTTGCAAGATGCTTAAAGACCAGGGACGTTTAGTAAAACAGGGGACGACCAAACACAACTATCCTTTCTGTTGGAGGTCAGAAACACCCCTCATTTATCGCGCCGTCCCAAGCTGGTTTGTTCGTGTCCAGGACCATCGCGAAGCGTTGCTACGCAACAACGCGGAAAGTTATTGGTGAGGTGATGACGTCATTGATTTCATTTCTTCACACAAAGATGTTGCTTCAGGGTTCCTGAGAATGTGAAGGACAAGCGCTTTGGTAATTGGCTTCGTGACGCGCGAGATTGGGCTGTGTCCCGCAACCGGTACTGGGGCACACCGATGCCAATCTGGACCAGTGATGACATGGAAGAGGTGGTCTGTGTCGGATCAATCGAAGAGTTGAAGCGACTGAGCGGTGTCGAAGTCACTGATCTACATCGAGAGAAGTATTTGTGACGTCATACTTGACTAGTTATGGACCTGTCCTATTTAAGTGTGGACCAGGTGACCATCCCATCAAAAATGGGTAAGGGAGATTTGAAGAGAGTTTCTGAAGTGTTTGATTGCTGGTTTGAAAGTGGTTCGATGCCCTACGCCCAGAAACACTACCCATTTGAAGTGAGTCATCCAAGTGATCTTTAGTAAGATCTTATCATGATCTTCATCTTTTTAGAACAAGAAAGATTTTGAGAAGGGATTTCCAGCTGATTTTATCGCGGAAGGAATTGATCAAACTCGTGGATGGTTTTATACTCTACTTGTTCTTTCAACTCATCTATTTAATAAACCTCCTTTTAAAAACCTCATCGTCAACGGACTTGTACTTGCCAGGTACCTGACTGTCCCACACCTCTGACTGTCCCGTACCTCTACCTGTCCCACACTACTATTCGTCCCACACTACCACTTGTCCCACACTACCACTTGTCCCACACTACCACTTGTCCCACACTACTATTTGTCCCACACTACCACCTGTCCCACACTACCACTTGTCCCACACTACCACTTGTCCCACACTACCACTTGTCCCACACTACTATTTGTCCCACACTACCACCTGTCCCACACTACCACTTGTCCCACACTACCACTTGTCCCACACTACTATTTGTCCCACACTACCAACTGTCCCACACTACCACCTGTCCAACTCTACTACCTGTCCCACACTACCACTTGTCCTACACTACGACTTGTCCCACACTACCACTTGTCCCACACTACCACCTGTCCCACACTACTACCTGTCCCACACTACTATTCGTCCCACACTACCACTTGTCCCACACTACCACTTGTCCCACACTACCACCTGTCCCACACTACTACCTGTCCCACACTACCACCTGTCCCACACTACTATTCGTCCCACACTACCACTTGTCCCACACTACCACTTGTCCCACACTACCACCTGTCCCACACTACTACCTGTCCCACACTACCACCTGTCCCACACTACCACTTGTCCCACACTACCACTTGTCCCACTCTACTACCTGTCCCACTCTACTACCTGTCCCACACTACCACTGTCCCACACTACCACTTGTCCCACACTACCACCTGTCCCACACTACTACCTGTCCCACACTACCACTTGTCCCACACTACCACTTGTCCCACACTACCACTTGTCCCACACTACTACCTGTCCCACACTACTTTGTCCCACACTACCACCTGTCCCACACTACCACTTGTCCCACACTACCACTTGTCCCACACTACCACTTGTCCCACACTACCACCTGTCCCACACTACTACCCACACTACCACCTGTCCCACACTACCACCTGTCCCACACTACCACTTGTCCCACACTACCACTTGTCCCACACTACCACCTGTCCCACTCTACTACTGTCCCACCTACTACCTGTCCCACACTACCACTTGTCCAACACTACCACTTGTCCCACACTACCACCTGTCCCACTCTACTACCTGTCCCACTCTACTACCTGTCCCACACTACCACTTGTCCAACACTACCACTTGTCCCACACTACCACCTGTCCCACTCTACTACCTGTCCCACACTACCGTCCCACACTACCACTTGTCCCACACTACCACTTGTCCCACACTACCACTACACTGTCCCACACTACTACCTGTCCCACTCTACTACCTGTCCCACACTACCACCTGTCCCACACTACCACTTGTCCCACACTACCACTTGTCCCACACTACCACCTGTCCCACACTACTACCTGGCCCACACTACCACCTGTCCCACACTACCACTTGTCCCACACTACCACCTGTCCCACTCTACTACCTGTCCCACTCTACTACCTGTCCCACACTACCACTTGTCCCACACTACCACCTGTCCCACTCTACTATCTCTCATATTTTTTTCAATCAGTGATGGTCAGAAGATGAGCAAGAGAAAGAAGAACTATCCTGATCCCACAAAAATTATCAACCAGTACGGGTCAGATGCGCTTCGTCTCTACCTCATCAACTCGCCCGTGGTCCGGGCCGAAAACCTCCGATTTCAGGTCTGCCTGACCCACACCTGATTCCTCATACTCTAACCCAGACTTTTTGTCTAGGAAACTGGAGTTAGGGACATTCTTAAGGACGTCTTTCTGCCCTGGTACAATGCCTACAGATTTCTGGTCCAGAACATCATCAGGTAATAACCATCTCAACAAACTTGTGGACCACTTCTGATCACATTCTCAGGTTTGAGAAAGAAGAGGACCAGCCCCTGACTTTCCCAGATGCCTTCGAAACTGACAATTTGATGGATAAATGGATTCTGTCCTTCACTCAGAGTCTGGTCGGTTTCGTGATAGAAGAAATGGCAGGTGAGGTCGGTTACCATGGTAACCTTGTGTGGAGTGTTGAGTCACATGGCGTTTGCGCGATGTATTTTAGTCGTGCGTTTTATTATAAGAAGCAAAAAAGTAGAAAAGTGGCGAACAGTCGTCGATAAATCGCAAATAAATAGCAAAGGCGGCGATGACGTCATCATCTCACCGTTTCGTTCGATACCAACTGTGACGTCATCGTTTCGCGAACAGCTGTATTGAACTGCAACAAGCTACCACTGCGTAGAGGTTCGTGAGCGAGTAAGTGCGCGAAGAAAGGCGTTATTTGAGCGACTTGATCGTGATAAGGAATCAATTTGATCGAACAGAATCCGTTTGATTGATGAAAGCGCGCGGACCGGTCGCTGTGGCTTACCGCTAACACTAGGGGCGCTGTTGCACTTGAGTCTTGTTGTTGATCGTTTATCAATGATCGAGGCTTGCAAGCAACCTCTGCGGGAATTTGAAGCTGATTTCCGGCGAAGTGTGAATGTGAATAGCTTGTCATAATAGCGATTGCGCTTCTATATAACATGCTGCAAATACCCAAGTTGGAATATTTAGGTGAAATCGCGCAGAAGATCGCGTTCCACATCGGTAGTTTACAATTATCCACAGCTTCTTGTAGAAGTTTGTTTTCCCAATCTTCATATCTACCACAAAACTGGTCACCAACCATCGAGACCACAAACCACAAACTCACCTTTTAAGACGGGCCAGACCTTCTGGACAGATCTTGCCCAATTCATGACGTTCATAGGCCTCATCATAAGGTTCCTGGTCACTTCCTTGCCATCCACCACACGATTTGTAGCAAGGAAGCAGAAACACGACACCTCCAATCACCTTCATATCGTCACATGACCTGGTCGAGTCGCGCGCTATTTTGATCGCGAGTAAGATCGCTTTTCCAGCTTCGACAGTCACTTCGTGGTTGGCATCGAAGTATCTTCGTAGAAACTCACCGCGAATATTCTCATTAGCAACCATGTATTTATACAGAGGATAGTGATGAAAAGCTTCCACAAAACTTTCTCTGATTTGTAACCACTCGTCGCCGCTTCCACAACTCAACTCAACTTTTAACTTTCTGCACAAAAAAAAACTCGTCACGTGACTCGAATAAACAACCAATAAAAAACGAGACAACTAACCTGTCCATACTTCACCAAACCTAGCTTCTTCTGTAGCCTCTAGCATGAAACTTTCACGTTAAGTATATCTCGCCTTCTTCGCATCTTCGCTTCACACTACTTCACGTTCGACTGAAATAGCTGTTTTGTGGCGAATTAACCCGCAGACAACATTTACTTTCACTTTTTCAACTCATCGAAACCATTTTTGCGATGATTCAATAATTAAATCTTCATCTGCAACTGATGTTGAAACAACATCAAGCAAAAACTGGTTATTTCTCAAATTCTTTGAATACTTCAACACCAGCACCAGATGACTTCGAAGCAACAATCGCTTTTATTGTTTCGAATTTCTACTATCGAGTAATGTTGTGAAGATAGATTGAAGAGTTTTTCTTGATCCGCATCACTAATCATCCATCTTTTGATGATTTTATTTTAGTTTTTATTTAAATATTTCGTTAAGCAAGAAAGGAAACATTTAATCAATTGTAAACAAGCCCACTGCATCACCTTAATGAGTTTTCTATCCTCAGCATATCATCTGTACACTGTTGTACCACGTCTGGTAAAGTTCGTGGACATTCTGACCAATTGGTATGTCCGAGTCAACCGTCGGCGTCTCCGGGTACTAACAACCTCCTAAAATGTTCCAAATACTAACTGGATGTTCACAGGGTGCTTGTGGAACCGAAGAATGTGTGTGCGCGTTGAGGACTTTATTTAAAGTGATCTTTACGATGATTCGAATTATGGTGAGTGAAGAGGAAACCAATTCCATCAGAAGCGTCGTCATGACAACGAACTTTTTGTTTACATTTGTCATCATTTTAGGCACCTTTTACTCCTTTTCTCACCGAACACATTTACCAAAACCTCCGAAAGTTGGTCCCGACTCTATCAGGTTCTGACAAAGCGTCCGTACACTACCTGATGCTGCCCCGACCAGAGTAAGTGCCCTGGACACGCCACAAATCATCTGATTGGTCGCTGACAGGTTACAGATGATTGATGTGGACATCGAAAGAGCTGTGAAGCGGATGCAATCTGTGATTGAACTCGCGCGTGTCATCCGGGACCGCAAGACCCTACCCCTCAAGGTAACCACTTGCTGGTCGTGACCATCAGTTGCCATGTCAAATGTGACGTTATCTGCGCTACTAGTAACCATGGCAACGACTGATCGACCTCACCTGTTACTTGTTTGTTGTTCCCATGACGATGCAGCTGTCATTAGTTGTCATGGTGACGAGCGCTCGATTTTAATTAACGAAAAAGTGACGCGAGAAATGGTTCTGCTTCGCTGACCACGCTCTTTTTCTGTCCAGTATCCCCTTCCTGGTTTGGTTGTTATCCACAAAGATCAGAAATACTTTGAAGATCTTCGGATGTTGGAACAGTATGTCTTGGAAGAGCTCAACATCCGACAGATCACTTTTTCATCCGACAAGGAGCAGTTTGGGGTGACCGTGAGAGCGGAACCTGATCATATGCTTCTCGGCAAACGCCTCAAAGGTCAGTGACGCGTGACAGTGAGTCAATGACGTCATCAACGCTGTGGCGATCGCAGGCGATTTTAAGAAGGTGACAGCGGCGATCCGGAAGTTGAGCTCGGAGCAATGTGAGAGCGTAATCGCGTCTGGAAGCTGTAAGCTAGAAGGTCACGTGATCGAACTTTCCGAGTTGAGAATGATATTTGAATTTTCGGCGACAAATTCAAAGTAAAAACGCGCGCGTCGCTGCTGACTGTCACGTGACTGTGGTTGATAACAGATATGAGGCCCACACTGACAACGATGTATTGGTCCTGTTAGACGTCACTCC